>OW119931.1:74763186-75513186 GCA_933210815.1 Meta bourneti
TTTTTCTCAATACTTTTCTTTAAATTATAACCCTGGATTTTTCTCAGTTTTAATTCTATCTTTGTAATAATATCTGATTTGGTTTTTTTTTCGTAGTTCCTCACTATCCAGTCACATTTCCGAAGACCATTATTTTTTAGACTTTTTTTCTGATTTCCTTTAGCTCCGCTTTCTCTTACTTCTCATCTTTCTCTTCATTTTGGGATCCTCTTTATGTTCATAATCCATTTCCTCACTTTAGATGGCATATTTTCTCCTCATTTGCAATACCTCTATGAACTGTTTAACATCTATAACACGTTTTTTGCATTATATCGTCGATTTAATCGTTCATTAATGAGCAGAAACTCATTAACTGACAAAACTAACGACAAAGACTAAGTATCAGTTTCAAGTTCGAAGAATAAAAATTATAAGCATTTTGATAGTGTTAGTCTTTTAAGCAGATTACAAACTGAAAATATATATTCAGTTTGTATGTCATGTTTGTATTTCATGTTTGAAAGTGTTAGTGTCTGTTTCTGTTGAAGCAAAAGGGCAAGCGTTCTGTTGTCCGTTTGGAGATGTGTACCTTTTTCGTTTCCTGTCTGTAAATAAATGTTGTGGCTCGTCCTCAGATATGTCATGATTTTTATATAGCTGGCCTGATAAGTTGCTATAATTTCCCATAATCATGAAAATGAGTATTTATCGTCTCCGAAAAATGTCACAATGCGTTTCTGCTCTAAGCCGACTATATATCTATGTATGTAATACATTATATTATACAGGGTGGTCATAAAGTAACTTCCGAAAACTTCGAATAGCAACACCCTTTTTTAATCACGTGATCGGCACAATGAAAAACTAAAAATGGCGTTGAAATTGTACCTTTAGCTCTAAAAACGACTGCGAAGTAGCACCGTGAAAGAAAATTCCGGATCCAAGCCACCCCTGCTCACCAAGTGGTTTAGAGCATTTTGACGGGGGGCGAAGAAATACCCCCCAGACACCCAGAGGCGCAACAGGCCCAGCCCCCGACCGTGAAAACAGCACGCCCACTCCAGTCAGTGGGCGCGTACGGCTTTTATTTATCACAAAGTTTTTACAGAATTGAGATTTTACATAAGCTGGGGTAAGCCCAGAGTTTGGGGTATACCCAGAGAACATCAGGATCTCAGCTCCAAATAAAATGCACAAACAAACACACAAGTAAACCAAAGAAAAACAAGAACAATCTCCAACAAAACATGAAAATTTTCATGTGGCACCACCGAGATCCCTTTTACACGTAATTTGTGGGGGGGGGGCGGACAACTGGAGCTCCACCTTCCAACAACCAATAGAATAAGACTAAGACAAAAATGAGGAGAAAATGACAAGTCCTAGATACATCAGGTTGCTACATATTTTTAATGTTTGATTATTTAATTTAAATATTGGATTTCTATTTAATTTTTTGCTTTTGGATAGAACTATGGACCGGCACTTGTCGATGGACAAAGTAAGTTTCAAGGTATTTGATTCAGAGTATATGTTATTAAGTATCTGATTGGTATTAACCTCCAGGACTCTCCGCGTACTACCTGACGATATTAGTGCCAGGTCGTCCGGATGTACCTATTGTTAATATTTATGTATAATATTTTATTGAAGATGTTCCACAGGGTCGGGACAATCACCGATCCCTGTGGAACATCTTCAATAAAATATTATACATAAATATTAACAATAGGTACATCCGGACGACCTGGCACTAATATCGTCAGGTAGTACGCGGAGAGTCCTGGAGGTTATTACCAATCAGATATTATAATCAATCAATATCGGGACAAGCACCGATCCCTGTGGACATCCCCTTATGATAGTTCTATGAATTGTTACATTATCTTGATGGTAAGTTATTTTTCTATTTATAGGATATGATTTTATAAAATTAATTAAATTAGTCGGTAGTTTATATGAATTTAAGGTGTCCATCAACAGTAACCAGTCCATATTGTCAAAGGCGGCCTTGATATCGATGGCAGTGAGGGCCGAATAGCTGACCCCCTATACGTTTTAAGTTCAGTAATCATTTTATCAATGGCCTCCTCACAAGAGTGCTGCTCCCTGAAGCCAAATTGATTATTATGTAAGATATGTTATCCTCTAGCCAGGAGTTTAATCTCCTGGCGAAGATCCTCTCAATAATCTTGCCTAAAGTTGGCAAAAGACACATCGGGCGAAAGGCGCCACAGGAGGAGGGGTCTCGCCCCGGCTTAACCAGGAAGCGAACCTCCTGAGGCACCTAGGAAAGTAAGCCATTTGTTGGGTAAGCCTTATAAAGTCCAATAGCAAGGGTTTGTGTTCCCTATACACGTGTTTCCACATAGCATAGTCTATGTGGTCCGGCCCCGGCACCTTGCCAGATTTTGAGTTGGAGAGGACAAGATCTAAATCCTGCTCAGTGATATCAATATTGCCGTTAAAGTCAGATTTTTAGTACAAGTTAGGTTGGATTTGATTGTTATCATTAAAAAATGATCCATTAGTTTAATAATTTTATCTTTATGGGTGAGATTTGGATGGTCGGGAAAGTAGGGTTCTGTAGAGCTATTGGAATTTTTTCTAAATGTTAATTTAATAATTGATCCGTATTTATCGGTGTATCCGGAGCAGTATCCTCTCCAGGCCGTTCTTTTGGATTCCAAGATGTTATGCTTATAGGCGGCTGTACCAGCTCTATAGGCGGATTCGGCAGCACGGACCTCACTAGAATCAGTCAGAACACCCCTTAGACTGTTAAATTTTTTGCAGAGAGCAGTCACTCTATTACGTTCGGAGGCCAATCATTTTGACCACCTGAGAACCCTGTGGGATTTTGTCCTGCACGGTTTTCTTGATGGTGTACTGACTAGCTCAGTGCAGTAGTCCTCAAGGTCGCCGACGGTCTTAATATTATTTAAAAGGGTATATAGTTTGTTAGTTAGTTTATTAAAAGTTTTTGTGAACTTCCCCAGGCCAAATTTGGTCCTGAAGAAGAACCCTGTATTATAGATTAGTATTTAAACCG
Source organism: Meta bourneti (assembly GCA_933210815.1). Lineage (NCBI taxonomy): Eukaryota > Metazoa > Arthropoda > Arachnida > Araneae > Tetragnathidae > Meta > Meta bourneti. The sequence goes on from OW119931.1 coordinate 74,766,221, forward strand.
TTTAAGTTTAGTATTTTAAGTTTAGTATTTATTTACCATGAAAGAAGATTAGTGTGAACTACAAAAGAGGAAAGAAAAGCACAGCAGTGATACTGCACGTAATTTGCATGAAGCACAAGCACCTCTCACAAAACGCCAAATACTACTGGCAATAGTAATAATGGTAAAATCTTATGGTTTCTTCTATTGCCTTTCTAAAAATGTCAGTTTATGAGTTTCTGTTCTAAACCAAAGAAACAATATTTCCACGTGTACTTCTGAACTCCATCAATAATATCACTGTTTTTACAAAGGTATGTAGGTAGTTGAATTAACTTCGCACTGGAGCAATATAACGGGCTATTGGCGACTTACTGGATCCATCCCGAAGGGAAAGATCCGAGAACTACATTTCGTAGTTTTGATCCATGGTCAGATGATGAGGTCAACACCTGAGCTGGCACCCCACTTTCCAAATTTTACTACACTACTAGGAAATTTCGTGATACCCAGTGTCAGTTTCTTTAGTACTTTTTAATTAGTTGTCTCGAAAAAGTATTCATGGTATACAATTGCATTCAATCCTATTCAAGAAATCCTATTCAACAATTCATTTTTCATTTCAAGAAATTTCCAATGAAGTAGGTAGTCAATTAACGTCGAACTAGAACAACACAAAGAGCTATTGACGACGATTCTGGATGAATCCCGAAAGAAAAGATTCGAGGACAACCCGTCGCAATTTTGAACCACGGTCAGATGACGAGGTCAACACCTGAGCTGGCATCCCACTCTCCAAACTTCCCCAACTCGCCAAAGAGTTGAATGATCATGATTGCTTTCAGAAACATTGTTGTGTTGAAAATTCCATCCCAAACACAAAATGAGAAAAAAAACCACTTGGATTAAAAGTAAATAATTTTCGATGAAACCAATATTGACTTAAAGTTTCCGAAAAAGAAAAACATATATTGGTTCAAACTTTTCTGATAACCTATGTGAGCAGAAAAAAATCTGATTACTATTGCCTAGGTTCTGTAGCTACGACAGCAAATTTCGAAACCCCCAGTTCAAATTCCAATTTAGTATCCATCCAGTTTCATGTAAAATTCTATTATTGCTCTAACACTGTATTCGAGCTTCATTAATAAACATTAAACTCGGGACTTTAACAGAAAAATAAAAGAGAAAGTATTCGTGCTGTGTCTGGTTAATAATATGAAATCGAGCAATATATAAATGGTGACGCCCTAATTAACGCTAATACATTTCTTTAGAATGTATAATAACGTTAATATATTTTTGTCAAGACGGTTTACAAATCTACGACCATTTTTTTTACTCACGAGGTTGGATTGGATAGATTTATGGTTGGTTGGTAAGTATTTAATTAACTTCGCACTGGAGAGACGGGCTATTGGCGACGGTCCGGGATCAACCCCCGAAGGGAAAGTTCCAAGGATGATATCTCGTCATTTTGAACCATGGTTAGAGGACGTGGTCAACACCTGAGCTGGCACCCCACTCTCCAAACTTCCACACCACGTCAACGTGATGACATTTGCTGCCACGACAGACACGTTCTTCGAATAAAAACAAAATCAAATTTGTCTGTCTATAAAATGTTCCATACTCTATTGTATCAGCAGTTAAAACTAATCGATGATTTCAAATGGCTTGATATTAAAAACACTCGTTAACTACTCTCTCGTATATAAGGCTAATGTTTACAAATTAGTTAATTGCTTATCACAACTAGACAAAAATAAAGGTACATATAATTATTACCATTCTGCCTTATGTTTGTTATAGTAAGATGAAAATAGAAAGAAAAAATGTAATGCAGTCATAAATTCTATCAATTTAGAATAGATGATTTCAAAAATATAGTTCATTATTTAGCTCAATAAAGACAAAAATAAAGTTAGAGGAATACAATTTTCCGTTATCTAGTGTTCGTTTCGAATAGGCGAAATTAGAATGAAAAATGTAATGCACTCATAAATTATATCATTTTAAATTAGTTGACTTCAAAAATAGTCCATTATTTTGCAAAATCAAGACAAAAATAAAATTGGAGTAATACAATTATCCGTTGTCTAGTGTATGTTTCAAACAGACGAAATTAGAATGAATAATGTAATGCAGTCATAAATTCTATCAATTAGATCAGATAACTTGGAAAATGTAATCTTTTTGTTTAGCACAATCAAGAAAAATAAAGTTAAATGCAATACCTTTTTCCTATGTATGGTCCGATGTTCGTTATAGTAAGAAGATAGAAATAAAAAATATAACGCAGTCCTAAGCCTATCTATTTAGATTCAATGACTTAAAAAATATAGTCCATTGTTTAGCACAATCAAGATAAAAATAAAGTTCAATATAATATCATTTTTGTTGTTTAATGTTTGTTACAGTAAGATGAAATTAGAAAAAAATTGAATCCAGGCCTAAATTCTATCATTTTAGATTCGATTACTTGAAAATTGTAGTCCATTGTTTATAGAATCAAAATAAAAAATAGTTACATATAATACCATTATCCCCTATCCCATGCTTAAATACACTAAGATTGAAAAAGATAGACAATATAAATAACAATCTTAGATAAGATGACCCAATAAAAGCTTTTCTGAGCACAAATTCATTTACTGAATAAATTACTGAAGCGATGACACAAAACTAACTTTAAATTAAGAATAGTTTATGGCCAATCGAACTATTTAAAACCATTTAATCCTAATCCGGTTCCAACGAAAATATATCGGACGACAATCTACAAACGGATAACTTCGCAAACTCTGAAATGAACTTTCCACAACATTCCAGCTTGGAACTGTTTATTTATTTAAGGGCACCAATTACACGAGAAAAAATATATATTCCAACAACATTAACACCTGCTCTGCTCTAGTTTATTTTTTTGATCCCCAGTAGATGTCAAGTGTATAAACATGTTTGGTTCCGTGTTTGCGTGACTGGTTTATATAAACTACCGTCTACTTTCTACCTTCCAGCGCAAGATGGCGTAAGTTCCCCAGATGTATTCCGAAGTATTGATTGGTGGATGGCCTTAAAGTGCTTATAAATCGCTTGGACTATGTGCCTTCGGCACGTGATTTGTAATAGGGATCAATTGGACATCGCAAAAAAATGTTGCAAGCGACGTTTGTTCAATTCGAAAACAAATACATATTCAACACAGCTGCACATAATATTCAGTTCTAGAAGACCCCGAATAGCATCTGCCATGGAACTTTACTTATCAATTGATAGAAGTGACGTTATTCACTTTTTACTGCCTTAATTTAAATCCGTTTAAAATCAATATAAACATTGATATGTGCATTTCATGCATCCAAATGGGATAAAATTAGTCAAAAAATATTAAACAGCATTTCATGTATTTCTCACTGGGGTTAATTCTTATTTTCAATAGTGTGTCAAAAAGCTCATATAAGTCATATTACCACAATTAATTTCTGAAAGTACACTTTAATTGTAACTGTAACCGGTTTACTTGAAAGGCCATTCGGTATATTTTAACATCTAAACCAGGGGATGCACAGACCGCGGCCCGCCTCACCATGTGTTACTTAAGCTTTAACAGGATAGGTAATTTAGTTAAAAATTTGATTGCTAGATAATGGCATCAAAATGCGCAAGCCTCTTTGGGTAAACAATATATCTGTGAACAAACGTTTTCAGTCATAAATATTAACAGAGATAAATGGGAACAGCTTGATTAATGAAAATTTAGAACAAAACTTGGCTACTATAAAAATCGAACCAAATATTAAAAACTCAGGTATTGCCTCGTCATCTGACCTCGGTTCAAAATTACGTGGTGTCCTCGATTCCTTCCCTTGGGGATTGATCCCGGACCGTCACCAATAGCCCGCTGTATTGCTCCAGTGTGACGCTAATTAAAATACCATACCATACCAAATATTAAAACAATTGTTAAATCAATGCAATGTCACACATCAAAATTCTTTATTCACGTTTTATAATCTTTCTTTTTGTAAAACAATATAAAATATAAATAATAAATATCAAAAAATATAAATAAAATGGATAATACATGATAGGTTACTGTCATGTTTTCGGTGCCCTCCCGTCAGCCATAGTGAATCTACATGGTCCTTGGTCTGTGCATCCCGGATCTGAACCCATGCATTATTTTTCTTGAGAGTTTGAATTCAAAGGATAGTGGACGGATCCATTTGAAATTTCTCAAAGCAGTGATGGAAAAGTAAATATAATTTTAAGTAGTAAATATTAGGTAACGGCAACGACTGAAGGGTGTTTCAAAACTTCACGTACAAACTTTAACGGGAGGTAGGAAAGACAAACTTCTCGTGGTAGACAGTCAGGATTACATTATACTTAAATATTTAAATATACCAGGTCGTCATAAAGTAACATCCCCTGTTTTCGAGCCTCTAGGAATTTTCAACGAATCGGAAAGATTTCAAGGTATGCGCTAGAGAGTTATGTAAATAACAAGAATCGAGCTTTCAAGGTGACGAATACAGTTAAAATACTTCGAAAATTTCAAATAGCTAAATCCGCTTTTTTTTATCATAATGTGATCTGCACATTTGAAATAAAAAAATGGCGTTGAAATTTTAACTTTAGCTCTAGCACTGTTAAATCAGATTAGTGTGAACGACAAAAGAGAGGAAAGGCATTTTTGACACTAAATGATAATTTTCATGATGATGAGAAATAAATTGTCATATTGTATTCGGTGTGAAAGAAAATATACCATTATCAAAATGTTTATAATTTTCATTTTCGACCTAAAAACTAAGTTTTTAATCGGCTGTACAGTACAAATTAACCTTTGTCAGTTAATGCGTTTGCTCTAATATAACAACAATATAATAATTGGATATAATGCATGCATTTCTCCTCCCAGTGAAGATATATAAATATTTTTAAATAATTTTACAAATTCTTCAAATCAGTTAAAATATTGAATGCTAAATTAATTAAAGAGAACACAGTTTAAAGTGAAGAATAACTTATCAGTTTAAAGTGAAGAATAATTTATTATTATTTCGAAACATTATTTTCTCGTTAAAGTCCACAAGCCATTTAAGTATAATTAAAATTCAATTAATATTCTATATAAAGTCAAGTAAGTTAACTGATGGATTAAATATAAGCTTAAACTATTTGGAAAAAGCCTCGTGCAAATAAGAGATGAAAATTATTTAATATAAAAATCAACGGAAAGTTGGAAGAGGTATGAATTTGCTTGAAAAACTAAGGCTTCTTTCAAACTTAACCTTCCTGGTGGTTCTCTACTAGGCATCTCTTCATTAACAAAACTGACCAGATCTTGATGGACGACATATCTCATCATTAATAGAAAACTGACCAGATCTTGATGGACGACATATCTCATCATTAATAGAAAACTGACCAGATCTTGATCTCGTCATCATAAAAGAATTAGCTATATCTTGACGACGAGATATCTCGTCATTAGCAAAATTGGTCAGATCCTGATGGACGAGATATCTTGTCGCAACCACTTGGAGGGTTAATCAAGTAAGGATTAAATCGCATAAAACATTCGAGAGTTTTCAACACCAAGTGAAAAGTTATAAATTGAAATAAATTTGCGTGTAAAAGTTTCTAGCTTTTAAATTATAAAAGGCCTTTTCTATCAAGCTAAATGTAGGTGGCTTACTTCCTGTATGTATTCACGTATTCCGAAAGTGACGTCACTTGGCTTGTTTTTCAATTACGATTTTAGCACGTCGCCAATAAAATTCCAAAGAACCGACTCCGGTCAATGATCAATAGATTTACACCACACGTAGTCAAAACGGCGATAAAGTGCATTTTAAGGAAACCACCGATATGTATCATTCCGCTTGGGTCGTTAGTTTACACTGAAAATCCTTTTCATACGTATAATGCTCAGTCAAATTGTAAGGTAGGAATTGTAAAAATCAATATTCAACAGATGTATCCAGCTGTCAAACGCAGAGCTCTCAGAAAGAGGCGTGACAAATTTGTTTATGTGTTTCATTTAATAAATTAAAACTGTAGTCCGGTTAAGTCGAGTTCGCATTTCAGTCACGTGGTTTTGAACGAGCCTATTCGTGAAATTAAGGGGGCAGGTCGAACAATGCATTCTCACGGCATCGAGTGGCTTCTGGCTCCGAATTTATCGTTCTTAACCGGGAGCAGTAAGAGTTATTACAGGTGGGCGAAAAAAATAATTACTTTTTGAGATCAAAATAAATCTTAATCTGAATGCAAGAATTAGGGGTATTTTGAATCGAAAGGTTGTATTAAAAAATTGCGTGTTTTGAGTTTTTCTGAAAAACTGGTAAAGCTGATATATAGAATCTAATGCAGCACTATGTAACGTTTTCGAAAAATGAATATAGTATAAATGAAACAGGCATTGGCGTGAAGATTGTTTTTTCCTTTTTCTGAAACACCAAAAATTGGGAAACCGCGTTCTTGCATTCAAGGGGTGAAATGGTTTCGCGTATGACAGCTCTTTTGACTGGAGAGTTTATTACCTTTCTAGAAATGTGCTTTCTCAAGGCCACCTTTTTTCTCACAAGAGCCACACCATACCCCTTAATTTCAACGAAAGCTGGAAGGGTGATATGAATTTAAATTAAGTTAATGATCCTGCATTTTGTATTTTAAAATTAGGGCTATTTTATACGATTTAAAACTTCTGATGAGACGTTACAACGTTGCACCAAGTTGTATCTATGTTATTTTAACCCTCCAAGAGGTTTCGACGAGTTTTCTCGCCCATCAAGATCTGGCCAATTTTGTTAATGACGAGATATCTCGTCATCAAGATATTGCCGTTTTTTTATGATGACAAGATCAATATCTGGTCAATTGTTTTGCAATGACGAGATATCTCGCCCATCAAGATATGGTCAGATTTCTTCTAATAACGAGATGCCTCACCGAGACACCCACCAGAAACGTTGACCATTGTGCAAAAAAAACCTATTTAAATAAAGGGAAAATGCGCATATTTTGCTTTGCTTACACATTATTTTCCCAGTAAGCACTCAAGAAAATAAGCGTACAATTTGTATTGCATTTCTACCCTCTCGTGTTTCATATAAGAGATGGTGAATTAGCAAGGCCAACTAATTAAAATAAGTCGTCTAGTTGCCTAAGTAGTTGCGGCTAAATAAGTCGAGAAGCAAACAGGAGGAAAAAGACGGGTCATTGCACTTCTTTCGACATAAGTAAAGTCTAACTTTAAAGTTTATGCTTTAAATCCCATATTTAAGGATCTTAACTCTTGACATATACGAGAACTAGGCGCAAAATGAGCCATTACTCAAAATCTTATCCTCTTTTCCACTTTCATCGCTTAATCCTTAGGGAAGCAAATAAAATAATAAGACTTCTGAATATATTTTCTTGAGACGCTTGCATTTCTGATTAGAAGATATATTCTGAAGCCTATACAAATGAATGTTCAGATCTTACGCATCTCGTTTTACCATGCATGGCTTAGCAAAGTTTTAAAATTTATTGCATATTTCTTGAAAAGAAAAACAAATAACCCAGTTGACACTCGGGTTTACGAAACTCAAGGAATCGAGGATGAAGTTCTTAAATATAGAACTTTAAAATGGAATTGAATTTTGTTATATGGTACTTGATAGAAATTTGATGGTAGTTGAATTAACGTCGCTCAGGAACAACACAGCGGGCTATTGGAGACGGTCCGGGATCAATCCCGATGGGAAAGATTCGAGGACAACACCTCGTTTTTTGAACCACGGTTAGATGAGGACGACAATACCTGTGCTAAAAACTCGTGTACTGCATACTAAAATACGAAATTAACTAATAATTAGACTCGAAACAAGTTATTCACAATATGAATTTAAAATTGAGAAATTAGATTTTAAAAATCATGATTTTAAAGATCATGCTTTTAAATATGCGTCTACATAAGTCGAGACACGCTAAATTATGGTTAGAGGAACACTCATCTGAGTTTCGATTTTGACATTCCCACCTATGTCCGCAAACCTCAACGTTATCGAACACATATGAGAGGTTTTTATGGCGCAAGGCCCATATTTGGCCATGCTGAGCCACACAACATCAAGAAATAGCCACACACACAATGAACGATTTATTGTCACAGAAGAGAGAAATATACCCAGGGAGGAATGCACCTGACAGGAATCGAACCTGCTCCTCCTACAACTCGAAGGTTGCTAGCGCAGTGGACATACCCACTGAGCCACGACGGCCCCTCCTACACCTCGGAGTACAACAAAACTGTGGACCGCTCTGTACAAAGTATGTTAGTATGTCTACATACTTTGTACAGAGTATGTTATGGACCGACTGTACAAAGTATGTTAGATGTCTACAGAATACTTCTGCAAAGACATATTGTCCATGTCGCGTCGTATTTCTGCAGTTCTACGTTCTGTGACGTCCGTATCAACGGCTCGAGGATCAATACTTGCACCACTGACTGCCAGTCGTAAATCCCGTGTTATCAATCGGGGTGGTCTCCTTCCCGTCCAGATGGTCTTTAAGGGGTGAACGACGGCCCCTTGGGGTTCAAATTGGGTCCCCAAGGGAATTTGAGGGACGAGAAAGAAGATATCCAGAACTCGAATTGAGCAGAGGTGTTTTTTTGTGCTCGGTCGATTACTACGGTACCTACTTTCCCCTTAGCAGCACCCACAACCAAGGGACGAAAATCCTTGATTACTTCTGTAAATAATGCAAATTCCTGTGCTTCAAAATAAACATCTAGTTTAACCCTCCTGGTGGGGTTTATCTTATCATCGAAAACTGTTCTGTAGTGTCCAGCCTCTGGCGAAAAAACCTTTTCCAAGCTGTCACCAGTTCTGGGCAAAGTGCAGTTTATTTTTCCTACTGGGATCTTCTTTCCCCTTGGAGTAATATTGCAGTTTTGCCTCGACGAGATATCTCGTGCTTAGCAAAATTGAACAAATAGACGAGGTATCTCATCGAAACATATGGATAGTTAACTGTATTTTGGCTGTGTCGTCGTATTTTTACCGTCGTACACCACTTGGCCCACTACGTTACAGCTCCTGTTGTTGGGCTACCAAGTATTGAACAATAGCCCGTTGTGTTGCTCCAGTGTGACGTTAATTGAAAATACCAATACCAAGTATTGAATGGCATACCACTTTTTCTGACATCTCCTGTATATAGCTGTGCAAATCAATTGCACTGTTCGCGCCGTGCGTATATCCGTGACAGTTGTTGGCGAAACTCCTTAATTGGCGTAACTTTCCATGTACTTGGCAAGCGCCAAGAACGTTAAAACTTTGTAGTTAATGCCTGATTTCTTGACGCGATAAGATGATATCGTCAGTGTTCCATACCAAGAACTATTTCCTGTGTACTTAGGATAGTATAACTCGTTTGTGTACTTAGGATAGTACAGCTCTTTGTGTGCTTAGAACAGTAATCAATGCAAATAAACTGAATTATTGTCCTCTAAAGTTTGTATTTTTGCCTGAGCCCCGACATCCACCTTGGAGTACTTATTAGTAGATAAAGTTACACTGTCTTTCATACGCCCGTGATAAAGAATAAATAAAATCTTTGTTGATAATGAATTGAGTATTAGAGAGCCAGTGTTGCAAAACAACGTTTTTCTTTACAAAATACTGCTAATATACACAATATGATTTATCATCCAATGCCCAATATCTCAAAGAAATCCCAATGCTATTGCATTACACACACACACACACACATAAATGCATCGCTTAACTAAATACTTAACCACCATTTGAAAGAACTTAACTTTTTACTATCTGAAAAGAGTAGGAATGATACATATACCACAACGGTTCTCGATTAATTGCTTCTCTCGTGTTCAAAATTGACTCTCGCTAATACCATTGGAGAAGTACCAGTTTATTCTGAAAATTTGCATTCCAACGTGTACTTAAACATATCTCAAGCAAATCGAAGCGTGCTATGAAGGTTCCCCTCCCCTAAGGAATACATTAAAAATCAAACAAGATTCTTTTATAAAATTACACCGACATTTGAATAACGTAAGTGGTTTTTCAAATTTTCTTAAAATTAAAATAACAGTAAATGGAAAGAGAAAGTTCCCAGGAAAAGAAAGATGGAGTAAAAGAAGATATATTCGAACCGTAATCATATTTTCCAATTACTTTAAACTTTGATGTAAGTTTGCGTGTCTGTTAAACCACCTTGGACAAAGTACTCTGAAGAATTGGAGGTAGTTCTGACATTCGACTCAATCTAAAAGCACTCAAAAATTTAGTGATTATGTCTTAGGGTGTAATGAATTTGCTAGAGTATCTTGAGATTTGCTAACTTAAAACAAAACCGAAGCCGCTAAGTTTTATTATTTATTAGGATTGACATCACTGTTCCTGATTAATAATGAAGCAAGTGCAAAATAGGATATTTTGAGTTAAAAGCGTCAATACAAGGACAGAACTAGTAATACTCAGCTCCACGTTATAGGTATTGCGTCATTGTTCAACTTTCAACTGTTTTTATCATCCTTTAGAACAGGGGTGTCAAGCTCAATTAAAACACGGTCCACTTAATGCAACTTGTAAGATTCACGCGGGCCACATCACATTTACAAATTTTCTTAAAATTATATTTTGAAGTGAGGATTCAGGAATATGGATAGGATAATTAAAACACATTATGTAATTGAGTGAATTTAGGGTAATAATTTATGATATTGCTATATAATTGCTTTTATTTAAACGTTTATTTAATTTAATGTATTTATAAAACAAAAATTAATTTTTTTTACCGGAAACTTGCCAGCGCTTTCCTCCTACTAGTTTTCCAATATCTGGATTCAAAGACTGAGAACAGACAATCTTCATTATGGCAGATAGATGTTTATCAGTTAATCTTGATCTGTAGGCCGTTTTATTTAATTTCATGGACGAAAATAGTTGCTCACACAAGTACGTACTCCCAAAATAGCATAAAATTTGTGCAGCAAACTTTTTAATTTCCGGGTATTGTTCACCTAAATAGAGAGAGAGAGAGAATTTCAATTAACGTCACACTGGAGCAACACAATGGGCTATTGGTGACGGTCCGGGATCACTCCCAAAGGGAAAGATCCGAGGACAACACCACGTAATTTTGAACCACGGTCAGATGACGAGGCAACACCTGAGCTGGCACCCCACTCTCCAAACTTCCACACCACGCCAACGTGAGGACATTTGAGGCCACGACAGATTTAACGTGCACCAGCCCCCTTTGTACACGACGGTGTTTGGCTGGATTCGAACTCGCAACCCTTCGGTTGCAAGTCCGTTACTCTTCCAACCGGGCCACCGCGGCCCTCACCTAAATAAGAATATATTTTGGAAATTCCTACTTCTCGATATTTGTCTTTTAATACCGAATCATTCTGGAAATCAATTAATTCCAGTTGTATCGAAGTGGGAGCATTTTCAATTTCAAAGGAAAAGGCCTAATAAAAAGATAAATTTTTTTGTAACTCTTTGAAATCATTAAAACGTTTATAGAATTCGTTTTTGATTTCTTTAATTTTACCACAATATTATGAAAATGAGCAACTTTGATTTTGTGCTTTTAACTGCTCAAACGTAGGAAAATATGTCAAAATGATTTTTGTATATGATTTTTAAACAGTCAGTTTTTGTACAAAACTTGCTATTGCATCGTACATATTCGTTATTACTTGATCCTTGCCTTGCAATGTAATATTAAGATTATTCAGATGACCTGTAATATCTGTTTAAAATGCCAGATCTTTTACCCACAAAGGATCTTTTATAATCGATATATTTTCGTTTTTTTTTTCATCTTTCATTTCAAGAAATACACTTATTTCCTCCAAAAGCAGATAGAAGCTCTTCAGGACTTTGTGTCAGGACAACCAATGAACTTCTGTGTAATAAGGAAGATCTTCGAATTCGGATTCTAAACCTTTAAGGAACGAAGTAAATTGGCGATGGTTAAGTGCTCTCGATCGATCTTGTTTTCATTTTATTTCAGAGCATCGTGGGCCACAAAAAATTACCTCCGGGTTTTGACACCTCTGATTTAGAAGAACGACACAAGTGTTAGTTGTGACTCAAGTTTTGATGCTGGTTAGCTCTTCGATAACGCAACGACGTAACTGCTGTTTAGAACGATTGTAAAGAAGTGTGATAAATTCGATTGGAACAACGACGAAAACAAGTGTAAATTGTGCACAAGTGTAAATTGTGCCATTGTTTATCTAAACTATCTGTCCATTTCATGATATAAATAACTGTATTAATAAAAATATCAATAAATGTGTTGTAAAAATAGTATAAATAAATTTAATAAAAATGTTTTGTATAATTAGGGACTTTGTGTTCAATATTTATTTCCAATTTTAAGAGAACAACGACACAACTGCAGAATTTGGGTTGAATATTCAAAATTACATCTGCATTAGTGGCATCATTTAAAAGTAACAAAAATATGGTATTACTAACCCCACTTTTGTACACGATTTAAGATGAGTTACCATCAAAGTTTATCACACGTTGTAATTAATATTAATCATTAACAGTATTCTTAATTTTCGTTTCTGAACAAATCGATGAATTAATCTTGCGACGTTATTCTTCTGGGACAGCTATACATCATTATTTTATTAAGCATAAAGAAACGTGATAATGAAGATTCATTTGAAATAATTAAAATGCAACCACTGGAATGACTTCTAGATTGATTCCCTTAACTCTAAATACACTCTAGTAGATAGGAATGAAGATTACAAACTTATGTACACACAAATAATATCACGACCTAAGATGACTTTTTTATAATGCGATCTCTGCTAAGAAGATATTTTTAATAAAATATTTTCTTAGCAATTTTTTAAATAAAACTTTTCTGTAATGCGTAAAAATTGTGCATAATTCAGTGAAACATTACTTCGATTTCCTGTATCTATTGTATTAAGAAAATACATTTAAAATTATGTTCGATTTAAAATCACATATTATGTCCAAGGGCGGTGGACTTTCAAAATCACCAAAATCGATCGAAAATCGATTATTTTTTTAAATTATAGTTTATATATTAATTGATTTCATACTCTATAGTGAGAAAAGTAATCTTTAAATTACGATCGTTTTTGACGGAGTTACAACGACAACACAAAACGCATCGTAGATAAGTATGGTAGTGTAACTACAAAAACGATTATCTTCTATTGAGATATTTGACATTCTCCTGATATCTGCGTACATTAGATTTTTCTTCATTTCCTTAAATAAGACACACATATATTAAATAATATATATTGTTGAAAGAACCTAGAATTACTTAGAAATATGTAGTTATTTAGTCATTAAGTATTTTGTGGGGTAAAAGGCAAAACCACACTTCTCGGAAATCTTGTGACCCTCAGAGGATTAACCCATCTACTAGTTGTCTCGACGAGGTATCTCGTCATTAACAAAACTAACCAGATCTTAATGGACGAGTTATCATTGGACTAAAACTGACCTTATCTTAATCCCGCCATCATAAAAAAAATCGGCAATATCTTGATGGCGTGGTATCACGTCATTAGCAAGTTGGTTCAGATCTTACTGGACGAATATGTCATCGAAATCACTTGGAGGGTTAAAACATTGTTTGCTATTGAAATGAAACAATGACTATTATAGGTAGGTAGGTATTTTAATTAACGTCACACTGGAGCAACACAACGGGCTATTGGTGACGGTCTGGAATCAATCCCAAAGGGAAGGACAACACGTAATTTTAAACCACGGTCAGATGATGAGGCAACACCTGAAGTGTGGTACCCCACTCTCCAAATTTCCGCACCACGCCAAGGTGAGGACATATGAGGCCACGACATATTTAACATGTTGTACCCCCTTTGTACACGATGGTCTTGGGTTGGATTCGAACTCGCAGCCCTCCGATTGCTCTTCCGACTATTATAGGATCGTAATGTAAACGTACATTTTGAAGTTAAATTTGTAAGTGTAATCATGTGTGTTAATTATAATTAAATACTAAATGATTTTAAAATAATTATGCATATTGTAAAATTACATTACTCCAGAGAAAAATGCTAAGGCTAGTTTTTAACATCTTGTGTGGAAAATGCTTTACTTAGATCGCATATTTTTAACGTGTATCAGTATCCTTGAGACAGCCAAAGACAAGAACACAAAGCCAGTTACTTATTATTTTTCCGGCTAGCTGAATTTCCAAAGAAAGCATAAGCTCAATTTGGGTTATTGCTGAATATATATTCTGAAAACCTCGTTATTATCAGTAATTGAATAGAGAGATTACACCAATGCATTTAGTAATTGAGAAAGTTGATTTTCTTAATGAATGAAGTATAAAAAATGTGTTTGGGTCAGGGACACTGTAATTGTGCTAAGTTGCAATAATTTTGTCGATACGTAATGTGAGACTTTCTAGAAACTGCAAACCATAAGGAAAGATAAAAATATCAATTGGAAGGGAGCGATCTGGATAGAGTTAAGGGAACAGTGGACTTTCTAAGAAGCTTTTGAAGTCATTATCTCATTGTTATAAAATTTACAGAACGTTTGTTTTCCGCTAAAAGGTGTATAGATGTGGTTTGGTTAAAAAATATTAAATTTTAAGGAAGTTATATGAAAATATATGGTCAAAATGTTTGTTAAATTTCCAAAAAAATGTTAGGTTCCATGTGCATTATTTTAAATTGAATGTCAAATTAACCAGTTTTAAAGTCTATCATTCAATTGAAAATTTTAAACAATTGTAGAAAAATACCTGGTTTTGAAAAAACAGTAGACATTTGTTTTCACAGTTTATTCTGTCTGAAATTTTTATGTCAGCACAATTATTTTCAACTCGCTGTGTCGTTCTCTTAGAACTATAGAAGCATCATTTAATATAGAACGTTACGCCGAGAGACCAAATCAACACAAAACGTCGAATGTTGTCAGGTACCGAGCAATCGGAGAAGGAAAAAAATAAAAATACGTGTAGAGGACAAAGCTCAAAAAGCTGATAGCCAAAGCAACGGAACTGCTGATCAAACAAAGGCACGATTTGGTTTGTCTGAAGCAGAAAAAAACTCTCGAAGGTTGAATTCTGACGTAATGAAATTTGCTTTGCTGGCTCCTTGAGAAATTTCAAGGTCAACTCAAGTATATTCTGTTCGCTACGTCGTTCCCTTACAATCATAGAAGTAAAATTTAATATTGAACATTACTTAAGAGAGACCACTTTTTGATCAACCTTGAATCAACTAAAATCTTCATAAATGTCGCGAGACGAGGTATCGGAAGAATAAAAGACGGAAAACGCATCCACGTGAAGCGGACAAAACTCAAAAACTGTTCGACGACGCTATGAAACTGGTGGGGAACTTAGGTGGGATTTGGTTTGTCTGAAACAGCGAAAACTCTCGTGAAAAGCCGGGTGACAAAGCTAGTTAGCTCATTAAATATTCACAGTGCAACTTCACTCTACTAAATAGGTACTGGCTGAGATTTGCTGTATTATTGTATTGAAAGTTAATTTTCGTAGCGGTGACTAAGTTCACTACAACACCAGTTAAGTTGCAGAATTATTGGCATTAAATGGCATTTTTGGAGTTAAAAATATATTTCCAATAGTAAAATATAACCATCGATATATACCGTATGCATTGCTGTTTACCTGAAACATAAATTTGCTAATCCTGAATCGCTTAACCCTCGTTGTGTCAAGGTATCTCGTCATTAGCAAAACTGACCTGATCTCGATCTCGTCATCATAAAAAAACTGCGATATCTTGATGACGAGGTATCTCGTCATTAGCAAAATTGGTCAGATCGCGATGGCTGAGATATCTCATCATTGGCAAAATTGGTCAGATCGTGATGGCCGAGATATCTCGTCATTGGAAAAATTGGTCAGATCGTAATGGACGAGATACCTCGTTATCAGCAAAATTGATCGGATCGTGATGGACGAGATATTTCGTCATTAGCAAAATCGGTCAGATCTTGATGGAGGAGATATCTCGTCAAAACTGCATGGAGGGTTAAGTTTCATCGAACACAATAACAAGGAGATAAATCTAGAACATTGAGTCTTAGGAAGTTTTGTTTCCCAAAAGACATTCGAACGAGAGTAGACCTTGGTTGGGAGAACTTGGTCTGAAGAGCCATCAATCTTCAGTAAAAGGCATTCACACAAAAGAATCTTCCATCAACAATGATGATGATTAACGCCATTTTGCATCGGTGCCACAAAACACGGATAGACGGGAAAGTACACAAATTGAGAAGGAATTTCGACTTCACATCGAACGCATTACCTGATTATGTCCTTTTCATTAACGTGAAACGGAGCATAAGGACTGACAATGAAAGAAACATAAAAAGGAAAAAGAACATGCCGTTTTTTCGCCCTGAAAGATAGCAGATAGCATTTTCGATTTTGCCTTTAATCTGTAATTCTGGTGAGGAAGTGGCAGGGAAGCAAAATAACACTTAATCTAAAGTGACAGGGAAGTTTTCGAGAGAAATAAATGGAAGTTTGGGCCTCGACTATGTTCACCAAACACATTTATTTCTCCTCCGCCTGAGTGCATTTATTAACTTAGGAGCCATTTTCTTTCTGTGAAGCTTTCGCTTCACCGCGCAGGGAACTAAATCCCACCCACTTTTGAAATGGAATAGCATTTTTCTTCGATGCATATGACGTAGGTTAACTTACTGATTGTTATAGTAAAGATCTGTGAAACAGTTATACAAGAAATAGTCTTTTCCATGTGAAAGTTGCTGAAATAAATTCTTTGATTTGAGAAGTGAACTGTTCTGTAGGTTTAGGTTGATTGGGTTTTAAGGCGTAAGGGAGGCCATATTTAGCCAATCTGCTCCAGACAACGTCAGGTAAAAGGGCATACAAGAAAAAGCAGTCTTATTGACGCAGAAGTTCAGCCTACAACCACAGAAGAAAAATAAAACAGAGTGAGCATAGTAACCTTTTTATTTCCGAGATTCATGTGACCAAAACTGGTAATAACGTGATCCTTAGAGTGCTTTGCTCGGCCAGGAAGAAACAAACATTCGTTACCTGATTGGTGCACGGGATGGGAGAAGACCCCATCCATTGATTTATCATTTGATTGGTCCGCGCGACACAGTAGTAGACTTCAGCGATTTCACCACTTCTATCGCCACTCTAGAAATGCGCGTTATTGCACCTACCCTGTCATAAGTTTTTACACCTCCAAACGAGGCGATAAGATGCCAATTCGTTGAACCAAGTCAATTTTCCACAGACCAATCGTGACTACTAATCGCCATGTTGGTCACACTTTTTCGAAGCTCCTATCAATAACAAAGCTCAGTCTACTTATATTTCATATGTCTATGCTTACAACTCGCAAAACAAATTCTGACTTTTGCTAGTTTTTACGCATAGTCAAGACAAAACTGTAATGAAGAATAAATATTGCAAACCAAAATTAACAAACAAATATGACACAAATAAATATGTCTAGTATATATATAGTATATATATGTCTAGTATATATACTTATTATTTAAGTATACTTTGACATCATTTTAAATATCCACATTGTGTTTTGGACAGATCACTGCATAGGCTGATTTCCCCCAGGTCTAAATAAATTACGTTTTGCCTACTAAAAACGTCTGCGTGGGTACATTTACTTCATATGTGCACGGGCTTCATGTACCCGAGGTACCCTAATGATAATTTTTACCAATAGGGACTTTGTCTTTAGTGAACACGGAGCGCTCCGGGGTACCCAAGTAATGTTTTTTTGATTTCATCAAACTACTCTATTGGTGGAGGTAGCCCGATCGGAAGAGCAGTGGATTAGGAACAGGAGGGTTGCCAGTTGGAAACTTGATCCAACCAAAGAAAGTCGTGTTCGTGGGGTCTGGCGCACCGCAAATCTGTCGTGGCCTCAAATATCCTCACGTTGGCGTGGTGTGGAAGTTTGGAGAGTGAGGTGCCAGCTCAGGTGGTCACCTCGTCATCTGAACGTGGCTTAATATTACGGTGTTGTCCTCGGATCTTTCCCTTGGGGTAGATCCCGGACCGTCACCAATATCCAGTTCTATTGCTCCTGTGCGATATTTAATTCCAACTACCTACCCATTATAATCCATTACCCAATCCTTCATTTTTTCCTTTCAACGACATTTTGTACATGGCATTTTCTGTCTTGTATGTGCCCAGCTTGACCAAATATGGCCCTTGCGTCACAAATTTCAAAACCAAAAAACTATTATGAAGAATAAATATTGTAGACAATAATTCATTAAACCTCCAAGTGGTTTCGACGAGATATCTCGTCCATCAAGATCCAGTTTTGCTAAAAATGAGACATCTGGTCATCAAGATATTGTCGAGTTTTGATATCGACGTAATCAAGATATGGTCCGTTTTTTTTTCTAATGTCGAGATATCTCGTCCATCAAGATCTATTCAGTTTTGTCAAGGACAAGATACCTCGTCAAGATCCAACGACAAGGTAGGTAGATAGTTAATTAACGTCGCATTTCAACAACACAACTGGTTATTAGAGACGGTCCGGGACCAACATCGAAGGGAAAGACCAAGGACAACTCGTAATTTCGAACTACTGTCAGATAGCGAGGTGAACACCTGAGCTGTGGCACCCCACTCTCCAAACTTCCACACCACGCCAACGTGAGGACATTTGAGGCCACGACAGATTTAACGTGCAAAAGCCCCCGGTTACACGGAGGTCTCGAGTTTCGAATTCACGACTCTCTGGTTGCTAATTCGTTGCTCTCCCAACTGGGCTACTGCGCCCCAACCACCAGGAGTGTTAACAAATCAATATGGCACTAATTACTGTATTTTTACAATCACAATTATAATACACTCTATCATCTTTCTGTTAATTCGTTGCTCTCCCAACTGGGCTACTGCGCCCCCAACCACCAGGAGAGTTAACAAATCAATATGGCACTAATTAGTGTATTTGTACAATCACAATTATAATACACTCTATCATCATTCTGTTAATTCGTTGCTCTCCCAACTGGGCTACTGCGCCCCCAACCACCAGGAGTGTTAACAAATCAATATGGCACTAATTAGTGTATTTTTACAATCACAATTTTAATACACTCTATCATCATTCTGCTAATTCGTTGCTCTCTCAACTGGGTTACTGCGCCCCCAACCACCAGGAGTGTTAACAAATCAATATGGCACTAATTACTGTATTTTTACAATCACAATTATAATACACTCTATCATCTTTCTGTTAATTCGTTGCTCTCTCAACTGGGCTACTGCGCCCCCAACCACCAGGAGTGTTAAAAAATCGATATGGCACTAATTAGTGTATTTTTACAATCACAATTATAATACACTCTATCATCATTCTGTTAATTCGTTGCTCTCTCAACTGGGTTACTGCGCCCCCAACCACCAGGAGTGTTAACAAATCAATATGGCACTAATTACTGTATTTTTACAATCACAATTATAATACACTCTATCATCATTCTGTTAATTCGTTGCTCTCTCAACTGGGTTACTGCGCCCCAACCACCAGGAGTGTTAAAAAATCAATATGGCACTAATTAGTGTATTTTTACAATCACAATTATAATACACTCTATCATCTTTCTGTTAATTCGTTGCTCTCCCAACTGGGCTACTGCGCCCCCAACCACCAGGAGAGTTAACAAATCAATATGGCACTAATTAGTGTATTTGTACTATCACAATTATAATACACTCTATCATCATTCTGTTAATTCGTTGCTCTCCCAACTGGGCTACTGCGCCCCCAACCACCAGGAGTGTTAACAAATCAATATGACACTAATTAGTGTATTTTTACAATCACAATTTTAATACACTCTATCATCATTCTGCTAATTCGTTGCTCTCTCAACTGGGTTACTGCGCCCCCAACCACCAGGAGTGTTAACAAATCAATATGGCACTAATTAGTGTATTTTTACAATCACAATTATAATACACTCTATCATCATTCTGTTAATTCGTTGCTCTCTCAACTGGGTTACTGCGCCCCCAACCACCAGGAGTGTTTACAAATCAATATGGCACTAATTACTGTATTTTTACAATCACAATTATAATGCACTCTATCATCATTCTGTTAATTCGTTGCTCTCTCAACTGGGTTACTGCGCCCCCAACCACCAGGAGTGTTAAAAAATCAATATGGCACTAATTAGTGTATTTTTACAATCACAATTATAATACACTCTATCATCTTTCTGTTAATTTGTTGCTCTCCCAACTGGGCTACTGCGCCCCCAACCACCAGGAGAGTTAACAAATCAATATGGCACTAATTAGTGTATTTTTACAATCACAATTATAATACACTCTATCATCATTCTGTTAATTCGTTGTTCTCCCAACTGGGCTACTGCGCCCCCCAACCACCAGGAGTGTTAACAAATCAATATGGCACTAATTAGTGTATTTTTACAATCACAATTTTAATACACTCTATCATCATTCTGCTAATTCGTTGCTCTCTCAACTGGGTTACTTCGCCCCCAACCACCAGGAGTGTTAACAAATCAATATGGCACTAATTACTGTATTTTTACAATCACAATTTTAATACACTCTATCATCATTCTGAATACGAAAATTGTATTTTAGAAAGGGTAACATAAACCTTATTTGTCCCATGTCCCCAGAAGTCTAGCTTCACCATACAAACAGAACAAAACCGCCTACGAAGAAAATGATACACAATATTTTCATTGCAACCGACAGATCTCTTAATAGATCACTCGTTTTTTCTTACTAGGATCGTTCCAAAGTTTCGGAGTTTCTTGAGTATGACAGGGTTCTGAAACAAGGATTCCTATATTGTGATGAAAGAAAATCGGAATAAATCTGAACACAAAAAGCTGGAGCGTCTTTCTTCAAAAAGCTGAGACATGTTTTTGGAAAACTATACAGGATGTAAATAATATACGTGCATTTCAGTTCCCATTCGTCGCATTCTGTCAGTCCGGGATCACTTTTTCCTGTATTCGGGAATTTAATCTTGTGATTTCCACGCGTTTCTTACGGGGAAAAATTTCCTATTTCTCATAGGATCTTGGAAACTGAACTTCAGACGGCTTCTGAATAGTTATGTTAGATTGTGTGTGGATTTGAATGTCCCAAGTGAACGAAACTTGATTTGCTTGGAACTAGTTATACTAACAAGTATAAGCACATACCTGGACGCGCAATTGTTTTCCAATAGCCAGTTTTCAAAAATAAATATTTTGTATGAGGCATTTTCTGTCATACTAAATGTAGTAGTGTATGTGCCTCTGCGACTGATCTCGTTTCCTGTACGTATTCCAAACGTGTCGTCTCTCGGCTTGTTTCTTCTAATACGATTGATTTCAGCACTTTGTCAATAAAAGTTTCAAAAAATTAATTCGGAATCGATAGGATTGGTCATTGTAACAGATCTGATCAAGCGGTATCGTAGACGAGTACTGTGGTGAACATACAGGAACGCAATCTTGCCATAAAATGATTTATTATATACAGGGTACTATTTAGAGACTTATATCGTACCACCCATATCTTATATCTGTACTACACTTCTGATATAGGAACAGTACCGCTCAGACCGGCCATGACGCCTTCTGCCCGGGAAAGTGATCCTGACACCTGTCTGTAAAATCAACCACTGGCGCCATCCGTTTCCGATACACAATAATCTCAAGAGTTATAAACAACTCGGTTCTCACGGAAATGTAATCGTCATCTGACCTTGGTTCAAAATTATGTGGTGCTCTTCTCGAATCTTTCCCTTCGGGTTTGATCCCGGATTCTGTCGCCAATAGCCAATTATGTTGCTCCAGTGTTACGTTAATTAAAATACCTGCCTACCAACACGGAAAGGGATAGTATTTTGTAATACTCCGAAGTTAGAAATAATAAATATATAAACATATTGAAAAAATCTCACGGTCATGTCAATTACATTTAACGCCAAACGTCACCAAAGCGGCGATAAAGTATATATCGAGGTAATCTGATATCACTCAGAAAATCACTCATGAGGGTTCTGGAACTATGGACTGGACAACGCCAGTTAGATTAAACGCCATACGTCTCCAAAATGATGATAAACTGCATTTTAAGGTAATCCCTATATCTACTATCTGAGAGCATTTGAACTGCGGGAGTAAAACCTTGGCATTCCGTCTGGTTTGTTTGTGCACACTATAAATCTCTCCCATATTTATCCCCACAAAAATATGTGAAATATATCATATCCTTGTACATAAGGGACTTTCCTTGTGTGTGTCCAGTACTTGACGTTGTCTTATGCCTGTCGCAGCTTGGCGAAATATGACCCTTGCGTTCATAAGACCCGACCAACCAATTAACCAACTTTCCACATGAAACAGGCGTTTCAGTAGCTTTACTTATAGGGTGTTTAATCTTTCGAGATCCTTACACTTTTGATTGCTTAAGCTCCTACTAATTTGGCAGTTCCTTACGGATTTAAAGCATGAAAAATTAGTTTCGTGTCTGCAAATGCAATTCAGCGTGACAAGTGGTGCACCATAAAAATGAAGGACTCAAGTTCAAAACATGTGACAGGATATACGATTTTCCCTGACTGTCACAACTGTCTGGGTAAGCAGGATGGTATGTCCTGACCACTCTGTTGTATCTTGATTTAATATTTATTCTGCGCTCACAACCTCTGCTAATATACTTATAAACGCTGCACGCATACACAGTGAGATTAGTGAATATATTTTTAATTACGCCCTTACAAACTTAAACCATGATGTGGAATGTGATGATATTAATTTAAGATTGCAGAGGGTGTATTAAGAAGGAATTTCTCTTTGCAGTTTTGTATTGTCCTTAGTTTATTAACCCTCTAAGTGTTTCGCCGAGATATCTCGTTCAAGATCCGGTCAGTTTTGCTAAGGACGAGATATCTCGTCAAGACAAAACTATGGACATCCTCATTCTCACAGGAGACGCTTTTTCCGAAAAACTTATATTCTAAGGAAAAGTATATAGGTTCGTAGGTAGATATTTTAATTAACGTAGCTCTGGAGTAACACAGCGGGCTATTGGCGACGGTCCGGGATCAAACTCGAAGGGAAAGATCGATCCAAGGACAACACCACGTAATTTTGAATCACGGTCAGATGACGAGGTCACACCTGAGCTGGCGCCCTCCTCTCCAAACTTCCACAACACGCTAAGGTGAGGACATTTAAGGCCACGACAGATTTAACCTGCACCAGTCCCCTTTGTACACGACGGTCTTTGGCTAGACCGAGTTTCGCTCTCGCAACCCTCCGGTTGCTAATCCGTTGTTCTTCCAACCGGGCTACCGCGGCTCAAAAGTACATAGGAATTAGGCAATTTAATAGTGTCGGCTTGGACTATCCAATTCTCCTGCAGCCTCTTAGAAGTGCACACGTATATGTTCGTTCTAAAACCTGCAGTCTTCTCTGCACGTTCTCCAATCAATTTCGACCTCCTTGATTAATAGAATCTATTCAAGGATTCTCACAACCAATAGATGTGGCTATTTAGTCATGCCAATTGTGGTGGAAAAGTAATACTGCGGTACTCGCAAATCTCATGACACTCAGAGAGTTAATTTCTATAGGACTTTTCAATTAGTTGTCGAAAAGCATCCATGGTATTGTAGCGTCTTCACGCTATGTGGTGGGAAATCGTATAAATGAGTACTAATGGTTGTACTGCTTTCTGGATTATTTAATAACAAAGAAATATCTCCAGTTACATGAAATATGTACAGTACAGAAAACAAATTTGCCCGCAACGGGACTTAAAGGCGGTACCCTTTCTGGGACCTCTGAGAGACACTCCCAACACCGTTGAAGTTCTAGCGCCGTCTGCCTTCATCCTCCCCGGACTCGGGTCGGCAAAAGGCGGTGGGGGACGTCCTCTCGTCCCCCATTGGTCAAAGTTCTCCTGGTGGATTTTTCTTTTTTTTTCTCATGAGTTCCAGAATGTTCGGGCGCCGCCGAGACGAACTGTCCCCGAATTCCTTCAAAACCCTGGGAGCGTCGGCAGAGATGAAGGGGCTTCGGTTCCCATTCACCTTTTGTGCCCCGGCACCGAACCATGGCTGCTGGGATGATCGGCGCCTCCATAGTCTGAAAGCGGAGAGGAACACCTCCGGGAAAAGGAGTGTAAGATGCTTCGTCACAGTATACATCTACATTCAATCCAATTCCGTCTTCTCACATTATAGACAAACTTGTGTTCCCCGCCTACGTCTGTTCCAAAGGTAATACCCCTTCCCATTTTATAAGTAGCACAATAGGCGATAAGCAAACACCCATTAAACCTTTCAAGCAGAGTTGGCGAGATTTGCATGTTATCAACCCTGCAAAAGCCACTCTGCATGTAATTATTAAAATATCGATTCACGGGCCGACCTTGAGACTATCTGACATTGTCACCAGGAAGTAATATTTTGAGAGCCCAAGTAAGCCCGAGTCATGAGCTCAAATTTTAATCGTTCACTTAGGAGAGGCGCTTTGTGTAGGGTCAACAATGCCTTCAAGTCAGCTGTTTAGAATGTGCTGCATATTCAAACTCGAAGTTTAAGAATGTTTGAGAAAGTATGATGTTAATATAATCTTCGCGAAATGATAGGAGTAGGTTATTTTTAATTGCCTCCATTATGTGTTGATAGGGCGCAGTGTTTACCCTCGTTGCAGGTTAACCCTCCAAGTAGTTTGGATGAGATATATGGTCAATAAAGATCTGACCATATTTGCTAATGACGAGATATCTCGTCATTAAGAATACCAATTGAATTCCGAATGGTGAAGATATTGCAGTTTTTTTATGATGATTATATCAAGATCAGATTAATTTTCTTCTAATGGCGCGATATGTCGTCCATCACATCTGGTCAGTTTTGCTAATGACGTGATACCACGTCAAGACAACCACCAGGGGGTTAATGCACGAAAATATTAGTATGTTATTCTGTCGGAATTATTGCATTGAATAATTAACAAATGCGATTTATTATTGTTCAAACTAAAACAGATATTAATATTTTTTTATTTCAAAGGCACTTAGTCAAATACATATATTAAACCTTCAAGTTGCTTAGACGAGATGTCTCGTCCATCAATATCTGACCAATTTTTGCTAATGACGAGATATCTCGTAATCAAGATGGCCTATAACAAGATGACAAGACAACCTCCAAGCAGTTATTGAGGGTACGGTTGTGTTGAAGACGTATCTCGTCATTAGCAAAACGGACCAGGATTTTGATGACGAGATATCTCATCTTTACCAAAATTGGTCAGATCGTGTTGAACGAGGTATCTTGTAGAAACGACTTGGATGCGACGTGTCGCGATGTGACACATGAAGTTGGACCATAGAACAAAAAGAAAGAATAATAAAAAGATCAACAAGATCCCATCTGCTTCAAAAGTTCTCTCGTCTTCCAATAGCATGAATGTCTTCCCCTGATAATGCCGATCATTCCAAAAGGTGATCACAGTCCACATAAGCTATCCCTCTTCACAGGAAACATTTCGGGCTACCATAGATGCCAAAACGATGCAAAAGCTTGGTCAAGCAATCATGCCCTGACCAAGTCACCACCTCTATAAAGTGAAGGCCAGTAGGGATGCCACAAATGGACATTTCTGTTACAAATAAACAAATATGGGAATATTTAGTCTATTCAGATGATCGCTTTTTACCAGTGAATGTGATTTTATGTGTTTTATTTATTTTTGGATCAAAGGACTTCTACACTGAAGTGCCAAAAGTCATGGGATACCTCTCCAATATCGTATGGTCCTCCTTTAGTTCTACGAAGTGCAACAACTCGACGTGATATGGATTCAACTAGTCAGCGGAAGTCGCCATGAGAGATGTTCAGCCATGCTGTTCCGATAGCCTCCAATAATTGCGTGGTTGTGTGCTGGTAGGTAGGTGCATGAATGGCTCCTTCGTTCATATTCCAGATATGCGTCATGTGGTTCATGCATGGCGATCTAGGTGGCATAATCATGTGCTGGAATTGTCCAGAATGCTCTTCAAACCAATCGCGAGCAAGATGGGCCCGGTGACGCGGAGCATTATCATTCTGGAACATCCCATCGTTATTGGGATAAGTGAAGACCATAAAGGGGCTGCAACCAGTCACCAAACGGCTCAACATAGCGATTTCCTGTCAATGACCGGTTCAATTTGACCAGATGACCCAATTCATGCCAGGTAAACACTTCCCAAGCAAATATGGAACCACCACCAGTTTGCATAAAAAAATAAAACAAATCAGGTCATGTGTCGAAAAGTATAAAAAGTAACAACAGTTTTACTATTTAGAAATGGAGTTTTAATGACGTTTGAACTTTTTAATATCAAAACAAATAATCAATTGAAATTATGTATTACATCATTAATTCTGAATTCAGCGTCAAATTTCACACTTACTAGCTACAGCAGTGGAAAAAATACAACAGAATCCCTTCCACTTTTTCTTAAACAATAAAGCTAGTTTGAATATAACAGTGATGAATTTATTGTTACCTCTGATCATAGAAATTTCTATTTCATTATCACCCAAACCTTGTTGTATGTGAACAATACTGTTTTTTTCAAACTGTCGTTCATGTTATGTCTGTCAAATTAGCGCTTTTTAAAACTTTGATCCAGTGCGATTTATACAAGTTTGATTTAAGTGATTTTTTGCAGAGGAATCATCCGCTGCAATTAAATTATAAACAGTACTTTTCAATGTTATTTACGTCAATTTTACCGATGTTTAATTTGCAAACAGTACTTTTCAGTGCTATTTACGTCATTTTTATAAACGTTTTATTCACCTTCCAAGATGCTGGATTGATTCGCTCTACGCTTCTTTAGCTTTCATGCATGAACCACGTCGGGAAAAAAATGTAAGTGTGTGATCCATTCCTTATTGCACCTTTAAATTACTTATTTGTATTCATATTTGTGTCTATTAGCATTACGTTCTTCCATAAACTGTTGGTTTTAAATACATGTAATGGGGCTTTCCCTTTTTGAAAAATTAATAATTACCGACCTGCTATTCCAGAAAGAAGTTTCGAGAAAAGCGAAGAAAAATGAAACAGGCTAAAAGGAGGCCAAAAAACAGAAAGAACAGCAACCATGCGTTGAACGTGACTACCTTGCTGAGTGGAATGCTGAACATCCCGAAGAATTCATGGATTTGCGTCTGCGTACCATCGAAGACGAGATGACAGAAAGGGCTCTAACCGCTGCACAAGCTGTTGACGCACAAGCCGCAGAAACTGCCACAGATCTCAACGGATAAGATAATAAATTCGACTTATTTGTGAAGAATAGAATTGCCTGTGAAGTATCATCCTCAAATGTCCTAAATGCAGGATAGGATAACCTTGAAAATATGGCATCTGGAAACAAAACTTCTGATGACACCGATGGTAAAGTAGGATCAGCCGAATTTCACGTCTGTTGAATGAAATCACATGAGATTCAGATTCTGAAAAGCCCTGCATAAATAAAAAGACTGATAAATTGCTCAGGGAATGCTGTCCTGACGAACACAGTGCTACTGAACGTTACATAAGTCGAGTCACTGCAGAGAAAAACTTACTAAACCGAATAGACTAATCAATTTCGACCGAAATAATGTTGCAAGGAATAGTTGCAAGGAACGCAGAATTGGAAAATGCCTACTTCTCTTCGATACTCTCTGGGATTGGGAGAATTCAAAACAGAGAAAGAATCATACAAGTCATGGAAAGTAGCGTATCACTGGAAAGAAATTTTATATGAAACATATATATATAATTCAGCACTCCAAATCTATATGAAAAAAATCAACAAACCTACAATAACGTTACGATATTCTATCAAAACTGCCTACAAAGCAAAACTGCCTCACGAAAATTTGAAAAGCTGACTTATGAAAAATAGTTATCACAACTGGTGGAGATATCGTCATATTTTTAACTTTGCTATTTGAAAAAAAATTAATCACTCCATGTTGCTTAAATTATGGAACGTGACCGTTTTGGTAGTGCAGGAGTGATGGTATGGGGAGGAATAATGATCGATGGATGTACTCCCCTACACGTTTTCAACAGCGGATCTGTGACCACCCAGAGATATCAGGATGAGGTCTTAGAACCTTATGTAAGACATTTCAGAGGTGTATATGGATCTGACTTTCTATTTATGGACGATAATGCTTGTCCACATCGAACAAACCTCGTTGACGAATTCCTTGAAAGTGAAGCCATTGAGCGAATACCGTGGCCAGCAAAATCTCCTAATCTGAACCCGATAGGAAACTTATGGGACTACCTTGGAAAAGCAGTTGCATGGAGACATCCTCCTCCTAGAGATATAAATACCCTGAATACCGCATTGCTGGAGGAGTGGAACTTAATTCCCCAAACTGTGGTTAACAACATTATTGCCACCATTAAATTATTATCACACGTTGTGATATGTGTGTATACGTAAAGAGAGATCACATTCCATATTAAATTCATAAGCCTTAATTTTATTCTGAGCTATTCTTTTTTTTCTGAACTCTCCTTGTCACATATTATTGTCATTTTTATTGTTTCATGCTACAGTTTTATATCATATGCAGTGCTCTTAAATTGTTTCCTCTGTATTCATGTGTTATGATGTTATGTATCATTTCACACAAATTCATAAAATTATAATTCAGTTTCTGAGAAATCCGTGATTTTATGCATGTAAAGATAATTTTGGACATGAGTGTAGTATCATTTACATGATGTTTGTCATTACTTCACATCATTACCATATTTTCATGCATGATGAAAAAATAAAGATAACTCTAAACATTTCTTCCACATTTAACGTTTGAATCTCAAAACCATTTTAAACGAAAAGTAAAGTATTGATGGCAAAGCATTTTCTCAGAACTTTGCCAGTAACGACAATCACAAAGAGGAAAAATAATTGGGCGACGCGTGTGTATTGAATTGGAGACGCAAAGAGAGAAGAAAGACTCGACGGTTGATTGCGATAAAGGTGACAGGTTAAAGGTCATAAACGGTTGGGCTGATGAAAGAATGAAATGCGAAGCTGTTGGGAAGAAATTCTTCCCTTTTACGGTGGGGTCGTTTTGTGCAACTCGCTGCTTGTCCGAAAGGACGTGAAAGTCGTAAATTTCAGAGCGCGTTAAGTTCTCTTTGAATGAGAGCGAGGACTGCTTGATTTTATGCGAAGATGTGAACCAAGGGTTCTTTGACTTCCCTTAAGAACTGGTATTTTAGAAACAGACACTTTGGAGTTATTTGCAACTCGAATGGGAATTTTGCTTTTCCTAACTGCAAGAAGAGAAATTTGATAATCAGATGTCGGGTAAAAATGACGTAATCTAGTCGAATGTACTACTTCAGAATCCTTTTTGTGGAGAGTGTTATTTATTTCATAATATACATCAGAAAGTTTCTTCAGGATAACGTATGGTCCTGTGAAAGTTGGATTTAATTTTCGACTATTGGGATAAACAAATTCTTCATATATTACTCTCCAATTTTAAAATCACTTTTAGTAAAACGGATGTCGTGTCTCTTTTTTGAAATCTCATGGAATTTCTAAGTTTTTTCTTCGGCAATTTTTCCGGCCTCTCTCTTCAATGGGCGAATACAAATTTGGTTCAACTAAAGGTTCATAAGGAAGTTTTCCATACATTAAATAAGTAGGTGGGAACGTAGTAATCGAATGATGAGTGTTGTTATATTCTTCCGTGACTTGTTTAAGTAATTGGGTTCAAGGAGTATTATTTGTTTGAGCATTAATTTTACATTTCAATCTAGTTATGAGGGTTTGGTTGACGCTCTCAACTTTACCATTAGTTTGGGGTCTGTGTGCAGAAGTTAGTAATTGAGTAACGTTATATTTTTGCAAGAAATGCTTAAATTTAGGTGACGTGAAGGCTGCATGCCTGTCACTGAGAATTTTCTTTGGAACTTGAATTCGGACTACCTGTTTAAGACAGTTAATATAAGCATCTGATGTCACACTTTTTGAAGGGAATGTCCAAATATATCTTGTTGCATGATCTATTAAAATATGTAAGTACTTTTTCGGAGAGTGGGAAAGGAGCTCGGTATTCAGGGCTTACTCCCATCTGTGAGCCCTGAGTGCTGAAAAAACTCGAAGCATCTCTGAAAAGGAACTCCTGCTTTACTCCCCTTGACAAAGTAAGCGGGCTCACTACCTTCACTTTTTCACACGTTTTATCTTGTTCCTCATGAAAAAAAGTATTTTTAAGATAGTTTCTACTTTTTATTTCCCTCTATTGGTTCATAGACCACTTCGAGAACTGTCCTAACATTCCTGACAATAGAATTGCAAATACCGTACATATAGTGCTTGTAAGCCATATTTTTTTCACTTCAGAACTCTATCGGGCTGCTCGTCGATTGATGGTAGGTTGGCTGGAGTCGGGAGAAGGATAAAAAAATTATTTCTGTGAATCTAATTACTGTATCAAATTATTAATGCATGAGAATATTCAAATGTGAGTCTCAATAAATATAATTAATAATTTTTTTTGCAGTCTTCCAAATCGAAAGATTCAATTAAATTAAAGTACGATGGATGCGTCTGTAACTTTATATTGCCTAAACAATTCAATGAAACTGACGTGCTGTGTCGCATATAAGAAACAAAACAGCTAGTATTTTATTAAGACCAGTTCTTTCAATTTTACTCGGTAAGGCTTTTAAGGGATTAAGGGCTTTACCTTTCAAAATTCCTTTCCCGAAAACAAATTCTACCAATCCATTTCTTAAATATTACTTGACAGTATGTTTCATGTATTTTGGATTAAAAATTCTTTTCCCAAAAGATATTCAACCAATTGATTTTTTAAATATTGCTTTACAGCTTGTTTCATGTATTTTTGGGTTATATTTTTACAAATTATTTCCCCTAAAAATATTCTACCAATTCATTACGATTCCATAACTATTACTTTACAATACTATATTTTATGTATTTTTGAGATATATTCCATTGAAAATACTAATTATTTTACGAATTAATATCAGAAGTATAAATATAAATGAAGTAACATAAACTTTGGTTGTCATTTACTCAAAACTATTTTGTATGAGCATGAAATCTATGTTCTTCAGGTTTGTAAATTCATCTTGAATATTGAATACTCTATTTCTATAGAATTATCTAATATTTTGAAATATTCTACCATTTAACAAATTTTACCAACATATTTTCAAATTAAATCGTCACTAAAAATATTTTAGAATTAAGAATTAAAAACTAATTATTTAAAAGTTACAAATCCTAAGTTCTTTCTATGCACAGATTATTTACACTAATCTATACATATAAAGCAGAGTTGGCGTATCTGTCTGTCTGTATGTTCTCTATACAAATCTACACCGTTTGACCAATCCGCATCAAATTTGGAACACTTATACTTTGGAACTCTGCGAGTAACGCAAGCTACATACTAATCCCCATTCTCTTTAACCAGAGGGGGCTAAATCAATTCGAAATTGCCATAGGAAAAACATTCAGCATAAAACGATTGCGGTACGCAACTCAGTTTTTTTTTACCAGTATTGATTTAAAATTAAATTTTCTAATAAAATTGTTTTTACCAATATTGCTCGAAAACCAATTTTTTCTGAAACGTTGTATTTAAACAATTTAAAATTATAATTATGTTTGAACTGATTTTTTATTTCTTTCCACAATATAAATAATTTAGGAATACTTGAATGATGAAAAATGGATATTTAAAATACTTAATTTTGCACAACTTGCATTTTGTAATGGAACACGAAAAGCCAAAACAAAAAACTCATTGATGATAAAAGCGTAATTTTGCAATTCGGCATCTGGCAACGCCAGAATTAATGTTTTATTTTATTAATTGGATTTAGAATTCCGTGTTTGTGTATTTGAGTTACGACAGAAATGTTGCGGTCATATTTGAGCATTTCTAAGTTTTGTAAATTTGTGTTCTTTTTGTAAATAATTCATTGTCTATCAATATTTTTCAAGCGTCTTTTTCGAATTTCTCTATTTCAGAATATTCTCATGACGTCGAAATTCGACACGCTTGCTCAGATCTTTCGTTTTATAGAATTCTTCATTTTTCAATGACCAGAATTTTGTTTCTGTTTGTAAATATGTCCCATTACTTTTCATACTGCAGATATATTATTTAGGAGTTAAATTGTAATGAATTATTTTTTTTTATCTGCCAAACATCATTAGAC
This sequence comes from Meta bourneti, assembly GCA_933210815.1. Lineage (NCBI taxonomy): Eukaryota > Metazoa > Arthropoda > Arachnida > Araneae > Tetragnathidae > Meta > Meta bourneti. The sequence goes on from OW119931.1 coordinate 74,798,551, forward strand.
AAGGGTAATTTCTTGGTTGTATATGTATATTTCGGCGTAGTTTCCGTAAGTCTTTGGTTAAATACGTATGTTATAGTTTGTAGAATTCTGCTCCATAAAAATAAATGGAAACCTTTTCAAGTAAGGTGTATAACTTTGTATTTTAAAATGACTGATAAAGTTAAACAAGCTCCGTTATTCCACGTGCGACTGAATAGAATTTTCAAGAAAAAAATGTGTGCTTCAAAATAAATTAACCACGAATGCCGTAACAGTTTAATTTGCCATCCTCTCACAATGATAATGTAATTCGAAAACATCGAATCCATGGTGCAAGGGTACCACAAATAATAAATATTGATTGGAAAACTGAGTGCAAGACTATACGGCTGAAAGTTCCTCATTTTTACTGAAAATGAATTTAATTTGCATTCGTAATCACTCCAAAACTCAAAAACGACTTCTGAAGTCATCTTAGAAAAAGCTTTTGTAGTTTGTCTTACAGTAAGAGTGTGATGAATGTGAAATGGATTATATGGATGGATATATTATGTATACATATTTGCGTCCGAAGTAAATTGTAGAAGCTACGAAAAAGTTAAAACGATGTTAAAAAATATTTTCTGTACACTTAAATGATGCCTGCATTTTTCTATGAAATAGAATCAACATTTAACCAATTCAACCCGAGCATCGCGGGGTAATTCTGCTACTATTTTATAAAGTAAAAAAGTTTATAAATACAGGCTGTATATTTACAGTTAATATTGATTGCTCTATTACCAGTAGAATTATCTAATATTTTGAAATATTGTAACATTTAACATATTTTACAATATATTTTTAAATAAAAATGTCACTTACTTTAAATATTACAGAATTAAGAATTAAAAACTAATTATGCAAATGTTACAATTTCAAGTTCTTTCTGTGACCAGATTATTGAAACTTCTTTATAAAGTAAAAACATTTGATACCTCAGGCTTGTAAATTCAGCGTTAATATTGATTACTCTATTTTACTATTAGAATTATCTAATATTTTGAAATATTGTACTTTTAACATATTTTAAAATTTTTTAAAATAGGTGTCACTTTTTAAATACGTCAGAATTAAGAATTGCAATTCATTATGCAAAGTTTACAAATCATAAGTTCTATGTACAGATTATTTACATTATTTCATACAGTAAAAAAGTTTTATACCTAGTTTATAATTCCATTTACCATACCCGAAGTTTCTTATTTGGAGATTCACTCAAATATTAATTATTCAAAAGTTACATAATATCCTTTTGAAAGAACGAAATTTTTCTCTTTTGTATCTTTTAAACACTGAGAATATTTAAGTTTACCTTAAAAAAGTTTGGTTTCGAACTTTAGAATATTGGAACGCGTAGAATCTTCTATCCATACTTGAAATTGCTTGTGTAGAACCCTCACCATATAACACGACAAAACTGAATGAACTTGTAGATTGAATGCAATATGAATGAAAAACATGTCATATCTTAGACCTTTATTAAACAAAAACTCCATTTCAAACACAGTGCACGTGGATAAAAATTTCACCCCATTTATGTCGAAGAGCGGAAATTAAAAGAAAGCTTCTTCATCCAACTTCACAGTGTCTTCGAAAGTAAAAAAACAAAGCAAAAGGAACAAAACACTCGTTTGAATGTAAGCGCACATCTTCGATTCTTATAAGTCCAGTTTTAAATAGAAAGGAGACTTCCCTCATCCAAACGTTACCCAAACGATAAATAATTCAAAAGTAGACACGGGCGTGCTAGCCACGTCAGCCGGATAGTCGCAGACACTTTGCAACTTTTACAAAATGCAGATGAGGCTTGTGGTGTGGAATTTCGAATTAGATGTCTTGACGTCGACTTCGACTTCGGAGGCTGTTGACGACAAAGTCCGATTGGTTATTCGGCTTCCTAGAGTTTCGGAAACAAAAATGAAGTTCGGGGGAGTATTAAAGTTGCGTGGATTGCAGAGCGAACTTAGAACAAACATATGAGAATTTTAATATGCAGAAGCTATATGAAGGTGTGATTTTCTATTGGGATACTTCTATCGAAAAATGTTTTCGCTCATATCAATATTTGTAAATTTTGGTTGCTTGTGTTGCAGTCTATTTATTTTCACAATTATATTTTAATTTTACATGGGATATTACACATGACATATTATAGATGGAATATTACAAATGGAATACTTCAGCTGGAATGTTCTACTTTGAATATTTCAGATGGAATGTTTCAGATGGAATATTTTAGATGGATCACACAGAAATATGTACAAACGAGTAACACAATAGCAAACGATATTTTTTTGCATTCAGAACAATAAAGTATTTACCGTTGCAGTCTAAGAATAAATTAGTAATCATAACAGCTTGTTTGATGGAAAAGTTTCTTCATGCCGCATGGCCAGATCTGGCCAAGCTGTGCCAAGCAATGTTTTCCATGAAGAATATCTGGTCAGTTTTCTTTTAATGACTAGATATTTCGTCCATCAAGTTCTGGTCAGTTTTTCTAATGACGAGTACCTCATCAAAACAACCACCAGGAGGGTTAATGTAATTGATAATTGGATTAATGTATATATAATTTTGCAATGGATCAATGAAAATTAACCTTTAACTCTCCACAACGCCTATACGCATCTATGACAATTCTTTTGGCTGAGTTCATTACAACGGTTCTTTTTATATTCCCATAATACTGCTGCGTCGTCCTCTAAAGATTAGATCAAAGGGAGTAGTAACGATGATCAGCCTTAACCGACATCGATTGACGTGAGGAATCCGATGCCTCATGCTATAGTCAATTGCGGAGGTAATGTCCTGTCACCGCTGTCTGCGTGGTCATCGTGAGAGAAGATGAGCTGAAAGAAATCGGAGCTCTGTTCTTTGTCCTCGACTGCCCCTGTTTCTACGACTTTTTGTTTTCCGTGAGACTAAGTTACGATGCTTTTTACCTTCACTTCAATAGGGCCTCGGTAGCCCGGTTGGAAGAGTAGTGAATTAGAAACCGAAGGTATTACGACCACGAAACTTTCCAAAGACCGTCGTGCACAAGGGAGCTGGTGCACGTTAAGTCTATCGTGGACAAAAATGTCCTCACGCTGGCGTGGTGTGGAAGTTTGGAGAATGGGATGCAAGATCAGGTGTTGACCTCGTCATCTGACCGTTCAAAATGATGACGTGTTGCCCTCGGTAGCTAGGTATTTTAATTAACGTCGCATTGGAGCAACACAACGGGCTAGTGGTGACGGTCCGGGATCAATCCGAAGGGAAAGATACGACGACAACGCCAAGTAATTTTGAACCACAGTCAGATGTCGAGGTCACACCTGAGCTGGCACCCTACTCTCAAAACTTCCCTACCACGCCAATGTGATAACGTTTGAGGCCATGACAGATTTAACGTGCAGCAGCCCCTTTGTATACGACGGTCTTTGCTTGGATTCGAACTCGAAACCCTCCGGTTGCTTATCCGTTACTCTTCCAAACGGGCAATCGCGGCTCCGTGTTGTCCTCGGATCTTTCCCTTCAGGACCGCCTGTAGCCCGTTGTATTGCTCCAGTGAGACGTTAATTCAACTCCCATCTCATCTATATCAACAAATGTTTATAAATTATTTTTTATACAAAACAAAAGTAATTTTAAAATGTCCCATCATTCGAAATCAAATCACACCACTGTAATAGCGTGCCTTGGTGGAACACTAGTAGATTACGTTTATCTGCCCGTCAACCTTAAAAACCATTTCTAGATCCTTCGACTAGTTGCAACGTAAATAGTACGTAGATTCAGTGGTCGTTTATGAATTGACCTTGGATTTTCTGATTCCCAATAACGGCTGTTTTGTTTGTTTATGTATGTTTACGTTTGTTTCTTTGTACGTTTTGGTACGTTTGTCTACGTACACTGATGTTGAAATGAAGCGTGAAGAAATTGAACAAATCATGTAGTCGAAAGAGCCATAGTTCATGTCATCTTCCATAAAATGTCATTAGTTGAGGAAACACTATTTACAAAAAATAATAAAAAAATGGTTTTTTTAATTCGTTTTAAAACGAAATGGTGCTCTTTCATTAAAAAGTACTACAAAATATTCCCTGTATATATTATAAAATAATAACAATTGTAAATTGGTTTTTCCACAATATTAAGACTTAACACTGTCCCATAATAGATGGCGACACGAATCATTTCGTTTGGGAAACCTATTGGTTGTTCATATCACGTGGTCATTCCAAGTGACGCACGCTAAAAAGTTATAGAACATTCTGCAATCAGCTTCCGTGGGAGTCATGATATTTTTGAGCGATGTGACAAATTTGTATTCAAGAAATCTAATCTTAAATCCTGTCCTCCTTTATGTGTCTCAAAATGTCTTTGTGTCAAATAAAATTTCTGTTGACGTTAAACCTGAGAATTCCTCCCATTCTAAGATGTCGCATTGCTGCATAATAACTCAAATTTAATACTACTGAAATCTTGCACTAAAGACTGAGAATTTAACTTGTACTCAACCTAATAAATAAATGAAGTAACTTAACACCCATCTCACCACACACGGCAATTAATATCGTTAGGGAAAGATCTTTCGGCTGGTACAAAATTCTCAGGGGAACCAGGACGGTACTAAATTAAGAAAAATGAGACAAAAAGAGATTTAATTTTCTTAACGTGTTGTTCGAGTACGCCTTTACCGTGTTCATTCCATGATGAGAAAAAAGTCTTGCTCCTTCAGCAACAAGACTAAAGCATTTTCCAATCAGGTGAGAACAACAGCACAGGACAGCGATGTTTTATATTTCTCTGTACGTACCATACACTAGAAAAAGGTACTGTCAACCCCTTGATCTGACGTCATCAAGCAAAGTGCTGCTCTAGTATATTCTGCTATTTTGGTTTTTATCGATATACTGAACCCAGAAGTCAAATCTATTCCTAGGCATGAAATCATTCGAAAAGAGTCAATATTGATTTTCTCCCTGCCATTGGAGGTTACGGGAGATTTATTTTGAATCTACGCAGCGATTGATGTGGTGGGATTTATGCCACTTTTACGCATCGCTGATGATTCTAAACCTGGTTCACACTAAAACGGCTGATTCTCCCGTTACGCTGAAACTTTTGTGTCCGATACCATCAGTAGTATGTACATTATATGGACAAAAGTATTTGGACACTGCAGAAAATCGGCAAATACGGGATTGTTTTTCCTGGTTAGTACTCGGCCCATTGCTTTATGTACCTGGTACATGAAAGCTGACGTGAACCTCGACGTTCTAGATAATTCGGCCTTGCCTACACTATGGCAATACTACGGCGGTGATGGTTGTTTCTTCCAACAGGATCGAGCTCCATGTCATACTGCAAAACGTGTGCTGGACTGGTTTCCTGAAAATGAGGTGACTTTTCTTGACTGGCCTGCTCAAAGCCCCGATCTCAATCCGATCGAGCACTTGTTGGACGAACTGGAGCGACGGGTACGACACCGCCACGCACGCCCATCTTCACAACAATCTCTTCTCACAGCCTTTCAAGAGGCATGGCGAGCTATTCCTGCCCAGACTTATAGAGAACTTGTGGAAAGTATGCCTCGACGTGTTGCAGCTGTAATACAAGCAAAAGGAGGGCCTACCCATTACTAAATTGAATAATAAAGCACTTTTTCTGAAAAACATGCAATGTCCATATAGTGTATATGCCGGAGCTGGACCAATGATAGATTTTAACCATCCCAATCATCTCAATAGGATCTTTACCTTCGGGATTGATCACGGACCATCGTCAATAGCCCGTTATGTTGTTCCAGTGCGACGTTAATTAACTATCTAACCTAAACTGACCTGAAGAACAGCTGAAACCTATTTTTAATATCCTTCTTTCGTTCTCTTATCGATTCCCAAACGAAAATAACTCCCATTATAGAAAACACTCACTTTTCTCTAGATTTTGCATGAGTAATCCAATTAGTTTAATTTAGAAATCAATTTGTTTCAAGGGTATTTTTATCTTTCAATTATTCCAAGCTGCGTTTCTTCAATGTGACATTACTTAACTACCTACCAATCCTCTCAAAACAACGAAATGCAGAATTCTAAATAAAATTAGAGAATAAAACATTACTTCTGGCGTTACTAGATACCGAGTAGTGAAATAACACTTTAATTAGTTGTGAGTCCGCCGAACTTTCCAATACGCTTGTGGAATTTTTAATGGATTTCATATCTATAATGTAGGATTATTTCTTTGGTATCTGAATAAAAACACTGAGTTTTGAGGACAGCACGTTTATTTTAACACTAGACGAGGACATTACCATATAATATACAGTCGTTATTTACAAAGGAGTTTACTACACCACAAGTTTATTTCAAAACCCGCCTATTCTCCAAATGCGTATCTAATTCTTCCAAAAAATTGAACTTTCCTCTCATTCTATATAATGGCTACAGTTTTTACTTGGGTAATTAAAAATATATTCACTGATATCATCGTTTCGCCTGCTCAATAAATATAATATTAATAAATAGACACAAGAGCATTTACAAGCACGCTAGTAGCAGTGGCACGCGCACGATAAAAATTTAATTCACGGAGCGGATTAAACCACTTTTATGCGCTCACAGTGAACATGAAAACTTTTTCTCTAAATCCCGTACAATTTTAACATAATTCATTGTGGCACTAAAAAGGTGGATTTGTGAACCACTTTGTGTTACACTGCTGTACTACGGAGATGGGTACACGTTTCACCTCACATAAACACTACACCCTCTAGACGCAAAACGTTTATAGAGAGGAACAACGTTCCTCCATGTGTTGGACTGAGAACTTCATATTAGTATAGGTTTTTCTCTTGCGCTTTACGCAATAAGTAGACTGGCTTCCTCACAAAATGTAAGTCACACAAATTTTAAAAAATAATCCTTTCATACCATTATTCAAATATTTATAAATTATAGATATTTTGGAAAATAAATAAAAAATAAGTTTAAATATAAGTGCTGGAATTTAAATTCTTCAAATACAATGTTTTGAAAAAAATTATTTTTCCAACAATACTGGTAAAACAATCTGAATTTCGTATCGTAATTGTTATAATAATCAATGTTATTTCTATGGGGATTTAGAATTTGTTTTAGCCTTCTCTGCACACCTAGGACTAGGACAAATAGGACAAGGGTAAATATGTAGCCTGTATTGCACATAAGGTTGTAAAGTGTACCAAATTTTTTTCTGGACTGTTCTGTAGCGATCTTTATTGACGGACTAACTATATCCGCTACTGCTTGGAGATATTAACTATAACCGTATCTATTTCGCACAGATAAAAACTGAGACTGGACCCAAGAAAAGATATTGACTCTCGCGCGTTAACGCGATTTGTAGATACTCATAAAACGCTGTATGTACAATATAGTATCGTTGTAAATTAGTATAATATTTGATTCTATAATTTGAGTTATTATTCACCAAACTACGGTGCAGCTCAAATGGTGTAGATTTGTAGAGTACTGACAGACGCCAACTCTGCTTTATAACAAAAGATAGAATATCCTTGAATTTTGCTAATGACGAGATATCTCGTCGAACCTCTCGCAAAATTGAAACTCTCGTTTTAAGTTCAGTGGAGGCACTTACCTCCCAAACGTCCCACTTTACCCTACGTCTGTATAGACCGTTATTTGTCCAAGTTTATTTTCTAAATCAATTTAACCTAAACTCATATTTAACTCACTTTCCCTTTAGAGTGTTGAAATCTTAAGATGTCTAATTATCCTACATATCGCAAATACGATGGACTTAAAGTGAAACATCAAAACCCAGTATCACACTTTCACGAGCCTCTGAAACTGTTGTGAAACTATCCGTTGTCGTTCACATCCGATTACTAAGGAAAGTCTATTTTGTTATTTCAGCTTGCTATATACCTTTCGGATACTAATCCGATTACTGTGCGGTACGATCCACAGGTGTTTAAAAGGAGCGATTGGAGAATAAATCCGCAGAGAAACAAACGTTCCCTATTCAGGACTCAAACAGGAAAAGCAAATTTGGCGTGTTTGTGGTTCCTAAGCAAACAAGATTTAGCACCAATCAAATTACACTTCCAAGCCCTATGCAACTAATTGGTAGGTTGGTAGTTAATTAACGTTGCACTGTAGCAACACAACGGGCTATTGGCGACGGTCCAGGGATCAATCCCCGAAGGGAAAGATCGAGGACAACACCAAGTAATTTGGAACCACGGTCAGATGACGAGGAAACGCCTGAACTGGCACCATGCTCTCCAAACTTTCACACTACGCCAACGTGAAGACATTTGAGGCCACGGAAGATTTAATGTGCATCAGCCCCCTGTACACGACGGTCTTTGGCTGGACCGAGCTTCGAACTCGCAACCCTCTGGTTGCTAATCCGATGCTCTTCCAACTGGGCTACCGCGACACTGCAACTAAGCAACCGCTGTTTGCAATTTAACAAATTACAAACATCATCAATCTTATAGAAATTTATGGTCAAATGAAGTCTCCCCTAAGTACCAAAATATGAATCATTAACTAGATGAAAATTTCTATACATCCTAGTTATCTTTGACTCTTCAAGTGATTTCGACGAGATATCTCGTCCCTGGATAGATCTGGCCAATTTTTTTGTGACGGGATATATCGTCAAGAAACCGACGAATTTTTGATGGCGAGATCAAGACCTGATCAGTTTTCTTCTAATGACGAGGTACCCTAACGGGCTTTTGGCGACGGTCCGGGATCAATCCCGAAGTGAAAGATCCCAAGACAACACCTCGTCATTTTGAACCACGGTCAGATGACGAGGTCAACACCTAAGCTGGTACTCCATTCTCTAAACTTCCACACCACGGCAATGTGAAGACATTCGAGGCAACGACAGATTGAAAGTTCACCAGCTTACACGACGGCCTTTGGTTAGACCGAGATTCGAACTCGCAACGCTCCGGTTGCTAATCACACTCTTCCAACTGTGCTACCCTCGTTAAATCATGAGTCGCTATGAAACGTGTCTACTGTACTTATGTTAAAGTGAAATATCCTTCAGATTGAAGAAATTCAATGGGTTAGTTGCTTTAGGGTTTTACGGCGCGAGGGCCATATTTGTGGTTGCTTTAGGGTTTTGCGGCACGAGGGCCATACACAAGACAAAGCTGCGCCAAACACAAGACAGACAACACAGTGAGGGAGGAAGGGAAGGGTAGATAGGTATTTTAATTAACGTCGCACTAGCACAATGCAACTGGCTATTGGGGACGGTCCGGGATCAATCCCGAATGGAAATATCCGAGGACAACACCTCGTCATTTTGAACCACGGTCAGATGCCAAGGCAACACCTGAGGCACCCCTCTCTCCATACTTCCACACCACGCCGACGTGAGGCCACGATCGATTTAACGTGCACCAGACCCTTTGTATACGACAATCTTTGGTTGAATTCGAACTCGCAACCCTCCGGTTGCTAATCCGTTACTCTTCCAACCGGGCTACCGCGGAACTAGGAGGAAGAAAAAGAAAAAAAAGCAGAAGGGCGGGCGAGGGTAAAAATGACAGTGAAGAAAGATCACTCGAGTACCTCGTGGTGGTGATGCTTGTATACATCGAAATTCAATGGGAAAAAATTTCTATTGTAAATGTAATGCATCAATCCATAGTGTAGCATCAAATAATTCTGCTAAAATAACGCGTCATCACGTTAACCATTTTACTGCACCTTAAAATCCAATGGTTTTAAAAGGATGAATAAAATACAAAAAGCAATGCCAGCCCCATTTAGAGCTTAAGTAGTGCATCACAAGAGTTGCATTTTATTCTCAACAAATACTTTCCTTTGCAACAAGAAATGCAAAATACGTTTACATCGCTAATAAATCGACTTCGGGGAATATCTGCTGAAAGAAAATTGAACGAGAAAGGGACTATTTTTAGAACGAATTAGGAATAGTCAAAATCTTTTTCACTTATCTGTTTTGATTGCCGTGGGTTCCACGAACGGAAAACACATTAACCGAATAACTCGGGTGAAACGAAGTTATTCTGAAGAATACGATTTAGAAAATTATTTTTCATTTCTTTAAAACTATAAGAGTGCAGTGTGTTGTTCATCTCGCAATAGAAAAGAATTTCGTAACTCAATATCTGGGAGATCGTTAATGTAAAAGTAATGAAACTTCATGGATGGGAGAGTTTTTCATAAATGCTTAGTTTTTCTTAGGTGTCCACAAAACCGATGTTTAAAACAGTTGCTAACGTTTTTGCTAGTTTAGATTGTGTTTATAGTTGTTTTAAGTATTGCATTTGTGTGCTTCGTGATTTCAATGTTTTATTTGTTATTTGAGAAATAGATATTGTTCTCGTCGGGATCAGGTTTAACCCTCCAAGTGGTTTCGACGATATATCTCGTCCATCAAGATCTGATCAATTTTGTCAGATCTTGATAGACGTCATCAAGATCTGACAAAATTGATGGACGTCATCAAGATCGTCATTTGTTTGATACCTCGTCATCAAATATTGCTGAATTTTTTATGATGATGAGATCAAGATCTGATCATTTTTTATAATGACGTGATAACTAGTCTATCAAGATCTGATTAGTTTTTTCTATTGACAAGATATCTCGTCTATCAAGATCTTGTCAGTTTTGCTAATGACGACATACCTCGTCATGACAACCACCATTAGGGTTAATAACAGATGCACAAGAGCATACTTGCACGGCACACAATGGCACAAGAGAAAGCTGCGAAGGCATAAGAAACCAGAAATAAATAATTTCGATACAATTATTTAATTTATGTAACTTTGGGAACTGGCAACTAAAAATACTTCGACAAAGATTATGCGTAAACTAAGGATTTCAATACGCCCACATGTCGTGGAATTGGAATAATATCATTGTCGAGTAAAGGTTAAAGGTAATATCCAAAGAGTAGGATATCAAAAATGCACTCGGGATTGCCAGGATCATCAGGAAATTCAGTACCAACATGGAATACTCTCAGACCGTGCAAAAGAGTACTAGAAATTAGTTTTTAATCCCCAAAGACACTACTGCTTCAGGGAATGAATTTTGTATAAAATTGTATTGGAGTCAGTTTTCAAATTAAGAGCTTTCTCTATGTGCTTCGTCTAAATAAAATAAACTGTTTAAAATAGTTCAAATAATTTGTTTCGTCTGAACAAAATTAATAGTTAAACTATTTTTATATTATCTGAATAAAAAATAGTTAAATTAATTTATAGCATCAGAATAAAATATTTCTAAATATTCTTATCACTATGATTGATCACATTATTTTGAATCTTATTTAATAAAGAGAAAGTGTGTTTTAACTTATACCAGTAGACTTGCGCATTGCATCTGCACTAACGTTTCGTATTTGTTAATATCTATTCATGGGAGAGTCATTACCCACATTTTATCTTATTTAAAAACGTTTATAATGAGCCCTTCGGGGCACATCTTTAGGTGTGTACGGGCATCACAATCCCAGTGACCTCTCCTCTTTTTTTCCATCAAGATCTGACCAATTTTGCTAATGATAAGATACCCCGTATATATTTTTTCAACAAACATTTTCAATATTCGATGTACACAGTAAAGAACACGCACTATTTATTCACATAATTAAGAAACTCGGTAAAATTGTTTTCGACAGAATGTCAGCGGATTATACAAAAATGTATAGCAACTTATTAGGCCAGATATGTAAAAATTAAATCAAATAAAAGGACGAGACACAACATTTATTTACAGACAAGAAACGAAAACGGTACACATCTCCAAACGGACAACAGAACGATTGCCCTCTCGCTTCTTAACAAAAACAAATGCTAGCATTTTCAAACGGGGCACATGCGCAGAAGAAAGAACGATCATGCGTCGTCCTTGGAAACAGCTGATAAACAGTTTCTCGTACCGATTGCGGAGGAGAGAAAAAAACACTGGTGTTCTGCTGCAACTGTTTTTAAACTAGACAATTATGTTTATAAACCTGTGGAGTTTAAGACCGCTTGGAATTAAAGGTTATCCATTAGCTCCACCCCCTTTTTAGGCAACTCTCCCCTTTATTAACGGGAGGTCCGGTGGCCTTCATTCCTCGACAGAGGGTTCCTTAGAATTTTTGACAGTGAACGGATGAAGAGCTTGTATGAAACATGGAACTGAAACCATTCTGTCTAGACTTTAATTTAGCCTCGAAATCTGCCTTGAGTGGTTTAACCTATGTAAATACTGTAAATTTAATCTAATTAACTGTGCTGTTTGTTTCGAGCTGCTTCTATCCCTAAATCCACTCGTCACAACTTAACTTCATTCCACGACGTTAAAGGTCCATATACCAACTAGCAGAAGCAGCACCATCATTACTTTATTATTATTGTTGATATTTCACTTATAACGTATAATACCAACTAGCAGGAGCCGCACCATCATTACTTTATTATTAATGTTGATATTTCACTTATAACGCATAATATGGATGATATCAAGATATGTGTTAAATAACCACTTATTTGGGGCCACGATAGCCGGTTGGAAGAGTAACGGATTAGCAATCGGAGGGTTGCGAGTCCGAATCCAATCAAAGACAGTCCTGTAAAAAGGGGGCTGGTGCACGTTAAATCTGTCGTGGCCTCAAATCTCCTTATGTTGGCGTGGTGTGGAAGTATGGAGAGTGTGGTGCCAGCTCAGGGGTGTTGCTCTCGTCATCTGACCGTGATTCAAATTACGTTGCTTTCTCCTTTGAGTTTGATCCCGGACCGTGGCCAATAACACGTCCAGTGCGACGTTAATTAAAATACCTACATAACCACTTATTTGAAACGGAACAAAAATCAAATATAAACTCTTTTTAGAGCTTCCGATGTTGCAACTCGAGTGTAGAAGAAAAGGAGGTATACGATTAAAATTTTAATAAAAACTATTGGTAGGTAGATAGGTATTTTTAATTACGGTCGCACTGGAGCAACACAAAGGGCTTTTGGTCCGGGATGAAACCCGCCGAGGAAGACCGAGGACAACACCTCGTCATTTTGAACCACAATCAGATGACGAGACCAATACCTGATCTGGCTACTTTTCCAACCGGGCTAATTCGACCCGTTAAACTATTGGATGTCGATCTGTAAAATTTTTGAAAATAAAGCTCATGGCCCAAGAATTAAAACCCGTCAGAAGCTACTTACGGTAGCTTTTGACAAAAGGTTTAATATTACTTTAACCGTCTCCTCGTTCTAAGGTACCTCGTCTGTAGCAAAACTGACTAGGTCGTGATGGCCGAGATATCTCGTCATTAGAAGAAAGTTGACCCGAACTTGATAGCTGTCATCATAAAAGAAAACGATAATATCTTGATGACGAGATATCTCGTCATCAGCGAAATTGGTCAGATCTTTATGGACAAGAAAACTCGTCAAAACCACTTGGAGGGTTAGTTATTGTCCCGAAGAAATTTAACATAACATGTGTCTTTAAGCCATCGTCTAGCGCAGTCGGTTATGTAGAAAATAATATTTCCTAAATATATCGGGGCATTGATAGCCCAGTTGGAAGAGTAGCGAAATAGCAATCTGAGGGTTTCGAACTCAAAATCCTCGGTCTGTGTACGTTGAGTCTATCGTGGTCTCAAATGTCCTCACGTTGGCGTGGTGTGATGGTATGAAGAATGAGGTGCCAGCTCAGTTGTAACCTCTTGATCTGACCGTGGTTCAAAATGACGAGGTGTTGTCCTCGGATCTTTCCTTACGAAATAGATCCCAGGGCGTCGCCAATAGCCCGTTGAGTTGCTCCAATGCGACATTTATTTAACTACCTGGTAAATCTGTACCTCAGAACCAGAGGAACGTAAGTCATATTATGACAACTTTTCAGGAGAGCATGAAACAGAAAAGAAGGATCTCGTTGCCTGGCTACAAAGCTAGTATTTGAATTAGCCTGCAAAAATTGATTAACATTCAAAATATACATGCTTTATCCATTGTTGGTTAATTTTTATGTAATTTTATTGCTTATTAAGACAGAACTGGACTTGCGTTATTGCGCTTCCACATCAAAAACCTGTTTTAGGACTTACATAGCACTTTAAAAAGGTGTTTTAAGTAAACTATACAAGCAATCATAGTAACAATGTGTTTAATACTATCAAAAACATAGAAAAAGTACAAAAATACTTAATATTGTATAAAATATATAATATTGTATAATATATATATATATATATATATATATCGCTCTCTTTATCACACTATGCTTGCCATCTACTTGCATGTGGGTGTGTCCAGCAAGTAGGAACTTATGGTTGATTTCTTTTAGAGTAGAAACTTTTTTCCAACAGTCATAGGTACATGAAAATCATATCAATATTCCTGTTTTGGCCACTGTAATTATCTGTCCACACTGTTTAGTTTTCAGTAGGCCTATCGGGATTTCTAAGCTCTTCATTCGCCCATGTGATTAAACATGATGCTATTTCGTTACCTCCTCGACCGGCTGTAACTTCATCCCAGATCATACACCAAGTTTTGTCAACGGTTGTGTCATAAATTTCAATATTTAATATCCAGAGTTTCTTGAGTCACTTTGGGATTTCTTCAAATCTGGCGTTGGAAAACATTTTTGGAGATGAGACATAACGACTCTCAAACCTTGATTAGCACGGCCTTTCAGTTTATCTTCCCTTTTAAATTCATACCTACGTGAAGCTTCTTCCAGGTGGTTTTCTTTTTGTAATTTAAGTTCATTGAGTTTATATATATATATAATTTTTTTATCATTTTTAATTTCGCAGTCTAATTTGTCGCAAACATCACAAGTGGCATTATCTGGTGAGTGGAAAGACAAGTTGAAATCTTCATTGAAAACTTTGGAATAAACCCACTTTTTGTCTGGTTTAATTTTTTCTTTTCGCACTCATATACATACATTGAGTACATTGTCGAAATGTTCAGGTGATTGCCCAAATACATATTTACGTTTGGATCTTTCCCTGCTGTAGTGGCTTTCATACACCGGAAACTTTGAAATATGGTTTTTGATCAGTTCTAAGCTATCACTCGGTAATGTATTTGCTGGAATGTTTTCCCCTAAATCTGGCGTTACCAAACCAGACTCACCTGCTTTTTTTAAAGCAACTCTCATGAAGGTTTCAGAAATAGAAAGCGTATATATTCAGGAAAAAAGATTTGCAAATGACTTCCTCCTTATTATTAAAGTTAAAAATAAATATATGGCTCTCGCTTTGTTTCTTGTGCCGTCTCTTTTCCATTGTCTAACAACAGGCTTAGTTTTTACACATGAAAGTACAAACTGCCTTTTTGAGTGGATGGACTTACGTTTTACAAGTATTGGGTAATGCTTCAGAGCCAATTATGTATTAAGTGGATTAACGTTTGTCTAGCTCAAATAAAGATTAGGACTTACGCTCTTTTAACCCTAGTAAATCATAAAAGGATAATTTTTACAGACTTACGTTGTTATGGCTTGATGCAAAATCAGATTCCACATGTAAAACTGTAATAACCTGAAAATCGTCATTTTTGGACTTACGTTCGTCTGGTTCCGAGGTACAGAAATTATTGAAAATGAATCTTGTGATATAAGAATTAAAACCAAGTTACTTACGTCAGCTTTTGACAGAGGGTTTATAGTCGTTCTTTAATCTTTCTTTTAATATCGTTGAGTAGAAATTATACTTAGAATATCACCTTAAACCATTGTCTAGCAGTGTCGGTTAAGTAGAAAATGACACTTACTAAATACATCAGAATCGTCTCATCCGTTGTAATTTGAAATTTTCTCATGATTTTTATCCAGTTTTGAGGATTTTGACCCCTCGCAATAGAAAAGGTACAGGATCTCGAGACAGTTGGTACGTAAAATATGCAAGTGAATCGATTTAATGAAATAGACAGAGCTTGTGGGCGGAGTTCTGTCATTAAATCTCACAGGGTCACGTGGGCTTACGAATCGCTGCGTTTCGATAACCAATTCTCCGATTGGCTATCGAAGCGTAGAGTAGTGTTTTTAATCACGGTAGATATATTCACTTCAATCGATCAATAATTTTTCCCATATTCAGACGATATAAAATATAAAACTATTCTAAACAGTTCATTTAATTAAGACGAAGCAAAGCTCTTAACTTGAAAACTGACTCTTCCAATACAATTTTATACTAAATTCCCTAAAGTAGTGTCTTAGGGGGATTAGAAACCAATTGATAGCAGTCTTTTACACTGCCTGAGAGAATTCCATGTCGATACTGAATTTCCTGATGATTCGGGTAATCCTGAGTGTTTGCATTTCGATATCCTACTCTTTTGATATTAGTTTACATTTAACCTTTACACGACAATGAAATTAAACCGATTCCGCGACATGAAGGCGTATCGAAATTAGTTTACGCATAATCTTCATCAGTATTTTTAGTTCCCAAAGACATATTAAATAATTATACCGAAATTATTTTGTCTGGTCTGTTTGCGGTAGCCCGGTTGGAAGAGTAACGGATTGGCAACAGGAGGGTTGCAAGTTGGAATCCAACCAAAGACCGTCGCGTACAAAGGGGGTTGTGGCATGTTAAATCTGTCGTGGCTTCAAGTGTCCTCACCTTGGCGAGATGTGGAAGTTTAGAGAGTGGAGTGCTAGCTCAGGTGTTGCCTCGTCATCTGACCTTGGCTCAAAATTACGTGGTGTTCTCCTGGGATCTTTCCCCTCGTGATGGATCTCGAACCGTAGCCAATAGTCCGTTGTGTTGCTCCAGTGTGAAGTTAATTAAATACCTACCCACCCAAAGATAGATTAAATAATTATATTGAAATTATTTTCTGGTTTATTCGCAAGTTTCCTCTTGTGTTTGTGTTGTGCGCAGTGCAAGTATTCTCTTGATGCGAGTGTTATTTTAAGCATTTGCTATGAATATTTTCGTTAAGGAATATCATAGGCTTTTTAAGGGGTCAAGCTGGATGTAGGTGGTGGTCGAAATACGTAGAGGAATGTGTTTCCTCTACATATTACGAACCATCGACCTTCTAATGAAATAGACGAAGCATGTGGACGAGGTCGCTGTCGTAAGACTCAGAAGGGTAAATCACATGATCTTAAGACTCGACTTAGCCGATTGGCTATCGAATCGCAGACATGTGGTTTTTATTATGGTGGATAATCACTTCAACCAATCAATAGTTTGGAATTCACGCTGTTCCCACAACCACGTGATGGATCTTCAATCCGAGAGACCGGAAGAAATAACATAAACCTATACGCACAATCTCCTTCTATTTCATTAGAACAGTGGTCGCCAAAGCGGTCGATATAACATCGATAGGGGTCGATTCGGGCTCAGGTGTCGATAGAAAAATATAAGGCATCATTATACGGGTAATATTTAATTCGGTTAACTTGGATTACCTCTATCCTGAATGACAACGGAATTAAGAGTGAATATAGAATTCAGTGGCGACGTGGCTTTGTACACGAAGCACAACCCTTCACATTGACAACGTTAGTAAACTGTATATAATGTTAATAAAAGTCTTATTTTGACATATATAAGGAATGTTATATTACTGTTTTGTTATCTAAATTAAAATTTTCAATTTTATATATTATGTATCCTTACTATCCAATATGTAATATTAAGGACATCAAAAACAAAAAAGTATCCTTTTGACGTTAAGCCAATATAATGATATATACTATATTATGCATACAATAAACACTGCAATTAAAAATAAACAATAAAAAAACTCACATAATCGTCTTTTTTGCTTGTCCTATTGTAATTACGTAATATTAAAACAGAGTGGGTCGATAAAAAGTTAAGGAACTCTTAGAGGGGTAGACGTTCATAGAAATTTGGTGACCCCTGCATTAAAAGGTCAATGCTCACATGAGGAATCATGCATTTCCTCACAACCACGTGATATATCTTCAAACCATGCGACCAGAAAAAATAGCATGAAGCTGCTCTACACATTCTCTGTATTTCGATAGAAGGTCGATATGCGAGTGGATCAGCACATAAGTAGCTGAAGGCGCAGTCACATTAGAAAATAACGATTCTTTTTTCCTCTTCTGCAGTCATCACAGATTTGGTGGACAATTCTGATAATAATTCGAAATCACTAGGAATCGAGACGAAAATCCTTGACGTCAACTGCTTCTCCTGAGAATCGTAATTACCAGTAGCATCCACCAATTGTGATGTAGATATAATTAAAATCTCGATGCGAGAACATTTAAAGGTTTGTTTTTGGAAGACAAACACAGTGAAATGTAACGGCATCATGAAATCAGTGAATCGCATTTCATAGAATAAACATCATAAAGTTTCTAGAAAGCGCTGTGATGCTATTTCCGAAATGGCAATAATTTAATAAAAAATATAGTTTGATTTCTCTAAGACGAGAAGAAAAATGGGGAATTTATATTATAAAAATAAGTATCCATGAGCGGCATTTTACGTCAAGCTAAATATAGGTGGCGGTGGTGTTTCTGCGGTGAAACAGGTTTTCTGTCCGTATTCCGAACGTGACGTGACGTCAGCGTGTTTTTCACAAACTCGACTACAATAAAAATTCCAAAAGAATGAATTCCGAATTGAAAGATGATAATTGATTGGTCAACGGTAGTCAGATTAAACATCAAACGTCGTTAAGCTACATTCTAAGGTAATCTCGATATATCTATCACGCGAGAGCATTTGGGTAACGGAAGTAAAATATTCGCTTTCTGTCTGGTTTGCATGTTACTGAAAGGGATTTTCAGTGCAAACATTGAAACTAGACGGATTGATTGCAAAGGTTTTACCGATGCTGTCAAAATACTCTCGCCTGATGCATATCATGGTTACCTTAAAATGCTGTTTATCGCTGTTTGGGGAACGTTTGGCGAACACTATAATTATTGTTAACCAACTGAGTGTTGAAAATAAATACGGAATTCATTTTTTGGAATTTTCTACTGGTGAAGTGCTGAAATCATATTCGAAAAACAAATCGTCACATTCAAAATACGTAGAGGAAACACATATCTCAAGACAAGTAGACTGAGCATTGCTTTTGAGAGGAGCTTCAAAAAGTCTGGTCAATATGTCGACTAGTAGTCAGATGATTGATCTGTGAAAAATTGATTTAGTTGACTGATTTGTCATCTTATCTCTTCGTTTACGATAAAATCTTAGAAAAAAAAGAAAGAAAATGTGTGAATGCGCATTTTTATAGCACATTTTTAGAGTGGCGACAAAAGTGGTGAAATCGCCAAAGTATCTTCTTTGTCGCGCTGACCAATCAAATGATGAATTAATGAATGGGCGTCTTCTAATCTCTTTTCACATGATCCTGGGTACATGAAAAGGTTACCCCATTGCTCACTCTACTTTTATATTTTCACTATGACTCCATCAATATTTGTAGCTTGATGAGGAATTTGAGGTCGAATTTTCTCAATAAATATATTGCAGTTCCATCTATATTTATTTTGCCCTTCATAGCAGAGATTTAATCCTACGAAAGCGCTGCTATGATGCGATTACCATAGGATCACTTCCAATACCTCTCTATTAGTAGACAAGAATAACCTTGAAACGAAACTTATTAATAAAATTCAAGCTCTTTTTATCTGCTTCAACGCCATCTGTTCATTCTCATCGTCTACCGAGCTCATATCTCCCTATTTTAATAAAGGGAATTCAGAATGTGGTCTTAACCTAGATTTCTTCCGTATTCTATTTCTCTTTCACTGTGCGGTATTAAAGTGTGGTGTTGGAAATCAGCTCTGTTTGATATTCCATTAGTAGAAAATATGAGATCAAATATATTTATGCAAAAAATGTTATCGATAGAATTGCTTTTAAAAAAATTGTACAAACTAAGTGTCCAAGAAAGGCCAGTTGGAAGATTGGATTGGCAACCGGATGGTTGCGAGAGTCCAGAGCCAAAAATCGAAATTGAAGTGATCTCTTGATGAGAGGAATTTTTCGTCAAGCTAAATATAGGTGGCGGTAGTGTTCCTCCTCTAATACGTGGTTATTGTACGTATTCTGTACATGTCGTCTTGTTTATCGAATACGATTTCAGGTCTTCGTCAATTCAAATTCCAAAGAATTAATTCCGAATTGATATGTGATAGTAGATTGGCCAACACTTATTAGATTAAACGCCGAACGTTGCCAAAACGTCGATGAACTACATATTAAGGCAACTCCAACATGTACCATGCGAGAGCATTTAAACAGCATAAGCAAACGCGTTTCGCAGGTCATCAGGTTTGTTCGTTTGTACTGAAAATCTCTCTCATTGGTTACATCAAAGGTAGGTAGTTAATTAACATCTCACTGGAGCAACAGAGAGGGCTATTGGCGTCGGTCCGGGTAGGTAGGTAAGTAGTTAATTAACATCTCACTGGAGCAAACACACAAGCTATTGGCGACGGTCTGGGATCAATCCCCAGGGGAAAGATTCGAGGAACATCTCGTCATTTTGAATCACAGTCGGATGACGAGTTAACACCTCACTTAGCACCCCATTCTCCAAACTTTCTCACTACGCTAACTTGAGGAAGGACATTTGCGGCCACGAGAGATTTAACGGGCAACAGCCCCCACGTTCACGACGGTCTTTGGTTCTATCGAGTTTCGAACTCGAACCCTCCTAATGCTAATCAACTACTCTTCCAACCGCATTGCATCAGAGGATAGAGAAATGATGACAGAAGTAAAACGGCTGTAGTCAAGTTCGACTAAGATAGGTTTTTGGTCGATATCCTAAGATTTTCTTCTTGATTCCTCATAAATTTTTCCAAAGGAACTCAGTATACTTAGTTTAAGGTAAATAGTTTTGTCGTATTATTTCTATTAACTAGAAGTTTTGGTCAAGCTTATCGAATATTTGAAATTTATTCCACATCAATTTTAAACCTCCTAATGCTAACCCCCCTAATGCTAACCCTCCTTATAAATCTCGAACCCTCCTAATGCTAATCCGCTACTCTTCCAACCGCATTGCATCAGAGGATAGAGAAATGATGACAGAAGTAAAACGGCTTTAGTCAAGTTCGACTAAAATATGTAGGTTTTTGGTCGATATCCTAAGATTTTCTTCTTGATTCCTCATAAATTTTTCCAAAGAAACTCAGTATACTTAGTTTTAGGTAAATAGTTTTGTCGTATTATTTCCATTAACTAGAAGTTTTGGTCAAGCTTATCGAATTTTTGAAATTTATTCCACATCAATTTTAACCCTCCTAATGCTAACCCTCCTAATAAATCTCGAACCCTCCTAATGGTAATCCGCTACTCTTCCAACCGCATTGCATCAGAGGATAGAGAAATGATGACAGAAGTAAAACGGCTTTAGTCAAGTTCGACTAAGATAGGTTTTTGGTCGATATCCTAAGATGATTTTCTTCTTTTTTTAATTTTTTCCATATCAATTTTAAAAAAAACATCAAACTCTCGAACTATTAAGAAAATAATATTCCCAATGTTATGTTTATAGTCATTTTATTATTTTCAGTTGATATAATAAGAATTCTGAGTCAGGTTTGTCAAATTACCAAGACCTCCATAAAAACAATCACACCAAGTTAGCACATACAATTAAATGACTTTGATGATACTTTATTCAATGTAATTTTAGTATATTTAGAATTTCAGACACGTTAGGTGTGGTTCAAAATTACAAGGCGTTGTCCTCGGATCTTACCTTGGCGATTGATCCCGGACCATCGCCAATAACCCGTTGTGTTGCTGCATTGCGAAGTTAATTGATTACCTACCTACATACCATACATTTTTTGTTATAAAAGTTCTCTTTAAATGAACTCTATTATTCTAAACAAAAAATTTTGAATTAATTCAACATTAAGTTAGGGTATTATTCCGATCCAAAAATTAGGAATTTCAATCTGACATGTGATAGAAAGATTGTCTATAACAGAATTCTATTCTGAACAAAACTTGCAAATTCATGGGCTAAGATGCTTCTAATTTCTATGCACAAACTTCCTGGTCTTAATAAAACTTATTCTTTTGCAAGAATAAGTACTTTTTTTCTGAGAACGCAATTCCAATATTTCACAGGAAAGTCCTACTTTAAAAGATACTAATTTCCAGGGAAACTAGAAAGTTAAAGTTCCCTGAGGAAAAATAGTTTCATCAAACTTCTTCAATAATGAAAGTCCGTAACATACGTAAAAGTCTGTTAAAAAATTTTGAGATAAATATCAGTCCTTCGAATATACATGTAGAAAGTAATTTTGTCTGAAATCTTGAAACTTATGCCGTGTAGGATCGAAATTGTTCGCAGCACTTCATCAAAGAAAAATTTTCATCGGAATTATAAAATGTGATCTTGCAGCCCTACGTTTTGACGAAAATAAAGAAGCGGTTGTAATTCACGCGAAGTTTGAATAAAGATATTTTGGTGACGTTATCGACACACAAATTTCGTCTTTAATCTCTCAGTTCTACCAATTTAAATTGGTCTCGGATGTATTTTTCAACACGCTTAACAACATTCTCAATATTCGATTTACATAGTAAACAATACTCATTACTTATTCATATAATTAAGAAACAAGGAAATGTTGCTTTGTCAGCGAAATATAATTAATTGTTTTTTAACTAGAAAATTATATTTATAAACCAATAGGTTTTGTAACGGTCTATTTGTTAATTTCGTTTCCATCCATCAACAATACCTAGTCTGTACTCTATTTTCCTCCATGAGTTTATTAATCCTCCAAGTGGTTTCAACAAGGTATCTCGTCCATCAAGATCTGACCAATTTTGTTAACGACGAGACATCTCGTCATCAAAATATTGCAGATTTTTTATGAGGATGAGATCAAGATCTGGCTAGTATTCTTCCAATGACGATATATCTCTTCCATCAAAGTCTGGTCAGTTTTCTTCTGATGCCGAGATATTTCGTCCATCAGGATCTGACCAATTTTGTTAACCACGAGACATCTCGTCATCAAAATATTGCAGATTTTTTATGAGGATGAGATCAAGATCTGGCTAGTATTCTTCTAATGACGATATATCTCGTCCATCAAGTCCTGGTCATTAGGTGAACCTCTCAGAGTGTTAAGAAAATTTAATAAATGAAAAGATTTTCTCCATTTGGGCTAAAAGAATCTCCGAAATATTAAATAGATGGATTTGACCGTTTCCATTTATTTGATGTATGGTATTTTAATTAGCGTCACTGGAACAACGCAACGGGCTATTGGTGACGGTCCGGAATCAATCCCAAAGGGAAAGAGCCGATGACAGCATCACGTCATGTTGAACCACCGTCAGATGGCGAGGCAACACCTGAGCTGACACTCCACACTCCCATACAACGCCAACGTGAGGACATTTGAAGCCACAACATACTTAACGTGCACCAGCCCCTTTGTACATAACGGTGTTTGGTTGGATTCGAACTCGCAATCCTCCGCTTGCTAATCCGTTACTCTTCCAACCGGGCCACCACGGCCCTTCCATTAATTTCAACTTCGTTACCGAATTTCACACCTACCTATTAATACAGATGAAATATTTTCTCTTGCATAGCTTGCGCATAATCCTATGTCATCAACAACTGTTTATTAAATGTACTAAATCCGGTAAAAATAATGTTTACACGTTAAATGTACCTTAACTTTTAATTTTCTGTTTTTCTCTTTAACAGTTCTCTCATCCATTATCTCCTAAAATTATCTTCGAGTTTCTGTAAAAGACGGCAAATTATAATCCAGCCAAGCATAATAATAGGGCTTTACCTCCAATACGTTTCATGTACTAGGTAGAATCAAAATTCATTTCGAGTTAAAAAGTTGTGAATTTCTGGATTTTACGTTGTTTCTTAGCCACGCCATTAAGAAAAACGTTATTGTCAGAGTAATTAATCCTCCAAAACACATGGTAAGGGTTATACCAATCTTTCTGTTTTTGAAAAGGCAAATAAAAGTTATCTGTTAAATATTTAATGCTTTTCCATATACAAAAACAATTTGACGTATACACAATCTTGTTTGAATTATGTTTTCCACTCATAATTACATGGCTTAAACGAATAAACTAACATTGGCAAAATGAAAATAGCATTCAAGTGCAATTTATAAAATTCAGTTAATGTTTAAATGAGTGCTTACGCGTCAAATTTAATGCATTTTATAATTGATTATTCATCTTTCAAAACAAGTAAATTAGTGTCTAGTTTGCCATTAAGTAACACTTTATTATCAGCAGAGCTGAACGAAAAATTATTTAATTATACGCAGAGAGAAGGAATTAAAGTCAAGGTTTTAGAACATATTTTTCTTGTTTGCGCGGCAACGGTAGCCAGGTTGGAAGAGTAGTGGATTATCAACCGGACGGATGCGAGTTCGAAACTCGATCCGACCTGACCGTCGTGTACGTGGGGCTGATGCACGTTAAATCTGCCGTGGCCTCAAATGTCCTCATGTTAGCGGGGTGTGGAAAGTTAAAGAGTGGGGTGCCAGCTCAGATGTTGACCTCGTTATCTGATCGTGGTTCAAGACGACGAGGTTTTGTCCTCGGATCTTTCCCTCTGAATTGATTCCGGACCGTCGCCAATAGCCTGCTGCGCTGCTCCACTACGACGTTAATTCAACTACCTACGTCTAGATTATTTAAAATCTTCATCTCCTATGAGGGCCTTGTTCTGTTAAGCTGAAATACAGGTGGTGGTAGTGTCTCTGACGGATTACGTACAGGAACGTGTTTCCAGTACGTAATCCGTACGAAACGTCACTTGGCTTGTATTTTGAATACACTTAGCCAATAAAAATCTCACATAACTAATCCCGAATTGTTATATGATAGCTGATTAATTAATGCCAATTAGAGTAATCAAAAACGATAAATTACATGTTAAGGCAACCACGATATGTATCATACGAGACCATTTGGGTAGCGGAAGTAAAATCTGCTTTCCGTCTGGTTTACACTGAAACTCCCTCTCATAGTAAAGATATTTATCAATAATGTGCTTTAAAAGTATTCAGATCTGGTAAACATTAAATGGAAATTATTATTTTAAATTTTAAGATAAAAGTGGACTAAAAGTATGTTTAAATTTGAAGGAAATATATTTGTAGTTTTCAATGCAAATGTTTTTGTTTACATTTAATCCCAAACAGAAACCAATTTTCTATTACTTGAATAGATAAGATCTTGAATATGTAGTCAATGAGTAACAAGCAATCAAGATGGATGACGGGTATTTTATTTCTCTCAATGATACATTTTAGGCTTGCCTTAAAATAAAGGTTTTCGCCGTCATGGCAACGTTTGGAGTTAATCTAATTGGACGTTGAACAATAAGGTATCATTCAATTCGGAATTCATTACTTGGAATTTTTATTGGATTGGATTGGATGTTATGATTTAATGGCGCAAGGTCCGGAATTTTTATTGGAGATGAGCTGAAATCGTATTCGAAAGACATGACAAATGACGTCACCTTCGGAATACATACAGGAAGCACGTTCCAACACAAAAACACTAGACTATAAAAGCACTACTAACATTTAATTTGACAGAAAAATATCTCTCTGGTGGTTTTTTCTAATCAAAATCAGAGACGGGAACTTCAGCTCTTGTAAAGTCGAATTATAGCAAACGATCGATTACTTTTGCAAAAGATTTGTAATTTTACGATGGTTATCTCGAAAACTACATGTTTTTCTATTTGATAGTTCATAATGAGCCACATATTTCAAATAGTTCTTTTTTCTCATTTGCTACCTTATCAAATAAAAATTCAAAATTTTGTAAGTAATAATGTAAAACAAAATTAAGGTAATAAAATATATTCTTTTTTAAAGGATGTCATTTAACAAGCATTAAAGAAATATATTCTGCCAATTCCTATTTCATCGAAACTACTTTTCTGGAATTATATGAATAAATTATTCCAATTTTTAAAATTCTACAATTACTAACCACCCTCTACCTCCTCTTTCATTCTAATTATCCCATTAAGTCAATTTAACTCATCTGCAAATACAATTATTTTGATGGCTTAGTTTGTCTACACGCAACAACAATAAAAAATTCTAATTGTATGTTTGTGAAATATAAAAGTACACTTATGTAACAAAAACTTCATTTTAATATAATTAAATGTTTGATGAAAATTATTTAATCATATTTTACGTAAAACTTATTTCATGCATAATCTTTTAATCAGTATTCATATATTTATTTTAATAATGTGCGTATATCGCTATCTCGGAAGGACAATGATGTAAGTGCAAACCATAGATTTGTTCTGTAGGTAGGTAGTTGAATTAAAATCGCAATGGAGCAACGTAACGGGTTATTGGCAACGGTCCTGAAGGGAAAGATCCGAGGACATCAAATCGTAACTTTGAACCACTGTCGATTTGTTCGGCAAAAAGAAAACTAAGAATACCGTACAATATTAGTAACTGGTTATAAAGTTGGATGTTAAGGAAAGTGGGGTTAAAAATTAGGATATTTTTATTGCTTTTAAATGATACCACTCATGCAGTCGTATTTTGAATATTCACCTCCAATTTCGCTGTTGGTTGTGTCGTTTTTCTAAAAAACCTAGGGCCGCGGTAGCCCGATTGGTAGAGTCGCGGATTAGCCGCAGTAGAGTTGCGAGTTCGAAACTCCATCCAACCAAAGACCATCGTGTATGTGGGGGCGATGCACATTAAATCTGTCATGGCTTCAAATGTCCTCATGTTAGCGTGGTGTAGACGTTTGAAGAGTGGGGTGCCAACTTAGATGTTGACCTCATGATCCGACCATGGTTCAAAATGACGAGGTGTTATCCTCGAATCTTTCTCTCCGGGATTGTTCCCGGACAGTCGTCGATATCCCGTTGTGTTACTCGACAGCGACGTTAATTCAACTATCTACCTACAACTATACCATACGTACAAAACCTAACTGTTATTCAAGATAACGATGTGGTTTTCGCGATTTATACAGTTCTTAAATCTTCAACAGTTGATTAATGATAGTTTAGATAAGAAAACGTGTAAACGTTTAAAATATTCCATCAATTAATATTCATAATGTTACATATTTGCATATATATC
The DNA here is from genome assembly GCA_933210815.1 of Meta bourneti. Classification (NCBI taxonomy): domain Eukaryota; kingdom Metazoa; phylum Arthropoda; class Arachnida; order Araneae; family Tetragnathidae; genus Meta; species Meta bourneti. Next base: position 74,825,682 of record OW119931.1, read on the forward strand.
ATGTTTATAAAAGATCCCCCTTAAAATTCAACCAAGCATAATAACTGGGTTTTAAATTCATCGCGTTTTAAACCTCAGGTATAAGCAGTTTTTCATCTAACCGCTGCTGAAATTTACCTTTAAACTGAATTTTAAACACATTTCGCTTTACAGTGTTTTTACCGAATCCTTATCGGGGTGATTTATCACCCTAAATTCAAAAGCGGTGACATAATTTAGTCTTTTTCCGTAAACTCTTCGCTTTACCAAAGGCGAATTATGTTTATCTCTAAAACCACAATGAGTTTTGAAATAGAAAAACACCATTTCTTGACGTGTAAACGATCCGGTTTGAGTTATGTAACACTAGCGTCACCGAAAAAATTAAACGTGATCCATTATCTACAGATAAAGGTCGAGTACTCATAAAAACTGATACACCCAGTAAAAGAGTAATTACGGAGCTCGTTTAACACTTCGTAGCAAACAAATGTGAATTAATTTTTCAGAGTTCACGATTGCTGCGCTTTGAACGAATGTGTTAGAATCTATCGTGACTACAACAATTAAGTGGATAATTTGTTATCGCACTTCTGCATTAACGAACAAAGCACTTTGAATGAAAAACGATTTAATTATAATACAGATAAATGATAATTAAAATCCAACGCGTGTATCCTCTCCTCTCTGGTTTAATTCCACGTCATCATCGTTAAGGGTATATTTATCTTTATGATTCGGTGTTTTTTGCGAATGCAAATTATTTTAAACTCACAATTAAGGCACTTGGAATTGGTATAGATAATGCTTATTTTTCAGGTAAAAATAACCGATAGGTAACAATTTTATCCGATAAAATATGTTAATATATTTGAATTTTCTTTCACAGTTAGAAGTAATCTTGTATTTAGAACCGAATAAGGGTTATATGTATATTGAATTACTGTTAATTTAATGTGTAATTAAGATGCGCATTTTTAAGTAATGCTTTTTTATTTACTCTTGACTAATGATGTTTCTAGAATTCTTTAACAACCAAATCCGAATGGTTAGCTCGTAATGGTGAGATAAAATTTAAAGAAACGATATTTATGGAGGTGTTAAAAGAATAATCGAATAATGTTTTATTGTCGTGAACTGGAAGTTTTACTGGAAGAAATTCTGTGAGTTATAAATTCATTATTCAATACAGACTTTTAAGTCTTTAATTAAATCCCCGATGTCGAATCGGTGAAAGTTATCACCGATATTAGCACAATTATAAATGTGGTGAATGGTAGCTTGTTTGATTCTTCTTTGCGTGATAAGTGTTCAAAAAAGCAAATTCCATATTTCTTACTTTCGTGAATAGCATAAATATGTGGAACAAATTCATTGTATTACAAACTAGTCGAAACTTTTTATTTTATCGGGAACTATACGAGATTTATTCATAGGATAACATAAAAGAAATTTTACATGCAAAAGATGTACCTCATTTTGAAATACTCAAAACGTTATTTCGAACGTTATTCGAAGAACGTGATAAAAATAGGCAACTAAAGGTTTAAATAAATACCTTTATAAAAGGTAACGCCGATACTCTATCACATTGGTGGTAATTAATTAACGTCGCACTGGAGCAAAACAGCGGTCTATTGGCGACGGTCCGGGATCAATTCTCGAGGGAAAGATCTGAGGACAATATTACGTAATTTTGACCCACGGTCAGACGATGATATCAACACCTGAGCTGGCACCCCACTCTCCAAACTTCCACACCACCCCAACGTGATAACATGAGGCCACGATAGATTTAACGTGCACCAGCCCTCGTGTACATGATGGTCTTTGGTTGGACCAAGTTTCGAACTCGCAACCCTCTGTTTGCTAATCTGTTACTCTTCCAACCTATCACATTGATTGCCCCCTTATCACATATATAATGTGATTTCTATCGCATATAATCCAAATAAAAAATGTGCGTAAAGTGCAATGCATTTTGTACAAGATGGCATTTTATATTTGAAATGTGGTTGAATTGTGAATCTATTTTCCAATATGGATATTTTTGAATTTATATTCTATTCTTAAAAGGTATATCTATCTTTATAGATATAAATTTTACTAAATTATAAAATTACATTTTATGTTGAAAATCATTCATACGAATGCAAAGCTATTAGCTGTGATTGCAAGAAAAAGTTAATTTCCTTCTATTGTGTGCAATGATAATTTCCAAATTATAGCGAATGTAATCAAATATTATTAATTACCCAAATTAGTCTGCAGGTAATGAAACACAGTTCAATTTAAAAATATTCCTTGATAACTAATGAATGAATAAAGCTAATTTTCTGTGATAAACTTTTCTAAAATTATGTGGGCCCGTACTGATTAAAAGAATAAGAATTAATGATTTAAATAATCGAAGCTCCCTCGTTCTAAGCCCCAATATAGAATTCATCCAACTTTAGAACGAAATAAGAGAAATATCGATCTAAGGATTCAATCAAAAGAACATTTCGGAAAAAGTACAATTTTGCATAAAATGACAAAAAATTGCATTTCATTGAGCAAAAGCAATGATTTTTGACTTTTGAGGATAATTATAGTTTTGCCTAATAATAAATTGAGATTACGGCATGCCATTTCTTTCAATGGATTTCGATTTAAAAGCTTTAATGAGACTAAACTATTCATTAAGGAAAATTCGGATTGAAAGAATTAGCTAAGTACTTGATGATTTTATTATCAAGTTTTGAAAGCCGTGTTACAAAATCAGAGAAAAAATAAATGTCGTTACCTTTAATGCCCAAGTAGTTAAATTTTTAAGACTAAAAGGTATTTAGAGTAATTTGGTTACAATTGAATAGTAAAGATATAGTACTGAAAGAAGATTAAAATATACATCCCATAGTAAAATGTGTCGATTCTCCCTTCCATATCATTTCACTTCATTTTTTCTCGAGCGATGGCTGAAGTATTAATATTATATATATATAATATTATATATATATAATATTATATATATATATATAATATTATATATAATATTATATACTCTCCAAACTTCCACACCACGCCAACGTGAGGACATTTGAGGCCACGACAGATTTAACGTGCACCAGCCCCCTTTGTACACGACGGTGTTTGGCTGGATTCGAACTCGCAACCCTTCGGTTGCTAGTCCGTTACTCTTCCAACCGGGCCACCGCGGCCCCTATCGACAATAGCTCCAGGGCAACGTAATTAAATTACCTAAATATCTGAATGATGTGGGAAGGAAAAAGTAATGAATGTGTGGTTTGATCCAACAAGTACGATAAAGGTGAGGTGATGAGGTGCTAAAAAATCGATGGTTAAAGGTTAAAGACGGGAACAAGAGGTTAAAATGTGGCGTGTGGTAATTTGTCCACTTGGAATGCCGAAAAACAAGACAAGGACCAAGACTCCTGCTTTCTTGCTATGAGGGAAGAAAGAGTGACTAAAAATCGCAAACATCTGAGCCCAAGGCTTAAGATGAGCACGAGTTCCATCAAGTCAAAAAGGCTCAATGTATTCGAGATAGGTAGGTATTTTAATTAACGTCGCATTGGATCAAAACAACGGGCTATTGGCGACCATCCGGGATCAATCACCCAAGGGAAAGATCCCAGGACAACACCACATACTTTTGAACCACGGTCAGAGGACGAGATAATACCTGAGGTGGCACCCCGCTCTCCAAACTTGAGGACATTTAAAGTGCACCAGCCCCCTTTGTACACGGTGGTCTTTGGTTGGATTCGAACTCAACCCTCCGGTTGCTAATTCGTTACTCTACCAACCTGGCTACCGTAGCCCTGTACTCCAGGAGTTTACGAATAATTAAGATCTATAGGTGAACTGGTATTTGGTATTTTGGTATTTTCAATTAACGTCACACTGGAGCAACACAACGGGCTATTGGTGACGGTCCGGGATCAATCCCAAAGGGAAAGATCCGAGGACAACACCACGTAATTTTGAACCACGGTCAGATGACGAGGCAACACCTGAGCTGGCATCCCACTCTCCCACACCACGCCAACGTGAGGACATTTGAGGCCACGACAGATTTAACGTGCACCAGCCCCCTTTCTACACGACGGTGTTTGGCTGGATTCAAACTCGCAACCCTTCGGTTGCAAGTTCGTTACTCTTCCAACCGGGCCACCACGGCCCGTTATACATTTGGGAAAGATTCATTTTAGTGGAATCGTCTTGTTTCACTTTCGAAAGACACAAGTGGTGATGGGTTTTCACCTGTGCGACATTTTTGATGTCGTTCGGTAGAGACGTAATTATTCGTCTGAACCCCTAAGAGGGTTAAAGTATCTATATCATTTTTAGTTCCCTTTTGCCTTGACCTTTTACGCATTGTATCATGATTCGTGAATAGATAACATTTGTATTGCACTATTTAAAAATATTAGTTTTCATTGCTCCATTTTTAACTCTCTTCACAATTTTCAAGGAATCAATCGTTTTTAACCCTCCTGGTGGTTGTCTCGAAGAGGTATCTCTTCATTAGCAAAACTAACCAGATCTTGATCTCATTATCATGAAAATAGAGATATCTCTTGATTAGCGAAAGTGGTCAGAACTTGATGGGCGAGACATCTCGTCGAGCCACTTGGAGGGTTAATGAAAAGTGAACCAAAAATGTAATAGTTTAATTGAAATAAATCTATTATCAATCGTTTAAAACCATAGGAGTGAAGACAGCTTTAGTTTAGGCTATAAATAAAGATGGATTACTTAAGCAGAGACTGTTTTTTAAAATAGATATTTTCCTATCCCTGAAGACTTTCCTTGGCTACTTTATGTTTTCGAAAAAACTGTCTCAAGTTTTTAAAAGATTGCACAAGTATAAAGATAGAATGTACTTGAGCAGATTCTGAGGCTTAAGTCGAAAGATGCCTTTTGTGCATTGCAGGAAAAAAAAAATATTTTCTTGTATGAACGAAGTTTAATCAGGTTGAAAAAACGTTTTATAAAGAGAACGAAATTCCACTCGTATAATAAAGTTTTCAAAGGATGAATGCGTATAAAACTGAAATATCCTTTTTAGTCATGGAACACTAATATAAAATTCTCTACTTTTCCTATTTAATCTTCAATAACATTATATTGTAATATAATGATATATGGGTCATTCCATGTCAATATATGTTAAAGGTACACTATTTATCTTTTCTCTCTGAAAGTTTCATAGTGGGACATGCATGGGTTCACAGTTTAAAAATATTGGAAGTAACTAGAAGTACGTAAACAGTACCCATAAACACCTGTATCTTTTGACCTGCTTGTACAACCGAGATGAAAAAGGGCTTATTTTATCGAAAATAGTATAACCTTTCTGATGTTATATTACATAATACTATGAGTGACTATTCTGATTTTAAGGTCACTCATAGTATGTAATATATCATCAGAAAGGTTACCTTGAAGGTTTTGATTTTCAAGGCTCTAACCTTGAATTTAAAAAAGTATTTCTTCATTTTTTTCCTAAAATATATTATCATGTTATATATCATCAGAAAGGATACTTTTTCTATGAAATAAGCCATCTATCATCTCGATTGGGCAAACAGGTCAAAAGGTACAGGTGTTTATGTGTACTGATTACGTACTTCTAGTTACTTCCAATAATTTTAAACTGTGAACCTATGAGTGCCCCACTATGAAACTTCCAGAAAGCAAAGATAGTGTATTTTTAACATATATTATTTAGGGAAAAAATGCACTTTTTTGTAATTGTAGGTGAAAGGTCAAATTGAATGACCTTGAAATTGAAAAGGTCACTTAAAATGTCATGTGATACATCATTAGAAAGGTTGTACATTTTTCTACAAAACAAACTTTTATTCAGTAAGATAGGACAATTAGGTTCAGAGGTACAAGAGATATAGTAAGTCTAAAATCATGAAAAAATATTTTTCAAACTTAAAATTAATATACATAAAATTTATTGCAAGTTGGAAAATAAATTTCCGAAATTTCTTATATATGATTGGGAAACAAATTAGCCGAGTTTAAAAATATCGGAGGGGGTCGGGTCGAAAATTATCTTTTTCTGTACAGTTTCACATGGAATGACCCATATATATTTCATTATATGTATAATGTCATATATATTTTATTAAATGTATAGAAAATGAAATTTCTATTATTAAGGTGATAAAAAGTTTGTTTTCGAAAATTTCATGAGCTACCCTAAAATGTTTTTGTGTTACAGATGACTTAATTGAGCAATTTTAATGTCTGTGTATAAGATTTGGTTACGATTATCGTAGTAACACGTGATTCGAATAAATTGTTTTAATGTCTCAAGACATTACAATTTATTGCAAAAGGCTTTTAATTGATAGGATGAAATATTATTATGACTGATAAAAAACTTCGAAAACAATTTAATAAAAAATGTAAACTTAGAAAAGATGGTTAATGGTTATTTCGGTGAAGCAAGACGTCCACCATCATTAGGACAGAAGTCATAAGAAATGTGTATTGTTAGTGGGTTTAACCTGTTGTCTCGACGAGGATCTAATTTTTATCAAAACTGACCATATCTTGATAGTCGAGATCATTAGAAAAACTAACAATACCTTGATATCTACATCATAAACAAATTGGCAATATCTTGATGACGAGATATCTCGTCATTAGCAAAAACAGGCTATATCGTAGAAAACACTTGAAGGGTTAAAATGTGAGTGTAGTGCCAATGCTATTTATTCTAGAACATATTTTAACTCACTTTTTCTTGTGACTTACTTCTGTCTTAATGATGGTGGATGTTTTGCTATACCGAAATAGCTATTTACCATCTTTTCTAATCTGTATTAGTCGTTTTTGAATGTTTGATAGTTTTTTACTTTTTACCACTTATTAATATTACATCTTATCAATTCACTTTGCAATAAGTATTAATGTCTAGAGACATAAAAACAATTCCTTAGAATCGTCTGCATAACTCAGATAATTGTTAGCAAATCTTAAACAAAGTTATTAAGATCGTTTAATTAAGTCATTACATCTTGTACGACTCTTACCAGTTCGGCGTATTAACGTCGATCTCCAGACAGGTTTACCTAGCCTAGAGAAATTGTCATTCAAAAATGAATCCAGAGAAGTTTGTAGAGTGGGGTGCTAGCTTAGGTGTGACCTCGTCATCTGACCATGATTCAAAATTACGAAATGTCATCATCGGATCTTTTCCTTCGTGATTGATCCCGGACCGTCGTCAATAGCCCGTTGTGTTGCTCCAGTGCGACGTTAATTAAGAACCTACCCACAGATTGTCCTTTGCTGATTCAGATAAATGTCTTGTTTGTCTGTAGAAAAAGACTTTGGAGCAAATCTTGTTCTTCTATACTGGAGATAATTGTTTTATGGAAACGTGACTGGATTATGTGACTCACAATGGCTTAGTCCTGCTTTTTTCATCCTTTTTTATGCATTTCCATGTTATATTCATAAAGGATATCGTGATGTCGGTGCCATTGCACTGAACCCGTATACCAAGATGTAATGAACGTTTGGAATTTGTTTAACCCTCCAAGTGGTTTGGATGAGATATCTCGTCAATCAAGTTTGACCAATTTTGCAAATTATGAGATACCTCATCATCAAGATATTGCTGAATTTTTTATGACGAGATCAATATCTGGTCAGTCTTCTTCGAAGGCGGGGATACCACTAGGAGGATTAAATACGTCTTAAGTAAAACAATAGCATCTTAGCGGACAGCTCATGAAATTTCTGAAACAAACTTTTTGTCACCGTAGAAATAGATATTTCATTTTACAATAAAATGTTATTAAAGATTAAACGGGAAATGTTTAAAAAGTTAAGATACAAACTAAAAAGGATTACGTATTAAAGTGTCTCAGAACTGAAAAGGTATTTCAAAGTTTTATACGCCTTTATCCTCTGAAAACTTTATTATTCGAGTGGAATTTCTCTCGCTTTATGAAACGTTTTCCTATCTGATTAAACTTCGTTTCATACAGGAACATATTTTTTCTTTTCTAAAATACACAAAAGGCTGCTTTCGGGATTTTTTTTTTTGCAGTTCTAGCTCTGAAGGAAAGATTCGCAACAGCAGGTTAAGGAAGTATTCCTTTTTTTCTTACCGAGGTTTATCGTAATAGAGTAAACTGAAAACCGAAAATAAAATATTAACTTTTAAAAAAATTCTCTTACAATGCACGTTGATTTTTAAATTAACTTTTCCTGTTTCATTTTTAAATTTGAGTTAGAAACAATTTTGGGTGCTATTTTAAGTTAATTTTGTTCTTTTCGTTTTTAATTGTTAATTTTGGATTCGTATGTATTGTGGATTAATGTAGATTCTATTCTAAGGAAAGGACCAGAATAATCTTTCCAAATGATTGTATTCTAAGGAAGGAGCAAAGGATTTATAGGAGGCAAAGAATTTCAAAAGTATTCTATTGTAAAGAAAAACAAATCTTGAATCTTTCTAAAGGTTGACAAAAACCACAGATTCTTCAGAGATGTACTACAGTTTCTCACTCACACTAATGCAGTTCTGGTTCTCTTTAGAGAGCCAGTTCACTAGTATAATTGGTGTACTTCACCAGGCTAGTCCCAGCAGACAATGCTGTTTTACCACTATGATTTGGCTCTTCAATAACCACTTCAGTTAAAATCACAAACACGTTTATTTAACAGAACACAACACGAACATAAGACATTTAAGAAAATTGAAATTAATAATATATCCTCTATGGGGGATTTACAAATCACACACAGGTGACACGCCTGAGTTTCTCTTACACCAAGCGATCCATCTCGCTCCTCAGACCTCCTCGGTACTACTGTACTTATTGTCACTTCCTTTCGGAAGTTGGCGAAAGTTTTTATTATTGGCGGTCGCCAATTATCTCTCTCCATTCTAAGCAGTCTTACAGATGTGGTTACTTGGTCCTGAAGTATGTTGTGGGTTAAAGCAACACACTCCACTTTTCAAGAATCTCGCGAAACTTTGAGTGTTAAAATTCAGATCCCTTCAAGTGGTTTCCACAAGGTATCTCGTCCAATAAAAGGTGACCAATTTTGCTAATGTCAAGATATCTCGTCCAACACGATATGACCAATTTTGTTAGTGACAAGATATCTCTCATCAAGATACTGTCGATTTCTTTTATGATGACGAGATCACGACCTGGTCAGTTTTGTTCTAACCACAATATATCCAGTCCATCAAGAAGACCTGGTTAGTTTTGCTAATGAAGAGATACTCGTCGAAACAACCACCAGGAAAGTTGATGTCTCGCCGTAGTTTTGCTAATGTTAGCATTGATGGAAATGAAAAGTTATTGCTGGTTATGCTAATAACAAGATATCTCGTCATATTGCTGATTTTTAAATGGCGATGAGATCAAGATCTGGTCAGTTTTCTTCTAGTGACGAGATATCTAGTCCATTAAGATCAGACCAATTTTGCTAGTGACCAGATATCTCGTCATAATGTCGATTTTTTTTATGATGACGAGATCACGATCTGGTCAGTTTTGTTCTAATCACAATATATCTAGTCCATCAAGACCTGGTTAGTTTTGCTAATGAAGATATACTCGTCGAAACAACCACCAGGAAAGTTGATGTCTCGCCGTAGTTTTGCTAATGTTAGCATTGATGGAAATGAAAAGTTATTGCTGGTTATGCTAATAACAAGATATCTCGTCATATTGCTGATTTTTAAATGGCGATGAGATCAAGATCTGGTCAGTTTTCTTCTAGATATCTATTCCATTAAGATCAGACCAATTTTGCTAGTGACCAGATATCTCGTCATAATGTCGATTTTTTTATGATGACGAGATCACGATCTGGTCAGTTTTGTTCTAATCACAATATATCTAGTCCATCAAGACCTGGTTAGTTTTGCTAATGAAGATATACTCGTCGAAACAACCACCAGGAAAGTTGATGTCTCGCCGTAGTTTTGCTAATGTTAGCATTGATGGAAATGAAAAGTTATTGCTGGTTATGCTAATAACAAGATATCTCGTCATATTGCTGATTTTTAAATGACGATGAGATCAAGATCTGGTCAGTTTTCTTCTAGTGACGAGATATCTAGTCCATTAAGATCAGACCAATTTTGCTAGTGACCAGATATCTCGTCATAATGTCGATTTTTTTAATGATGAGATGAAGATGTGACATGCTTTTTCGTAATGACGAGATACCTCGTCCATCAATGTCTGATCAGTTTTGCTAATGACGTGACACCTCTTCGAGACAACCACCAGGAGGGTTAAATCCAAATAACTTCCTGAATACCAGAGTAGAAAATGTTAAAATACAGATAGCTCTTTAATTAAATCTCCAGTTATCTTGAGATAATGTGGTTCGCCAGCTGACTGCGATAAGGAATGCGGTTGACAAACCATTGTTCAGTTATTTGTTCTCCGCAGTCATTTAAATGTCAATGCTGTCCCTCCAGTCATCGGAATGCCTTTGTGGGATATTTGATAAATACCTGGAGTGCTTTATGGAATGGCAAACATCTTCACCGTCGGAGTTGAGACTCAACGTTCAAAGAAAAGAAATCTAATTTATTTTGTGTTTTCAAGTAGGAAGAGGGGGGATAGATCTTGGAACAAAACCTGCAGCATTATTTAGGTGTTTACTAATTAGCAAAATTAATAAAGAGTAGCCTCTTTTTCAATATTTAATGTAAAATATTCAATATTAAATAAATTAATCAAAACTTACCAGAATTTGATGGACCAGATACCTCGTCAACAGAAAAACACAGATGATCACCTTTCCATAGTCAAAAAATCGCCAGTATCTTGGTGACGCGATGTCTCGTAAAAATTGGTCAGATGTTTGATGGACGAGATATCTAAAAAAAAACACTTTGAGAGTTAATACTGTTGAAGGGAACTTAAAGCAACCACAACAAAACTAATTTACAACGCAATCTCCCATACATATAAAGCAGAGTTGGCGTCTGTATGTCCCTATACAAATCTACACCGTTTGACCATTCCACACGAAATTTGGTAAACTTATACTTTGGAACCCTGCGAATAACGTAAGCTGCATATTAACCACTGTTCTCTTTAACCTAGGTGTGCAGAGGGGACTAAATCAATTCGAAATTGTCATAGGAAAAACATTGAGCATAAAATGATTGCGGTTCGCAACTCAGTTTGTTTTACCAGTATTGATGTAAAATTAAATTTTCTTATAAAATTGTTTTACCGGTATTGCTCGAAAAACAATTTTTTTCCGAAACGTTATATTTAAACAATTTAAAATTCTAATTATGTTTGAACTGATTTTTTATTTATTTCCACACTATAAATAATTTATGAATATTTGAATGAAGAAAATTGGATATTTAAAATACTTAATTTTACACAACTTGCGTTTGGTAATGGAACACGAAAAGCCAAAACAAAACTCATTGATGATAAAAGGGTAATTTTGCTATTCCGTATCTGGCAACGACAGAATTTTTTTTATTTTATAAATTACATTTAGAATTCCGTGTTTGTGTATTTGAGTTAAGACAGAAATGTTGCGGTCATATTTGAGCATTTCTTAGTCTTGTAAATTTGTGTTCTTTTTGTAAATAATTCATTATTGTCTATTAATATTTTTCAAACTCCTTTTTCGAATTTCTCTAGTTCAGAATATTCTCATGACGTCGAAATTCGACACGCTTGCTCAGATCTTCCGTTTTCAGAATTCTACATTTTTCAATGACCAGAATTTCGTTTCTGTTTGTATTTATGTGTTCCATTACTTTCCATATTACAGATATATTATTTAGGAGTTAAATTGTAATGAATTATTTTTATTTTCTGCCAAATACCATTAAACATGAGTAATTTCTTGGTTGTATATTCTACGAACTTTCCTTAAGTCTTTGATTAAATACGTTATAGTTTGTAGAATTATGTTTCATAAAATAAATGGAAACCTTTTTAAGTAAGATATATAACTTCTTATTTTAAAATGACTGGTAAAGTTAAAATATAATTATTCTAAAATAATATATGCTACGTTAAATCAAAACGGGTAGCAATACGTTGTAGTTCAAAGATATTTCTAAATTTTGACATATTTTCATTACAAGATGTTTAAATCAATTTAATTTACTTTTTTATTATATTTCATGGGTATTATTTAAAGCTGTATTCCATAGTCAAGTAACTACATCTATCATTCTAAATAGGTACGTGGTTTCCATATAGAAACTGAGTCTCTCAACAGAAAAAAATACCTTAAGATTTCGATTTAAAATTAAATTTTTCTGTTGGAGGGAAGTGAATTTTAAATAAGACTTTGCTGATCTTGAAATAATATCATAGTAATGAAGTATGTAAACTAGGACAGTTGAAAAATAGAAATTTTTGTCTTAAATGGCAGAAGGTCGAGGTCGCTTACTTGAAGTTGGAACTGTTCGTATAGAACTGAGGTACCTGTGAGATATTCATTGAAAGCAGTAATTTTGTAAAAGGTAATCGATTGAGTTTGCTTTGTCTACACTGATGGCATTTGTTTTAAACAAGATCCGTTATTCCACGTGCGGTTGAAAAGAATTTTCAAAAAAATGTTAGCTTCAAAATAAATTAACCACGAATGCCGTAACAGTTTAATTTGCCATCCTCTCACAATGATAATGTAATTCGAAGACATCGAATCCATGGTGCAAGGGTACCACAAGTAATAAACATTAATTGGAAAACTGAGTGCAAGACGATACGCTGAAAGTTCCTCCTTTTTACTGAAATTGAACTTAATTCGCATTCGCAATCATTCCAATACTCAAAATCGACTTCTGAAGTCATCTCAGAAAAAGCTTTTGTGGTTTGTCTTACAGTAAGAGTGTGATGAATATAAAATGGATTATAGGGATGGATGTATTATGCATACATATTTGCGTCCGAAGTAAATTGCAGAAGCTATGAAAAAGTTAAAACGATGTTACGAAGTCTTTTCTGCTGTACTGACTTGCTCAAAATTTTAATTACCATCACAAGGAATACTCCCTTTTTGGTTTAAACCATTTTAATGAACTCACAGACACAGTACAAACACGACACACAACATAAATATAAAAGGTAGTAAATATCAAAAACGAAACATCTCAGTCTCGATCACTCTCCAAAAAACACAACCCCCACGTCTCTCGCCACACTCGTTCTTAACTCTTTCCTTTCTCAAAGTCCTTCTGGGCATGCGCAAGGGCGCCATCTATCTTAGTCTGAAGTCTTTACAGACTTATAAACTCCTCCCCACAAGGAGGAAACTTTTCTCGAAGAATGAGGGAAAAGTTTTGATGACTCCACTGCCTGAAAAAGTCTCCAGATAGGTGCAGTCATTGGAAAAGTTCAAGAGTTCAAGTACACAAAATACACTGCACATGTACCAGATTATAGCAATCAGTGCCTTGAACTCAAAAATATTATACAAAAAATTATATACTTATTAAAAATTTAGGAAAACAATTTACACTAATGATAAGAAAAATTTAAAATTTTCACACATAATACAAATATCAAAATAAACAATAAACTTACTAATATAAAATAAAAGGATATGAGGTTTATGGGATGCAACTTAATGAATCAGCATTTTGATGTTGTTTCCCCCTCTTATGGACAACCTCATAATTGAATGGCTGCAGGATCAAAGCCCAACGTAAAAGTCTAGGGTTGGTTCCCGTATTTTTGTCCAGCCAAACAAGGGGATTATGGTCCGTCTGGATGATGAACTTCTGGTGTCCATCCAAATAACATCGCAGCTTTTGGATGGCGAACACGATAGCTGAGCACTCTCTCTCTATGGTACTGTACTTTTGTTCTGCATTTGAGAACTTCCGACTCAAGTACATGACAGGATGTTCCTCACCAATGTCATTAATTTGGGACAAAACGATGCCAATCCCAAGATTTGACGCGTCACATTGGACGAGAAACTGTCTCGAGAAATCTGGACTGTACAACACCGGATTCTCCGACAACCGTTTCTTTAACTTGTCAAACGCCTCTTGACAAGCATCAGTCCATATGACAGCAGCACGACGATTTTTTCCTTTCAGCAGATCTGTAATTGGTGCTGAGAGGACTGAAAAGTAAGGAATGTATTTTCGATAATACCCCGCAAGTCCTAAGAAAGATCGGATCTGCGTCTTAGTCGCAGGGGTCGGAAAGTCCTTTACAGTTTGGGTCTTCAATTCTCCAGGTGTTCTCTGGCCCTGACCAACCAAGTGCCCAAGATACTTTACGTACGCACGAGCAAACTGGCACTTAGAAGGCTTGATGTGCAGATGAGCTGCATTCATCTTTTCTAAGACGGTTTTCAAATGTTGTAAATGATCTTCCCAACTTAGGGAATAGATGGCTACATCATCCAAGTAAGGGCATGCAAATTCTCCACAGTCTTTCAACAGTTCGGCCATCAAACGACTAAAGTCATAAGGGGCATTTTTCAAACGAATGGCAATCTCAACGGTCGAAATGTCCCAAAACTGGTTACAAAAGCTGAATATCTTTGGGCTCGTTTACTCAGAGGTATTTGCCAATAACCTCGGGTCAAATCTAGAACGGTGATATACTTGGCAGCTGACACTTTTTCAACAAGCTGCTCAATGTTTGGCAGAGGAAAGTACTGGGTTCTAGTGACCTTGTTGAGTCTTCGATAGTCGATGCACGGTCTTGCATCCTTTCCTGGTACTTCTACCAGAATAAGAGGAGAAGTAAAATCAGATTCTCCTGGCTCAATGACTTTGAGCGACAGCATCTTCTCCACTTCCATCTTCAAAATTTCTGTTTGGCGTGGAGACATCTTGTAAGGTTTGGCACAGATGGGCCTCTCAGATTCAAGCTCAATGTCATGTTCAGTAAGATCAGTACACCCCGGCTGGTTTGAGAATGAGCTAGAGTATTTTGATAGCAACTCTCTCAGCTGCTCCTTCTGATCTTCTGACAAGCGACCATTTTGTTCTATGTCTTGCCAAATTTGTGTCATTTCCGAGACTTCAGGCTTCTGCTCGAGACTTGGAATGTCCTCCTCGTTGTCACAGTTCCTAATCTCTTTTAGACAGATTAAATTCACATTTTCGGGTCTCTGGAAATATGGCTTGAGCATGTTCACATGGGATTTGTCTTTTTCTGGAAACTGCACAATGTAGTTGGTTTCGGAAAGCTGTTTAACGACTTTCCCTGGGCCGATCCAATGAACTGCCATTTTGTTAGGCCTAGATGTAGCGACAACCAGCACAAGGTCGCCTTCACAAAATTTACGCTTCACAGCCTTGCGATCATACCATAGTTTTTGTTTGTCTTTGGCGTTCTCCATGTTTTGGACGGCTAATTCTTGACACCTTTTCATGCGGTTTAGTAGCTTGAAGACATATGATACTACGCTAGTCTTCTCTTCCTCGCTTTCCGTCAAGTTCTCGTACAGTAGAGTCATGGGAGTCCTCAAATTCTGTCCATGAACCAGCTCAGCTGGAGTATATCCAGTACTGTCATGAGTAACAACTCGTAGAGCAAACAGGGCATGAGGCAAGATTTTCTCCCAATCAGGTCCTGACTCCAGACACAGGACTCGAAGTTTCTCTTCAAAGTTCTATGTAGTCTCTCCACAGGATTGCTCTGGGGATGATGTACGGAACTTCGCACTACTTTAACTCCAAATTTCTCCAGGAACTCCGTTGTGAGTGCACTTGTAAACGACGTTCCTTGATCGCTTTGCAGCTCCCTCGGGAAACCCATCCGACTAAAGATTTGCAGGAAACTATCGACCACGGTTGAAGAACTAAGATTTGGGACAGGAACTGCATCGGGATATTTGGAAGACATGCAAATTGCAGTGATGAGATACCGGTTTGCAGATGGTGTAGTAGGTAAAGGACCACAAGCATCCACATTAATCTTTGTGAAGATCTCCGAGATGACAGGAACGATCTTCATGGGTGCCTTCTTCTTATCCCGAGGTTTCCCGACTCGCTGACATTGGTCACAAGATCTGACAAATTCTTCAACATCTTTGTAACAATTCGGCCAAAAAAAAGTTTTAAAAAGAGCATCTTTAGTCTTGGTCACTCCTAAGTGAGCCGCTGTTCCTTCATGAGACAGTTTCTTTAATTGGTCCCGAAACTTCTCTGGAACAATCAGCAGTTTTCTCTGCGTACCATCCTTGTCACTTTTCAGATAGAACAGCATTTGATTAACGATTGCATACTTGGTTTCCTTTGCTAACTCCTCAGCTTCTAGGAAAAGTGGTTTCAACTCTTTACTCTTGCGCTGCTCTTCGACAAAATCATTCCGTGAGGCTTTAATCAGATCTGGAAGTGAGGCTTCTTCCGCCATAGGCAATACCTCTCCGTCTTCCTCTGTTAACACGGTACTGTCATTCTCTTCTCCAGGACTCGACTCAACTGGATACTCTTCAACTTCGGCTGTCAAAAGACTTTTCTGAGCTCTCGTCTGAACTGCATTAATAACTTGGATCTCCAGCTCCTTATCTTTTTTCATACTCTCGATCAGAGCAACGGTTTTGTTACTTAGTAGGTAATGCTCTTGATCCAGAAAACTGTCTCTTACAGCAGCTTTCGTAAGGACATGTCCCAATTCGCAGTTCAAATCAACTTCTGCAATGGGCAAGCAGACCGGGCTGTCTACTAATGGAGAAGCGAGCCACACATGCTCACCTGTGTACATATGTGGTTTGATAAATTTGCTGGGAATAAGATCGATGCTGGCACCAGTATCTCTCAAGATAGACATTTGGGCTCCATTTACTGTCCCAGCACTAGTATAAGGAGACATCAACTCAGGCACGTGTCTTCCAAAGACTTCATTGGCAGCTACTACTTCAGATCTCTTGAGCTTCGGGCATTGGGGTCTCAGATGTGATAACGAACCGCATTCATAGCATCGGAGCTGTCTTCTCTTTTCAAACTCTCTTTCACGGTTTTCATTGCTTGCGGGTTCGGTTTTGACCGGATGTTTGTTCTTGTCATCCTTGAATGGTACTTTGGGTCTACTTCCACTAAAATGTCCCTTTGAACCTTGATAGCCATACTTCTTTGGAAATTCCTTCTTCCTGAAACTCTGCCTGATGGTTTCGTACTCCTCGATCACTTCTGCCAATTCAAAAGGTGTCTTCAACTTCATCCATTTGTCAAGAAAATGCTCCTTGATTTGATCTGGTACACGATACTTCAATTGCTCGGCAACGATTAAATCTTTTAGTTGCTGAAAGGTTTCAATTTCCAATTCAGCAAGCCATTCAGTGAAGTAGCTGTACAGTTCATGAGCATAATTTCTCCATGTTTTCTCTGCTGTTTTCTGATGTCTGTAGAAACACTGTTTCAATTTTTCAGCGTTCATTTTGTATCGTTTCAGAATGAGATCTTTCACAACATCATAATTGTTGGCCACTTCAGGAGGTTCTCGGGCAAGCATGTTAGATAACTCGGCTGGCAAAACGGCCAGCAAATAAGCCACCCAGTCCTCCTTCGGCACTCGAGCCATCTCTGCTTTCCTCTCGAAATTGATCAAATACAATCCCATTTCATCCCCTTTTTCGTCAAATTTGGGAGTGATTTGGGTAAGTTGGATTTTTCTGTTTCTATCCGCCCCATTTTCAGATTCCTCTTCAGACCGGCGAAATTCCTTCTGAGCCATTTCTAGTTTTTTAATTTCGAGTTCATGTTGTCTGACCCTTTCCCGCTCTTGTCGTTCTTCTAGTCGCCTAGCTAATTCTTCCTCACGAATTTTTTCTTGTCTAGCTAATTCTTCCTCACGAATTTTTTCTTGTCTAGCTAATTCTTCCTCACGAATTTTTTCTTGTCTAGCTAATTCTTCCTCTTCCAGTCTATCTTTTATGACTCGTTCCATGATTATCGTTACCTCCTCCCGATCGAAATTTGGGCTTTTTAAAATTATTTGTTTAATATCCGCAACCTTGCACGAAGTTGGTACCTTCTCACCAATTTCTTCCGCAACAGCAATTAAGTCCTGCTTTCTACCAATTGCAAGAAATGCCATGATTAAGGGCCAGGGGAAACACTATCAAAAACCTCTATTAAGGTATTAAATTCCAACAGAATTCACAAGACTTTATCAAAGAATTAAATTCGCTAATTCTACGTTACAACTTTCTTACCGAACAACCAAAAATCAATAGAAATAATTTTCGAACACATAAACAAATTAAAATTTTCATTCATTAAAACAATATCTTTTTTTAAAGATGTTTTCAAATTGAGAAGAAAATAAACAGTTAAAGAAAAGTTCAACTAAAGAACAGCTGTTTTGAAAATAATACTACAATTAAAATACAATTCAGAATATAAACTCAACTTTCCTGTCTAATCAAGAAAAGGTATTTTCAGTTCAAAAGAATTCCCTTTTCTCTATGAACAATTGATTCACACTCAGAAGCATAAATGCACACACAAAAATATAAAACAGAATATCATTCTTTTCCTTTTCTTTTTTTTTTTCGTCAACAAACACAGGAAGTGAATAATTCAAATCCACACTTTCAGATTATTTTTTTTTTCGAGTTCTTTTTCTGAACACAAAATGGTCTCACATTTGCCAAATTAGTTACACAAAGCAATTTCAAATTACTAATAAAAATTTCCTTAAGTACACAAGTTAGACATTCAAAATTCCGCAAAATAAACAATTCTAAGGGGTTTCTTAGTCATTTAAATGAGCAACAAATGAAAATGACAATTTCAAAACACTCCAAAACTCTTTTAAATGAATTTCCGATTCATTCAGAAATATAACAAAATATTTTCCAAAGCAAAATAACCCAAGACGCACTAAATATTGAAAATTCTAGGCATTTGGTGCTGTTGACAACACTCATCAAAAAGAATTATACTTGTAATTCAAACTATATACTTCTACACCAAATTTGTAATTCTATTTTGAATCATACAACAGAATCAAATCAAATTTTAACAACACTTCAATTGTCATCAGATAGCATCATACAAAAGAACACAAAACAAACAAGGCTATCTCAATTTAAAATTTTAAAATAATTCTCTTTTCTCAGAAAACAAAACTCAAACTGACCATTTGAATAGTTCTAATTCTAACCATTCAGAACAGAAAATTCTTTTTTTATATATACCACATGAGTGTCCTAAATTTTCTTTTTTTACAATCAAACAAAATTTTAACTATATCAGTCTAGCTAAAATAAGAATAGTTTTGCAAATCAACAGAATAAATTTGCCTTTCAAAATCAGACAAAATTTTAACTATATCAACCTAGTTAAAATAAGAACACTTTTTCAAAATTACCACTCAATTTTACCAAACAAAATTTTAACTATATCAGCCTAGTTAAAATAAGAACACTTGCAAAATTGCAACTACCTTTCACCAAACAAAGTTTTAACTATATCAGCCTAGTTAAAATAAGAACACTTTTCAAAATTATCACTCCTTTTACCAAACAAAATTTTAACTATATCAGCCTAGTTAAAATAAGAGAGCATTTTTGCATATTACAACTGCCTTTTACAAAACCAAAACTGCATGAAACCAAAACAACGATTCTTCAATGAACCAAAACTCAACATGCAAAACTTTACAAATTACAATTAAAAAGGCACTGTTGCTAATGAAATCTGGTACTCACCCAATAATTTGCACTGGAGATATCAGCAATACCAGGATCGTATCCAAACGGCTGCCACCATTTCTTCGTCGTCTGTACTGACTTGCTCAAAATTTTAATTACCATCACAAGGAATACTCCCTTTTTGGTTTAAACCATTTTAATGAACTCACAGACACAGTACAAACACGACACACAACATAAATATAAAAGGTAGTAAATATCAAAAACGAAACATCTCAGTCTCGATCACTCTCCAAAAAACACAACCCCCACGTCTCTCGCCACACTCGTTCTTAACTCTTTCCTTTCTCAAAGTCCTTCTGGGCATGCGCAAGGGCGCCATCTATCTTAGTCTGAAGTCTTTACACTGCACACTTAAATGATGCTTGAAATTTTCTATGAAATATAATCAACATTTATACCATTCAATCCGAGCATCGCGGGATAATTCCTGCTAGTCTATACATATAAAACAGAGTTGGCGTCTGTCAGTCTGCCTGTCTGTATGTTCCCTATACAAATCTACAATGCTTGACCAATCCACACCAAATTTGGTACACTTATACTTTGGAACCCTGCGAGTAACGCAAGCTACATATTAAACCCCGTTCTATTTATCCTAAGTGTGCAGAGGGGGCTAAAAACTTCCAGATTCCATATGAATGACATTGAGTATAAAACGATTGCGGTTCGCAACTCAGTTTGCTTTACCAGTATTGATGGAAAAACAACTTTTCCAATGAAATTGTTTTACATCATTGCTCAAAAACAATTTTTTTCAGAACAATTTAAATTGTAATATTTATGTTGGAACTCATTTTTTTTATTTCTTCCCATAATTAAATAATTTATGAACATTTGATTGACGAAAAAAGAATATTTAAAATATTTAATTTTAAACAGCTTACACTTTATGATGGAACAGGGCAATCCAAGCAAAAAACTCATTGATCATAAAAGTGTAATTTTGCTATTAGGTATCTGGCAACACCAGAATTAATGTTTTATTTTATAAATTTGATTTAGAATTCCGTGTTTGTGTATTTGAGTTAAGACAGAAATGTTGCGGTCATATTTGAGCATTTCTACGTTCTATAAATGTGTGTTCTTTTGTATATAAATCATTATTGTCTTTATCAATATTTTTCAAACGTCTTTTTTCGAATTGTTCTATATCAGAATATACTCAGGAAGTCGAAATTCGACACGTTTGCTGATTCTTTCGTTTTTCAGAATTTGTATTTTTTCAATGATCGGAATTTCGTTTCTCTTTGCATTTATGAGTTCCAGTATTTTACATATTGCAGATAATAAATAATTCATTAAAATTTATGAGTTAAATTTTAATGAATTACTTATTTTCAGCAAAATATCACTAGACATGAGTTTTTGGTTTCCAAGGTATTTCTAAATCGACTTCTGAAGCAGTCACCTTTGAAAAAATTTTGTAATTTGTCTTACAGCAGGAATGCGATGAATATGAAATGGATATATCATGTATGCAAATTTGCGTCCGAAGTTAATTGCAGAAGCTATGAAAAAGTTAAAATGACGTTAAAACATTATTTTCCATACACTTAAATGATGTTTGTATTTTTCTATGAAAGAAAATGATTAGTCTAATCACTTTTCAATCAACATTTAACCAATTCAATTCCGAGCAAAGCCGGGTAATTTTGCTAGTAATATATATAGCAGTGTAATCTAACTCCACCATGAAATATTTATTGGTACACAAAGTTGCAATGTTTTTCACGAGTTCTTGCTGAATTGGTAACTACTGTATGGAGCTCTTGGTATCTGCTGAAATCCAGACACTGTCGTTGGTAGATGTTTCGGCATACCGTAGTGCTTCGTTAATGGCCAGAAGTTCTGTAGGAAATGCTGAAAAGTAGTAAGGCTTTTCTAAATTCATGTTTAATATATTTTACTGAAGTTAATTACTTTTAAATAGGCGTCTCAAATTCAAACCTTCACATCCCTTCCCTCTGGCGTTACCATGGCAACATCCGCCGTCTAAATGCTGAGCTCACTGACCTCATTCTACCTTTCCGTAATTGGACACTCCACCTGCATTCTCAACAAATGAATCATCAGTCCTAACTGAAGTGGAATAAATGCGTTTAGTTAAGGATGGCGGAAAGAGCGGAAGTATGAAAGGATGTGGAAGCGTGCGACCTTGAGGCTCAATGTAAAAATAATGAGATATCATAACTATTAGCTATTTGAGAAATAGCTGTGGTTCTAGTCGGAATGAGCTTTAACCCTTCTGAAGGTTGTCTCAAGGAGGTATCTCGTCATTATGCAAAAACTGACCAGAACTTGACGGACAAGATATCTCGCCATTAGAAAAAACTGACCAGATCTTGATCACGTCACCGTAACAATTTCGGCAACATCTTGATGACGAGATATATCGTCATTAGCAAACTTGGTTAGATCTTGACGAACGAGATATCTCGTCGAAATCATTTGGAGGGTAAACCAACCCATCACACAAAAACTATATGCACGTAAGAGAAATCACTTTTAGCGAATGCACTGATCTCAGACCCGCAGTCCAGGTAAGGCACTTCGAATAGGTTTACCCAGCCCGTAGACATGATATGGCCCTCCAAACATTTTGATCAGGCTCGCAGATCAGATTCTGTCGTCTGGATAAATATAATTGGCCTTCAGATCAGATATGGCCTTCCAGATAGGTTTAACCGGCCCGCAGCTCAGATACGGCCCTGCAGATAGGTTTACCTTTCCTAGCTATATTGTCATAAAAATAAGTCCAGCTCCTTTACCTGGGATCACTGTCTCGAAATGCTCAAATATGACCAAAAGAGAAGCTCATACCAAATAAATCCTGGAATTACAGTAGTGTACATCGGCGCATTTTTCTTTATCAACGGGTTGGTTGGATGGATTGGATTTTATGGCGCATATTTGGCCATACTGGGCCAAACACAAGACAGACAACTTCAACTAATGGACATACACGCACAAGGAAAGTTTTCCTGAGTGCATTTCTCTTTCTTGGGTTAAAAGGAGAGAGAAATGCACTCAGGAAGGAATCGAATCTGCACCGCCTACATCTCGCACATTGTCAACAGGAGCCGTATAACCTTATATATTGCAGAAGGGCCCTCAGAAATGTTACCAATTTTTCTGCCAAATCTATAATAGGCTACATTGTCACTAAGTCACTACCTCCAGAAAATTGCCCTTTGCTGATTCAGATACATGTCTTGTTTGCCTGTTGAACAGAGACTGGAACACATCTTGTCCGTCTGTATTGGAGAGAACTGTTAAGAGCGAAATTTAACTGGACTATGTGACACAACGGAATGGTCCTGCTTTTTTAATCATTTTATGTATGTTACGTTTATATAGGACATCGTGATGTCAGTGCCATTGCACCGGACTGGTATACCAGGATGTAATGAAGGTTTGGATTTTGTTTAACCCTCCTGGTGGCTGTCTTGACGAGGTATTTGGACTTTAGAAGAAAATTGACTTCTATAGACGAGATATCTCATCATTAGAAAAAATTGACCAGATATTGATCTTGTGATCATCTTCAGAGCCATGAAAGTCAAGAACTGGAGATCCATGGCTGGAGAGAGGGTAGTCTGAGGAAAACTTCTGAAGAAGGCCAAGGCTCACAAAGGGCTGTGGTGCCAATTATGATGATGATCAAACGACAATATCTTAATAATGAGATATCTCTTTATGAGCAAAATTTTTTAGATCTTGGTGGACGAGATATCTCGTGGAAACGACTTTGAGGGTTAAATGGTTCAATACCAATAAGTTCTATAGAGTGAATGATACAAGTGCTCGGCACTTGACTACGTCATTCGCCATCTGGTTTCCCAATACTCTATTATTAAAAGTCATTAAGAGCAGTGCACTATATAAGCGTTTAGCTGTCATTAGTTGTCTACTATTACAAAAAATACAGTCAGAAAGTCAATGATATTACAATAAAATAAGCATGCACGCAGACAGTGATGCCCAGTCAGGAAACGAAACTCAGCAGCAGAAGCCTTTCTTGAAGAGTCTGGGACGAAGTCACTGGAGGAAAGAAGGCATTCCCAAGATTTATCGATCCCGGATTCGACTGTCACCAATAGCCGTTGTGTTACCCCAGTGTAATGTTAATTAAAATACCTATCTACCTACCTAAGATTTATACTTGGCAGCATAGACAAGTCTTTCTTTTAGGCGGTGTTTGAACAACTCTTATCCAAAGATTCGAAGTGTGAAAAGACAGGGTTTCACGTCTTTCGGTTGATCTTGGTTCCTTTTCAGCGAGATAATCCGCTCTCTCATTTCCAGATACGTCACAATGAGTCGGTACTCATCGAGACACCAGCACATCAGCAAGCTTATCAAGGAGGCTATACAATATCTGCATTGTAAAACACGTAGGCGATCTCTCACTGGATTGGAGGTAGAAGTAATTGATTAGCGTCGCACTGGAGCAATACAATAGGGTATTGGTGACTGTCCGGGATTCATTCCTAAGGTAAAGATCCGAGGACAACGCCTCATAACTTTGAATCACTGTCAGATAACGAGAACAACATCTGAGCTGGCACCCTACTTTCCAAACTTCCACACCACGCCAAAGTGAGTACATTTAAGGCTACCACAGATTTAAGCTCCCATCTCCCAGTTAACGAGGGTCTTCGTTTGATCGAGTCTTGAACTCGCAACAATCCATCTACTAATTCGTGACTATACCAACTGGGCTACCACGGCCCCTATCAATAACTGAAAGAATAGAGAAAGCGTTCCAGGGTCAAAAATGCCATTTGACTTGACTAGCCCCTGTGTACAGGGACGTAACTAGGGTGAGGGCAGACAGGGCATGTACCCGGGCGCCAGATTGGGGGGAGGGCGTTAAACTGGCCGAGTATTTTTTACTATAGATATTTACGTATAATAAAAAATGAAAAGGAAAACATATTAGTAGACTACAAAATCCGAAAACTATAAAAGGAGCTAAATGCAAAATGTGTGAAGAAATAGCACGAAAGCTTAACCTAGATCCTCTTTTAAAAAAGTATGGAGGAGGAAGCGGATGTTTGATGAGAAGGGCGAAGATGAAAGCTATGAATTCTCAGAAGAAAAAAGTTCAGATTATTGATTATACAAATAATAGATCGGATTCTGAATGAACTGAGGCAAAGTTTTCAAGCCATTCAAGACATGAATAGTTTATTTGGAGCTCGGTTATTATGGAGCTCGGTTTGAAACAATGAATGGAGAAGAATTGACGAACCAGACACTTGAGTTATCTACCACATATAAAGAAGACTTAGATAGGGACGAGCTGCGATAGAAGTGGAGAATTTTGAGTATATGCCTTGGATTTAAGCCCTAATATGAAAACGGCTATGCCATCAGGTCTTCTGACGTTAATATACAAGAACGGACTCGTCCACCAACATAACGACAGCGTTGAGAATTTTCCTCACAATACCAGTCTCAGTCGCCTCAAATGAAAGGAGTTTTAGCAAACTAAAGATCATAAAAAATTACCTCAGAAACTTAACAGGACAACAACGACTAACCAACCTAAGCATCATATCAATAGAGCACAAATTAGCTTCAAAGCTATCTTTTGAGGACATTGTAAAAATGTTTGCAGCCGAAAAAGCCCATAAAATTAAGTTTTAGTTCAAGCTTTCCGTGTTTAGATTAATTTTTGTTCACATTTTGTCAATAGAATACGAGATTGTGTAAAATGTCAAAGTATAATACTCAAGAATACTCACTTGAGTAAAATCTGTTATTCCCAATATTAGTACTACAGAGGCTGTTCGCACATTTTTTGAACGTCAATTTTTTACATGAAATTTTTGTGTTTTAAATGTTCTATTTGATAGCCCTTATTGTTAACTATTTTTCTACACCTTAATTTCTATGGTAATAATTACTTTTGTAGTATCGACAGAGATATTTTGTCCCATTCTTGTACCACAGTTTTCAAAATCCTTGAATGGTTTTCGGCGGACGTTTCGATAATACTCTTTTGAAAGTCCAAAAGCACAAAAGCCCATGGGTGAGACATCTGGAAGTTTAGCAGGAATATCAGTAAAGGGTATTGACTTGATACTAGTTTCTTCCATTTTTTCCAAGAATATAATTGTGGATTTAGATGTGTGTCTGCTTGCTTTATCCTGATGCAGCTCTACTGATTGTTGGCACTGTGGGTAAAGGTATAGTATTTCTTTTTTAAATATTGGGGATAAAATATGGTCTTGATAATATGTGGGAGTTGATTTTTACATTTTTTCCACTCCTTTTACTTTTATTTTCCATTATATGCAAAACCGACAACAATCATAAATCTCTTAGAGAATGTTCTCACGTTAAAGTTACCAAGTTGAACCACGTTTTAAGATTTTTCTGCTCTTTTATGATAATAAATTGTTCTTTTCTATTAAATAGTTCTTTTCTAAATGGCGACAGAAAAAGTATCTTTTTATTTCTTATTCTTGAAAGAGAAATAAGTACATTTACGACAATCAAAGAACATTATATTCGTATTTTGTCTCGGTATCTACGCGTCATAATGTAATCGTATGAAATTTGTACATTTTTTTGTGAAAATGGTGGCAAGAAAAATATATCTTTCAATCCTTATTCTTGAAAGAAAACTTTTTCATTTACAATAGTTAAATAACATTACATATTCTCATCCCAATGTCCACGCGTCATTATGATATAAATATTTTAATGCTTTTTTCAAGTTTGTATTATAAGTATGGTATTTTGCTTGAACTATCTGCATTAAAATATACCCATCGCTAAAATTCTCACTTTCATGTAGTAAACGCATCCAGCAAAAAGAAATAAGTTCACATATAATCTTTCGTTTCTTTAGAATAACTACGAGATAAAAAATTCGTATTTACTTAATGCCGCAATCAGCAAAAAGAGGAAGCATTATATTTCACTTGCTCGTATGGTTTCATATTCCTGTTAATTAAAACTTCCAGAGAAATTCTACCACTTCGAATCACAACTAAAGTGAGAATTAATTATCCCCTACTGTAATTAAAGATGAAAAAATTTTCTGCCATGAAAAGAACTACTGATGATTGTAATTACGTGTTCCATTCGCCCTAGATAGTAGAAGAGCATCACTCGCTTATTTTTTAATCATTGATTAAAGGTAAATTACTAAAATTTGCTAAATCTTCGAGAGAAGAACTGATTATATCGCCTCATTACTAATGCAATTTGCACTTTAAATGAGGCAGAAATGTGCACGTTGGATAGAAAGAAATATCTTTCCTGTAATATCTACAAAAAAGAACATTTGCAGTCATGTCGCCATAATGATATCGTATGGAATTTATGCATTTGTTTTTTATGAAAATGGTGGTTAAAAGCATCTTTTAATTACTTATTACTGAAAGATAAATAAATATTTTTCGAATAGTTAAAGAACGTTGTATATTCATATCCTATTCAATACACGACATAATGATATATGAAATTTATACCTTTTTGAGAAAATAGCGGCAGGAAGTATATTTTTTAATTATTTATTCTTGAATAAATTTACAATAATTAAAGAACATTGTATTCCTATATTGTCATCTTAGTATCTACTCGTCATAATGATATTTTATGAGATATATACATCTTTTCATGAAAATGATGGCAGGAAATGTATCTTTTAATTACTTATTCTTGAAAGAAATAAATATATTTCCAATAGCTAAAAGAATATTGTATCCGTATACTGTTATCTCAGTGTCTGCGAGTCATAAAATAATATGAAATTTATAATTTTTTTATGAAAATGGTGACAAGAAATGTATCTTTTAATTACTTATTCTTGAAAGAGAAATAAATACACTTGCAATAATTAAAGATGATTTTCATGAAAATGGCGGCAAAAATGTCATCAATTGTTCTTGAAAGAGAACTAACTACATTTCTAATAGTTAAAGAACATTTTTGTAATCCCAAGGACTACGTGCTTACAATTGTAAATTTGTGTCTATTTCATCCGTCACTCAGAACACAAATATAATGGAAAAAATATTCATTAAAAAATAAAAATTTGGACGGATAACAGCAAAATATCATACATAATTGATAACTGCAACCACAGTGACAAATGCCATCACAAATTAAAAACACTTTGAATGAGACGTGTCCAGACAATTTAATTTCGAAATATGCAATTTTTTTGTGAATTGATTTGCTGAAAAACTCATAAAGTTAAAAACATAGCATCTCCACTTTTGTTTCATTTATAAGGCTTAACTAATGCTACATTATAACCAACTTAACTAACTAATTATATATTACAAACCATTCTTTTGCAATATTCCAAGCAATTGATGGCGCCTGCATAAAAAGTACTTGTTTTTCTATTCCTGTACTTACTATACTTAAACACAAATTGCTTAGTCATTTTACAAAATGATTTCTATTTAGTCCAGATAATGCAACTACATAGGGGTAAATTATAGATAAAGAATTTTAAAAACATCACAGAACTACCATAGACAAAGAGAGCTGTTTCAAAGGAATTTCATCTTTACTATTCCTAACGACACAAAAATGCCCAAGCGCCTGGAAATATCTCTGACGTTTCATTTTATAAAGAGTTAAGAACAATTTGAGGTTATAAATCACTTCGGTTTTAGATCGTACAGGAGGCAATTTTAACAGACATTTAGAGCTGTTTCTTTCGTTAAGCAACTCAACATTAAGGTAATGGGTTCTGAAGATTTAAGTTCTCGTTTAAAATATATCTTCGGGTAGAAATAAAGTAGACTGTAAATGAGGACGGCCGGTAGAGGCTAATTGAAAGTTCGAAAACGTATTTGTTCATCCTTCCCTAGATATATATATATATGTGTGTGTTTCGACAAACTTCTTACTTCTTTTATTAGTAGAATAGGATTCAGAATTTGAATTAAATTTCATGATAGTAAAGTTCGAACTGGCAACTCAAAGTAAATGGGCCTTTGTAGTGCCAATTCCTATATTTTTGATTATTTTTTTGTCTTAAATAGTTTTATTTAATACATGGAATAATTCTAATTTGTAATGGAATAAACAGGAGTCATTCGATCCAATTACACAAAAATACACAAACATAATCATGGACATTAACAAAATTAAAGCACTTCCCCGAGAAAGTTTACGGGTTGATATTTCATGTCTAGCAGATGACGATAAAAAATTTTTTTTAATTCGAAATTGGATAGATAGTTGCGATTTATAGCTCTGAAGTCGGCGCGTTTACTTGCTATTTAAGTTTTACAGTTTCGCACTTCATTTGTTACCAACATTAATGAGTGGATAAAATTTATCCAAATGATTAATTGATTGGTGAAATGTTCCAGTTGAGAGAGAGATTGAAATAACTCAACTGTAAAAACGTCTAAATTATTGAGTTCCTTGAATTTAATTTAATGTTAAAACTATTAACTTTTTCAGCTATTATTTGTTAAAACTTACTGAGTAGTGAACGTCTGATTTTTATTTTACTAATATAGGATTTTCATTATAAATTTAAAGTTAAGGAGGACTTGTAATTGATATGACGGTATATCATAATTTACCAAACTTCTTTTGCTCGTTGCCCCTTTCCAAAGACAATTTTATTCAGTACCTCTTCTGTGGAAAACTATCTAAACTAATAATGAATTGCAAGTGTAACTGTGCCTATAATTTTTAATTTTACCAAAACATTCATATATCTGTATGTAATTTTAGAATTTCAAGAAGAATATAGAATTTCAAGTAAATAAAACAATTTGGAACTGAAATGGATGAGTGTGGTGTGCTACCAATTTGTCTATATTTCTGCTCTCATCAGTAGCCTAATTATATCTCAACGGTCAACTATTTCCTGTCGGTTCCTGTGTTACCGAGCCTAATCCTAGCTCAATTAGGCAGGATGGCGGAAATGCAATCAAAAATTTAAGCCAAAAGTGCAGAAGCCTCATTAAATCTCCATGGTTAACTATTTGCAGTCGTTTCTTTTGTTGACACTTGTTATCACATTAAATCCTAGTTCAATTTGACAGAAATGCATACAAAAATTTAAGTCAAAAGCGAGCGCAAAAAACATGCTGACCCTAGCTTGTAACGACCTGTTGTCTTGTTTTTAGACTGTTTAGTTGTAACCCACATATTACAACGAATAATTCTTGCGACAATTCATCGCTAGTGTAATGAGTGTGTGGCCAAGTGGATAAGTGTTTGCTTAAAACATTTTAGGTGACAAATTCGTGCAGCATCTCATCGCCCACTCTTGCTCCTTTGTTTCCTATTGACCCTGGGGCCAGTATTGACCCTTAACATTCCTTCAGGGTACACAGGAGGGAGGTAGTGTCATATTTGGGATATAATGTTATATATGTTACATCAGGAATACGCACAGGATGCCCTTGCGTCAGCCATGTGGAAAATGGAATACGCAACCAGAGCTATCATTTCATCATCATCTGAATCGAGACCCTAGCAACAACGTAATTCCTGTCAGCAGACCAACGATTGAACGAAAGTAACAAATCCGGAGCCAGCCAGTGCTCGCGGCGAAAACACCTACGCAGGAGAAGGCGCAGAACAAGAGAAAGATTAGAAGGGTGAAGATGCAGTTTGTAGGAACTGGCAATTACCTAATCGTTTTCATTTCCATTCTAAATATCTCCATTCATCTGTAAATTGTTAAATCTCAATTAAAATTGTTTAAAATGATAACTCCTGCCTCCAATCCATTAAAATCAAAGTACGGGGCAACTCATTCATAATACACGGGGACTCGGCCTAACTGCATAATACATATATATGAAACGACACCTAAAAATAACCCCCTAAGTACAATTTTCACTACAGATCACCCCTTAGCGGTCCCCTTTTATCCCAGTCTTTGTCTCCCTATCTAAGTAGTCAATATCTTGCCAACCCCTTTCACCTTTGAACTCAAGCCGTCTCGTTAACTGGACCTCTCAAGGACATATCTTGCGGTCCCCTTTCACCTTTGAACTCAAGCCGCCTCGTTAACTTGGACCTCCCAAGGATTCTCCTGCTTTCAAATATCATATGTAAGATCACTTTCCCCCTTCATAAAACCACCGACTTCTACCAATGAACTTTCTTGCTAAATCCCCTGGTCCACTAATATTTTTCTCCTAATCCTAATCCCACTAGCGTGATTTTTGTCAACTATTTATTCTTTCACGAGCCTCTTGGGCTAAGGAGTCCTCAGAGCCGTTCCAAACTCCAAACCCTCAACAACCTCATGATGTAACTACTCGTCTATTGAATTAATAAAGAAATGTTATAGAATTTTCTGCCTCTCCATTTGTGGAATCTGCATTACACTCAATATCAATGGATCATTCTCTCCGGTTGCCTTATACCACTCTTGTCACTCTCGTCACGACTGCAGGCTTATAAGATCTGTTATTATGACATATATGTATTATGGAGAGTACCATAATACATACTATCTATAAGGTAGCATACTATCCGTATAGAGAGTACTGTAATACATACTATCCATAAGGTAGCATAATATCCGTATGGAGAGTACCATAATACATATATTCAGAGTACCATAACACACTAATCGTAATCCATACTATAGAACTCTTATTTGTTGGTAAAGGAATGATAAATGTTCTTTATAATTAATCTGGATAGGGGAAGCGTGTCTAATTACAATGGATAGGGGAAGCTATTTACAGGGGAATTAAGTTTTCATCGTTACATCACATGTTCGGGTGCGTGACCGTCTGGCCACCTTCTTTTGGGTTCTCCAGAGTATCTCTCCCCGGACTATCGACTCTGCTTCGATCTCTCTATCGTCATCCTGGCGATTGATCGCTTCCTGAATCATGAAATGGCAGGTGTTCTTCTGATACTTGATACCCAGATACCTACATATATATGAAAAATGTGATGAATTCCAGGTTAGGATTGCCACTGTGCTTTGTTCGATTGTTTACACAATGTTTATCCCTGTTACAAAAATATTAATATTAATACAAATGATTTTCTCCTTTTTTCGTCGACCGGGATTAAAATTTACGTGATGTTCTCCTGGATCTTTCCCTTTGGGATTGATGCCGGACCGTCACCAATAGCCCGTTGTGTTGCTCCAATATGATTTAATTAAAATACCTACATATCACCTCTTTTTAAGTATCATTCATTCCATGAACTTATTTTCTTAAGAGTTCTTCATTTCAGCCTTAATTTATTATTTTTCCCTGATACAATTTCTTTTAGCTTTCTCTTATATTAATATTAACCCTCCAAATGGTCTCGACTAGATATCTCGTCCATCGCAATCTGACCAATTATGCTAATGACGAGATATCTAGTCATCAAGATTTTGCTGATTTTTTTATGACGAAATCAAGACCTGGCTTTTTTATTTTAATTTAGAAAAATTATTTTTCTGGTAGGAAATCTTTCGCATTCTCAACAATACTCCATGAAATGTAAACAGGTTTAATTTAATTTTCACAGATAAAAGGCAAAGTTAAAAAAATGAAGTTAAAACATTCCACAATAAAATCAGCAAAAATGTTCTTCATAAATGCTGGGGAAAAATTGAATCTCAATTACAACTCGTAAATAAACGAAACATATTTTTCTTTACATAATTTATAATTTTAAACAGTCACTGATAAATATTCGTATTTAAAATAAATTGGTAGGTTGTGTCGATGACACGAATCGTAATAATTTTGACTTGAGCACTTGGAACTGATATTGGATTGTGGAATGAATAAAGCAGACATAGGAAGTTTGAACGATTGTTTATTGTGTGAATATTCAACAATTACTTTACAGTTTGAACGATTGTTTATTGTGTGAATATTCAACAATTATTTTACAGTTTGAACGATTGTTTATTGTGTGAATATTCAACAATTACTTTACAGTTTGAACGATTGTTTATTGTGTGAATATTCAACAATTACTTTACAGTTTGAACGATTGTTTATTGTGTGAATATTCAACAATTACTTTACAGTTTGAATGATTAAAGTGCAGTTTGAGAGAGAGAGAGATATTATTTTTGAAGCATATTTTTTTTTATTTAAGGCCTGAGATTGTAGCGTAGTTCAGTGGCTTTTGAATGACACCACTGACGTAATCCAAAGAACACTGTCCCAAAGCCTCGCGCAACACCGTATAATTTCGACATATTGTGGCCTTCCTCCCCGCGCTTAGTTCGCCTACGCACTTGGTCATGTCAGGTACGGACATTCTTTGTTTACTGGACGCTAAATTTATCTTCTGGCTATTTCTTCTAGTTCTGAAATCATAAGACAAAACAGTTGTAACTCTCAACTTTTCATGCATGCCTCCAGTACTGTTCCGATTTTACGTATTAACGTCAATAAATGATATCTTATATGTCCGATATCTGGTAAATCTGATTATTTCATGTATCGTTAAGCCTCGTTGAACAATAGTGACAACAAATTAACCTGCAATTGAATCGGAGAAATGTACTAACCCAGCCGAAACAAATATCTTCGGACAAAAAGTTACAAAGAGCAGCAAACAAAAATCCACACCGAAGGATATTTCTTCGAATCTTGTTCGGAATCCTTGATAAGCTTGGTTTCTTTATCCACCTGATGGTCGTCAGACAGAGTTAGACATAGTTCCAAGAGTAAAAAAGAAAATGGCACTGCATCGTGGACTTCCGTCTATTCGAAAGCCAGAATACATAGGAATAAGTTAGAAAAGCAAGAAATCTAATGATTGGCCCACATTGGGAATACTTGGTGAATATTTTTGTTTTCTTTGAGGGGCTTTCGTGTGGATTTAGAGCGGGATTGTTCGAAAAGCGTTTTCTTCTTCCTTGTGAAGTTTGATTATCTTAAAGCAGAATATTTGCTACTTGTGCTTTTTGATGGAATTTCTTTTACCTCAAGTTAATGATGAAGTCTTGATAAATGATGCTTTTGCTGAAACATGAGATTTTAAAAGAAGTTCTGTTTATGCAGCACTCAGAAAACGGAAGTGAAGAATTTTAATTGAATTTAGTTTCGCTCGTACATAAAAAATTCAATTTTTTTTTATTCAAAGAACATGTTTAAGGTCCCCAATGGAATACTTTTCGGTATAGTTGAATTCTTGGCATTGCATTTTCAGCAGCAACATGTTTTTGTCCAAGCTATCGAGATTTTCTTTAAGCGATAGGTCTTTACTTCTTTTTAAGGCTAGAACGGTTTCATTACACATAAATCGTTAAAGCTATTTATAAAACTTTCAATTAAAAATAATGCGTACTTAGTCTACGAAATAGAATTATTTAGGTTGTATTACTGTTTTAATATATTACAATATTGCAGATTAAATTATTAAAAAAAGGTTTAATCAAGTTGGGAGTATTATAAGGTTTGGTAAATAAACCATCATACAATCACATGCTGAGCTGTGTAGATGAGAAATAACTGAAGGTAAGTAGGTAGGCAACGTCACACTGAAGCATCAATTGTCAGCGGTCCGGGATCAATCCCGAAGGAAAAGTTCCGAGAACACCACCTCGTAATTTAAACCACGGTCAAATGACGAGGTCAATACCTGAGCTGGCACCTCAATCTCCAAACTTCCACACCCCTCCAACGTGAGGACATTTGAGGCCACGACAGATTTAACCTGCACCAGTCCGCAGTACATAACTGTCTTTCGTTGGATCGAATCTCGAATTCCCAACCCTCCGGTTGCTAATCCGCGACTTCTCCAACTCGGCTACTTCCCCATAAATAACTTACAGAATACAGAAAGAGTTCCAGGTTCGAAATGCCGTTATACTTTGATAGTAGACGATATTTTTAGTAACTATTTTTTATTTAAATTTTTACATTTTATATTGGATTTTTGGTAATGTGTCATCGAGCTTTCTAGGAGCTTCTAATAATCAATCCTAAAACATGAAACGATGTTTACTGTTTTATATAACGTTTGTTATTATTTATTTACGATTGTTTTCCACCTCTGTTTTACTTTGTTGTGTTTCTCTTTTCTCCAAGTAAACCTTTAAATTTTCTTTAGAATTTATAAACATTTCTACTCGACGATATAAAAACATTTGAGGAAGGATTTTCTTCAAAACGCTCATGTACTAAGTAGGGAGTTCCATTCGAAATACTTCGTCACTTTTTCAGATACTAAATGAATTTGGAGCAGACGGGAATTTAGTTTGAATATACAAAGATAGTCATTAGAAAAATCTTATACTCAACAACTCAAAACATGTTCGACCAGTCTGAGAGAATCCTAGCAATTTCTAGTTTCTTTAATGCTAAAAACACTCTCGATATCCTAAACTAACGTCATACACTTTTGGTTTTATTGAAATTTCCAAAACTGAAATCACGAGAAAATTCTGCTATCCTACTCATCACTATCAGAAAATGTGTCATGCATTCAAATTCCAACAATGCTCTTTCCTGCATCACGCACCGCTTTTTCCTTAAATTAAATTATTCACGCAGTCAATCAAGCTACTCTGGCTACACAACTGGTGTCCACATACACTACATACCTTAGAAAGCACCTGGCAACATGAAATCCGTTGTCATAATAAGATACCATGCTCTATTTCAATCGCAAAGCTACCAGAGCCAAAGCACTTGTGAAACAGTAACGCAAAATTTTAAAAATAGCAAAAACGTCTCCACTTAAAACCTAATTTAGAGCAATTTTAGTTGCTCAATACGAAATTAATCGCCTGAGAAACAAAATGTGCTAATTAAGTACGAAACAGAAGTTGAAGATCTCGCCATGAAATTTAAAATTAAAAACTAAATATTTTTCTTTTAGAGTTTGAATGACAAACTAGCACCAGAGTCAGATGTTTTTCTTCCGCAGCTGTCATGGCCTGGAAACAAAATTCAAAATTGGAGTCCCTTGGAAAATTTTGAAAAAGGTTAAACGGAATTAAAATTGCGTTGATCTTAGGTGAGTTTTCAAAACGAGTGGTTTCGACGAGATATCTCGTCCACCAAGACATGAACAATTGTGCTATTGACGAGATATCTCGCCACCAAGATATTGCTGATTTTTTATGACAAAATCAAGATCTGGTCAGCACTTTTTCTAACCACGAGTTATCTCATCCATCAAGATCTGGTCAACCTTGTTAATGACGAGATATCTCGTCGCGACAACCACTAGGAGGGGTAAAAAGATACCCCTAATCGCCCAGGTTGAAAAATTGTATGAAAAGTCGCCTTTCAAGCGCTTGTGGCAGCCCTTAGTTCGTTGCAATATTTTTCTTTGAGGGAATACAAATATTTTTATAAGCCCTGCAAATATTTTTAAAAGTATTGCTTTTTTGCATGTCAGCTTATAAATCGCATAACCCTTCAAGTCCTAATAGGCGAGAACGTGAGTCTCTGAGTTGCCCTAGGGCATTATGGGAGGTGCTGTCACATTGCACCCACCGGGAATTGTCGGAAGACATGCCTCCCTGGAGGACTGGGGAAGCTGACCAGCATTTACGTGTCTTGAAGAAATCAGGAATCTTCTAGCAACCAACCGGAATCTGCAATATATCAGATTCAAGCTCGTTGCCAAGCGTTTCAGCCTACGTTTCTCCTGGTGATTGTCTTGACGAGTTATCTCGTCATTAGAAGAAAACTGACCAAATCTCGATCTCGTAATCATCAAAATTTGGCAATATCTTGAGGACGAGGTACCTCGTCGTTAGCAAAATTGATCAGATCTTGATGGATGAAATATCTAGTCAAAACCACTTGGAGGGTGAAATTTATATCTGCTCTCCTTTGTATGCATAGGTTCCATGCCTACGGTCCACATAGTAAGTTTATAAACTCAAAAAATAATTATATTAACCATGTTTGTTTTTTAAACATGTGCTGGAAAAACTAATTAAATGCAATGTGGAACGAATCTGGAAACATGCCTTTCTAAGAAGGTTTCCATTTCAAAAGAACGGCATGATTGATTAGAAGCAAAACTTTCACGTGGATTTCGCCTCCTGCTGTTTGAAATCAACATTTCATTATCAGAAATAGAGAATCTCACATACAAGCCGTTTGTATTAGACTTCCTGTTTGTGCTCTTCGAATGCAATTCATCCCAAACGGCTGAAAGTTAGATATTACATTTGTAATTACTTGTGTTCATGTTCATAGAAGCGTAACCACGGAAATCTCTTACGGTTTGGCTTAATTGAGTTTTTTAAGTTCAGCAAGAATTTGACTTAATTAGAAAATCAATGATCGGTTCTTTTTGTTTTGTTTTTCCCGGTAATTAATTAAACTAGATGGATGTAATAAGAGCATTCAAAGTAGGTTTTTATTCAAATGGTTTCTTTATTTTTCTTGGGAAAAGAATTCCTTTTTAATTTTAAGGAAGGTATACAATGTAGCTCAATTACACCAATTCTTTTAGTTACTAAGCATAGCGTTTGAAGTAGCACACACATTCAATTACACTGTGAAAAGGACAAGAAGTTTTAATTCGTTAAGAGGACACGGTACTCTAAATTTGACAACAAAAAAAAATGGACGTGTTATCCTTATTTTAACTACACAGCTCTAAATAATACGTGTGCAAAATTTCAAAGCTGTAGCTATATTATTTAGCTAGTTATTGGAGTTTTACCATCGAATATATCAGAATCGAAATCGATTAACTTTTAAATTATACTTTTTCTCAGCTTTTTGTTTCACGACCTATGTATTTAAAATGCTAAGGCTTTTTGTAGTTAATATAGAGATGTTTGAAACTTCTTGTAATTGCTTTTATGACGAGTTTGGTAACTTTGTGCACATGGAATAAAAATTTAGAATACGTAATTTTTAAAAAGAATTGATAAAACTAATTATGTCCGTTTTTTACTGTTTTCCATAGTCTCTTATAAAAATATTTGTAAAAATTAAATAATAGAAGAACATGTAAACTTATGCACAAAATAGAGAGAAACACTTCAAAGAAACTTAAGAAAAATATTGAAAAAGTAGGAATTTTGAAATATTGATGTACTTTTACAAAAACTGAATTTTTCAATTATTGTTTATGTACAAATGATTTTTTGTAATGTATGTTTCATGTGATTGGAATAAAGTAATACTCTAAAACATATTGTATCAATATAAAATCCAAAATAACAGTTCACAGCGTACAATGTCCCCTTGACCTTTCTGGTGGTTGTCTCGGCGAGGTATCTGACCAAATCTTAATGGATGAGATATCTCGTCGCCATAAAAAAACTGACCAGATCTTGGTCTAGC
Source organism: Meta bourneti (assembly GCA_933210815.1). Classification (NCBI taxonomy): domain Eukaryota; kingdom Metazoa; phylum Arthropoda; class Arachnida; order Araneae; family Tetragnathidae; genus Meta; species Meta bourneti. The sequence continues at coordinate 74,863,583 of OW119931.1, forward strand.
CATCTAAAAATTAGCAATATCCTGTTCAAACATCTCGTCATTAGCAAAATTTATCAGATCTTGATGGACGAGATACCTCGTCCAAGCCACTTGGAGGGTTGAATTGTAAAAATACAGAAAACATTTCTTGTTATACTACCGCATGTAAGATTGACATATAAGCCACTACATACGAAATAATACAAATAAAACTATAAGTATTAGAGAAAATAAGAAATAACTAACGCGATATCTTGTCCATCAAGCTCCGGTCAGTTTCGCTAATGACGAGATACCTCCTCAAGACAACAACCAGGAGGGTTAGGAAGGAAATACGAAAAACCCAACAATTTACCTCCCATCTGCAAATCTTAAATTTGTTTATGACTTTTCAAGAGAACCTTTAAAAACTCCTACACTATTGGTCAATATTTATAGTAGATACACTTTATGCAAGTCTAGTTAAAACTTATAAATATTATTGATTTCTATTCATAACTAATAAGTACAGTAAAACTAATAGGACATTTAGTCGTTTAAATTACATTCGATTTCAATTACTTCGAATAAATGTGTTAGTCTCAGACTTCAATGCAGTCATGTACCTTAAAAGGCAAAACATCCATTATGTCCATCCTTGATGCAGAAAACTACATTTTATCCCTAATGTAATGGCCGATAAACGAAAATTAGAACGACGTAATTGTTCTTTGGTTGCTTACGTGGATGGGTTTCATGGCACAAATGCCATATTTGACCAAGCTGCGCCAAGAACAAGACAAACACCATCAAGCATTGGATGTACACACAAAATGAAGCTTTTTACGGACACAGAAGAGAAATACATCCAGGGAGGAAACGAACCTAACTCCAATCAAACCTGCGCCGTCTACAACTTGTTCTTTGGAATGACAGTTTCTCATAATTTCAAAATATGAGAAACTATTTTGAGAAACTTTCTCATACTTTGAAAATATTTTATATTAATATACAACCGTGAGTATAATTATATATTATCACTGTACTTTTCAGATTTCATTTTATATTAAATAAGTAGACCCACACATAGCATTTGCGTTACACTTACTTAATTACTTGTAGTATCCATAGATGGAAAGTGCAGTTACACACATTTAATATCTGATTTCAATCCATTTACAGAGTATAGCATCCCATAAACACATAAATGGATTTCCTACCTCTAAATCAGTGGTTCTTAATCTGGGGTATATGAACCCCTGGGGTTGCGAGAAAGCATTTAAAGGGGTGCGAAAGAAGTTTCTAAACTTTCGATGGAAACTACCGCCTGTGAGAAACTAGCGAATGTTACATCGACTTTTGGGACCCCCACTCCTGCCCTCTCTGCCTTTGCCTCCAAGGCAGAGAGGGCAGGAGTGGGGGTCCCAAAAGTGATTTGAGATATATAAGCTGGAGCTGCTTTGAAGACAACACAAAAATGCACCAGGCTAGAAAACCTATTTACCGATAAATATTTTACTCTCCAGTAATAAAAACTCTGAATAAATAATTACATTTTTAGGTTGTATTAATTATATCTTCCACGAATTAAATGCAATATTATGTTTTTAATGGTAATTATCATCAGGGGCAATCGCTTAAATGCAAGTGATGACTCATGCGTGGCTCTTTCGAAAAAGACTCGCTTCAAAAGTATCACGAATAAGCAACGTAGCCATTAAAAATTGAGATATTGTTTTGTATGTATATGTAAATGTATTTATTTTTCAATAAATAAATTATCTTGCAATAGATGCAATTCCCTAAATAAAGAAATAGAAACAGATTTTTCAAAAGGGTGCGAGAACTTATTTTTAGATTCAAGGGGTGTGCCGATCACTAAAATGGTTAAGAACCACTGCTCTAAATAAAATTAAGTTATCCTAAAATATATAACAACAAATGGTATTGATTCTTATTTCCGATAAAATTCATGGCAAAAAGTACACCTGTCATATTACCACAATTAGATTCTAAACGGTCGCTACAATTTCATCCCATTCCAGTGTTCAAATGCGATTCGGCATTCTTTTTTGCCTAAATCTTTCTTCGTTCATATATTCTTTTCTGTGCTGATTTCTATCTTCCAGATTTCTGTCATTGCTTTCTGTAATCAGAATTTCATTAGAGTGGCGAGCTCTTCCGTGTAGTTTCAGTAATATTTTGCGTTTCCATAGCTCAAATCAAACATATTTAATCTGAACAGCAAAATAATAAAATGAATCCTTCATTGCTTTATTTTATATTGTTTATCTCGCTGTTGCCATTCGACAAAACACAAATAACGCTGATTTCTATGCCACGTATGGTAGTGTAATAGATAGACTACCATTGTACTTTTTTCGGATTTATTTTGTATTAAATTTAGGTACACACAAATGAAAACAGGTTGAGAATTATGTTTGAAAATCATTATTATACGATAAAAACCATGATTCATGTATTGAATAATCAGGAGCTTAATATTAATTTTCAAAAATAATATAAATACTTAAATCGTTGATGTGTTCGAGTAAAAAAATTAAACTAAACCTACGTCGTGTTTTGGATTCAATCTATCATTTTTGTGGGTTTTTAAATGCACATAAAACATCTCTTAGTATTACTAAATAAGTTCTTCATAACAATATTTCAAACATTTAAAAAAATAACTATAGTTTTTCAATCATATTTATTCATAAGATAATACTTACATGCATGGTTGTATTGGTATAAATAAATTTGAGGTTATAGGTAACGTTTTGTAAATCCATAAAATTATGCAAAATATTCTGATTTCATACAATCGTACTTACCAAGTATCGTATCCATGTAAAAACTTAATTATCTTACTCATGTAACTTCAGAAAAAGAATTTAACACCTATTAAGTCCAATTAATCATTCATAAATTTCGTCTCTTACACTTTGACATGATGCCAAAAATCATGGATTAAATATAGTTTGTTTGAAAGTTAAGACACTTTTATCGAGCTAATATATCATCTCCATAAATTTTAATAATTCCTTTGATTTATTAATTCCTTGACTAGAAAATTCTTCTTGAACAAAGTAAAGCAGGAAAAAGAACTTGCCGATAGAAAATATGCGAAATAATTTAATTTTGAATGTAACTATCGTTTTAGGTAAGATATAAAATTTCCGAGTTTTTTTTTAATTTGAATTCGGAAGAATATCATTGGTACATTTTTATTACTTTCATTTTATTGTATTTGACAGTTTAAGCAGCATTTCTGTTAAATTTTCTTTGTATTGAGGTCATATATTCCATAACAGCTAATCAAATTCATATATTCCTGAAGAAAAGTACTTAACTAACGTAGCAACACTGAAGCAATACAACAGGCTATTGGCGACGGTCTGGGATCAATCCCCAAGGGATCCGAGGACATCACCTCGTCATTTTGAATCACGGTCAGATGACGAGGACAACACTTGAGCTGGCACCCCACTGTCCAAACGTCCACACCACGCTAACATGTGGACATTTCAGGCCACAACATGCATCAGCCCCGTATACACGACGGTCTTCGGTTGGAACGAGTTTCTAACTCTCACTCCCACTTGCTAATCCATTACTCATCTAACTGGGGTACCTCGATCCTAAATTCCTGCAGAACAGCGATTTCCAAACTTTATCATGTCATGGCACACATAGACGGTTTACTAAAATTCTGCGGCACACCGAAAAATAGATTATATTCTTGCCGATCTGGCAAAAATTAGGTATAATTTTGATTGATTTAAACAAAGTAATGGTAATTACCTATCCTTTTTGTTCAATGTGGCTTTTAAAAGATCTTTGTGAAACAATTTATTTATACTTTGAAATAAAAATAATACTTAAAATTATTTAAGCGGATATTAGTTGAAATTATTTGTGAAAACTTGTCAAATGCTTGAAACTAAACTTTTGGAATGAAATAACTCTTACACAATTTAAACCGCTTCGTTATCCGTAAGGCACACTAGTGTCAATGCTTGCGGCACACCAATTAGCCGCCACACACGTTGAAAATCTCTGCTGTACATTTCTATTAAATATCCTGAATTATACTCTTAATGAAAGAAGACAAATTTCTATTAACACTCCTGGTGTTTACCTTAACGAAGTATTTCATGATCAAAAACTATTAGCAGATCTTGATCCTTATGGACGAGACATCTTGTCATTAGAAGAAAACTGGCCAGATATTGATATCGTCATCATCAAAAGATCGGCAATATCTTGATGACGATATATTTCGTCATTATCAAAACTTGTCAGATCTTGATCGACAAGATAATTGTCGATACCACTTGGAGAGTTAAATATCCTAAATTATTCCCCTAATGAAAGGCAGCGGTGGTCCAGTTGGTAAAGTCGAGGATCAGAAACTGGAGGGCTGCGATTTCGAAACTCGTTCCAAAGACCGCCGTGTATGTGGAGGATTGTGAACGTTAAATTTGTCGCAGCCTCAGATATCCTCACGTTGGCGTGATGTTGAAGTTTGGAGAGTGGGATGTGACAGCTCAGGGGTTGACCTCTTCATCTGACCGTGGTTCAAAATGACGAGGTGGTGTCTACCTATCTTTCCTATCGGGATTGATCTCGGACCGTCTCCAATAGCCCATTGTGTGCTACGTAAGTTCAACAACCAACGTCCTAATGAAGAGTAGTCTATTAAACAAAATTAATAGGTTATTGTTTGTGTGGACCTTTATCTGGCAGAGTAAAAGAATATTAAATTTTTGGCGAAGGAGTTCATAGAACATTCGAAGTTTCGAAATTCCAGTCACAAAAATGTGAACTTAAATTTAGACCAGGTTATATATTATATTAACCCTCTCCTGATGGTTCTTCGTGTCTACTGCCCAGTAGTGATCAGCCTCTGGTGCAAAACCTTGTTCCTAACTGTCACCAGTTCTGGGCAAGAAGAAATTTGTTTTTCTACTTGGATCATCATTCACCTTGGAGTAATAGGGCAATTTTGTCTTGGCGAGATATTTATCTCATTAACAGAAATAACCAGATATTGGACGAGATATCTCGTCGGAACCATTCGGAGGGTTAAGTCACGGCCTCCTGCTCCCTCAGTTCTACTTTGCCTCCATTCGGAACAACATTCTTACACAAAGGAAGACCATTATTGGCATTCGGTGACACATTCTTACAGTTCGCACCGTTCCTCAAACTCAGCTTCGACTTCCTGCGCGAGGTCAAGAGCGTCAGCCTCCTGGTGTCCGTTCTCGAATGTATAGGGGTGGCGTACACCCCGAGATGCCCGCACCTTGTAATCCAAATCGCCTTCAGAGCACACTTGATCTCCGGCATGCGCACCACATAGATCACCGGATCCAGGAACGACTTGATGACGATCATGGCATTGATGAAAATCCCAACCGGCACCCTGACCTTCAGGGGGATCTCCGAGAACGGCAGGGCACAGTCCAGGCACGTGAACACGAAGTACAGGACAGCGGGCATCCACCCCAAGATGTACGTTCCAAGGATTAGGAGGGTAGTGATGATGGCCTTGACGTTCTTGTGCAGCAACCTCGTGGAAGGGCACTGCAGAAGGCCCTTCTGGTGCTGGCGCACCACGACGAACATGTGGGAGTACATCAAAGTCATCATGACGAGCGGCACGAAGAACATCAATGAAGTGGTCACCCTGAAGGGCGAATACAGCAAGAACTCGTAGCTGGAGCAGTAGGGGGACTGGAACCCATCATTCGGTATCGAAGCGAAGTACACCAGGAAGAACACCACGGGGAAAATCCACATGATGGATATCCCCACCATAGTCGTTCCTCGAGTTACAATATGCGCGTAGTGCAGAGGGCGAAGTATACCAATATAATGGTTCACGGCAAGTGCGAGGAGGTGGAGGACAGCCACCACCAGACCTCCCAGCCGGAAAGCCTCCAGAGAGAGAATGAAGCACATGCTGAGCGGTCCCATGTCGTATCCGTACACGATAGGCAGCAGACTGTTCACTATGAGTCCAAGCCCCACGACGAGGGAAGCGTATGCGTCGGCCATGGCAAGGGACAGACTGAGACAGATCGTCGGGGACATGGTCCTCCGAAGACACCTCACGCTGCACACCATAGTCAAATTGAAGACGAACGACAGGAAGCATATTGTCAACAGCACCGGAACCACGATCCGGTACAACTCCGCGACGTCGTTCAAGTCCCCACTGGGGAGAGGTGTTTGCGTGGAATTATATCGTCCAAACCCATCTCGGATGTCGACGTCCACCTCCAAATCGGACACATTAAAAGAGTGATGTCCTTGCTGAAAATCCGAGGCGTTGTGGTGGTTTAAAAAGGACCAGTCGTCGTTCCTGGTATCTTCGTGGTCGAGCCGGGAATAGTACCGGGCCACCCCGTGCCTGACGCGGCGTCCCGAGGCCAGAGGTGCCGTCTCTCTCATTGCTGCCTCGCGCCCTTGTGGAACGAATTAGCAAAAGATTTGGACTACGCGCTCCGTCCTCCGAAGATTAGCAGCGGGGGATGCGCACGCGCATCGAACTGATGAGGGGAGTAAAAACAATTCGATAACAAACCCGCCAGCCAATCGCTGCTTTTTATTCCAGTCGGTTGCGTTCGAGACGTAGAAGGGAGAGAAACTTGGTCGCTGAGTTGTAACCCTTTCGGCTGAATCTGGCGGATTATTTTTACGAAGGAGGGTTGGTGTTGGGGATCTTGTTTTATGCGCCTCGTTTTCTTAATGAGACCGAGGGTTGTGTTCGATACAGGTTGTTTCCTCTACATCAGTGACACGAATATTTCGCTTCTCAGGTTTAAAAAGCGGGTTCTCTAAACAGTGAGAAACGTGTGGGCCGCCACTTTACCATTATTAGAGGTATTTTCCGTGTCAACAAACAAATCAGACTGTCTACGAAGATGTTACTTCTGCTGCCCAAATGCTAAAGGTGGGGATGATAAAAGTTGTGTCGGTAGGGGTATTTGAATGAACGTCGTACTAGAGCAACACAACTTTATTACTTTCGGATCAAATGCAGAGCCTTTATTTCAAGACTCCCGATTTTAAGAGGTATCATAAGTCCATCAAACATAAAAATAAGTTTAATAATCGGTGAAGAACACGTAGGAAGGAGAACCAGCCGAAAGATTTCGAAACTGGATCCAATCAAAGACCGTCGTGTACACGGGAACTGGTGCGCGTTAAATCTGTCGAGGCCTCAAATTTCAACAAGTTGGCGTGGTGTGAAAGTTTGGAGAGTGGGGTGTTATCTCGTTATTTGATCGTGGTTCAAAATTACGTGGCGTTATCCTCGGTTTTTTTCCCTTGGGGATTGATCCCGGACCGTCGCCCAAAACCCGCTGTGTTCCTCCTATGCGACTGTAATAAAAATATCCATCTACCTCTTGTTAGAGTGGTGTGGAAGTTTGGAGAGTGGGATGCCAGCTCAGATGTTGTCGTCATGTATCCGAGATTCAAAATACAGAGGACTCCCTCTTAACCGGCCACCTTTTAACCGACCTCCGCTTTAACCGACCGCCACTGACCAACTATGTACTGTAAATACAGTAGCCTACAGTAACATGTGTTTGGTTTTTTCCAACAAAGGCAGTTCTTCCAGGTTAAGTTTTCTTAATTATATATATATATATATATATATATATCATATTACAATAAAGTAGGCTATATACTTAGTTTTATTCTAATAAAAACGATTTCGGGAGTGTATTTTAATGCTATTAAGGGATCGACGGTTTAACCGGCCAAATCGTTATCCGGTCTGGGTCCGGTCCCGAAGTGGCCGGTTAAGAGGGAGTCCACTGTATACGAGATGTCCTCGAATCTTTCCCTTAGGTATTGATCCCGAACCGTCGCCATTAGCCAGTTGTGTTCTTCCAGTGCAATTTTAGTTAAAATACCTACCTTAGAACGATTCTATTGGTCTTTTCCTAGTTAAAGAATTTTTTGGAATCATTCTGTTGGCCCATTCTGTAGAATTGAATTCGTCAGAACAGCTCTATTGCTCATATACTTATAATAGAATCATTTATTTATCATTTTCTTATAATAGAATCCATTGGAAATGTTCTATAGGTCGTTTACTTAGATTAGAATCCTTTTGGTTGGAGTTTTATGGCGCAAGGGGCATATTTGGCCATAGAATCCTTTTGAAATATTCAATTGCCCTTTTCTATAGTATTGAATCCTTTGAAAACATTCTATTGCTCCTTTCCTTAGAATAGAATATAGGACCAAATTTGGGTGGCGGGCCAAATAATTCTTTTCGTAGAGCTGAATATTGCCGGGTAAACCTTTTCGGCGAGCCGTAACTCGCAACAATATTTACCTCGGCTTAAATACACAGGCAAGTTGTGTGTAATGTCTTGCACAAACATTGCGAATTCTTGCGGATATTTAATACGGTTTTGAGAAATTTCATCTATTTTAGTAATCCATTCCTCACGCACCTGTCATGGTTTGAAGTGATTTGTCGAAAACAACTCGCTTTTCCAAAGAAATGCAAGAAATAAGTATTGGATATTCGAATACGACATTACTAAACAAACTATTTATGTATGTATGATTTTAAAGCTATCACTTTTCTGTGCAAGTGATGTTTATGTTATAAAATCAGATCATTAATATATATTCAGTATTTTTACTACATTGTACACTTATATTATTTCCAAGATGGATAGATCTTTTTCTGACCGTAAATACCAGACTATAAGAATTTATTTGGCAAAAACAAGGTTGATATAAAATGAATACAAAAGTATTTTCAATGCAGATTTCAGACATACTGATACCACCAATAGAATTTATTCATATAAATAGTCAGGGGCCATGGTAGACTCGTTGGAAGAATAGCGGATTAGCAACCGGACGTTTGCGTGTTTGAAAACTTCGTGCAGCCAAAGACCGTCGTATTTGGGGGGTCTGGTTCACGTTAAATCTGTCGTGGCCTCAAATGTTCTCACGCTGGCGTGGTGTGGAAGTTTGGATAAGAGGGTACCAGCTCAGGTGTTGACCTCGTCATCTGACCGGGGTTCAAAATGGCGGTGTTGTCCTCGGATCTTTCCCATCCGGATTGATCCCGGACCGTCGCAAAAAGCCCGTTGTATTGCTCCAGTGCAACGTAAATTCAACTACCAACACCTCGCAACTAGGAAAAGTAGGATATGGGTGCGAATATGGGTGTTTTGAGTTAAATGCGTGAATTGTCTTTGTCAGGATACATTTCTCCAAAGGAACAAGGTTGGTTGGTTGGGTTTTGGAGTTTTATGGCGAAGCGCCATATTTGGCCAACCAAAGGAACAAGGATATAACTGAGGTAACACTTAGCTCCCCTGTATAACATTGCGTCATTGTTCACATTTCAATTGTTTCTCATCATCCTTTAGAGGAACGAAGCAAGCGTTAGTTGTGACTCAAATTTAGATGGGGGTAGGTAGGTGGGTATTTAATTAACGTCGCACTGGAGCAACACAACGGGCTATTGGCGACGATCTGGGTTCAAACCCGAAGGATTTAGATGCGGGATGTTAGCTCATAGATACTGTTTAGAACGATTGTATAAGATATTGTTGAATTGGACTGGAACAATGACGTAAGTGTATATTGTTAATCTAAACTATCTGTCAGTTTAATAATTTAAATAAACGAATGCATGAATATCTATATATTAATACGTGAAGAAAAACTTTGTACCCCTTTTTAAGCACATTGCGCGCACGGAGGAGTATGAGATTTGGCATAATTAAAGTTCATATGGAGAAGGAGTGCAGAAAGATAAAATTAATGTATAATGTATAATCTATATATTAATACGTGAAGAAAAAACTTTGTACCCCTTTTTAAGCACATTGCGCGCACGGAGGAGTATGAGATTTGGCATAATTAAAGTTCATATGGAGAAGGAGTGCAGAAAGATAAAATTAATGTATAATGTATAATCTATATATTAATACGTGAAGAAAAAACTTTGTACCCCTTTTTAAGCACATTGCGCGCACGGAGGAGTATGAGATTTGGCATAATTAAAGTTCATATGGAGAAGGAGTGCAGAAAGATAAAATTAATGTATAATATGCGTTACAAATATATTAAATTAAATAAAATAAAACATTCATTGTTTACGTTCATATACTGTAAAAAATTTAGCGGAGTAAATGCGGAATGGATGATTTGTAATTGATTTATTTGTTTATTTTCATAAAATTACGTTTACTGAAAATATGGGAGCCTTACCAAGTGAAATAGAATTTGTCGAATTCTTGAAAAAAATTGGTAATAATGAAGCCCCACAATTCCCTCAGTTTGGTGAAAATATTATTGAAATACCTCAGCAATTAATAGATGAAAATAATATTATTAATGAGGTGTATGGAAATATTTCAGAAAACATACTCTCAGATAACATATTGAACTCAGTTATTTTAGCACCTAAAAATGATGATTGTACTTTGATTAATACTGATATACTTAATCAAATACCTGGTGAACAGAGAACATATCATAGCTACGATAAAATAATTTGTGATGATGACAATGACATCAATAACTATCCAGTAGAGTTTTTGAATTCTTTGACTATTAGTGGTTTGCCATCACGTAAGTTAGTATTGAAAGTTAATTGCATCGTTTTGCTGATCAGAAACTTAAATACAAAGGAAGTATTAGTCAATGGAACAAGAATGCGCATTAAATTTATGCATCGTAATACTATTGATTGCGAAGTTTTAACTGGAACCGCACACAATAAGAAAATTTTGATTCCAGGTATAAATTTAACATATTCCGGAACTATTTTACCATTTAACTTTCAAAGAACTCAATTTCTAATTATACCTGCATTTGCGATGACAATAAATAAGTCTCAAGGACAAACATTCGAAAAAATTGGAATTTTATTGAGGCAGCCAGTTTTTACACATGGTCAATTGTACGTCGCAGCAAGTAGAGTTCGATCATTCGATGGTTTGAGATTTTATATTTTAGAATATAACTGTCAAGGGCATTTAGCAAACGATGAAAGAGTTTTTACAAAAACATCGTCTACACAGAAGTTTTGAATCATTAAATTCATTGTCGAACTATTTCAAGTTCAATGGACAACATTTATTTTTTTTAACCACCCGGTTTTTTTTGTTTCAATAAAAATATATCAAAAAATACGAAGCACGTATTCCTTATTTCATTTTTTTATTTATTTTTTATTTAAGTTTTATTTAAGTTTTATATAATTTGATAAAGATAGGCGCAAATTAACTGTGTAGCCTTGGCGAAACCTGTGGCCAGTATAGCAATAAAAAAACCCAAGAAAATGTCAAACAACGCGTTATTGTTTTTTAGATATGGCTTAACCAAGCTATACCGCATTTTTCCTATGACTTATTTGTACATGCTCGCAGCTTACGTAATAGAACAAAATTTAAAAAAATTATATGTAATGAATATAGAGGTATACTCTTTGACAAAAGAACCTTATTAACGTTCAAACCTAAAACTTAAATGAATTATGATTGAATTTCGACCATTGGGCGACCACTAGTATCAATAAATATGACGTTTTTTTCATCCTATCCCTTCATCTCCGGCCTTTCGGCCGAGCCGCGGTTACTTGTTTGGAAGAGCAAAACAGATTAGCAACCGGGGGGTTGCGAGTTCGAATCCAATCATAGACTGTCATGTACAAAGGGAGCTGGTGCATGCTAAATCTGTCGTGGTCTCAAATATTCTCACGTTGGAGGGGTGTGGAAGGTTGGAGAGTGAGGTGCCAGCTCAGGTGTTACCACGTCATCTGACCCTGGTACAAAATTACGTGGTGTTGTCCTCGGATCTTTCCCTTTGGGGGTTGATCCCGAACCGTCGCCAATAGCCCATTGTGTTGCTCTAGTGTGACGTTAATTACATGCCTACCTTCTTCCCAAAGTGGCTTATTTTTCTCCAATCGTGCACAGGATCATGTTCATTTTAACTAGGGGTGGTAAGAGCTATTGTGTGCGAGTGTGTGTCGAATATTTCATATCAAATTTTAGGAGAACTATGCAAATTAAAAGATTGGGATTGGTTGGTAAATGATACCCATGAGGATGAATATTACCTTCCTACATTCTCCCCAAAGTGGCTTATTTTTCTCCAATCGTGCACAGGATCATGTTCATTTTAACTAGGGGTGGTAAGAGCTATGGTGTGCGTGCGTGTGTTGAATATTTCATATCAAATTTTAGGAGTACAACTATGCAAACTGAAAGATTGGGGTTGGTTGGTAAATGATTCCCATGAGGATGAATATTACCTTCCTACATTCTCCCCAAAGTGGCTTATTTTTCTCCAATCGTGCACAGGATCATGTTCATTTTAACTAGGGGTGGTACGAGCTTTTGTGTACGTGTGTATATTGAATATTTCATATCAAATTTTAGAACTATACAAACTAAAAGATTGGGGTTGGTAAATGATACCCATGGAGATGAATATTACCTTCCTACATTCTCCCCAAAGTGGCTTATTTTTTCTCCAATCGTGCACAGGATCATGTTCATTTTAACTAGGGGTGGTAAGAGCTATTGTGTACGTGTGTATATTGAATATTTCATATCAAATTTTAGGAGAAGTATGCAAACTAAAAGATTGGGGTTGGTTGGTAAATGATACCTATGGCGATGAATATTCAAAACACACCTTCATGAGTGGTATCATGTAAAAGTAATAAATATGCTATTATTATCCCCACTTTCATTACATCGAAGTTTCTCATATGTTATATTTAATATTGATCATGAGTATTCTTAGTTGACTTTTTCATAACAAATCGATGAATTTCTCTTGCGTCATTGTTCTTCCTCAGTAGCGTATGGAAAAGTTACAAATTACCAAACGCAGGATTGCGAATTCGAAACTTTGTTCAGCCAAAAACCGTCGCGTACACGAGGGCTGGTGCACGTTAAATCTGTCGTGACCTCAATAGTCCTCCCGTTGGTGTGGTGTGGGAGTTTGGGGTACCAGCTCAAGTGTTTACGTCGTTACGTCGCCGCGGTTCAAAATAACGGGGCTTCGTCCTTGATCTTTCCCTTGAGGATTGATCACGGATCATCGTCAATAACCCGTTGCTTCAGAGCGACGTTATTCCACTACCTACCTATCTGAACAGCGATTTTATGCTGGTTAGTTGGGGGGTTATGGCGAAGGAACATATTTGGCCATGCTGCGCCAAACACAATACAGACAACGTCAAGTAATAGACATACACAGGATAATAATACACATACAAGGAAGGTTGTGCTGACGCAAAAGAGAGAAATACCCCAAGAGAAGGATCTAACGCACTCTCCTACGCTCTAGCAGTGGGCATACCCATTGAAGAAATATAAAAGTAGAGTGGGCAATGGTAACCTTTTTATGTGCCCAAGATCATGTGACGAAAACTAGTAGTAACGTGACCTATAGAATGCTTTAGTCTGCTAAGTAGTAGAACCAAACATTCATCATCTGATTGGTCAACGGAATGGGAGAAAACGCCCATCCATTGATTCATCATTTTATTGGCCATTGATTGATCATCTGATAGTAGTAGACATTGATTTCACCACTTATTTCGCCAAGCTATAGAAATGCGAATTCACACACCTACCCTATCACTAGATGTTACATCTCCAATTGAGACGATAAAATATAAATCGGCCAACCAAGTCAATTTTTCTCAGATCAGTCACTCGAATACTAGTCAACATGCTAGTCAAGCTTTTTGAAGCTTCTCTGAGTGAGCAATGGTAACCTTTTTGTGTGCCCAGAATCATGTGACCAAAACTAGTAGTAAAGTGACCTATAGAATGCTTTAGTCTGCTAAGTAGTAGAACCAAACATTCATCATCTGATTGGTCATCGGAATGGGAGAAAACGCCCATCCATTGATTCATCATTTTATTGGCCATTGATTGATCATCTGATAGTAGTAGACATTGATTTCACCACTTATTTCGCCAAGCTATAGAAATGCGGATTCACACACCTACCCTATCACTACATGTTACATCTCCAATTGAGACGATAAAATATAAATCGGCCAACCAAGTCAATTTTTCTCAGATCAGTCACTTGAATACTAGTCAACATGCTAGTCAAGCTTTTTGAAGCTTCTCTGAGTGAGCAATGGTACCCTTTTTATGTGCCCAGAATCATGTGACCAAAACTAGTAGTAAAGTGACCTTTAGAATGATTTCTTCTGCTGGGTGGAACCAAACAACCATCATCTGATTGGTCCACGGGACGGGAGAAGACGCCCATTTATTGATTCAACATCAGATTGGTCCATTGATTAATCTTCTGGTAGTAGTAGACTTTGGCTTTCACCACTTACAGAAATGTGGATTCACACACTTGCCCTGTCATTGATGTCATGTGCCTGATGTTGAATCGCCAAACGAGACGATAAGATATCAAATAGGCCAAAGAAGTCAATTTTTCACAGACCAGTCACGTGACTACTAGACGACATGCTGGTCACATTTTATGAAGCTCATCTCAATAGCAATGTTCAGTCTACTTAAATTTCGCCTCTATGTGCATACCCACTAAACCACTACAGCTCTTGCGATGTGGTGCCTTAGGCATAATAAAAATGCAGGAATGCATGATTATAATGCCGGTTCTCGCAGTTTGAGTAGGTGTTTTCGCCTCCTACCGATACTAATTCTGTTATGTTTATTTTGTAAGAAAACATCTCAAACTGAATTTTAAAATCTCACTGCGTGAAATTTTGTACGAAAACATGTTTTTGCCTCGTTTAGTATGTAAATAGAATATATCTTAACCCATGTTTACAAAAACATGAGTTGTTTACAAAATGAGCTGTGTATAAAATATACTGTTATGTAAAATTGATGTTGAACTCGGCAAACAAATATAGTTTTGCCATCGTTAACATTTCAACTGCGCCTTAATTTTCAAAGTATGTAGAAATGACGTGTCTGTCAATTCTTTTTAAATTTCAAATTTATGTCTTTGCTCTTTGTCTTTGCATTTTTGTTTTCGCTCCTGGTTTATCACACTTCGTTTTTATTCTATTTTGTCGTTTTATTTCTCTCTTCTTCCAAATCTGGAATACTGAGAATATTTCAGGAAACTTTCCAATATGTTCATCGTTAAAGATCGCGAATTTTTCCTGGCATATAGGAAAGTACATCGATATTTTTAGTTTTATAACCTTCTAAGGTAAAACGAGTCTGGTTCAACTGTAAGGACTGCAGTAGCCCGGTTGGAAGAGTAGTGGCTTAACAAAATCGAGGAATCGAGTTTCGAACTGCAAGGTCGAAACTCGATCCGACCAGACGGTCGTGTCCATGGTGGCTGTTGCGCGTTAAATCTGTTGTGGCCTCAAACGTCCTCACGTCGGGGTGGTGTGGAAGTTTGGAGAGTGAGGTGCCAGCTCAGGTATTGACCTCGTCATCTGACCGTGGTTCAAAATTACGAGGTGTTTTCTATCTTTCCCTTCGGGATTGATCGCCAATAGCCCATCATGTTGCTTCAGTGCAATGTTAATTCAATGTCCAATGAAAACGTTACTATGAATAGAGTATGATCATCGATCCCTAAGGTAATGATCCAACTACTATCTTCGTTGAAGATTATATAATATAAATACATTTAAATAAGATATATCTGGTTTTCTTATTGTTATCTAAGCTATCTATCTCTTCTAATTCCAAATCTGGAGTGCTGAGAAAATCCCAGGGAACTTTCTTAATTTGTTCATCATTAGAGAACTAGCAATTCTTCTTACATCTAGTAACGTTTTGGTTTTATAACTTTCTAGATAACATGTCTCGTTCAACTGTTCAGTTCCATTCTTCAGTTCAATTTCTTTTTTTGTGATTTTTAAATTTACTACTTCAGACTAAAAAGAAAATCTAAAAATCACAAGAAAAAAGAAATTCCCAAGTCTAAAATTCAGTCCTAGGATTTAGTTCAAAAGACAGACGGACACTGATACAACCGATGAGATTTCTAAATGGGTTTCACCAAATGATGATCGGATGTACGAAGACTCATTTCCCAAGTTGGTAATGACCGGTAGAGGCCGTGTCGATCAAAAAGAGACAAAAACCTACAGATAAACCGGATTCTTACCTACACCTCGGACGGTCTGTCGATTTAGGGTCCATTATATAAATCGGTGCTCACACCACAGGGATCTTTCATCCATTTAATAGACAGATACCTCTAGTATAATAATTGAAGTGAAATGACATTGGATTAGGTTTCGTTTCCCCGTTAGGGAATGACTTCGAAAATATGGGATTTTTTTGTTGGAATTATTATTTGTGCAATTCAATTGTTTTCTTTTAGATGAGGAAGAATTCTTGAAACTGTAACAAAATATTAACGTCTATTGTAAGTAACACTACTATTTTTAACACTCCTGGTGGTTTTCTTGAGTGTGTATTTCGTTATTAGCAAAACTGACCAGATCTTGATGGACAAGATATCTCATCCTTAGAAGGATTATGATAACCTAACCGGACCGGAACTCGGTCTGGTTATCATAAAAAAATTGGCGAGATATCCTGATGTCAAGGTATCTCGCAATTAGCTAAACTTGTCAGATCTGTTATTAACTAGACGAGATATTTCGTCAAAACCACTTGGAGGGTTAACTATGGTTAAAATTTGAAGGGATGGTTTTTATCTCCTACACCAGGCCTCAGCCTTTTCTCCATAAGTCTCAGTCCAGCCAAATAAAGAGAGTCTAGAAACAGAAATAGAATAACGTCTATTGTAAGTAACACTACTATTTTTAACCTTCCTGGTAGTTTTCTGGAGTGGGTATCTCGTCATTAGCAAAACTAACCAGTTCTTGGTGAGCAAGATATCTCATCCTTAGAAGAAACTGACCGAAACACGGTTTGGTCATCATCAAAAAATTGGCGATATCCTGATGACGAGATATCTCGCAATTAGCTAAATTTGTAAGATCTGTTATTGACGAGATATTTGGTCGAAACCCCTTGGAGGGTTAACTATCATTAAATTTTGGAGGCATTATGTAAGTCTATCAGCAGTATTATTCACTGTCATGTCCGCAAGATCAGGGCAACTTTTGAGGTTGGTTCCTGTCATATCTGACAGGCAACACAGGGTAAGTTGGAGGAATTGACTAACTAATTTGTATAGATGATTTTGCGTCTAATAAGAACATAAAACAAGCTACTTCTATAGCTCTCGGGAGATCCTATGACAACTGCACCTTAGCAAGTTCCAGTCTTTCGCTTTAGCTATCCATTTGTATTTGGAGAATATTTGCTTTCTGTATTTATTCAAGTCTTTATAGACTTGTGTCGTGCTGGAGAGAAAATAAGGTGCAGAACTAAATGAAAAAATAACTGTACGTTAAAATTTATTTAATTAGATTGGAAAAAATTATGTACAGGTATTTAGAGAAAATCGAAATGAACTTCAGATAATTCCAAAAAGTTCTCAGATAATTCGAAAAAGTGCATCCTTCCTTTTTCCTCTCACGTTGAAGAGAGTTCGTTTACTTTTGAAAAGAAAGTACTACCGTTCCAGCTGAAGGTCACTGAAGGTAACGCAAGGGTTCTCCTGATTCGTGCAGAGCGGCGTTGCTAGGCGCTGTGTTAGCGTTGCCTGGGGCTCATCGTCCTTTGATAACCCTTTTTACAGAAAGGTATTTAATGAGAGGACATGGTTGGGGCAATTCAGATTTGGTCTTAGCTAAGCTATCCGCCAGTTCATTTCCATGAAAGCTACAAAGACTGGGGATCCATGGAAAGTCTCACGTGTCGACCACTGATCATAATAGAATCAATTGCAATTTAGCACCTGCGTATTGATGCTGAGCAATCGTAAGAAGCAGATGTAATTGCCTTGATTGTGGCTTGAGAGTCAACAAAACTGACAATATTAGGTTCGTTTCGTTCCCTGTGCAACGTCCATACCAACGGCTCGGGGTCAGAGATCAATATCACTGACCACCGGTCGTAAATCCCGAAATATCTATCGTGGTGGTCTCCTTCCCGTCCAGATGGTGTTTTAGCGGTGCACTAGGGATTCAACTGTCTCCCAGTAAACTGACAGGACCAGATAAGACAATTGTTGCAAAGCTCGAACTGGGCAGAGGTGGTTTTTTGGTGCTTTGTCGACGACCGTGTTTGAGTAGTTCCCTATTTCCCTTGGGGGCCACGGTAGCCCAGTTAGTAGAGTAACGAATTAGCAACTGAAGGGTTGCTAGTTCAAAACTAGGTCGAGTCAAAGACTGTCTTGTACACGGGGACTGGTGCAAGTTAAAGTTGCTGTGGCCTCAGATATCCTCAAGTTGGTGTGGTGTGGAAGTTTGGAAAGACGAGTGCCAGCTCAGGTGTTCACCTAGTCATCTGACCGTGATTCAAAATTACTCTTGGATCTTTCCCTTCGGGATTAATCCCGGACCGTCGCCAATGGCCCGTTGTGTTGCTCCAGGGCGACGTCAATTAACCACCTACCTATTTCCCTTTTTGCAGCCCCCACAACCAAGGGACACAAATCCCTGACTAGATCTGTATATAATGTAAATTCATGTGTTTTAAAGTAAATAAATGGTTTAACTGGTATTCAGGGGCAGTGTCGCTGTGTTTTTGGCATATCACTCGACCCACTGCATTACATCCAATAGCCTCTAGGGCCTTGGAAAGAGCAGTCACTTGGCCGACAGAATTGTCACAGTACATTCCAACTGAACTACTAATCGTGAAGTGCCTCTATTACATCCCAGTACAAGCATTCATTACGTTATCCAGAGCAGAGCCGTCTATGTAGACGTGGAGCCAAGATTAAACGGGAAATCTGTCAGTAATAGTTACTAGGGATGCTTTAACAGTCGGTTCTTTTACTACTATGAAAGACGTCCTTCAACAGGGGTGGTTTTCCTACATTTATTATAATTTCGACTATAATATATATGCTATTTACATATTTTATTCTTAAAACGTTCCAAGATTTATGGAACATGACATCAAAGGACCCTCACTACGTCCTTCCCGGTCGGTGTCGAAGCCTCTAGTTCTTTTCCTTACCCCATCGTTCTCCTTTCGCTTCGGATGATCGTCCAAGAAGAACCCCAGCGACGTCCCTCGGGGTTCAAGTTGTTCCTTCCGGTCACCAAGAATCCCAGTGACATCCCTCGGGGTTCAAGTTGTTCCTTCCGGTCACCAAGAACCCCAGCGACGTCTCTCGGGGTTCAAGTTGTTCACTCGGGGTTCGGTCACCATTTCTCAGTGTCTGTCAGGAGAACATCACAGCATCCATCTTCAATTCCGACTCCCCATAGTGTGATTCCTGCTTGGGTGTATTTCTTATTACTTCATATTGTGTATCTTGTGTCTGGCGCAGCCAAATATGGCCCTTGGACCATAAAACCCCAAAACACCAACCGACTCCACATGTTTCTTACCTGTACCAAGTGAAGTCTGGTTCGCCAAGTGTAGGCGTTTCTAGAAATATGTATTGCAGTACAATGACAACACGAGGTAGGTAGGTATTTTAATTTACATCGCACTGGCCTCTTGCCGACGATCCAGAATCCAACCCGAAGGGAAAGATCCGAGTAATTTTGAACCACGGTCAGATGATGTCACACCTGAGCTGGCACCCACTCTCCAAACTTCCAAACCACGCCAACGTGAGGACATTTGAGGACACGACAGATTTAATGTGCACCAACCCCATGTACACGACGGTCTTTAGCTGGACCGACTTTCAAATCGCAACCTCCTGTTGCTAGTCCCTTCATCTTCCAACTGGGCTACCGCGGCCCTTGAGTTTAAGAGAAAAATCAAAGGTACAGCTAGCTGTTCAAAGATACAATAACCTCCCTACTCACAATAACAAGCGAATTTAAGTATTATCGAAAACATTATAATTATTTACGAAGTATGACATCTAATATAATTGTGTTAACACTAACTTATAGAATTTACACGTTTTCTGTCCTATTTGATTGATATAATTTATGATTTACAATACGATCCCGAATACGAGATGCGGTTGATTATTGTTTTAAAATACTCGAAGACATTTGTTTTCCGTTAAAAACATACTTCCATGATCGATTTTCGGAGCGTGGTCTCCCCTTTTATTTCCAGAAATATTTTATTTTCACATCACGTCGATTTATCTTCGAGAAAAGAGATTCTGTGCGATTTGATTTCTCGAGAAAGACAACTTCCTCGAAGTAACTTTTAGAATTTATATCTATATGACAAGAAAGATATGATATCTAATGGCAAACGTTTATTTCTCTGTCAATGAGAATATTACTTATCTTCTATTTCTAATTTGACGTTATGGCTTTGATCAGGTTTCAAGCGATTAACCCTCCTAATGGTTTCGCCTAGATATCTCGTCAATAGAGATCTGGACAATTTTGCTAAGGAGGGGATATCTCATGATCAAGATATTGCTTTTTTACGATGACGAGATCAAGATCTGGTCAGTTTTGACTAATGACGAGACACCTCGTCAAGACAAACACCAGAAGGGTTAATCCTCAAAGTTGTTTTCACGCGACATCTCGTCCATCAAGATCTGGTCACTTTTGACTAATGACGAGACACCTCGTCAAGACAAACACCAGAAGGGTTAACCCCCAAAGTTGTTTTCACGAGACATCTCGTCCATCAAGATCTGGTCACTTTTGACTAATGACGAGACACCCCGTCAAGACAAACACCAGGAGGGTTAACCCCCAAAGTTGTTTTCACGAGACATCTCGTCCATCAAGATCTGGTCAGTTTTGACTAACGACGAGACACCTCGTCAAGACAAACACAGGAGGGTTAACCTCTAAAGTTGTTTATACGCGACATCTCGTCCATCAAGATCTGGTCACTTTTGACTAATGACGAGACACCTCGTCAAGACAAACACCAGGAGGGTTAACCCCCAAAGTTGTTTTCACGAGACATCTCGTCCATCAAGTCACGTTACATCTCGTCGCCTGATCTTGATGACGAGATAGCTCGTCCATCAAGATATTACCGATTTTTCAATGATGACCAGATCAAAACCTAGCTAGTTTTCTTCCAATAACGAGGTATCTCGTCATCAAGATATAGCTGATGGTTTATGATGACGAGATCAGTATCTTTTTAGTTTACTTCTTATGACGAGATATCTCATCATTATAGTACTGACGATTTTTTAATGATGGCAATATCAAGATCTGGTCAGTTTTCTTCCAAGAACGAGATATCTCGTCATGAAGATATTGGCTACTTTTTTATGATGGAGATATCAAGATCTCTGGTTAATTTTCTCCTAGTGACGAGATATATCGTCCATCAGGATCCAAGTCAGTTTAGCTAATGATGAGATACCTTGTCAAGACAACCACCAAAAGTTTTAAGATTGAAATTTGAGAAAGATGCGATTAGGATATTATGAGTGCATTTATTTCAATGGAATGTGGACGGTGGTGTTACTTCATACAGAATGTAAAATATTAATAAAACGTAACTCCACAAGCGTAATTAGGACTCAAAAAGTATGAGAAAAGATTGAGACGACTACGTAAGTTTTTAATCTTTGCTCAAATTTAGAAACGTAATAAAAAATTCATTTTTGAACGAAACATTAAAAATATGCATCCATCCAGTTGATTCGAAATCAAACAATTCTTGCAAGACAGCAGATGTTAATTCACCGTTAGTCGCGGGTCTTTCTTAACCCTCCAAGCGTTTCGACGAAGTACCTCATCCAATATTTGTTCTATTTTGCTAAAGACGAGATATCTCGTCGAGGAAAACCAGTCCTATTACTCCAATGAAGAATGAAAATCCTAGTAAGAAAAACAAATTACCTCTTGCCCAGAATTCGTGGCAGTTTCGAACAGGGTTCTGCACTAGAAGCTGGCCACTACAGGGCAGTTTGCGACAAGGTTAACAACTGAGATTGTGGTGCATTTATGAGGTGCTCGACGTATTCTTTCCTAGAAACACACGCATTAATTATTCATTTTTTAAATTTTGTATTACATTTTATGTTTGTGGGTAGTTAATTGAAGTCGCACTGGAGCAACACAACGGACTATTGGCGGGATCAATCCCAAGGGAAAGATCCGACGTCAACTCCTCGTCATTTTGAACCATGGTCAGATGAAGTGGACAAAGCCTGAGCTGGCAACTCACTCTCCAATCTTCCACACCGCGCCAACGTGAGGAATTTGAGGCCCCGGCAGATTTATCATGCACCCCTCCCCGTACACGACGGTCTTTGGTTGGATCGAGTTTCGAACTTGCAACCCTCCGGTTGCTTATCCGCTACTCTACCAACCCTATTACATTTTAGGATGTATTAAAGTAAAAAAGGACTTTACTATGCATTTTTAGTTATTCTTTTCATTTTAAAAACTCTCAAAGGAAGTCGCCGGGAATATTTCAGGACCAGTACGATTAAAGGAGGGTTAAATAGAAATTACGCACTCCTATTTAACCCTCTAAGTAGTTTCGACGAGATATCTCGTCCATTAAGATCTGACCCATTTTACTAATGACGAGATATATCTTCATCCCTATATTGCTGATTTCTTTTATGATGACGAGATCAAGATTTGGTCAATGTTTTTATGACAAGATATCTCGTCCACCATGGAAAGGTGTTTTGCTTAATGACGAGATATCTCGTCGAGACAATCGCCATGAGGGTTAATCTATCGAACGCCAATTTACAGAAAAATCAAAACATGAATCGTTTTCTTTTTACCAAACAAGAATGTTTTAAATACAATATTTCACGCCCAGAAATTTTTGAACTATAAATAAATTCAATTCATTGAGAAAAAGTTTACTATCTTTATTTGAGAAATCAATTAGCCATTCTATTCTTTTGATGAAACTATATACCCGGAGAATAGAAAATAACTTTTATATTAATTAGTTTACGTCATACCATTTTTTTCGCACAGTTTTGTACTCTTATTAATATTTTTACGAATAAATAATTTACGAAGAATTGTATTCAGTTTACATGTCAACAATGCAAAAATAATTTTACTCATTTAGAACGCTACCAATTTCGCTTGAAAACTCATTTACTCATTTTTTAAAGCATAATTGGTGACTGAATAATTCGAATTCATTTCAAAGTTCGAAAGATCAAAAAATTAATTCAAAACACACGATATATTTTGGGATTATTCTTTCCCCAAGCACCAACCATTTGAAACAATGCTTTTAAATGTCATCGTACAGGGATTTAATAATATTTTCGCAGTAAGTAAGAAGTATAACTGCAGATATTTATTTTTTGAGTGAGAATTTTTTAATTTTATCGTTTGCAAAGAAATGACGTAGGCGGATGCGAAATGTGCGTCTCGAATATAATTTCATCAGTCGCGTATAAATGAGGTCGATATGAGTAGGTGGTGATGATGACGTCATGATCCCATAAGAAACACCCCATACGACAGTACGATAAAATTACTTGTTACAGTGACTGATACACCCCCACACAAAAGAAAACATTTTAGATTGCAACCCGAATAAACCAATCTCACAACTGAAAAAAATCTTGGAGAATGGAAAACCAAATCAAAGTATTACATTTGGTTGCAGTTATTAAAATTGAATTTGCTGTGTTAGTTATGACAGACTTGTGACGCAATTTCGTGTAGGCACCACCCTTCTGATGAAAGAGGCGGAGCTTGTGGACTGGCATCGCTGTCGGGCGATCTAAGAGTGTGGGTTAGGTGGACTTGGGAATTAACTTTAGCCGATTGGATATCGAAGCGCAAACTAGGTTAATAATTAATGAATAAATTAATAAATGAAAGAAGTTTTAATATTGAATAAATTTATTTCATTTTAGTTCCTTAAGTATACAAAAAAGGAATGCATAAGCTGTTTTTCTGTGTTGTAAGCTGACTTTTTGTGTCGCAATCTCTAACCTCTTCTATTTCATCCACAAAAGCAAATTGATTCGTTTTAATGGAACGTTGAGTTTCAACTCCTGCGCTGAAGATCTTTGCCATTCCTTTAAAGCGTTCCAGGTATTTATCAAATATCCCACAACGGCATTCCGATGACTGCATTAACATTTAAATTACCGCGGAGAACAAATAACTGAATAATGCATTGCCAAGCGCATTCCTTATCGCAGTCAGCTGGCGAAACCACAATCTCTCAAGAACATTGGAGATTTAATTTATCCGTAAAAGCAATCTGTATTTTAACACTTCCTACTCTGGTATTCAGGAAGTTATTTGGATTTAACCCTCTTGTCTCGAAGAGGTGAACAAACATTGATGGACGAGATATCTCGTCATCAGAAGAGTCTCGAGATGTCTCGTCAGCATATCACATCTTCATCTCATCATCAAAATATCGACATTATGACGAGATATCTTGTCACTAGTAAAATCGGTCAGATCTTGATGGACTAGATATCTCGTCACTAGAAGAAAATTAACCAGATCTTGATCTCATCCTCATTTAAAAATCAGCAATATGACGAGATGTCACTAGCATAACCAGCAATAACTTTTCATTTTCATCAATACTAACAACATTAACAAAACCACTGAGTCATCAACTCTCCTGTTTCGACCAGTATCTCTTCATTAGCAAAACTGGTCAGATCTCTTCATTAGCAAAATTGATCAAAATTGATCACATCTTGATGGACGAGATATCTCGTCTAAACCATATGGGGATTAAGAGGCACTCTAATGTTTACACAACATAAGCATTTACGTGTTTTTAAGTGCTATTGTTCCAAGATTTGTGAGAGAGACAATACCTTCAAATTATAACTAAGCCTGATTTTGCGAGTTCATTCTTCATCTATATTAGGGGTTGCCAAATGTCTTTGACTGTCGATCCCTTAAAGTGTTGACTTTTTATCGACCCTCAATTTTGTTATTACGTAATTATAATAGGACAAGCAAAAAAGACTTATGCTAGTTTTTAGATTGTTTATTTTATAGTTAGTGTTTATTATATGTATAATATAGTACTATTATATTGCTCAACGTCAAAGGGATACATTTTTGTTTTTGAAGTCCTTTTTAACGTTACAAATTTGATAGGAGGGATAAATAATATGTAAAATATAAAATTTAATTTAGATATCAAATAACAATAATACAATCTTCCTGGTATATATATTAAAATAAGGCTTTTATTACCTTAGCATACAATTTACTAACGATGCCAGTGTAAAGGGTTTGTTACTCTTAATAGTATTAGCAATGTTGGGTTCAAAATTAGTACGTTTCAGCCTTAAATCGCCCCGGAAATCTATATTCATTCTTAATTGCGTTGTCATTCAGACGGAAGTAATCCAAGTAAACCGAATTAAATATTACCCGTGCAATGATGTCTTATATTTTTTATCGACACCTAATAATGTTATATCGACCCTGGGGTCGACATCGAGCACTTTGGCGACCATTGATCTATACGAATTCCTTTAAAAATGCGTACCAAAATACAAAATTAACTTTATTTGGTAGGTAGTTGATTGGTTGTTTTCAAGTTTAATGACGCAAGGGCCATATTTGCCAAGCTGCTTCAGACAGAACACAATGAGGAAGGAAGAAAAAGCAAAAAACAGAAGGGTAGTCGAGGGTAAATATACCCCGGGTATGTGATGCATGTGCACACCTAAAGATGTTCCTATGAGGGCAGGTAGGTACTTGGATTTAAGTCTCAGTTGAGATATTGGCGACTGTCCGGGATCAATCCCGAAGAGCAAGGATCTGAGAACACCTTGTAATTTTGAACCACGCTCGGATGATGAGGTCAATACCTGAGCTGTGTGAAACAATTATCCACCTTTATCAAAATTCGAAAGCAAAACTAGACTTTAAAAGGTCAATATAAAATATTTAAACATTTTTCTAAAGCACGATTTTATTTTAAAATGTAGTAGAAAGTAGAAAATGAATTTTTCTTCGGTACCCAAAAAATTTTCAAACGCACATAACTAAAAATAAAAGCATGGGCGTTTATTTTGATTAAGTTCAAGTGGACACTATAATTAAAAAACTTACTAACTTAAGGGACTACCGCGGTCCTTATATGTTAGTTAAGATATTAATAGTAAAGGTAACGAGTTAAAGGCTTGATATTTAGTAATGAGTGGGTACTAAAGAATAATTTATTCATGAAACTAAACGTTAAAATAAAAATTTGTAAAACAGGCCGAAAACATCAAATTCGTGTTAGATTTAAAGACTTTGGATGTAACTAAAACCATCTTTTCTTCCCACTTTCCCGGGCCGAGGTAGCCCGGTTGGAAGAGTAACGGATTAGCAATTGGTTGCGAGTTCGTATCCAACCAAAGACCGTCGTGTACAAAGGGGGCTGGTGCGCGTTAAATCTGTCGTGGCCTCAAATATCCTCACGTTGGCGTGGTGTGGAAGTTTGGAGAGTGGGGTGCCAGCTCAGGTGTGACCTCGTCATCTGACCGTGGTTCAAAATTACGAGGTGTTGTCCTCGGACCGTCACCAATAGCCCGATGCGTTGTTCCAGTGCGACGTTAATTAAAATACACTGCTGGCCACCCAAATTGCAACACCAAGAAAGACAAGAGATATCACAACAAAATTTAATTTGTACATAACATGTTGACCAAGTATCAAATGATTAAATTTATAGACTTCTGTGAAGTGTGGTTCCTGCCAAAATCAGTAGCCAGAGTAGCCGCCATTGTTGGAGATCACCGCTGCCACACGCCTCGGCATTGATTCAAAGAGACTTTGGATGTGTTCTTGGGGTACAGCAGACCAAGCAGCTTCCACACGTTGCCAAAGTTGATCTGGTGTGGCAGCTGGGGATGTATTCTGGGTCAATCGTTGAGCAACCATGGACCACATGTTTTCTATCGGCGAAAGATCCGGAGAGCGAGTTGGCCAGGGAAGCAATTCAATCTGGCGATTGACGAAGAACCCTTGGACAATGCGTGCCACGTGTGGTCACGCATTATCCTGTTGAAATATGGCTGTGGGCAAGCCCTGAAGGTAAGGAAGGACAACTGGCTCCAACACCTCGGAGATGTAGCGCTGGCTGTTTAAAGTACCGGCAATGCGTACTAGAGGAGTGCGAGAGTGATATCCAATACCGTCCCATACCATAATACCCGGTGCAGGACCAGTGTGGCGGTGCATAACGCAGCTGTTCAGCATGCTCTGTCCACGGTGTCTCCAGACTCGAATCCGACCATCGTGGTGTTGCAGACAGAAGCGTGACTCGTCAGTAAAGACAATTTCATTCCATTCTGTCGTCCACATCCTTCTTTCATCGCACCATTGGCGGCGGAAACGTCTGTGGTTCTGCGTCAAGGGTAGACGAAGCAATGGACGTCTTGCGGACAGACCACTCTGCTGTAAACGGCGTCGAATGGTACGCGCAGACACTGGATGATGCGGTACAGACTGAATGTGCTGTGCTATGGTTCGTGATGTGGCTGAGCGATCCGTCACTGCCATACGCACAATATGCCTGTCGTCACGTGAAGTGGTGCACTGAGGTGGATGCGATCGAACACGTCGGTCCGTCGTACCCTCCTGCATCCAACGATCACATATCCGCATTACAGTTGTTTGGTTTCGTCCAACACGACTACCGATTTCCCTGAAAGATAATCCACAATCTCGGTAGGCCACTATCCTTCCTCTGTCGAACTCGGATACTTGATCAAAAGATGATCGCTGTTTTCTACGAGGCATAATTGATCGTTTTTTTGAAAAAAACCACAAGAAAAACACAATTGCCGTACTTGAAATCGTCGAAATCTCCAAGCCTTAAATAGCGCTTTGAAGTGGCGCCACAGGCGCGCGTGATGTGCGTCTGCGCTGAAATTCTAATCATTTGCATATCTCACCTCCGCTAATGCATGTTGTAAATTTCATATTATTTGCATGCTTCCTTCAGGGTGTTGCATTTACGGTGGCCAGCAGTGTACCTACCTATCATACACACATAACTAAAAAAAAAAGCATGTTATTTGAATTAAGCTCAAGTAAGTGCCACTATATTTAAAAACTTACTACTTAAGACGCTACAGCGGCCCTTACTATTAGTTAAGATGTTAATAGTTAAAATAACGAGTTAAAAGCCGGTATCATTTTTAGTCATGAATGGGTTCTGGAGAAAAATTTATTTTACTAAACATTAAAATAAAATGCTTTGTAAAACTGGCCGAAAACATCAAATTCGTGTCAGATTCAAAAACTTTGGATCTGACTAAAAGCATCAAGGATTCCCACTTTTCCCCTTTGTTTCGCTTTCAGTTTCTGCTCTTTTTATGGACTTCCTGGAACTAGGTTTCTCAGCAGGAAAGGAACAAAGCCTTAACTGGCGTAGTAAAGGGAACCGACCTGGAAAATATATAAAAAAATATCCAGTTTGCAACGTAAGAACTGTTAATGTGGATCCATACGAACTTCATCCATGAAGTTTAGTGCTAGACCTCTGTTTATCCGCAACTTTTCGGCGTTGAAGCGTTTTCTGTTTTGTTCTTTTAGAACCCTTTTGTGTAGTATGTGGAACAGCTGTTCATTTCTGAGCGCTGTTTTATATTCTAAGCGTCTGAAAAGTTGCGAGTTGAGTTTCGTCTTCAGTTGAGCCATCGACCTTAAAATGAAATAGACGGAGCATGTGCCCGTAGCTTCATGTTATTTCTTCCAGTTGATCGGTTTGAAGGTCTGTCACGTGGTTGTGGGTAAAAGCATAAATCCTAAATTATGGATTGGTGGAAGTAATTATCCACCGTGATCAAAAACACTAGTCTGCGCTTCCATAGCCAATCGGCTAAGTCTATTTGTGATTTACCCTTCAGAGATCTTACGACAGCGAATCCGCCCACATGATCCGTCTATTTCATTAGAAGGTCGATGAGTTGAACCTTGCGCAGCCGTTTTAATGTTATTTTATGAATATAAGTAGTTTATTGAATAAAATTTCTTGTGTTCAGTTTGAAGTCTTCAAATAATCATGCATTTTAAAATGTGTTTTAATTTCGGGAACTTTTACAACAGCAAAATTGATTTTAGTTGAACTGTTTATAGTATCACTTTTTAGCCCTCCAAGTGGTGGGCAGATGAAGCCCGGTTGGAAGGAGTAACGGATTGGAAATCGGAGGGTTGGGAGGGGTGGTGAAAGTTAAATCTATCGTGGTCTCAAATGTCCTCACGTTGGCGTGGTGTGGAAGTTTGGAGAGGGGTGCTAACTCAGCTGTTGACTTCGTCATCTGACCATGGTTCAAAATTACGTGGTGTCACGGATCTTTACCTTGCGGATTGATCTCGAACCGTCCTCAATAGCTCGTTGTGTTGCTCCAGTGCGACCTTGATTAATTACCATTACCCTCCAAGTAGCTTCGACGAGATATCTCGTCCATCAAGATCTGACCAATTCTGTTAATGACAAGATATCTCGTCATCAAAATAGTGCAGATTTTTTTTATGATGACGTGATCAAGATATGGTCAGTTTTCTTCTTTTGACGAGATATCTCGTCCATCAAGATCTGGTCAGCTTTTGCCGATGACGAGATACATTGTCGATACAACCACCAGGAGGATTAAGTTATGAATATTTTAATACAATATCTTGAACACCAATCACGTGAAATTCATTTGCAAGATCTAATATTTCCAATTGCTTTGTTACTATTGAAGTCTCAAATAACTTCTAGACAACTATTTCTAAATAACTTTTTTTAAGTAAATATCTGAGCATGAGAGGAAATTTCAGTGAAAATAAACCAGTTATAAGATGGAGATTGATACTTCTTGTTACACAAATGCTTTTGCATGATACATGTCGGGGTTACCTTAAAATGTAGTTTGTCGCCGCTTTGGCGACGTTTGGCGTTTAATCTAATTGGAGGGGACCGATTGACTATCATACATCAATTCGAAATCTAGTCTGGAATTTTTGTGGTGATGGGTTGAAGGTAGGTTGTTGAATTAATGTCGCACTGGAGCAACATAACGAGCTATTGGCGACGGTCCGGGATCGATCTCGAAGGGAAAGACCGGAGCACAAGACCTCGCCATTTTGAACCACGGTCAGTCAACTGGCATTCCACTCTCAAAACTTCCTCACACAACGCCAACGTGAGGACATTTGAGGTCACGACACATTTAACGTGAATCTGCTACTACGTACACAGTGGTCTTTGGCTAGGTCGAGTTTCGAACTCACAACCCTCCGGTTGCTTGTCCGCGACTCTTCCAACCGGGCTTCCACTGCCCAGACGACGCAGTGTCGTTTTAGCAATCTTGGTTTGGTACATATTTAACGATTTTTAGCTACTATTTGAATGTAGAAATATGTTAAATTTTAAAAAATTGTCAACTTTTCTCCATGTATAATATATACTTCGATCAATTATTAACCTTATTTTTTAAAATTTTATATTAATATACACCTGAATAATGGTCAGATATACCCAAAACAGTTCCATTGAAAAATAAAATAGATGCATGTAATAGAAAAACTACAGGGGAAAAATCTTTATTTAAAAATAATTCGGAAGTATATACTTGGAATCCCAACTACCTAAATAGTAGGGAAGATTCTTCAACACAAGAATTCAACCTTTTTGGAAACATTTGGCTGCGTTTAGTTTTAGACCTTGCTCGTAAACTTACAATTAGTGGATCTGAGGTAACGAGTAATCTAGTCATTAAATCCATTCGTATCAGTTCTTGACATTTTTGTAGTAAATATTTCCCATATTGCCTGTTGTGTTTAGTTCGTCTGTTGTGTTTAGTTCGTCTCTTGCGCTTTTAAGAGCGAACCAATTGAAAGAATACAAGACGCAAAATAATATGCTTTTCGTAAACCAGTATTTATGTATAGTTTACGGTCACTGGGGTACCAAGGATGCTTTCTGAGGTATATATCTTGTACTTGCTTCGTGCTCAGAAAACAGGTGTATATTAATATAAAATTTAAAAAATAAGGTTGATAATTGATCGAAGTTTATCTTATACATGGAGCAAAGTTGACAAATTTCTTTAAATTCAACATATTTCTACATTCCAATAGTAGCTAAAAATCGTTAAATATGTACCAAACCAGTATTTTATCACATGAGTTTATCAGGAAACCGGAATTTAAACATTTTAGTGACTTGGAGTGCTTTATTACTATATTAATGCCAGTTATTTCAACAGACTTCTCAGCATTTCTAAAATATCTACGAGCGGTATTTCTATAGTTAATATTCCCAGCTTGATGTGTGGTTACATCTATCACACAAAACAACAAACTCAGCTTTAAAGTTATCTTGCACATTATTACCTTCCCTAGTAGTTAAATCTAATTACTTGCGAAAAGACATTTGATGGAACGATGATGGAGCAGGATTTCGCCAAATTTTTTTACCCTCATTAGTCATAAGCATAGATTTGCAAAGGCCACCATGGAAATACTAAACATACTTTGCTTAGATTGATATTTTCGGAAAAAATTTGCCGGTATCTTTTCTGTTCAGCGCCATCACAATCCCATTATAATTGTATTTATGATACAATCTTTTGACAAAATTAGTCTCAAGGATTGTTCATGAATTAATTGTACGTAACCATATAAAGAGTAGTTAATAAGTGACTAGTTGTGGTACAGCTGAAGTTCCCATGGTAATGATTCCAGAAGAGTAACACCCGTTTAGCTTATTTAATTTTGTTATACGGAGCATACAGATAAGAGTCAATGTGCTTTACATTGGTGACATATAATTTTATATTGGTATCTAGAAAGATTAGCGTCAACAATTAGTGCAAGCACATGATTTGCAGATAATTTTACTGGCTTTTTAATAAGACACGGGTCCTTTTCATAACTGTACCTCTTTAGGGAAAGCAACAGAGAGCTCTTTGACGATTTGAAGTAGACTATCGTATACCTGACGTTCGTAATTTACGTCAGAGGCCATTGACAATTCTTTTTGACTAGTTGTATACGAGGTTACGAGTTTCGTTTATTATGCTTGGAACTACAGGTTTAAAAATCTTTTCAAAGCCTTTTAGGCCTCTTTTTCAAACAACTGTGAATTACTTGGTAGATCTTTTATAAAGGTAAAATTTCCTTGAAGTAAAAAAAAGCATTTCTCAGGAATAGTTTTCAGTGTCTGTTCACTTTACTCCTCTTTTGCTCAATTCTTTGGCATGTAATTCGAGAATTTTTGCTTTAATACTACTTAAAACATTCAAAACAGTGTCTGGTAACAAATGTTCATCCATTTATTGAGAAATATCTTATAATAGCACCGATTTTTGTTTGCTT
Organism: Meta bourneti; assembly: GCA_933210815.1. Classification (NCBI taxonomy): domain Eukaryota; kingdom Metazoa; phylum Arthropoda; class Arachnida; order Araneae; family Tetragnathidae; genus Meta; species Meta bourneti. Next base: position 74,895,843 of record OW119931.1, read on the forward strand.
CGAATTTATCACCCAAATTTCACAAAAAGACTGAAGAAAAATTTCCAGTCATCCTGAAATTTAAGGAATCAGTTGCTCAAACTTGCGCAAAATTTTTCTTCTTCTGCGCACGTCAAATGAGTTAGGCTATAATATACATGTAATGTTTTAGTAATATACAGCTATATAATGTGTTAAAAGTATAGTTGAAATTTGAAATCAGCAGTTGCGTTAGACGTTAAATTGCTACAAATTCGAAAAGATCTTGCAAATTAATGAAATAATATTTAAGAAAATAAAATCACGTAAACATACCTCGATGAACAGAAAATAATGATAATATTCACCAAATAGCGCTATCGGATCTTTCCCTTTGGGATTGATCTCGGACCGTCACCAATAGCCCGTTGTGTTGCTCCAGTGTGACGTTAATTGAAATACCCCCCCCCCCAAAATAGCGCTAAAGAAAATATAGGATAACTTTTCAGTTTTTATCAAAGTACTAATACGCATTCCCCACAATGATATACAGCCAACGCAGAAAGCAAGACTTTGAACCACCTAGATTGCAAAAATGACACACACTGTGCGACTGGCCGAAAAACAAGCCAAGTGACGTCACGTCCGGAATATGAACAGAAAGTGTGCCCTGTCACAAAAACACTACCGGCACCTACATTTAGCTTGACAGAAAAAGCCTCTTATTTAGAGATTTAGCTTAAAACAAATCTCGATTCAGATTGCGTTACTGTATTTAATTAATCATAATAAATCAAAATTAAGTAGATTCTCTGAGTGAACAAGATTCAAAAGCATCTGTACATTTCTTGAGAAACTTTAAAATGACTGGATTAATTTGGGTTTGAATGCTTTTGATTCTTGAGTAAATGTTTCGGCACACAAATTTGTTTTTTCTTGAATTTTGGAAATTCTCACACAAATTTCATAACGAAAAAGAAATAGTAAAGCAATAATAATTTTAAACAAAATTATCATCTTAGGATAAGAATAATCGTATGGCAAGATTCAAGCCTTTCAAAAGACAAAACGTCCTTTCAAAAATACTTATCACGTAATTCACCTTTGTAAAAGCATCTTATTAATCCATTATTTCCAAACTAGTAAGAGAAAAAATTCCTTCTTATGTAACGTAAAATAAAGAGTAAAATTTTGCGTTTCCAGTATATAGTATTCAACCATAAAGAGTTCAATTTGTTTCTCTATGCACCGAATAAAATAAAAAAATAGTATAAGTAATCAAATGCAAATGAAATCCCTCTCAAATTTAGTGTGTCGGGTAGTTGTATTTTTTCTCTTCCTAGTCACGTTCCTGACTAGCCCCAGCAAACGATTTTTTCTTTCATATCATAAAAACTAAAAAGTTCCTTTCTAAAAGCAGGAAAGAAACATCTGTGCGACGGAATACCGAAAAAGGAATTTAAAATGGAATATATTTTTTACACCATATTAACATTTCTTTTTAACTCCATTGATTACAGATATATTTTTTAGCAGAGGGCAGAATTCGAAACTCTTTTCAAACTCGAAACGATTTTCTCCAATCTTAGGGAAATGCGAAGGTTTATGGTTATTTAGAAATCCGAAAATTATTTTTAACGTATTGAAATGTATTCAGCAAATTTGTATTCAGATGACAAAGTTTTTGGTTCGTCTCCGTTAGAAAAGTATGATATATTAGAGATTGGTGTTTATTTATTCCTAAGAAAGAATGCGAACTTAGAAATAAAGTTTTTGATACCCTTTAAGGATATTTCAGAATGGAAAAGAAGCCGCGAACCAGAGACTCAATTTATTAAATTGTACTTTATATCATTCAGACGCAACTATTATTATCGATACAAGCCAAAGATGGAGTACTTTATATTTTATCACATTTTTGTATTTTAGGATAAGTAATGACATCGCATACATATGAGTTTAAAATATACTGCGTAGTGATACCAGTAGATAGAAAATGAGAGTTCTGGCGCATAAGGGCAGGGAGAGATTGGGAAGGTGAGATTTGGGCAGGGGTGATAAGACTGTTCCGGGGATGACGTCATACCACGTGACCGGAGCCAAGTGTCGTCACACCACGTGACAGGAAGTGGGCGTGTCTGAATAACGTGACGTATTGTTTGTTTACATTTTGGGCTTGGAATTTTTTTTGTCATCGACTTCGTGCAGGCGTTGAGTTGTTTCAAGATGGCGTCGTTTTGTTGGAGTTGCCATGGTGATGAATCACTGGTGGTGCCATCTGGTGGAGAAATTCGAAACCCTATTATTTTTAATTAAAAAGGAGTTTCTTGGATTCGAACCCGGGTCCATAGGATCCGAAGTCAAGCGCGCTATCCGTTAGGCTGTAAGAGAGTTAACTTAAGATGGTGAATTAATGTAGTGTTTCTTTCTCTCTTTTGGACTTGTATTTTTTCTTAGTATTAGGAATGGGTTATTTTTAGAAAATGGTTTGAATAATTGCATGGCGGTTTTAATAAATGATTTTACAAGATAACTGGTGGCGCCATCTAGTGAGGGGTTGAACAAGTAAACGTACCTTTAGTGAAAATAGTATGATATATAAAATAAAATAGATTTACGCGGTTTTCTCAAATTTTAGGCTGAATGACTCGTACCGCCATCTAGTGCTGGAAGAAGTAACAAATAGTTTTAAGAGATTTATTTTATTTTCTAGCTGTAGACTTTTAGCGTGATACTTTAGAATTAACTGGAGAATTTTTTAAAGAAAACAATACTATGAGGGTGGATTCGAACTCAGCAAAAGGTAATCTCGGCCGCCCGTTTTACACAAGCACTTTAACCGTTCGACGACGATCACCTACTTAGTATAATACATATAGAATACTAGCTCGTGAAGAAAGTTTACATCTTAAGGGAGTGAAAGTATGTGTTTTCTTTATTGTGAATACCTTATTGCCCCTGTGAAGAATGAATATGAACATAAAGTTGAATTTACAAGTTTATATCCATAGTCTGTGAATTATATGTAATGACAGGGAAAGTATCAGAATATAGAACTCTCTGGAACTTGTGAGAATATGACTAAGGATTGTTTTGCACGCGTAAGTTAATTAAGATAACAAAAGGAACTGAGTTAAACACAGTCACCGATAGGATACAATCTTAAGTAAATGAGAAGCTTTTAAACACATTGCTATTTAGGAGAATGGTGTTGTTTTCCTGATTGTGAATAAAGCAAATGAATGACATGCTAGAACTACACACCCAATGAATCACATATGACATGCCCGAACTGGAACTTTCTATAGGGGTTTTAGCTATGAAATAGTGACGAAGGGATTATCTTAATACTCTAGCGTTGGAACTCGGAACATAAGTAATTGAGGCCAACCAATATATGCGAAGATTTTAAGCGTATGAACACTACATGTAAGATAGAATTATAATACGGAAACCTTTTTTATATTTTAATGAATTTATATACAACATGAACTTGAAGAAAATGTGAATGTTTAAGGGTGAATGTTTTGTAGGGAAAATTATTATTACAATTTGAGGGGGAGGACTTTGAGATATGAATAGGACACACAGGCATAACGGTGTATGAAACATTACATTTTTAGGTAAATAAGAAGTAACTAACCAAAGATTTATAGTATACATATTATAAGCGATGGCAAGGAACCGTATAAGATTGATAGTATTAGAAGCCTCTGGAACTTGTGAGAATATGACTAAGGATTGTTTTTGCACGTGTAAGTTAATTAAGATAACAGAAGGAACGGAGTTAAACACCGAGTCACAGATAACGATAGAAACTATTTGATAATAAGAGGCTTTTTAAAGCATAGTTGGAGCATCTTGGGTCTTTGAATTACTTTGCATCTTGTTTTGGGGTTTTTCTGCCCTTTTTCACTGTTTTTAAATAAATCATGGATTCTAAGGACATTAGACCTGCAAAGAAAATGCGTGCAGACAAAGAACTGTGTTTGCAGAAATATTGTAAAGATTCTTTATGTTATGAGTATGGCAAACTGTTTACAGATCGTGAAGGCTGGGCATATTTTCGTCGATTGGAAAACGAATTAACGTACTTAAAGAAAGAGGAAACTACTATTGAAATTTATGGTAAAAAATGTACTGTGCCTCGGCAACTTGTAGCATACGGAGACGTAGGAATAAGCTATGCCTTTAGCGGATCTTGTATTGCAGCCAAGCCTTGGTCTCCTTTACTATTGGAAATAAAGGCAGAAGTGGAACGAATAATTGGCACAAGATTTAATTTTGTGTTGGTGAACCGTTATAAAGATGGTAAGGACTGTATAGGTGCCCATAAAGACAATGAGAAGGACTTGGATCTTAATGCACCCATAGCGTCTGTTTCATTTGGACAGAAAAGGCAATTTGTGTTTTCTAGAAAGAACTACAATTCTCTGAAAATTGTTCTGGAAAATGGAAGCTTGCTTGTGATGAAGTATCCAACAAACCAATTTTGGTTTCACAGCTTGCCCCGTGGGAATGCATTATGGCCTAGAATAAACTTAACGTTTCGTAAAATTCTTGTATAAAGCAGCGATAAACCACTTATGTGCCCCCGAACTAGAACTCAGTGTCGTACACTAGACGATATTTGGACAACGTTGCAATTTATCTTTGTCTTTCTGAATAGTATTTTTTTATAAATGCTTATATCTTGTTGTTTTTAAATAAATTTTTTAGCGTGTCTTACCACATATACTGTATTTAGGATTATTTGTTTTTTCATTACATAATTTTATATAAATTGTTTTTAAAATGCAAGATCTGAAATGAAATTTTTCTTTGCTATAAAGATTTATGTTTTTAAGTTAGATGGTTTTACTCAAAAATTAATTATACATTAGATGTTATAGCACATATTTTCAATGCAGAAATTTTGTTTTAAGTATTGTACACACTTAAGTAAGAGTAAGCTTTTGAAAACTTTACAAGACCCGTACTATGAACGTACACATTTTGAATAAGTTGTAATTTATTGAAATCATTTATGCTATAAAATCTAAACCAACTGTTATTTTTTAATTAATCTTTCCTTGCGTATTTTTTAAAATAAATCTTCCTAAATTTCAGTGATTTAATTTTTATTATACAGATTTACAAACTGTTTTTGGATGAAATATAAGGATTTATATTTTTAAAAATTAGATGCTTTTACTCTTAATTATATATTAGATACTATTACACATATTATTACATTGAAGATTTTTAAAAAACGTTTAACAATTGAAAATATATATACTTTAAATATTATTACAAACATTTAAATGCAATTTGCTTTTTATTTTTAATTTTACAATTAAGACATTTTTTAAAAGTTTGATTCTTAAAGTGTGTTTTATGCATAGTAAAAAAAACAATACTAAAAAAAACATGTAAGAGTAAAAATATTTTATACATTAATTTGAAACTTTGCAAGACCCATACCATGTTTCCTTGCACATTTGAAGTCGTGAAAAATAGTTTATTACAACCATTTGTCCTTGAAGTTCTAAATTAAATGTCCTTTTTCTTTAATGCTTTTGCAAACCACACATTTTACTAAATATGAACTTCCTTTTATTTGAAACCTTATGCATATTGTGCAGTTTAAATTGCAGAGCAAAATTCCAATACTGTACGAAGCTATAAAGTATTTTACAAGATACTTCATATTGTTCTCTTAATTTACATTTAATTCATTACTACGTTAAAGTGGATAGCATGTGAGTTTTCTGTTTTTAAATATAATGTGTGCACATCTGTACTGCTAAGCAAATTAACTTTTGCCTTTTCTTGATATTTAATGCATAATCTAAATATTTACGCACACCGCTGATTGTTTTACACATGAGTAAAATTAAATAATAACTGAAATTTTAAATATTAGTGTGAATTTTAAAATGAATAAATATTGTTGACATATTGGATTAAATCTGAATTCTATGTATTTTCATTGCAAGAAAAAACAGAGACACTTCTTAAACAGATTGAAGGAAGTCACATGGAAACAAAGTAAATTAGAACACTTTTTAATAGAAAAAAAAACATTGATTCATATATTTTACAAAACTAATGCATTGTAGTAAAAAAGAACTTATTTTTACATACTTGCATTTTTTAAGAGACACATGTTTACGACGAGCCAATTATTAAATGCCATCACCTCAGCTTTGGGGCAATGCAAATTATTTTTGTGATGACCACATGATAGTTTTTGGATCTTTTTGCTGCTACTTAGTGCACATAGTACGTCGAATTTGGGACACCCATATTGTTCCAAGTTGATATTCGGAATATTCAATGCATCTAGGCGTTTCTTTTCCACACAACCACCTTTGTAAGCAACTAGGTACTGAGTGGCACTCTTGGTCTGCTCGTACAATTCTAAAAGCTTAGAGTCTAAACTTTCTAAAGGAGACACACTTTCCCATGCCATGGGACAGAAAGGGAGACCACATATGTAATTTTCAACATATCGAACAGTTTTTTTATCTTTTGCACTCAATTTATGCTTATAAGGCGATAAGTTAAAACGAATACTTGAAGCTACTTGCGATTTTATGGCGATGTATCCATATTCACGTACTAAGAAACCCTCTTGAGTCTGAAATCCGTCAAAATCCACAATTGCACAAATATTAAACATTGCTATTGAAATATGCTAGCTGTTCTTGGAAAAAGAATTGTAAACTAGAGGCACGAAGAACTGGACTATATACACTTGCTAATCAGTGAATAACACCATACACTTACTAATCAGTAAAGTTAAAATTTATCTTAGTCTTATCTTTTGTGAGTAACTATGAGCGCATAAGTGAAGAATGTACTCACATTTTCTTCAAGTTCATGTTGTATATAAATTCATTAAAATATAAAAAAGGTTTCCGTATTATAATTCTATCTTACATGTAGTGTTCATACGCTTAAAATCTTCGCATATATTGGTTGGCCTCAATTACTTATGTTCCGAGTTCCAACGCTAGAGTATTAAGATAATCCCTTCGTCACTATTTCATAGCTAAAACCCCTATAGAAAGTTCCAGTTCGGGCATGTCATATGTGATTCATTGGGTGTGTAGTTCTAGCATGTCATTCATTTGCTTTATTCACAATCAGGAAAACAACACCATTCTCCTAAATAGCAATGTGTTTAAAAGCTTCTCATTTACTTAAGATTGTATCCTATCGGTGACTGTGTTTAACTCAGTTCCTTTTGTTATCTTAATTAACTTACGCGTGCAAAACAATCCTTAGTCATATTCTCACAAGTTCCAGAGAGTTCTATATTCTGATACTTTCCCTGTCATTACATATAATTCACAGACTATGGATATAAACTTGTAAATTCAACTTTATGTTCATATTCATTCTTCACAGGGGCAATAAGGTATTCACAATAAAGAAAACACATACTTTCACTCCCTTAAGATGTAAACTTTCTTCACGAGCTAGTATTCTATATGTATTATACTAAGTAGGTGATCGTCGTCGAACGGTTAAAGTGCTTGTGTAAAACGGGCGGCCGAGATTACCTTTTGCTGAGTTCGAATCCACCCTCATAGTATTGTTTTCTTTAAAAAATTCTCCAGTTAATTCTAAAGTATCACGCTAAAAGTCTACAGCTAGAAAATAAAATAAATCTCTTAAAACTATTTGTTACTTCTTCCAGCACTAGATGGCGGTACGAGTCATTCAGCCTAAAATTTGAGAAAACCGCGTAAATCTATTTTATTTTATATATCATACTATTTTCACTAAAGGTACGTTTACTTGTTCAACCCCTCACTAGATGGCGCCACCAGTTATCTTGTAAAATCATTTATTAAAACCGCCATGCAATTATTCAAACCATTTTCTAAAAATAACCCATTCCTAATACTAAGAAAAAATACAAGTCCAAAAGAGAGAAAGAAACACTACATTAATTCACCATCTTAAGTTAACTCTCTTACAGCCTAACGGATAGCGCGCTTGACTTCGGATCCTATGGACCCGGGTTCGAATCCAAGAAACTCCTTTTTAATTAAAAATAATAGGGTTTCGAATTTCTCCACCAGATGGCACCACCAGTGATTCATCACCATGGCAACTCCAACAAAACGACGCCATCTTGAAACAACTCAACGCCTGCACGAAGTCGATGACAAAAAAAATTCCAAGCCCAAAATGTAAACAAACAATACGTCACGTTATTCAGACACGCCCACTTCCTGTCACGTGGTGTGACGACACTTGGCTCCGGTCACGTGGTATGACGTCATCCCCGGAACAGTCTTATCACCCCTGCCCAAATCTCACCTTCCCAATCTCTCCCTGCCCTTCCTGCCCTTATGCGCCAGAACTCTCATTTTCTATCTACTGGTATCACTACGCAGTATATTTTAAACTCATATGTATGCGATGTCATTACTTATCCTAAAATACAAAAATGTGATAAAATATAAAGTACTCCATCTTTGGCTTGTATCGATAATAATAGTTGCGTCTGAATGATATAAAGTACAATTTAATAAATTGAGTCTCTGCTTCGCGGCTTCTTTTCCATTCTGAAATATCCTTAAAGGGTATCAAAAACTTTATTTCTAAGTTCGCATTCTTTCTTAGGAATAAATAAACACCAATCTCTAATATATCATACTTTTCTAACGGAGACGAACCAAAAACTTTGTCATCTGAATACAAATTTGCTGAATACATTTCAATACGTTAAAAATAATTTTCGGATTTCTAAATAATCATAAACCTTCGCATTTCCCTAAGATTGGAGAAAATCGTTTCGAGTTTGAAAAGAGTTTCGAATTCTGCCCTCTGCTAAAAAATATATCTGTAATCAATGGAGTTAAAAAGAAATGTTAATATGGTGTAAAAAATATATTCCATTTTAAATTCCTTTTTCGGTATTCCGTCGCACAGATGTTTCTTTCCTGCTTTTAGAAAGGAACTTTTTAGTTTTTATGATATGAAAGAAAAAATCGTTTGCTGGGGCTAGTCAGGAACGTGACTAGGAAGAGAAAAAATACAACTACCCGACACACTAAATTTGAGAGGGATTTCATTTGCATTTGATTACTTATACTATTTTTTTATTTTATTCGGTGCATAGAGAAACAAATTGAACTCTTTATGGTTGAATACTATATACTGGAAACGCAAAATTTTACTCTTTATTTTACGTTACATAAGAAGGAATTTTTTCTCTTACTAGTTTGGAAATAATGGATTAATAAGATGCTTTTAAAAGGTGAATTACGTGATAAGTATTTTTGAAAGGACGTTTTGTCTTTTGAAAGGCTTGAATCTTGCCATACTCTCATTTTCTATCTACTGATACCTTAAGGCGATTCTTCGCAAGTATTTTATTAATAGTAGCCTGAGTATACAACTGTGCAGGCGGTAGCCCAGTTGGAAAAGTAACGACATAGCAACCGGAGGGTTGCGAGTTTGAAATTTGGTTCAATTGGGAAATTTGGTGGGGGTGCCAGCTCAGGTGTTGACCTCGTCATCTGACCGTGGTTAAAAAAAAAGAGGTGTTGTCCTCGGATCTTTCTCTTCACGCTTGATCCCGGACCGTCGCAAATAGCCCATTTTGCTGCTCTAGCATGGCGTTTATTAACTACCTACATACCTCGGGGTAAATAACTATATCATCTTTAAAGTAGCCCAATACAGTATAAGGTCGATTAGTGGAACTAATTAGAGGGCATACAGTAGCTCCCACAGTTGAGTATACACCATTCTTTAAAAACCCAAAACACTGATAAATAATAATTTGAACTTACATTTTTAAGCTTTATTTAACCCTCCAAGTGGTTTCGACGACATATCTCATCCATTAACATCTAACCAATTTTGCAAATGACGAGATATCTCGTCCATCGAGATCTGATCAATTTTCTTATGACGAGATACCTCGTCAATACAACCACCAGGGGGTCAAGGAAAAGATTTATAATTTCAGTTCCAAGTTGTTCCATTTCCAAACTAGCTCTTTGAAATTCTAAAATTTCACACAGCTACATAAATATTTTAATGAAATTCGAAAATTGCGATTAACCCTCCTTATGGTCGTCTCGACGAGATATCTCGTCATCAGAAAAAACCGACCAGATCTTGATCTCGTCATCATAAAAAAATCGGCAGCATCTTTATGGCATCTCTACATTAGCAAAATTGGTCAAATCTTGATGGACGAGATATCTCGCCAAGAGAAAAATGGAGGAGATATCTCTGTCGAATCTACTTGGATGGTTAAAAAAGTTGGGTAAAGATGTAGAATCCGGGGCATGTTTGTCGCCAAATCAAGATGGCGTCCAAAGCCAGTATGTTCGTTAAAAAAAACATGGACTTCCCTACGCGAAAATCCTTTTGCATAAGGTTGCCATAAAGCTGAATCAAAACACAAGGGTTACCATGTTTGGCATTAAATCGCTAGTTCCCCGGATTCGACATCTCCACCAAAAGTTGAGATAAGGTGTTCCAGATTGGTTGGTTTGGGGGTTTTATGGCTCAAGGGCCATATTTGGTCATGCTGCGCCAGACGCAAGATAGAAAATATCAAGTAATAGACACATACAATGAAAGTTTTACTGACATAGTAGAGAGAAATACATACAGGGAGTAATGCACCTGACAGGAATCTAACCTGCGCTGCCTACAACTCTTAAGGTTACTAGGACAGTGGGCATACCCATTGAGCCATGATGGCCCCTTATGAAGAAAAGGATGTATAGGTACATAAAGTTAGCAAGCTACCTTAATTTTAAAATGCTTCATATATAAAATACTAGCTGAATTACCCGGCGTTGCTCGGGTTGAAATGGTTAAATGTTGCTTGAAAAGTGAATTAGTATAATCACTTTTCTTTCACAGAAAAATGCAATCATTTAAGTTGTACGGAAAATACTTTTTAACTTTTTCATAGCTTCTACAATATACTTCGGACGCAAATAATTTCTTTCGGACGCATTTAAATCCTGAATATATTGCAATATGTAAAAGATTAAGACATAAATGCAAACAGAAACGAAATTCCGACGAAAAAATGCGTTCTACAAAGTTTTATAAAAAAAGTAAACATTAATTCTGGTGCTGCCAGATACCGAGTAGCAAAATTACGCTTTTATGATCAATGAGTTTTTCGTTTATGCTTTTCGGAATAACGGTGATTGGGTTAGAAATAAATGTAATCGGTGTAGACAAATTAAACTGTGTGAATAGATAAAAAATTTTCAAAAAGCAGAAGGTCGATTTTACAGAATTTTTAAGGAAGAAAATAACTGCTTTCAACGGAGGATTCACATGTATCTATTCCGGACATTTTAAAATAAGTTACACGCCTTACCTAAAAGCCTTATGAAACAGAATTCTACACAAATCATTACGTATTCAATAAATTATTTAAGGAAGGTTGGTCGAAATATACACCAACTCTCCTTGAAAATAATCCTTGAACTCCTGAAAACCTTTCCTTGTATTTCCTTGCAAAAATAAATATTTTAAAATATTCTTTCTTCATCAATAAAATATCTATAATTTATTTACATCATGGGAAGAACTAAAAAGTCAGTTCAAACATAAATTCTGTAATTTAATTTGTTTCGGAAAAAATTGTTTTTCGATCAACACTGGTAAAGCAACCATAGCTGTCTAAAGCAATCAATCTATGCTCAATGTTACTTCTATGGCGATTTCGAATAGTTTTTAGCCCTAAGGCCAATAGAACGGGGGTTAATAGTTAGCCTATGCTGACCGCAGTGTTCTAAAGTATAAGTGTACCAAATTTGGTGTGGATTGGTCAAACGGTGTAGATTTGTATAGAAAATATACATATAAACACACACACATCCTATTTTATATATATAGATGTCTTTCTTCAAATTTTATAAGGCCTGTACTAAAAACAATTGATACAAAATTCCACACACTTACTTCAATACATTAACCCATGTGGTGGTATCGTAATAGGCATGACTCCACATCAAACGACTCGTTCCCAAAAAGGTGCTTTGACTAAATACCTCATCACTGAGTGTTCTGTATAGAGGTAGGTGTTCCAGAAGGGGGCACTGAAGGAAACACTCTGAGAAAAGGGGGTGTTGAGACAAAAAAAGTTTGGAAAACTATGTTCTAGACTGCTGTTGCGTATAACTCTCAAAAAGCCTGGTTTCTTTTTTTAGGTTTTTGCGATAATTCTTTGGGAACTTTTCCGCCACTCTCCACGAACTTTCCCAGCTCGCGCTATCTGTCCAGTTTGCGAAATAAGTTTCCTTACGCGTTCTTTTGTTTCTTTTTTAGCGCTCTCTGCACTTTTTTCGTTTCCTTTTCTGAATTACGTCGTGCTTTTCCACCAGATATGTCGTGCTTTCTTTATTCTTGTTTTCTTCTCAGATCGCGTTCTCGTATGGTTTTTCTGTGCTTCGTGTTTCCTCCTATCTTCTAACGAAAATAAACTTTCGTCACAAAATGCCACATTTCTATTCAAAGTGGGCCGCGATAGCCCGGCTGGAAGAGCAACGTATTAGCGACCGGAGGGTTGTAGTTCGAAACTCGGTCCAGCAAAGACCGTTGTGTACGCGGGGGCTGGTGCACGTTAAAACTGTCGTGGTCCCAAATGTCCTCACGTTGGCGTGGTGTGGAAGTTTGAAGAGTGATTGCCAGTTCAGGTATTGATCTCGTCAACTGATAGTGATTCAAAATGGTGAGGCGCTGTCCTTGGATCTTTCCTTTCGGGATGGATCCCAGACAGTCGCCTGTCGCGGTTTGTCCGCTTTTGGACCTTGCGCCAAAAAACCTGACACCCAATCCAATCCCGGATCTCACCAATAGCCTGTTGTGTTGCTCCAGTACGACCTTAATTAACTACCTATCTACCTACCATAAAGATCTGGGCAGCTTGCTAATGACGACATACTTCGTCGAAACAACCCACCAGATGGGTTAATTTTAAAAAAAATGTTTTTTTTCTAAATTAATAATTATTGTATTTTTGTATTTAATATATTTTTAGAATAAAAAATCACATTTTACGGAATTCACAGTCAAAAGCTTAACCGACCTAATATTCAAAAGGTCATTTACAGGGTCAAGTAAAAGGCTAAAAGTTTTACCGATATCCTGAAAATAAAAGTCTGAAAAATTCGGAAAGGAGGAAATGCAATATTGAAAATGCAACTTTATCCAATTTGACATAAAATGACCCAGTAATCCTCCATAATGCGTTCAAATGCGTCTAAGATAATCATTGTCACCTTAAAATAATTGAATACGTTATCTCAAAACAGTTTCAGGTGTGACATCATATGACCGTGGTTCAAAATTACGTAGTGTTCCTCGGATCTTTCCCTTCGGTTTTGATCCCGGCCGTCGTCAATAGACCGTTGTGTTGCTCCAGTGCGACGTTAATTAAAATACCTACCTACCTCAAAGCAGTTTGGAGAAATACTTTGAACTTAAAAATGTTTTATTTGTGACGTTATTATTTATTAAAAACCAAAGATTACAAAATTACACTTCAGTTTTCCAAAGTTTTAATTTCTGAAACATTTTATTTTTTGAGTGTTTGAACCCATTTTGAGTTCGACAATACTCTATTTTATTCATGCTGTACTCAACCATGACATCATCCGACCAAAGACAAATAATTTTGGCTTAAATCGATTAAGATTTGAAAAATACCTTTTCTCAAACATTTGAAAGGAAAAATGTGACAAACTATTCAATTAATTCGTAATAAAAATAAGTGAACCATTTTAATTTCATAAAAACGCATCAAATGTGAACGTTTAAATAAATTCAAGGCAGAATTCATAAATTAAAGATGGGAAAAAACAGATTAACTTTTAGCAATCATTAATTAAAATTCGAATAAAGGAATACTAAAAACACTTAATTTTATGTGTTAATAATTATTTTTCATCGAAAATGAAACATTAAGTAGGTTGAGGTTTTATATAATATATTCTTATGTAATTTTAAAACGCCTGCGGCTGATTAGTTTCGAATAACAAAATTCTTTTGTTGAATAAACTAATCTTACCTACCTTCATAAAATACTTCGAATGTAAATATTTAGGGAAAATAAAGGATAAAAACGAAATTCTAAATTACTTTCTCTCGCAATATTTATCCCTTTAAAATATTTGTTGATATAAGGCTTCGATTTTTATTAATAAAATGAATAAAAACCAGACTCGAGTAATAATTACAAACGTGTGTAGACGGAAGAAATATTTGGGGAAATATTATTCGTCAAAAACAAGAAAAGTAATGTTTAATTCAAAATTTAATACGAATAGTGTGTTTAATTTTGAAATAAACTCTTGCCCGTGCTGTTTCTCTTAAGCTTATTAAATATTTTATTTAGATACCTTTTATATTACATTCGAACAACAGTACGTATTTTAATAATGTATCAAGAATTATATATATTTTCATAGAAAAGATTCGACTAAGCTATAACACTTTCTAATTTCAAACATTAAAATCGGATTGTATATATACATCCTAAAGATCATATTTGATGGGTAGGTAGGTATTTAATTAACGTCGCACTTGAGAAAAACTAGGGCTATTGGCGACGGTCCGGGATCCGAGGACAACACCACGTAATTTTGAACCACGGTCAGATGACGAGGTCACACCTCAGCTGGCACCTCACTCTTCAAACTTCCACATCACGCCAACGTGAGTGTATTTGAGGCCACGGCAGATTTAACGCGCCCCCTGTATATGACGGTCTTTGGTCGGATTCGAACTCGCAACCCTCCAGCTGCTAATCCGTTACTCTGCCAAACGACTATTTTCTAATACTTACTGGGGCCGCGGTGGCCCGGTTGGAAGAGTAACGGACTAGCAACCGAAGGGTTGCGAGTTCGAATCCAGCCAAACACCGTCGTGTACAAAGGGGGCTGGTGCACGTTAAATCTGTCGTGGCCTCAAATGTCCTCACGTTGGCGTGGTGTGGAAGTTTGGAGAGTGGGGTGCCAGCTCAGGTGTTGCCTCGTCATCTGACCGTGGTTCAAAATTACGTGGTTTTGTCCTCGGATCTTTCCCTCTGGGATTGATCCCGGACCGTCACCAATAGCCCATTGTGTTGCTCCAGTGTGACGTTAATTGAAAATACCAAATACCTAATACTTACTTTATGTATCGTTGGATTTGTACTGTCTCATTAAAAATAATTGTGAGAATTTATGTTTAACAAATGATAGAATCAAACTGTCCCTGGTCTCTATTTACTCTGAGGGATTCACATGCATTATATACGTTCTACAACCTGCAATATTTCCTGTATGACTCCTAGCCAGTTTTGACCTTATTGACCAAAATAGTCGAATTAACCCTCCAAGTGGTTTCGAAGCGATATCTCGTCCATCAAGATCTGACCAATTTTGTTAATGGTGAGATGTCAAGATACTGTCGATTTTTTTATGATGACGATATCGAGATCTGGTCAGTTTTTTCTAATGACCAGATCTCGTCGAGACAACCAGGAGGTTTAACGCCGCACTGGAGCTATTGGCGATGTTCCGGGATCCATCCCGAAGGAAAAGCTTCCAGGACAACACCACGTCATTTTGAACCACTGTCGGATGACGAGATGTACACCTGTGCTGGCACCGTACTCTCCAAACGTCCACACCACGCCAACTTGATGACATTTGAGGCCACTCCAGATTTATCACCATGTACACGACTGTCGTTGGTTGGATGGACTTTCGAGCTTCTAACCCACAGGTTGCTAATCCAACTTTACCAATTGAGCTACAGCGGCCCCGACCTCAAACAGGACAACTATTTCGCAAATAGCTAATAAATAGTTGAAGACAATTCCCTTTTGAATGTTCCTCTCCACATAGGTTCTGCAATTCAAAACACAAACACAATGAGAAAGAACTTGGCAAATAGTACCTAGAAAAAGGTCATTGTTTCTTTCCTTAATATTCCGCTTCGAATGTTCATTACGAACCGCATATTGTTCCGACTCCAATGGCAACTTTCTCATGCCATAATATCTTACGTGTTTTCGAACCCACGAGCTTCAAGAGAAATTCATAAGCGTGGCACAAATATTTGATTTAAAACTGAATGCATGTTGGAGTAAAGCGAATCTTAAATACGACAGCTGATCTTGGAATAACATCACAATTAGGAAGTATTTGAACTAGGACTGTCGAAAAATTGAAATTTTTCGTCTGAAGTGACAGAAGGTCGAGGTTGCTTACTTCAAAGTTGAAGCTGTTCTCGTGTAACTTAGATTGCTATGAAAAGATTCGTTGAAAAGCAGTGATTTTCTTTTTTAAAAAGCGCTGCAAAATCTACCTTCTGTTTTTGAAATATTGTAGCCGATTGGGTGTTTGTTTTGTCTACACTGATGGCATTCATTTTTAAAACAAGCTCCCTTGTTCCATGTTCCGTAAGAATGAAGTTTTCAAGACAAAATGTATTTGCTTCAAAATAAATTTATCACGAATACCTTAAAAATTTAATTTCCCTTCCTCTCATAATGATGATGGAATTCGAAAACATCGTATCTGTGGTGCAAGAGTACCATAAGTCAAAAAATATTGATAAGAAAACTGAGCCCAAGATTATAACGCCGGAAGTATGTCCTTTTTATTGAAAATGAACTTACGGGGCATTCGTAATCACTCCAAAACAAAATCGACTTTTATAGTAGATACCTTAGAATAAACTTTTGTAGTTTGTCTTACAGCAGGACTGCGATGAATATGAAATAGATCAAATGGATGGATGTATCATGTATACATATTTGCGTCCGAAGTAAATTGTAGGAGTTATTGAAAAGTTGAAACGATGTTAAAAAATTATTTTCTGTGCACTTAAATGATGCTTGCAATTTTTTACAAAAGAGACTGGTCACTTTTCAATCAAAATTTAACCATTTCAAAGCGAGCAACTCCGGGTAATTCTGCTAGTTATTAATAAGTGAGGGGCCAAAATGCCCGTTGCTAAGTCCCGCCTACATAATTGGGGACCTGGTCACTGGAAAATTCCTTTGGATTCAAAGTAGTGGACTGTATGAGATATTTGATATAAACATAAAATTTATTTACAGTTATGTACACGATTTATGTACACGATAAATTGGATAAAGACAACTAACTCCCTTTATCCATGGAAAACAATGAAAAAGGTTGGGAGCACGGTAATGCGTCCGCTGAGATCGAATGCAAAATAGTCTGAACACCGGGCGGGAAATATATTGATGAAACTATCGCCTCATTGGCGAGCTTGCAGCTCGCCAAGTCAACCAAACACCAGGCTCCAACAATAAGCAATCCATATACTACGTATATAAAATAGGATGTGTGTGTATCTTTTCTATACAAATCCACACCGTTTAACCAATCCACACCAAATTTGGTACACTTATACTTTAGAACACTGCGGTCAGCATAGGTTTACTCTTAACCCCAGTTCTATTGGCCCTAGGGGGCTAAAAACTATTCGAAATCGCCATAGAAATAACATTGAGCATAGATTGATTGCTTTAGGCAGCTATGGTTGCTTTACCAGTGTTTCTTAAAAATTCTGTAAAATCGACCTGCTCTTTGAAAAATTTTTATCTATTCAGTTTAATTTGTCTACACCGATTACATTTATTTCTAACCCAAGCACCGTTATTCCGAAAAGCACAAACGAAAAACTCATTGATTATAAAAGCGTAATTTTGCTATTTGGTATCTGGCAGCACCAGAATTAATGCTTACTTTTTATAAAACTTTGTAGAACTTTCTAGAAAGTTGGGGAAACGGAAACTGACTGCGGAGTGGATTTGAGATCGCCGTGTTTCTTCCAGACAACTTTATGTTGGTTGCTCGAGGGTGAGTTCACCCAAGAATTTATTTATTCTTGCTCCCGGAGGTGAAACTAAAAATGTTGTGTATAATCAAGTTTTGTGTTAAATTTATATTGCAGTGAATTTGTAAAATATTTTACTTTATAATGCGTGTACTGTACTTATACTTTTAAAAACCTGTTAGTATAATTACTTTGATTTTACACTATACATTGATTTCATACCTTTTCCTGTCCAATAGAAGATTGGGATAAATACCCGGGCAAAGCTATGTTGCGGTCATGTTTGAGCATTACTAAATCTAACTTTTAGTTGATTGTATAAGTATTTCCTACTTTATTTCCTACTTTATTGTGCATTATTGAATTAAAGTTTATTATTTTATTTCTATATGAATTTTATATTTTTACATGAATATTTGATTGATAAAAAAAGATATTTAAAATATTTCATTATCCATAATTTACATTTTGAAATGAAACACGAAAAACTTCAACTCATTAATCATAAAAGAGCAATTTTGTTATTTTAGATTTGGCAAACCAGAATGAATGTTTTATTATTTTAGAAATTTGATTTAGAATCCCGTGTTTGTCTATTTGAGTTAACACAGCGAAATGTTGCAGTCCTATTTGAGCATTACTAAATTTCATAAATCATTATCGTCTTTATCAATATTTTTCAAATGTCTTTTTTCGAATTGCTCTATTTCGGAATACACTCAGGCAGTCTAAATTCGACACTGCGCATCTTTCGTTTTATAGAATTCTGCGTTTTTTCGTCGAATTTCGTTTCTGTTTGTATTTGCCTTAATCTTTTACATATTGCAATATATTCAGAAATTAAATGTATATATTTGCGTCCGAAGTATATTGTAGAAGCTATGAAAAAGTTAAAACGTATTTTCCGTACAACTTAAATTATTGCATTTTTCTGTCAAAGAAAAGTGATTATTCTAATTCACTTTTCAAGCAACATTTAACCATTTCAATCCGAGCAACGCCGGGTAATTCAGCTAGTAATAAAAATGCTTTAAGCTATTATTTAAATTTAGATGAAAAATAATCAAGGGAAAATATCGTCTGCTCAGTTCAACCCGTGAGATTATATATTTTCACAACTCCTTTAAAAGATGGAAAAGTGTCGAGAAGTGCTGACAAGAAAAATTCAAATTCGTGTTCTCAAATATAAAGACTAAAAAAGCACTGGTATCGCTGAATGGAAGTAGATATAAGCTGAACAAACCATTTGACGGGACAGGAACTGAATACGAATCATAACAAGAGTCCATTGCTATTGATTCTAGCTCTTGGAGCAAATAGTATTCAGAATGACCAACAGATACATACGCAAAAAAGCTATTGGATAAAAGTACTCAGTCTCATAATCTGGACTAAAATTTATGTGATACATAAATTTTTGCGAAAAGTGTGGAAGTCATGATGGTCATTTCCCATTCATTGCGAATGGGAAATGAACAAGAGACGAACTGTATTATGCATTCTAAATATACAGGGTGAGTCTAAATTGTTTTTTACAAAATAAGAGGGGTGATAGTACACATCCAGACGAGCAATAATTACCATGGAACATAGGGTCGCATTCCACTCTGAGAGGCAGAAAAGGCTGTTCCGCTCTCCATCCAGAGAGACATGTGGTTGAAGCACGATGGAGCCCCAGCACACTTTCCAGCACTGGCACATCTTTAATGCCACATATCCCAAACGATGGATCGGACGTGGCGGACCTGTGGCTTGGCCTCCTCGCTCACCGGGCCTCAACCCACTGGACTTTTTCTTCTGGGGGCACATGAAATTTTTAGTGTACCAGACGCCTGTGGACTCGGCTGAAGATCTCGTAGCGATAATCGGTGTTGCCGCAGACGAAATTAACACAACACCAGGAATCTTCGAGAGGGTGCGCCAGTCATTCCTTCGCCAGTGTGAACTGTGCAACGACACGCGTGGCCGCCACTTTGAGCACTTGCTGTGAGTTTCTCTCTGATCAATAAATCAGATTGTGCAACTTTTGGTATCATTCATTCGCTTTCCCAACACTGTTGTAAGTTCATGTTGAAATTCTAATTTGACTCTTTTCTGCCTCTCAGAATGGAATGCGACCCTATGTCCCATGGTAATTATTGCTCGTCTGGATGGGTACTATCACCCCTCTTATTTTGTAAAAACAGTTTAGACTCACCCTGTATATGCACTTGGTAGTATGCAATGTACCAAGATTGCAAATACCATTATAATATAATAATTTTATTAATTCCAGCGTGATTGAAAATACTAGTCTTCGCTTCCATATCCAATCTGCCCAAGGGGCCCCGGTAGCCCAGTTGGAACAACAACGGAATAGCAACCGGAGGGTTGCTAGTTCGAGACTCGGTCCAGCCAAAGATCGTCGTGTACACAGGGAAGGGTGTACTTTAAATCTGTCGTGGCCTCAAATGTCCTCACGTTGGCGTGGTGTGGAAGTTTGGAAAATGGGATGCCAGCTGAGGTGTTGACCTTTCATATGACCGTGTTTCAAAATTACGAGGCGTTGTCCTTGATCTTTCCCTTCGGGATTGATCCCAGATAGTCGCCAATAGCCCGTTGTGTTTCTACAGTGCTACATTAATCACTACCTACCAATCTGTCCCAAGTCGATTCGTAAGCCCACGTGACTTACGTACTTACATGCTCTGTCGATTTCATTGGAAAGTCGATGGTTTCAGCAATGAAATTAAACAAATCCTTTTCGCTTTCCTCTCATAACAAGTGTTAAAAGAATTCCATTACCTTCTCATATGTTTATAATAAACATCAACTCTTTATCGTAGTTAACGTTTATTCAGTAGTTGTGACATTCATGCTCTCACTTTAAGCACATTTATTTCCGTTCATTTTGGCAATATTCCTGCAATTAATAAAGTTGATATCCAAATTTCCAGGGAATTTACATAATTAATTATCCTCAAGCTTCCTCAAGACGGTATGTAAAGAATAATCTCTTACGTTTGATGGATTGGTTCTTAAATATCATAACCACAAATTTTGGCTTGTTTTTACAAAGTTTGGTTTAAGTTTCATAAGCATTTTTATTTCTCATTTTGGCTCTCAGGTCTAACACGTCTAAAAGAACTTATGGGGAAAAGTTGGTTTGCATTTCAGTAGTGCAAGAGAAAGTAATCAATCACGCAAGTTCCGAAACCTGCTTCCGCGTGTAAAGGGAAGAAGAAATAACGAAGATTAATTCATATATTTTTATTCACTCATATAGTTCATATGCTCGCTTTACGTAAACTACATTTACTTAGAATTCGATATAACTTTTTATTATTTTTTATTCAGTCTTCAGCAAGAACAGGTATTAAAGAGGATTCAGTGCACATTTCGCAAACTATTTAGACCGTAAAATGAATTTATGTGCAAATAAAAAGTGGGATAGAATCTGAATTTATTTATGCATAAGTGTATGTCTAAATGAAGCACAAATCTAAAATTGGAATTTTTTTGAAAAAGCAGCATTTTATGAGGCAGGTTGGTAGGTAGTTAATTAGCGTCACAGTGGATCAACACGATGAGCTATTGGTGACGGTCCGGAATCAATCCCGAAGAGAAAGATCCAAGTCATTTTGATCCACGGTCAGACGACGAGGTCAACACCTGAGCTGGCATCCCACTCTCGAAATTTCCACACCACGCCAACGAGGAGACATTTGAGGCCACGAGAGATTTAACGTGCACCAGCCCCGCGTGCAAGACGGTCTTTGGCTGGACCGAGCTTCGAACTAGCAACCCTCCGGTTGCTAATCCGTCGCTCTTCCAACTGGTCTGCCTCGGTCCACACGGAAGAACTCGCTACTCTAGTGAAATTCTTAATCAGTCTGTTGATAGAAAGTAATGAGAAATCTGGAAGTTAGAAATCAGCACAGAAAAGAAATGTAAGCGAAAAAATAAGTTCAGCGACAAAGAATACGCAGAATGGCGTTTGAAAAAGGAAGGAGATGAAATTGAAGTAGACGTTGAAAATCAAACTGCTGTAAAACGACTGAGGTTACTTTTTGCCGTGCATATTTGATTGTAAATAAGAATTAACACCAGTAAAATTAAATCCTAATTCATTTAATTTAGTTGGTTGGATGCTTTTAGGTTTTACGGCGCAATTACTCTGCCAAACACACGATAACGTCAAGCGAGAAATATCGTGAAAACGAAACGAGGGATTTGAGAAAGAGAGAAGTGGGATGGAAGCTTGGGTAACCCGGAAGCGCAACCCTCGTTAATTTAATTTAGAGGTATGAAATCCCACTTATGTGAATATGGATGCCATATTCATGATAAATGGATTGGATTACGATGTGAAATATGAGTAACGACAATAGATATAAGGAATTAAGGAAGTTGAGCGCAGATAGTACGCACTGGTCTGCCGGTCGATGTAAGCAGGGTGATTCAAAAGGGATTAGACAAACTTTAAAGGTAGATCAGGAATACCCAAACCGATTTTACATAGGAGAATACAGACGGAAACACTCCTCGGAATTGCTAGAAGTACAAGTAGGTAGCTAATTAACGTCACACTGGAGCAACATAACAGGATATTGGCGATGGTCCGGGATCAATCTCTAAGGGAAAGATCCAATGACAACGCCTTATAATTTTGAACCACGGTCCGAGGATGAGGTCAGCACTTGAACTGGCACCCCACTTTTCAAATTTCCACACCATGGCAACGTGAGGAATGTGAGGCCAGGACAGATTTGACGTGTACACGAAAGTCTTTGGCTGGACGACTTTCGGACTCGCAACCTGCGGTTGAAAGTCCGTAGCTCTTCCAACTGGGCTACCGCGGCCCACGAGAAGTACAAGAATAAAAAATAAAGGAGTACAAGTGAAATATAACATGTTACGACCGATTTTTCCATGGCAGGGTTGCCTGTCGTTCGGTAGGTAAGTATTTTAATTAACGTCACGCTGTAGCAACGCAACGGCTATTGATGACAGTCCGGGATCAATCCCAAAGGGAAAGATCGAGGACAACACCACGACATTTTGAACAACGGTTAGATGACGAGGGAACACCTGAGCTGGCACCACACTCTCCAAACTTCCACACCACGCCAACGTGTCCCCTTGCTGAAAGTTTAAGGTAACCCGGAGAATATAAGATCTTCAAAAAATCAATTTAGAATACATAATTTTAAAAAATACTAGAGTTCTTAAGCTTTAAAACGCTGCATCAATTTTGTTTTTAAGTATAGTAGAAGTATTTCTAACATTTTTTTAATATATTGTTGTCATGTCTCCAAAGCCATTAAATGGCATTTAAAAAGGTAGAGGTCGCTATTAAATTATTACTATTTAATTTTTGTCCAGGTTTTTCTTACATTAATTTAATTATATTTAACATTTTATCTAAATGGCAACAGTGCTTATAACTGATTTTAACCGTAGTGTCTAGTTCTATATTCTAATAATTTGGCAGAATTTTTCCGAGTTTGTTTTACGTTATAATTTACTATTTTTGTATAGACGTTTTATATTGTAATTGAAATTAGTTGTTTAAAATTGGATTTCATTACAAAATAGTGTTTGATTATGGCGCGTTCTTCTGCAAAATGAATGTTACCTTCACTGAGGGTAATATCAAAATTGGACATACATTCTCAAAGATTTGGGTATTGCACCAGGTTATTACGCTTATTCGTCAATGCTTGCTATTGACAAAGAAAGGCTAAGAAATGCAAATAAATCTGAAAAAGAGGCTGAAGAAAGAGCTAGGTGGTGCAGAAGGCAATCTAAAAGGAAACTGCAAGATTTAGAGTGCGAAAATAGAGATCCTTCATATGGTACCGGAATGCATTAAGAAATAACTTTAAATAGTGATTTCTAAGAATAGTGATTTTTTTACAAAAGGTACCTTTTCTCAAATACTTTAAACTTTTTTACATAATCTGAGAACCATTAGTGATAACTTAACCAGAGGGTTTAATGATATCCTAATAAATTATTAAAATAAAAATTTTCAAACTTTTCAAAGCATCATTATTTTACCATATTCTTGTATTATTGTTAAATTTATTTTTAAAAAAATAAAACAGCTATAAATAAAATGACAGGTTAAAATATGTAGAAGTATTGAAATAATTCCCACGAAAAAATCCAAGCTTGTAAGTACAATAATAACAGAGAAAATGTACCTTGAATATTGTCAAATTTAACATAGAAAACATAGGCGTTGCGGTAAACTCCGGTTACCTTAAATACTTCACTCTATTACAATAGAATTGCAATTTCTATGTTTATGTTTGTTAAATTTAATATGTTAATATGTTTATTACATTTAATTCTGCATAAGCACTTATGATTTATGAATAAAATAATAATTTCTTGTATATCTCAGTATTATGCTTCAAATATCGAGGAATAAATAATTATTCTATCTACGAAATAAATTTGTCCACGCTCGTATCTTCTAATATAAATTGAAGCGCAAAACAATGCAGTTGGAAATGCATTGTTCTTTAGAAAGTAATTGGCATTTCAAAGCAAGTGCTATTCAACTTCAGACGTTGAAATTGAGTGCCACTCTCTAGAATTCATTTAGGTTTCTATTTAGGTCCCATTAACTGAAGTGTTCGTTTAAGTGCTGCTCTCTTTCTTGTAGTTTGAGGTCCAACGATATTTACACAAAATGGCACCAAATATATACAAATATGAGCAATTAAACTTTTTGAGTATTTTAGAGGCATATTTGTCGGTTTTCTTGAACATTAAGGGCCGCGGTAGCCCGGTTGGAAGAGTAACGGATTAGCAAACGGAGGGTTGCGAGTTCGAATCAAATCAAAGACCGCGTCCACAAAGGCGGCTGCTGCACGTTAAATCTGTCGTGGCCTTCAATGTCCTAAAGTTGGCGTGGTGAAGTTAGGAGAGTGAGGTGCCAGCTCAGGTATTACCTCGTCATCTGACCGTGATTCAAAATTACGTGGTGTTGTCCTCGGCCGTTCCCTTCGGGATTGATCACGGATTGTAGTCAATTGTCCTTTCTCTTGCTTTAGTGCATAACATATTTGGCATAACATATTTCGCGATATTTAACACAAAATGGCACCAAATATATGCAAATATGACTACCTACCTTGGGAAAAGTAGGTAAGTAGTTGAATTTACGTCGTAGTGGAGCAATACAATGGGCTATTGGCAATGGGATTTTTCATCGGGATCAATCCGGATGGAAAAGATCCAAGGGCAACGCCTCGTAATTTTGAGGGCCGCGGTGGCCCAGTTGGAAGAATAATGTTGAGTTCGAACTACCGCCAAATATACAACAGCCATTTAATTTCTTTTTCCATTTAATCAATAGCCCATTGCGTTGCTCCAGGGCGACGTTAATTTACTACATACCTACCTTTTCGATTTATTCAGTGCTAATTTATATAGCCCATTGTGTTTATCCAGTGCGATGTTAATGAACAACCTACTACCAGTACTAATCTAAATAAATTTAAATCCAGTTATTTATTGAATGATTGGCGAGAGTACACATACAGTAATTCCTCCGTAATCCGGCAGATATCAGAACACAGAGGACTGCCGGATTAACGAAAACGCCGGATTAGTGGAAGTTCATTTAAAAAGACGCATTTTAATAGCAAAACCTATGTTTATTGCACAAAATATTACAAAATTACATACACTGCTGGCCACCCAAATTGCAACACCAAGAAAGACAAGAGATATCACAACAAAATTTATTTTATAGATAACATGTTGACCAAGTATCAAATGATTAAATTTATAGACTTCTGTGAAGTGTGGTTCCTGCCAAAATCAGTAGCCAGAGTAGCCGCCATTGTTGGGGATCGCCGCTACCACACGCCTCGGCATTGATTCAAAGAGACTTTGGATGTGTTCTTGGGGTACAGCAGACCAAGCAGCTTCCACACGTTGCCAAAGTTGATCTGGTGTGGCAGCTGGGGATGTATTCTGGGTCAATCGTTGAGCAACCATGGACCACATGTTTTCTATCGGCGAAAGATCCGGAGAGCGAGCTGGCCAGGGAAGCAATTCAATCTGGCGATTGACGAAGAACCCTTGGATAATGCGTGCCACGTGTGGTCGCGCATTATCCTGTTGAAATATGGCTGTGGGCAAGCCCTGAAGGTAAGGAAGGACAACTGGCTCCAACACCTCGGAGATGTAGCGCTGGCTGTTTAAAGTACCGGCAATGCGTACTAGAGGAGTGCGAGAGTGATATCCAATACCGCCCCATACCATAATACCCGGTGCAGGATCAGTGTGGCGGTGCATAACGCAGCTGTTCAACATCCTCTCTCCACAGTGTCTCCAGACTCGAATCCGACCATCGTGGTGTTGCAGACAGAAGCGTGACTCGTCAGTAAAGACAATTTCATTCCATTCTGCCGTCCACATCCTTCTTTCATCGCACCATTGGCGGCGGAAACGTCTGTGGTTCTGCGTCAAGGGTAGACGAAGCAATGGACGTCTTGCGGACAGACCATTCTGCTGTAAACGGCGTCGAATGGTACGCGCAGACACTGGATGATGCGGTACAGACTGAATGTGCTGTGCTATGGTTCGTGATGTGGCTGAGCGATCCGTCACTGCCATACGCACAATATGCCTGTCATCACGTGAAGTGGTGCACTGAGGTGGATGCGATCGAACACGTCGGTCCGTCGTACCCTCCTGCATCCAACGATCACATATCCGCATTACAGTTGTTTGGTTTCGTCCAACACGACTACCGATTTCCCTGAAAGATAATCCACAATCTCGGTAGGCCACTATCCTTCCTCTGTCGAACTCGGATACTTGATCAAAAGATGATCGCTGTTTTCTACGAGGCATAATTGATCGTTTTCATGAAAAAACCACAAGAAAAACACAATTGCCGTACTTGAAATCGTCGAAATCTCCAAGCCTTAAATAGCGCTTTGAAGTGGCGCCACAGGCGCGCGTGATGTGCGTCTGCGCTGAAATTCTAATCATTTGCATATCTCACCTCCGCTAATGCATGTTGTAAATTTCATATTATTTGCATGCTTCCTTCAGGGTGTTGCATTTACGGTGGCCAGCAGTGTATATTAAAATGGACATTAGTGTTGTAAAAAAATTACGAAACAAAATATTGCATTTTCCTGTACTTTGCATAATAATAACTAGGCCTGAGAGGTTTACGTTATCAGGTCTAAAAAAATGTCAATTTTCTTTTGTTTTTTGCTTGAAATGACACTTTTAAAGATATGCAGTGACTTGTTTCCCTTTCCCCCTCCGCTCACGCCCTTCTCAAAACGCCTGGAGGGGCCGGATTGGCGAAGTGCCGGATTATAGAGGGACCACTGTACAGCTTAACGATTGGTGGTTGTCTCGAAGAAGTATCTCGTCATTAGCAGGGATTGATCAGATCTGAATGGACGAGATATCTCGTCATTAGAAGAAATCTGACCAGATCGTGATCTCGTCATCATTAAAAAAGTCGGAAATATAACTGATATTCGTATAGTTATATTGCCAACTCCATAGGTATCCAGAGCAAAATTGACCAGATTTTGATGGACGAGATATCTCGTCGAAACCTCTTGTAGGGTTAACAAAGGTTTGAATTTTTCACATTGTGCTGCAAGTGACGGAAGTGAAGGTTGTAGGTCTTCGTTACCTTCGAAATTAAGTAACGTTAGTTTGAAGTTGAATGACGTTTCAGGATACCGGTAATTGTTGCCAATATTTCACCTTTGCGCAGGGACGTTTCGTTGGACCCCAAACTAAGTCTAAGAGGGCACTTAACCGAGCACTTCAGTAAATGAGACCTAAATGGAAACCTGAATGTAGTCTAGTGAGTGCACTCAATTTCAATGCCTGAAGTTACGAGGCAAGCAAGTGCAATTCAATTTCAATGCCTGAAGCTGAATTGCACTTGCTTGCCTCGTAACTTTGAGCCACGATAAGGAGACGAAGTGAACACCTGAGCTGGCACCCTACTCTCCAAACTTCAACACATTGTAAGGACATTTGTGGCCACGACAGATTTAACGAGCACCAGCTCCCGAGTACACGATGGTCTTTGACTGGACCGAGTTTCGAACTCGCAACTCCCCGGTTGCTAATCCGTTGCGCTTCCAACTGAGCTACCCACGAGGAAATGGTATTTAATTAACGTCGCGCTGGAGAAACACATAGGGCTATTGGCGATGGTCCGGAATCGATCCTTAAAGGTGTATGTATACACTAGAACATTTTTTTAAATTTTGACTTTAAAAATACAGTTTTTTCAGAATAGGTCATTGGTTTGTGCTTAAACTTATTTTAGTGTGACAAATTCTGATTAAGCTATTCATTAATTATCTAATTTAGATATAATTAGCTAATTAGCATGTTCTTCGAACAGTGATATCTCAAATTCTAATGTGTTCAGAAAGTCAATTCCTGTTGGAAATTATTCCTAATATTATTCTTCATGTTTTGACCCTCCATCAAGTTGCTAGAGGGAATAGTTTATTTTTCAATTTTTTTCACGAAAGAAGTCTAAAAGGATCAAGATTTTTCAGGAATTTCAACATTCAAAAATCAACTAAAAATTCAATTCTTAATCAATAACTTCGACTGAGGGTCAAAACATTCACTATATTATATAGATTACAATGACACGAAAGTAATTATAATAGATTAATTCATTGTTGAGTTATCACTGTTCGAAAGAAGCATCCTATTGCAAAAACATAGTTCTTCAGAAATCGAGTTTCAAGTTTTGGAAACGTGTTTGTCTAAGGTGACAGTACCTGACCCAAACCCTTGTAACTTGAAAACTATTTCGAATATTTACAAGATCTTGGTATCGTTTGAAAGCTAAGGGGTTGGACAATATTTTGAATTATTAAAAAATATATCGATATTTTGGTCAATTTTCGTGATTTCTAGTGTATACATACACCTTAAGGGAAATATCCGAGGACAATACCTCGTCATTTGAACCACGGTCAGATGACGGAGTCCCCCACTAGGAGTAGGAGTTTACTTTCCATCCAATCAGGAGAATACTTACCGAAAATAGCAGCAAACATTTGTATTTGTTTTCTAAACAATTGATTGGCTGTAAACCCGCTTTACTTTAAATGGTCGTTCTTCGGAAAACAAATTTTCCACTGAGCTCAATACCGAAACGTACATTCGCCACGGAATCTCATATCAGTTCCATTCCAAAACTGCATCATTTATCTTAACAGATCGAAGATTCTGTTGCCCGCATTTATTCCTGTCACACGTATGGCAATGGCAATAATGGTCACGACATATCGGAAACTCTTGGATCCTTTTACAAATACGAGCAAAAAAGTTTCCCTTTGGTTCGCCGCGATCTTTTGAAAAAAAGAGGAATCCAAATCCCGAGATATTGAGATACGGAGAGGATCGATGAGAAGTTATCGAGAAACTGATCGAAGCGAGACTG
This sequence comes from Meta bourneti, assembly GCA_933210815.1. NCBI lineage: Eukaryota > Metazoa > Arthropoda > Arachnida > Araneae > Tetragnathidae > Meta > Meta bourneti. The sequence goes on from OW119931.1 coordinate 74,925,097, forward strand.
TCACCGTTGCTCTTTTAAAACTGTGTTTCCACCAGGATGTTTGGAACGAAATGCTTTCTCGGAATGTGATTAATGCGAGTTCAGTTGCGGAATAACCGAACACCTTGAGGTTATGGGCTGTGGTAGCCCTGTTGGAAGAGCAACGGATTAGCAACCGGAGAGTTGTGAGTTTGAAACTCGTTCCAGCTTAAGACCGTCGGGTACACGGGGGCTGGTGCACGTTAAATCTGACGTCTGAAATGTCCTCACATTGGCGTGGTGTGGAAGTTTGGAGAGGGTACTTGAGTAATGTGTGCACTTGTCACCTGTGAAATAATAGCATACATGTTTAAAAATAGAAAAACGTTTCCTTTTAAAATTTATTTTGGTAGCAATTTTAGTTGCTCGCGACAAAATTGACTGACTAAAACACAAAATTAAACATGAAACAGACGTTTAAGATCGCACCAAGAAATTTAAATTGGTTTTCATGACAATTCAGCAATAGATTCTAAAATGTTTTTTTTCATAGTTGCCACGACTTGACACCAAAACTTCGAAATTGGCAACCCTTCTCCCTAAAGAAAAGTCCACAATATATTTTTATCGTCCGCAAGTTCTTTAAAAAGGGATCTTTCCTTAACGTGTGACGAATTTTCAAAAAAAGTGAGTAGGCACAGTCCTTACTGTACCGTAAGGTTTGGTTCGTGAATACTTTTGGGCGGAATACCTGGTAAGTGGGTAGCTGGTGAAATGAAGACGACGGTATTTGTTTGACATTTATTTATTTAGCCAGTTTTGGTGGATACATAGCAGTGGTGTTAGAGTGTGGGCAATTCTTAGTATTCTATGGCGACCTTATGGATGATGGGTCTGTGACAGCTAAAGTACGAGACAAACGGCATGGGGTCGATGCTGATGTTCCTGGCAAAGGTAAAATCGATGCTGATGTTTCCAAGCGTGGTAGACGATGATGTGGGAATATAGTCGAGGTTCAGCTCTTTTTTTTAAAACTGTATGATGCTAGTATCCTTGTTAATGTCTATGTTGAAGTCCACGCTGATCATTATGGGGACATCCTAGCTAACTTTGTCCAGCGACGTCGCCGCGTACGCGCGCCTGCTAGGCCTGCTCCTTAAGCTCTAGATATCTCCACACTTGTCAAAGGTTTGGAATTCTTGGTATCATTTTGTTCGTCTTGAACTGCTCTTTCAACCTGTTTACGTTTCCTATGCCGCAATTGAACTTCGACAAATCTTCGAAATCTTCAGCAAATCGTCACTTTCCACTGCACGCAATTTTCACACAAATGGTTTACACTGTCAACTAGTCAAATGGAATTGTAGAACTCGTCGTTCTCTTCAATTTCAGCACGCACTCGCCACGACTCGTCGATTAGAATTGAAGTTACAGCGGTTAAACAGGCCAGCGTATGCTCGAAATATGACTCATTTCCCCACCACGCGGTACGAAGGTCAGAGGGGAAGTGGATTAGTGGCCGACCTGGTCGACGCAGCCCACCTTCCTCTACACGATGATAGGTCATTTATCCCCATAGGCTGATTCCCCCTGGAGTTATGGGGCTTTGAGATATCAACACTTTTCGTGACGTGCAAGTTTCTGCCGATGACTTCCATACCGATTTTAAAGACGTATTCACGTCAAAAGTCGCCAAAATTTTAAAAATAGGAGCTTTGAGGCAAGTCCGCATCGCACGGACGGCAAGCATCGGATTTTGGAATTACATTGTTTTGAATGAGACAGCCCTATAAGCATCGTACGTCGGCAATTCCGATGACGATTCCGGAGAGAGAATAAAATCCGTTCCGTCCGTACAATGCGGATGGCGCATCCGAAATTTCCGAGTAGTGTGGGCACCGTATGTTGACGTTATACATTAAATTGCGCTTTTTATTCCCTAAATCCAAGTTCCTCTCTTTGCGAGGGTTCAAATTTCAACGGATTTCAAATCTGCATAAAATTTTGGGTCAGATCGATACCAAAAACATTATTTTCTTCCATTTCAATAGTCGTAAGTAATCTCTTTGCAGATATTCCTTTTATACTTAACAAAAAGGAAGTATTGCCTGCAAGGGAATGTCGACATTTTCCCTTCAGTTTCTAAGTAAAATGCCGATGCTCCGAATGCAGTGTGCGCATCCCTAAATTAATCCGATTCGTGCCGTCCGTCCGATGCAGAATAGTGTGCGCTTACCTTTGGGGACGTTTTTGCTTAATGAGATCCTCCAGTCGCCGAGGTTGGAAAATAATAGCTTAGTCGCCTGTCGCAGCCCTTTTATTGTTCATCTTAACATAGGGAGTAAAATATTTACATCTATGTTCAACAGAAAACGAAACGTTAAAGCTTCATATTAAGGATTTGCGATGACAATTTAAAAGATCTAAAACAGAAAAACTATAGTTCTTAAATAAAATAAACAATAAATATTCGACTCTTATTAATTAGAATCCAAAGGCTCTCACTTGTAAAATTATATTAATGGCATCAAAATATATATACTTCAATTTGAAATTGAACAATGAAACTGGTTTTGAATCATTAGCTCAGCAATTTTTAGTTTAATGCCTGATAATTGCAACATTGAGTCGTTCTCATCTTCTAATCTGTTTATTTCTAAAAATTAAGTTTTTAGAACATAAAAGAACCGTAGAAAATAATGCGATGTTTTACTTTTCCTTCATAGTTCTGTTTTGGGTAGAGAAATATCGCATGTTATCCGCGGAACTCTGGGGTTCATACGATCACACTTTGGGAACCACTGGTTATGATTGTTACTTGTCCACGACTGGTGGTCCGTGGAAGGTAATTTTCACCCTCCAAGTGTTCCGACGAGATATCTCGTCCAAGATCTGGTGAATTTTGCTAAGAACGAGAAACCTCGTCGAAACAAAACTGCCCAGTAACTACGAGAGGAAATGAAATCCCTATGAAAAGATGTCAGAATTCCATAGATTTCTATTGAGAAACAAAATTTTCCTTTCCATTCTATAGAGAAAATGAGCTGATTCTATAGAAATGTATTTCTATAGAATCAGCTTGCACGATTGGTATTTCTATAGAAAAATTAAGTCGTCAAACAATAGAAATGAGCTTCTCTATAGAGGTTTCCACAGCCATTATCGTATAGAGATTTCTATATAGGTTACTTATAGAAAAAGAGAGCTTATAGAAAAAGGGTCATAATTCTGTATGATTCTACAGGTCATATTCTATAGAAATTTTTACAGAATTCTATTGCAATTTTTACAGAATTCTATTGTAATTTTTACAGAATTCTATAGAAGTTTTTCATTAGGAACGACATACCATCCTATTGCTATATGGGAAATGAAGATCCAAGTAAGAAAACAAATTGTCCCTTGTCCAGAACTGGTGACAGTTTGGAACAGGTTTTTGCACCAGAGGCTTTTTACAGGCAGTTTTCGACGATATGATAAACCAGCAGAAGGGTAAAACAAACAAATTCAAGCTGAAAATAGCCTTGTCTCAGGGCTGTCACAACCAAAGCACTTATAGACTCACCTCCTCCCAACTCACCGAAAGGTTTAGAGTTTATAGTGGGAGGAGGGGAACCAAAGCACTTGTAAAATAGTTGCATAAATTCTTAAAAATAGTAGCAAAAAAGTACATTAAATGTACTTTACGTGTCCATATACAAAATTAATCGGCCAAAGTACAAAATGTGTTAATTAACTACAAAACAGATGTTGAAGATCTCGCCAAGAAATTTAAATTTCAAAACTAAATACTATATTTTCTTAATAGGTTTACACAACAATTTACCAACCAGATTCCGATTATTTTCCTTTCTGGTTGTCACGGCTTGGCGCCAAAACTTTGAAATTGGCTTCCTTTGGAAAGGTTCTTTAAGAAAAATCGAAAAAATATTTTTTATTTGTCAAAAAAAATGACGGACTAAATTTTCGTTGACTTTTTTTGAATTTTTAAAAAGTCACCAATATTTTGAAAAGAGGAGCTTTTGAGGTTTGCTTAATAAGATACCCCTAGTCGCCAAAGTTGAAAAATTTGGCAAAACCGTTGCCTGTGGCAGCCCAGCGCTCACTAAAATAGCAGCGACATAATTCTCACAAACGAGATATATGTAAATTTTAAAAATTTAAGAATAATTTTAAAAAACGTGTTGTGTAGTTTGTACCTTTTATTGAAAAAAGAATATTTCGAAGACATTTATATTTTGATTCACAATCATAGAAATATCTAGCAAAGATTACAAGAACATGTGTATATTTTTAATTTATGACAATTTCCGTATTCAAAGAAATGAAGACATTATAAATTCTTAATACGAACGTGAATATTGACAAATACACATAAAATCAAACAAAAATTTTGAAATCAAGGGCTTCGATGAAATGCTTTGTCAACTTCAATTAATTTCTATTCAAAGATCTGAAAATATTCTTGTTATTAAGCTTACAAGAACACTAATTAAATAATTCTTACTCTTCCGTTTATATTTTACAGATCAAAAGAAACGTTATTAAAACCTAAATATTTTTCGTATATGAATATCCATTAGTTTAAACATTAATAAGGAACAGCAGTTTCCACGTACACACACAAGATAGCTATATAAATTTTACAAAATGAAAATATCAAAAGATATGATGTACCTAGAAAAACGTATACTGATAGGAACCATTCCAGAGATATACATTTGTATATCTTTGCAATTCACACAGACACAAATATCCGAAGCATAAATCGCACGAACACATAGTCATGGTGTAATTTCGAACAACTTCCGTTATCAAAGAAATGTATGCATCAGAATTCTTAACATGAAAGTTTGAAAAAATACACATACAAAATTGAACAAACATTTCGAGAAAAGCAAACTTGGATTCACGGAACAAAGACAAATTTTTAACAACTTCTAGATAAATTCATGTTGTCTGTAAACATCATTATCCTAAGAAGTTCACATGACACTAACAAATTCTCTCAGCTTCTGAATTGCAAATTAAAACAAGTTTTTAAAAACTAAATATTTTTACGAAGTTGAATATAATATTCATTTCACCTGGTAGAATTATTACATTACATAACTATATATATATATATATGTTTTATTTTATAACAGGTTAACCACAAAAAATTGAAACCAAATATTCATTTCATTTGAAACTAAGCAAAAACCCAAAAAACACGATACAAAAAGGCACATACTAATTAATATTTTTCTAAGCTATCGAAAAAGTCTACATCTATACACGAGAAAACAAAATCGTAATTACGTTACAACAAAAGCGATAGCCACAATTGTTATTAATAATTATAATTATTGTAACATAAATGTTATAGTTCTTCAAAAAGTACATTTTAAACAACAGAAGTGATCAATTACTAAATAATAAGTGCTTTGGTTAGTATTTGTTAATATTTTAACAGAAAATACTTTTCGACTTAAAGCAAAACAAGCACTAATTTATATTTCAGTACACTAAAAATTTAATTTTCACATCAAATTTATAAAGATGTCTTACCTCGTAGTTTAGAATGAAAAAAATCTCCAACCCACCGACACTATGAATTTAATGGACTGTAAACATTTTAAGTATCACCGTCGCTGCTAAGGAGCCATTGCTTTTAATGAAATCTTTCCATTCCTGTGAGCTTAAAATTTCAGCGGAGTAAACGTGAATGAAACTTTCTTCAATCTCCTTCAAATAGTTATCCTGGTGATGATTAACCAGAGTAAAAATGTCGCACAAATTCGCTAATTATAAACTGCTTATCAAGATCAAGGCACATCGAAACTTCAACGTCAAAACTTGATATTTGTCAGCAGCGGGAATACAGTAAAGCTGCATCTGGCTGGCTGCAGCTCTTCCACTGGATCTGCTTAAAAGTCCAGCATTCTGTCCATGGTATCTACATCTACATCGGCATGTCCACAACGCTATTGTCCTATTTCATGTCACTATCGAACATAGAACTGAAGACGGGAGATCGGGCTTTTAGTATGATCTTGAAAGCTCGACCACCTGCTAGAAGTGTGAGGTCGGAGAGTTTCCTGTCTCTATACAGGTTACCGAACTCCCCAAGCGGATTGTTAACGTTTGCGATGGACTTCAACACATTTGGATAAGTATTCACTCAGTGTTGCACGCGTTGCAGCTCAGAGTTCACGAAGTCGATGCGAATGTATTGGAAATCGTTGGTGCGCTTCAAATATCCATCCTCTTCGAGTTTACTAAGTTTGATAAAGGACGGGAATTTCCAGACATCACTTATAGCAATGGATTCAAATAAATGTTCATCCTCTGCAAAATATTCAACACTTTTCAAGGTATTGAGCACCGATATCTTGCATTTTATGTATGTATTTTTCGAGAAGATCTAATTCACGATTTTAATTTGGACAGACTGATTGGTGACATATGACGTCCAAAGAATAATGACCTATCTGCCAATACTGAGGAAATTTCTACTGTAAGTCTTTTATTCCGGTAAAGAGAACTGAATCGATGAATAGGCCAGGAAATAATCTTCCTCTGAACTTCAATCCGAGTTGTAACAAAGGAAATATCATATAGACGTACTAATGAAACCCCTATCTTTTCTGATAGTAGAGATAAACATTCCCGTGTCTTATACATCATCAAAAGTAACATCATCCTTACGGTCGTTTTTTAATGCCGATAAATAGCATTTTAAAGTGAAAGTGTCATTTGGCAAGTACAGTAGTGCTATTTAATCCGGCATTCTTCGGTTCGGCACATTCTGTAATCCGGCACCGATCGAGCCGCTCGCGTTCGGATTTTTCGTGTGGATTCGGACGTTTGTTGACCTTGACCGCCAGGTCGCGCCACTGCGCTGCCCGCGTTTTTAGTTCGCTCAGTGTTTATCGTGACTGTCAGTTTTCATTTCAGTACAGTGTTTCCTGTTTTCTAGCGGGTTACATATCACGTTTGCACAATATTACAACTGTGTACATACAGTGACTGTAAAATGTTCTCAAAGCCCAGCACGAGTTCTTCAAGTGCTAATAAAACTAATAAGCGTAAGCATGTGACACTCACTATACAGCAGAAACTAGAGATACTTAATCGTCTCGAAAAAGGCGAAAACAGAAACGTCATAATGCGTGATTTCAATATTGGTTCTTCGACAATTTATGATATAAAAAAACAAAAAACTAAAGAAGTTTGCTGCTCAAGGTGTAACAGCAAAAACTACGAAATCGATACACACATTGAAGAAACCTAAACTTGAAATTCTTGATAGTGCCTTGTGTACACTTGGTTTAGTGCGAAAAGATCAGAGGGAAAACCTGTGACTGGACCTATGATCATCGAAAAAGCAAAACAGTTTCATCGTGATCTGAATATAGAAAGTTGTGTGTTTTCCGATGGTTGGCTTCAGAAATTTAAAATTCGACACGGAATCCGGAGGCTGGATGTGGCTGGAGAGAGCAGATCAGCCGATGAAAACGCCGATGAAAAATATAAGACACTTTTAGCAGCCTTGTACGTGGGAATTAACCCGTTGTCAAGTTTACAATGCCGATGAAACCGACCTTTTATGGCGTTGTTTGATAATGTCTACTATGGCAGGTGGGGATGAAAAATGTGCTAAGGGATTCAAGAAAAATAAAGACAGATTGACTATTTTGTGTGCAAATGCTTCTGGCGACCATCAGCTGACACCTGTCGTGATTGGTAAATATAAAAAACCTAGAGCTTTAAAAGCAGTCTTAAACTTGCTTGTGCATTATGATGCGCAGAGCAATGCATGGATGACAACATATTTGTTTAAGGACTGGTTTTTCCATAATTTTGTATCACAAGTAAAGGAAAACTTTAAGAAACGTGGAATGTCAGAAGATAGCAGAGCGCTTTTGTTGTTAGACAACTGTACCGATGATCCTCCTGCTTCTGATTTGGTTTCCGGTAATATTTTTGCAGATTACCTACCACCAAATGTCACTCCCTTGATTCAGTCGACGGATGAAGGTGTGATTCAAAATTTCAAGTGTTTTTATAGAAGATCTTTTGTACAAGGCCTTTTGGACACTGACTGTGATGTAAAAAACTTCCAAAAACAGTTAATGTCAAAGATGCAATTTTCGCAATTGCCTTAGCGTGGAATCAGGTGAAAGTGACTGTACAGCGGTGCTGGCGCAACCTTTGGCCTAATGATGAAGATGTGGATCAAGATCCAAACGTTGCCAGTCAAAATATGGTCAAAATATGGTGCTAGATTCGGTAGAGTTGTGCCAAACAACGCTTTCACAGATGTACCCCTTGAGGAAGTTATAGACTGGATTGAAATCGACAAAAGTGTGCCAGTGGTCGAAGAACTAAGTGACGAACAGATTAGAAAGTGTTGTGAACCCACAAAAATCCCAGGTTCAGGAGGTGGAATTGGATGAAGGAGCCATGGCACATAAAGTAAGTCTCGTGGAAACAGGCTTCTGATGCATTAACCGCATTTATAAAATTTGACGAATCCAACAAAAGCTATAACTCTGCAGATCTCATAAATTTGTGTATAATCCGTAATGATTTTTTCAAGAAATCCGAATCACGGATGCAACGTGATATCAGAGATTTTTTTAAACAGTAACGCTCGTGTGTATTTTTTATTGCCATAGAGCAACTTATTACAACTTGTTTTAAGTATCATTGTACTGTATTAATTTTTCTTTGGTATTCCGTTAAAACTATACTGACGTTCTATAATCCGGCAAAATCGCTAATCCGGTCGTGGTCCAAACGTGCCTACTGTAGATATCTTTAAGGTTAAATATCAAGTCTCTCGGGACAAACTCGGAGAATCAGGATATTTCTTGGATGTTTGAACTCATAATCGTCCATCTCCTTTGTTATCCGTTTCGTAACATCAAGAGAAAATAACATAATTGCAAAATTTGCTTTCTTATGCATTGCATCATCTTTTCTGTGAGTTACCTTTTTGACTTGCATCATCTTTTCTGATGAAATGTTTTGCACTTTTCTTCGTCATACTCCAACGGGGGAGAAGAATTGCGATGGCGGCTGACTGGGGGGTTGTGTGGGCACAGGATTTCTCGTGTCGTGTTCAATGTGAGCGGTCGTTTGTAAGAATCAGTGTTTTTTGTGTGATGTGAAAAAAAGTTATGTGAACGAAAATTGTGGAGTTTTCTGTTTGTTCGTTTTTACTCAGTCTAGAGTTACGTTTTATACACAGTTAGAAAATTGCAAACCGAAATTTATGGTAGAACCGGATCTACGGTAAATAAGTTTAATATCCATCTATAAATAAGTGGTAAATCATCTATGATAAATAAGTTTATGCCATCTTTGGTATAAGTTTAATCTAGCCTATCTATTTTTACTAGAACGGAAGAGCGCCCGTATGAGACACGGGCATGTGCAAATTCGCCGGTAACTTTCGCCCGTGTCAAACACGGGTAAATGCGTTAAGTGGTTAAAAAAGCCTTCATGTATGGATACAATGCAATTCAGGATGTGTGGGGGAGAGGCTGGAAATAAAGTGCACTTGATACAGGTGGGAAAGGATTTCTGGCCATCGAAGAATATCATTTTCATATGGCTAGATCCGAGCCTGGAAAGCATAAAGTTTTCCGGGGCAAATTTAAGGTAAGCAGCTCTGCAAAGGTGCTGGAGATGATCTGCTCAATTGCTTTTTAAGTACGGACAGGTGGTCGTCCTCTGAGATTTTGCACAAGTCCATTACATATGTAGAGCACGTCTGCATCTATATATATAAAATAGGATGTGTGTGTGTATGTGTGTATATTTCTATACAAATCTACACCGTTTGACTAATCCACACCAAATTTGGTACACTTATACTTTAGAACACTGCGGTCAGCATAGGCTAACTCTTAACCCCTTTCTATTGGCCCTGGGGGGCTAAAAACTATTCGAAATCGCAATAGAAATAACATTGAGCATAGATTGATTGTTTAGGCAGCGATGGTTGTTTTACCACTGTTGATCGAAAAACAATTTTTTCCGAAACAAATTAAATTACAGTATTTATGTTTGAACTGAATTTTTAGTTCTTCCCATGATGTAAATAAATTATAGATATTTTATTGATGAAGGGGGAAAGAATATTTTAAAATTTTTATGTTTGCAAGGAAATTCAAGGAAAGGTTTTCAGGAGTTCAAGGATTATTTTCAAGGAAAGTTGGTGTATATTTCGACCAACTTTCCTTAAATAAATTATTGAATACGTAATGATTTGTAGAATTCTGTTTCACAAGGCTTTTTAGGTAAGACGTGTAACTTATTTTAAAATGTCCGGGATAGATACATGTGAATCCTCCGTTGAAAGCAGTGATTTTTTTCTGAAAAATTCTGTAAAATCGACCTTCTGCTTTTTGAAAATTTTTTATCTATTCAGTTTAATTTGTCTACACCGATTACATTTATTTCTAACCCAAGCACCGTTATTCCGAAAAGCACAAACGAAAAACTCATTGATCATAAAAGCGTAATTTTGCTACTCGGTATCTGGCAGCACCAGAATTAATGTTTAATTTTTTTATAAGACTTTGTAGAACTTTCTAGAAAGTTGGGGAAACGGAAACTTCCTTGGACTCATGGTGGAGAGCATTCCAGCACCCACTCGATTCTTAGCTGGTCGTATTTAAAGGAAGCTAACTCGGTAAGTCTTCCAGTTTATCATCTTTCAGTGAATCTGGGAGTTTTATTTCGCTCTTTTGATTGTATAAGTGTTTCCTACTTTATTCGACAGTGATAGTGTACATTTTGGATTTATATTTCTAAACGGATGTAAGTACTACATAATTTTATATTCGTTTTTTTCGTTAATTTTAGCTTTTTATTGTATTCTATAATAGATTTCATTGCTCAGTGAGTGTGCCTTTTGCTTAATTTTTTAAATACGTTTAATGGGATCATAATTAATGCTTTTTTTACACCAGAATAAAAGTTTATTTTTTAGTATGATTTAAAATTCTGTGTTTGAGTATTTTGATTGACAACTTTTAAGTAAGGCATTAATATTTTTTATTGTGTTAAAAGTTTGATATTCCTAAACTGGTGTAAGTACTTCGCAATTTTAAATTTGTTTTACCATTCAGTTTATATTAGCTTTTTATTTTTATTGTATTCTATAATAGATTTCATTGCTCAGTGAGAGTGTGCCTTTTGCTTATTTTATGAAATAGCATTTCTTTGTATTCTTTTACAGATTTCTTTGCTGTAGCAATGCCTCCAAGGAAGAGGAAGGCTATCGGCCAAATGTAGTCAACGGCTAAGATGATGAAAGATGAACATGGTCAAGAAACTTCCGAGGAGAGGAATAGAAGACTTGCGATTGCGAGAGAGCTACAACATCTAGAGCAACAGAGACGGCACAGCAGCGTGAGGCCCGACTTCAGGATAAGAGGGATAATGCTACTACATTTAGAGCAACAGAGTCGGCACAGCAGTGTGAGGCCCGACTACAGGATAAGAGAGATAGAGCCAAACGATCACGGACTGCGCACCATTTTAGCTTAGCATTGGAAGAATTCCACTACGATTCACATTAAGACTACTCGCTGCATGCAAGTGTTACCATCGGGAAAATGGAAATGGTTTAAAGTTACTGTCAAGAAAAAAGTTTAAATCAGAGTCTACTGGTATTTGCTGTAAAAATGGAAAAGTTAAACTCTGCCAACTGGAACCACCACCACAAGAACTTTTAACTTACACATCAGGAGATACGTCAGAGTCGAAGCATTTTCTTAGTAACATCGGAAAATAACTCATGTTTCCAAATGACATCATTCGGCGCCACATCAGTTGTTGAACAGCCCGGATTTCCGTCGACATTCAAGGTGCAAGGGCAGATTTGCTATAGAGCGGGATCGTTGCCTCCGCTGCCAGATCAACCACCAAAATTTCTACAACTATATTTTATTCAAAACGAACAAATGGAAACTGATCAGAGGTGCGCCTACATCTCGGGAACAAGACGTCAGATTGTGTTAAACTTACAGAGGATATTTCATGAGCACAATAATCTTATGAAAACGTTTGAAACAGCATTGGAACGTATGCCAACACATGAATATAAAGTAGTCATAAGAGCAGACCGAAGACCAGCAGGCGAACACGAGCGGCGCTTTAACTCTCCTCAAGCAGATCAAGTTGCGGTGGTGATATCAGGAGATGAGTTTCATCAATGGGATATCGTTATTCAACGACGAGGTGAATCATTGCAGCATATTTCGGAAACACATCGATCTTATAATGCTCTACAATACCCAGTGATATTCCCCATGGTGAAGATGGATATCATTTTAATCTGAGCCAGATCAACCCAAGAACAGGTGAAACAACCAGCAAGAAAGTTTCAGCGATGGATTTCTATGCGTACAGATTAATGGTTCGAGATACTGAGCAGAATCACGTATTGAACTACAGGCAATTGTTTCATCAGTTCATCGTCGATATGTACGCAAAAGTCGAGAGTGAGCGTCTCCTTTACATTCGTCTAAATCAACGTAAACTGAAAGTTGATATATTCACCTGAGAGATGCTGTGTTAAATGACGGGAACGTTGAAAACCTCGGTGCCTTAGTCGTACTACCAGCTACATTTACAGGCAGTCCCAGACACATGCACGAATACACGCAAGATGCTATGACGTAAGGGAGACCAGACGTATTTATCACCTTCACCTGCAATCCGACTTGGACGGAGATCAAGGAGGTTCTTACCAATGGTCAATTACCCAGTGAGCGCCACGACTCGATTGCGAGAGTATTTGCTCATCTTTCGTTTCTTAGAATTCTGCATTTTTTCGTCGGAATTTTGTTTCCGTTTGTCTTTATGTCTCAATCTTTTGCATATTGCAATATATTCAGGAAATAAATGTATATATTTGCGTCCGAAGTATATTGTAGAAGCTATGAAAAAGTTAAAACGTATTTTCCGTACAACTTAAATGATTGCATTTTTCTGTGAAAGAAAAGTGATTATTCTAATTCACTTTTCAAGCAACATTTAACCATTTCAACCCGAGAAACGCCGGGTAATTCAGCTAGTTGATCATAAGATCTGGGAGCCATCTCTGTAGGAGTCCGACTTAGTCACCCGAATTGAGAGTATACATAATGAATAAATAGATATATTTAAAATTCCAAAAATCTTTAATAAATTCTAATTTCAACTTCATTTTTACAAGAATTATAAAGTACACATTTGAAAACATTAAGCGAAAAAATATTCCATATTTGCTGGACGTTTCAAAAGATAGGTTTCAAATGACAAATTTACAAAATTCTTGGTCACAAAATTTGGTTTTCACCAGGTCATTTTCGTCCAGAAACACAATAAAAAAGGAAAATAAATATTTCTTGCTCATATTTTTTGTATGAAAAACAGCTTCAAAGCCGAGGGTCTGTAAGAACAAGAATTTGTGTTGTTTTACTGAATACTTTTGCCAATTTCTCATAGAATCGTTCATATGTTTAGTACACTAAATAAAGGGATTCTTAACCCCTTTTCCTAAAACTACAAATTTTCAAGCCCATTGATTCTGGGGGTAATGCTGAGGTGAATAATTGCTGTTAAAGAGAGGGAAACGTAAATTTAACTGTTTTTGTTTACCTTTTCTTCCTGTCTGGAGACGAGCAGTGGTAGCCCGGATGGAAGAGTAACGGATTAGAAACCGGAGGGTTGAGAATTCAAACCCAACGAAGGACCGTCGTGTATGGGCTGGAGCAAGTTAAATCTCGTTTCCTCAAATGTCCTCACGTTGGCGCGGTGTGGAAGTTAGGAGAGTGGGGTGCCATCTTAGGTGTTTACCTCGTTATCTGACCGTGGTTCAACACTCCGATCTTTCCTTTCGGGATTGATCCCGGTCAGTCGCCAATAGCCCGTTGTGTTTCCAGTGCGACGTTAATTAACAACCTACTTACCTATATTCAAAGTCACGTGGAGCGGTTTTTCAATGTAAGCATAAGTAAACTAACTGAAGAAAAAATACTACTGGAAACGAACTAATTTGACTTATCGCCAAATTGTCGGTTTTGGAGTTAATTTTTATAATTTATTCTATGAGGGATTATCAGTGTATTCTAAGTATGTTTGAGAAAACCATTTCAAGAATAATACGCGTTTCAATAGGTAATTTTGGCTATACGTATCAAGGGATACGAGTTTGAAACTCGAATCAATCAAGACAGTCGTGTACACGAAGGCTGGTGCACGTTAAAACTGTCGTGGCCTCAAATGTGCTCACTTTCGCTTGGTGTGGGAGTGTAGAGAGTGGGGTGCCAGCTCAGGTGTTGACTTCGTCATCTGACCATGTTTCAAAATAAAGAAATGTCCTCGGATATTTCCCTCCGGAATTGATCCCGGACTATCGCCAGTAGCCCGTTGTGTTGCTCCAGTGCGAAGTTAATTACCTATCTTGAGATTATCTATAAGATGTATTTTCAGAGTAAACAACAAATCAGAGGGACTCAGGGTTGCTGCAGCCAAAACACTTATGAAATAGTAGCATAAATGTTTTTAAATAGTAGCAAATAGTCTCCTATTAAACCCTATTTTTGTGGAAATTTTAGTTGGTCAGATACAAAATGAAACATTTAAAAAACAAAATGTGATATTTAAGTATGAAAGAGACGTTGAAGATCTCGATAAGAAATTTAAATTTTTGGTACTCATAATTTCAATTTTAAAAACTCAATATTTTGTCAATCAAGATTTCATGACAATCTAGCAACCACAGATTCAGATGTTTTCTTTCATGGTTGCCTTGGTCTTGAAGCCAAAACATTTTCGCTTCCGCATTTTGTTGAAAAATGGGGGAGGGGGACTAAATTTTCGTTGACCTTTGGTGAATTTTTCCAAAAATGTCGCCAAAAGTTTGAAAATAACAAGCTTGAGACGATTTTGCTATAAAAGATACCCCTAATCGCCAAAGTTGAAAAGCAGTAGCTAAACCTCGCCTGTGGCAACCCTGCAAACGTGAAGAGAAGTATATTTTTTGGAGTATGTTATCCTTGAAGTCACAGACTAGTTAAATTGATTTGAAGCCCAATGGATTGTTTAAGAGTCCTCTAAATACAAAAATTGTAAGAAAATGCGACTTTCATGATGGGTTTCGCGTACCTTTTTAAACAGTTCTCAAATACAGAGAATCAAAACTCTTTCGAAAAGAAAAGAGAATTCGCAAAAATCCTACACTAACTTTCCAAGTGGTTTCCATGAGATGTCTCGTGAACAAAGATTTGACCAATGTTGCTAATGACGAGATATCTATCTCGTCATTAGCAACATTGCTAAATAGATATTGCAAAATTTTTAATGAATATGATTTTTAACTCCATTTGTAACTACGCCCATATTTTTCTGTTGCATCTTTAAGCACTCACCCCTTACTTGTTACCCCTCCTTGACCCATATGATAAGTAGGTTCGTCAGTGACCATATCTGACAGTTCAGATTGGATCTCCAGAAGACGTCCCACCACCTCAACGTTCAGTCAACCCAGAAAATTCTTCAGTCTCAAGATTTCAACTGGATATAGAGCTGACGCTCAGGATCCGCGTTAACGCAGCACTCCTTCTGGATCACGAGTTTCCTTCTGATGACGAGATATTTCGACCATGAGATCTTGTCAGTTTTTGATAAAGATGAGATAGCTGGTTGTGACAACTTCCAGGAGGGTTAAAAAGGGAAAATTCAGTAACTCGATTATATCTTCGATGAATCTAGAGCCAATATATTTTAACTGATGGAACGAAAATGGTGCGATGGAAGCCCAATATGGAACTTGAACTGGAGAAACTTATTCCTACAACACAGAGTGGTGATAGAAGGTGGTCTTGAGGTGAATTAGCGCTTTCTTGGTTTTAGAAATTGACAGTAAAATGATCGAATTTATGTATTTAACTATTCTGGCAGAAACTTTAAAAGGAAGTACTTGAAATTGGATATTATTTCAAATTCAAATATGGACATTCGACGCGTATTGTCCATATTTGTCGAACATTATAACTTTAACCATTGTCCTAAGTTTATTAACCCTCCAAGTGGTTTCGACGAAATACCTCGTCCATCAAGATCTGACAAATTTTGCTAATGACGAGATCTCTAGCCATCAAAATATTTAAGATATTTTCATGATCAAGATCTGATAGTTTTTTTCGAAAGACGGGATATCTCGTCCATCAAAATCTGGTCAGTTTTGTTATTGACGAAACAACCTCCTCTAGACAACCTCCAGGAGGGTTAAAACTCCTACACGAAGTCGATATTTGACTAGAGAGTGCAATATTTAGATCTATGCGAAACATATAATGAAATGTTAACACTTCACATTAAGGATTTATGACAATTTAAAAGTTCTAAAACAGTTCAACTAAAGTTCTTAAAATAAGCAACAAATATTATAAAATATTTGTTGAATTAAACTCTTATTAATTGGAATCCAAAGGCTCTCACTTGCAAAATTATATTAATGGACATAAAAAAATATATACTTTAATCTAAAAGTGAGCAACGAAACCGGTTTTTTACTAATTAGCTCTGTAATGTTTAGTTTAATGTCTAATAATTTCAACATTATTAAGTCACTGTCATCTCTTCGGATCCATTTCTTAGGTTAAGTAAGTTTTCTAGAACATAAAAGAATCGGTAGGTATTTAATTAACGTCGTACAACACAGCGGGCTATTGGCGACGGTCCGGGATCAAACCCGAAAGGACACCCGAGGACAACACCGTAGTTTTGAACTACGGTCAGACGACGAGGTCAAACCTGAGCTGGCACCCCACAGCAACGAGAGGACATTTGAGGCCACGACAAATTTAACATGAATCCCCCCTTGAACACGACGGTCTTTAGTTGGATTTGAACTCGCAATCCTCCAGTTGCTAATCGGTTACTTTTCCAACCGGGCTAGCGCGGCTCCATAAAAGAATCGGAAAAATAATGGAATACTTTACTTTTTCTTGAAAGTTCTGTTTAGGTAGAGAAATATCGCATGTTTTCAGCGGAACTCTGGGGGTTCCGCAGATCACTTTGGAAATCACAGGTTAAGAATGTTTGTCGTCGAGGACTGGCAGTGTTAACCCTCCAAGTGTTTCGTCGAAGATCTGATGAATTTTGCCAAGAACGAGATATACCTCGTAGAGACAAAATTGCCCAATTACTCCATGGGAAATAAGTCCTTACAAAAAATTTTGTTAAGTTCCATAGAATTCTATAGAGAAACGAGAGAGAGAAAAAAAATTTCCTTTCCATAGAAAAAATTCTATAGAGAAAATGATCTGCTTCTATTGAAATGTATTGCAATAGAATCCTTTAGAGAAAATCTTTAGAAAAGTTAGGTTGTCAAATCAAAATGAGCTTCTATAGAGGTTTGTAGACTTTCTAGAGGCTACTTAATAGAGCTTATAGAAAAATGGGCATAATTCTTTAGAGCACTTTCTATAAAAATTTGAATAGAATTCTATAAAAATGTTTGGTAAGCCGATTTAAATCAGCTTGATTTAAAAATCACGTGGTTTTTATTTAAAAAATCATTGATTTAAATCAACACTTTATAAACTTCATTTTCCTTTCCGTATTAAGTTTATATGAAATAACTATTAACAAAATGCATGTTATTTTATTCAAATAAGTTAACTATATTAAATATGTTAGGTAGGGTCTGGTGTGGTAAAGTGGGTAGTTCATGCAAAAGCTACCTCATTAATTACAAACCCTATTTTGATGGAAAATAAAACTCGCAACTATATATTTAAGTTATTTAAAAAGTTTTTCAATCGAAAAATTTTACTGGAAATATCTAGAAAATCCTGGTGACCTCTTGTCTGTTTTGATCCAGTCATGTGGGTTGAAATTGTCTGAGGAACTTTCTATTTGTGTATGCCTTTCTAAAACTATTATATATTTTTCGTTCTCCTGAGATAGATTAAAGGACTTGTTAACAGATTCCAATAAACAGGCAAGAAATTAAGAATGTTTTAATGCTAGATGTTTTTAAATGAAGTGGGGTAAAGTGAGTATAGCTTTAGGCTTAGCTGCAACATTGTTGAAACATTTTAGGGGTTCTTTTATGCTAAAGATATTTTTTTATCAGCAAAAATGAATAAGTATATAAGTATTCCATAATATATATGTATAGGTATAATATTATGGCTACCCCAATTTCAAGTCATGCCTTACAGCCCTTAGATGTTGTGGTTTCAATGCCAGTGAAAATAATATGGAAAGGAATTTCAATATCATGGTACAGGGAAAAGCAACTTGAAAATGTTTTAAGGTCACATTTCTGTCTATTGAAACAGTTATGTGAATCATTAAAATTGACCATGTTGTGAAAGAATTTAAGGAAAGTGGTTATATACCGTAAATTCACAGGCTGTGGAACACAGAATTTTAAGGATAGATTTATTTTCCAGAATGAAGTTCAATATATGTTATAAGCTTGTCACAAAATGAAGGGGGGGGGGGAATCAAGCTTCACAGAAAATAATAACATAATTTCAAGCAACTTACATGACATGTCAAGTTACTGTTTTCACTGTTAAAAAAAACCTGAAATTAGCCATATTAACAACCCTCTCAACTCCTATGTCTAAGGATGTTAGAAATGATGCTCAGATTTCATTGAGACGGAAGATGGTTCAGAAAAATAGGTGAGGTATTAACAGAGGCTGTAGCATCCTCAAGCATTTATTTCAAGAAATATAA
This sequence comes from Meta bourneti, assembly GCA_933210815.1. Taxonomy (NCBI): domain Eukaryota; kingdom Metazoa; phylum Arthropoda; class Arachnida; order Araneae; family Tetragnathidae; genus Meta; species Meta bourneti. Next base: position 74,943,799 of record OW119931.1, read on the forward strand.
GATGGGTCTAGTAAAAAGAAAAAGGAAAAACTTGAGAACATCAGCTCAGGCTTTTACTGAAAATAAAGTTACGGAACCAGAAGAAAATACTGGAGAACCATAGAGCAAAATTGACAGTATTAAGCAAGGTTCTTGGGTGATACGTAGGTTCAAAAAATCAGTTCAACAATTCGTTCAGCAAGTAACAGAAGTCGGAAAAGATTAATTCATTCTTAAAAATCTAGAGTTAATTGATGGTATATTTTCTAGAAAAGGAGGAATGGTTGGCATAAGATATTGGAAGCACATTTATTATACACACATTGCCACAAAACCTACATTTGATAATCATGGCCAGTTTTGATATGTAACCTCTATATCTTTCTCAAAATTCATGTTAACACAACGTTTTCATGAATTTTGAATAATTCATATTTTGTATTTTTGTGTAGAATTTTTGACTGTTATTTACAGTGAAATGAACACTCATAGTTTAAGTACATCTTGAGCTACAGCATTCATAAATATTGTTACGTATTATAAGTTGGCATTAAAAGGCCAATAAAATAATAGCTCATTGAAGAGTTAATTTAATAGTAGCTCATTCAACAAAAATTGTTCTTTTAATACTTATAATTGTTATATTGTGTTAATAATTTTTTCATCATTTAATTTGATTTTATAACTTATTTTTATGAATTACCCACTTTACCCTATACCATGGGGTAAAGCGGGTAAAAAAATAGCCACTTAACAAATTTATGTTTAAATATGAAGAAAAAACATATGCAATATGTTCTTGAATAATTCAAAGAAACACCACTTTTTAAAACTTGTCATTACTAAATTCTACTTTGAAATTGAAAACACTGTTTTTTCCCCACTTGACCCTAGTCTGTTTATGAAAAAAACAGACACTTAGTAGCAATGAAAAAGTTTTCTGCAGTGTCACAAAAGCATTCCAATTTTGCACATAAATCTTTATCATTGGGAATTTTAATATTTTCATTTTGTTTTGTAATATGTTGGTTAATCCCTAGGCATTTTTTACACTGCTAGCATAACTATTCTGTATTTATGGAATTAAAATTTGGAATGTAAAAGTTAATTTGCTCATCTGATAATTGAGTATGTTCATAAAATGTATTATGGATTGAAGTGGAAAGCTATTTTAATGATAGAGATGATTTTTATTGCAAGCTCCAAAATTCCACTCAATTGGCATGTTCTGGGGAATGCTATTACACTCATTCAATGCTACTCATAGAGAAAAGCATTTCTTGAATGTTATGTATAAACCCTTTTTGTGTGCTCGAAATAACTTTTAAATACTTTCCAATGCTCAGAGAAAAATTGGCATGTTTGATTTCAATTTATGTAAATTTTCATGTCTAGTCTCATTTTCTACTATTTACTTAGAAATAAAATCTTTTCACAAATAAGTGCTTTTTGCAAATAAAATAAATATTAATGAGTAGGAATTTTTTCATATATTTTGATTTAAGTACTTTTAATTTTCTTCTTTTTATTGGTGAAATCATTTTTTCTCAAAAACAAGTCCTAATCCAATTAATTCCTTTATAAAATAACTACAGAAATTCTCTACATTTTATTAATATATGATAAAATACATAATTAAAAAAATTCTGAAATTTTTCTGCTTTTTGATTAATTTTATACCAAAATTCATAATATGTGGTGTTAATGGGATCGCGCAACCTTATTTATCTAGGTCCAAAAAATTTCATGCTGCTGGTTATGGGTTAAAATCAAACTAATTTAAACCGCTCGAGAATCAGATTTGAAAACATTCCTTATGCATGGTATTTGTTGTTTTGTTCTATTTACTACTCTATCATGTGGTTAACTTTGCTAATTCGTATATTTAGTTTTAATCATTCAAAACTTGACCCTGCCATACTTCCAAATAAATTAATGCTATTCGTCATAAATAGTAATGCTTAACATAAATCAAAACTATCTAGAAACTGATTTGCAGGTTTCATATTCAACAAGTTTAAACTTCTACGGCATAAATTAAAATCATAAAAATCCAATTTTTTAATATCTTTTTTTAAGTCATGATTTTCTCATCCTGGTAAGGAGATACAGTTGGAAAAAACAAATTAACCTTTACCCAGAACTGGTGACAGTTTGGAACAGGTTTTTGCACCAGAGGCTTTTTGCAGGCAGTATTCGACGCTAAGATAAACCACCAGGAGGGGAAAAACAAATAAATTCAAATCCAAGCTAAAAATATACAGTTCATATAATAAATTGATTAAGAATTGTTAAGATTTCAGGATGTTTCTGCTTGTCTCAAGGCTGTCACAACCAAAGTACTTGTAAAATAGTAGCATAAATGCTTTAAAATTGTAGTAAAAAAGTCTTAAGACTATTTTAGTTGCTAATATAATCAGCCAAAATAATAAATGTGCTAATTAAGTACGAAGCAGACGTTGAAGATCTCGCCAAGAAATTTAAATCTGAAAAAACTAAATATATATATATTTTCTTAATAAGGTTTTCACAACAATTTAGCAACCAGATTCCGATGTTTTTACTTCCTATTTGCCACGGCTTGGCGCCAAAACTTTGAAATTGGCTTCCCTTGGAAAAATGTTATCTGTCAGTTTTTTATGGCATGCTTCGTATGTCGCAAGGAAGAATTTCTTAGAAACAAACAATGTTTAGAGCAAGTGGAAAATAAGTATAAATAAAATAAGATTATTCATACAAATACTAGGTAAGTATTTATTAGGTAAATATTTACTTCTATTAAAAAGTTTACTTTCTCAGGAATATTCTTATAGAAGTTCAAGCTGAATAATTAGTTTCAAGTCTAATGGAGAACCAGGCTTTTTAACATGAATGTTAAAAAGATTTAAAAAATTGAGCAAGTAAACTTTATTGGCATGGTAACATAAAAAAGATATACTAATTTTTTACGAAATTCAAGTAATCACCAGGTTGCCATAATCCTCACAGGGTTGCCTTTGTCTACCACAACTCGCTACAAAAAGCTTGCCAAACAAAGCGCTAGAAGCTTTACCACTTAAAAACTCTATATCACATCTGTAACAAAAAAAATGGGGGACTTAACTTTCATTGACCTTTAGGGAATTTTCAAACATGTCGCCAATATTTTGCAGAGTTAAGAGACGATTTTGTGTGTGTGCTAAAAACGATACCACTAGTCGACAAAGTTGAACAATGTCATCTGTGGCAGCCTAGCTTTCATAAAAAATAGCAGCGACATATTTCTCACATTTGTGTAAATTTTAAAAATGTAAGAAAAATTAAAAAACGCATTTTGTGTACTTGGTAACGTTTATTGAAAAAAAACATTCCAAACACACATTTCTATTTTGATTCACTTGAACAAAATATCTAGTAAAGATTCCACGAACAGGTGTATATTTCGTAATGTATGACAATTCCCGTTTTCAAAATGAAGACATACATTTTTAATACGAACGTAAATGTTGACAAATAATATACATAAAATCAAACAAAAAATTTTGAAAACAAGGGCTCCAATGACACGCTTTGTCAACTTCAATTAATTTCTATTCAAAGATCTGAAAATATTCTAGTTATGAAGCTTACAGTACACTAATGAAATAATTCTTACTCTTCCGTTTATATTTAACAGATCAAAAGAAATGTTATTAAAACCTAAATATATTTCGTATACGTAATATCCATTAGATTAAACATTAATAAGGAACAGCAGTTTCCACGTTCACACACACAAGGTAGCTATATATAAATTTTACAAAATTAAGAAAATATCAAAAGAAACGATGTGCCTAGAAAAATGTATACTGATAGGAACCATTCCAGAGATATACATTTGTATATCTTTGCAATTCACAGTCACAAATATCCAAAGCATAAATCACACGAACAGTCATGTTGTAATTTCGAACTTCCGTTTTCAAAGAAATGTATACATCAGAATTCTTAACATGAAAATTTGCAAAAAATACACATAAAATTGAACAAAAGTTTCGAGGAAAACGAACTTGGATTTACGGTACAATGAAAGGTTTTGAGATCACATGACACTCTTAAAATTCTCTCAGCTTCTAAATTACAGATTAAAACAAGTTTTTAAAACTAAATAATTTTACGAGGCTGAATATAATATTCATTTATCCTGGTAAAATGATTTATTTTTAATTATTACATTACATAACTGTATATTTATGTCTTAATTTATAAAACGTTAACCACAAAAAATTGAAACCAAATATTGATTTCTTTTGAAACTAAACAAAAACTCACAAAGCACAATACAAGAAGACACATACTAATTAATATTTTTCTAAGCGATTGAAAAGGCTACATCTATATACGAGAAAGCAAAATCGTAATTGCGTTACAACAAAATCGATAGCTACAATTGTTATTACTTTTTCAATACTTGTATCATAAATGTTATAGTTCTTCAAAAAGTACATTTTAAACAATAGAAGTGATCAATTACTAAATAAGAAGTGCTTTGGTTAGTATTTAGTAATATTTTAACAGAAAATATTTTTCGACTTAAAGCAAAACAGGCAATAATTTATATTTTCCGTACACTAAAAATTTAAAAAGGTATCTTACTTCGTAATTTATAATAAAACAATTTTCAACCCAACAGCACTATCTATTTAATGGACAATCAACATTTTAAGCATCACCGTCGCTGCTAAGGAGCCGTTGCTTTTAATGAAATCTTTCCATTCCTGTGAGCTTAAAATTTCAGCGGAGTAAGAGTGAATGAAACTCTCTACAATCTCCTTCAAATAGTCATCCTGGTGAAGATCAGCCAGAGTCAAAATTTCGCACACATTCGCCAAGGACAAATTGCTTATCAAGACCAAGGCACATTGAAACTTTAACGTCAAAACTTGGTATTTGTCAGCAGCGGAATACAATAAAGCTGCATCTGCTGTCTGCAGCTCTTCCATTGTATCTGTGTACACGAAGGCCAGCATTCTGTCCATGGTATCTGCATCTACATCGGCTATGTCCACGACGCCCGTGTCCTTCTCTTTCATGTTGCTATCGAACATGGAACTGAACACGGGAGATCGCGCCTTAAGTATGATCTTATGCACCTTGAAAGCTCGACCACCTGCTTGAAGTGTGACGTCGGAGAGTGCCTCTTCTCCGTACATGTTCTCGAGCTCCCCAAACGGATTGTGAAGGTTTTTTACGATGGACTTCAACTCAATTGGGGAATTATTCACAGCGTGATGCACGTGTTGAAGTTCAGAATACGCGAAGTCGATACGAAGGTGTAGAAAGTCGTTGGTACTCTTCAAATATTCATCCTCTTCAAGTTTACCGAGTTTGATAAAGGACGGGAATTTCCAGACGTCGCCTGTCACATTGGCTTCCATGGTATCTGTCACATTGGCTTCGAATAAATGTTCCTCCTCTGCAAAATATTCAACACTTTTCAAGGCATTGAGCACCGATATCTTGCATTTTGCGTATATATTTTTAGGGCAGATCCCGTTCACGATTTCAATTTGGACGGACTGATTAGCGACATAAAACGTCACAAAGAAAAATGGCCCATCTGCCAATATTGAGGAAATTTCTACTGTGAGTCTTTTATTTAGGGAAAGAGAACTGAATCGATGAATTGACCAGGAAATAATCTTCCTCTGAATTTCAATCAGAGTTGTAACAGAGGAAATATCATATAGACGTATTAATGATTCATCCATATCTTCTCTCATAGAAGTGGTAAAAATTCCCATGTCGTATGCACCATCGAAAGTAAGATCACCCTTACGGTTGTGTTTTGATGCCGACAAACAGCATTTTAAAGTGAAAGTGTCATTTGGCAAGTAGACATCTTTAAGGTTAAATATCAAGTCTCTCGGGACAAACTCGGAGAATCCATGGAATTTTCTTGCATGTTGGAACTCATAATCGTCCATCTTTTTCGTTATTCGTTTAGTAATATCAAGAGAAAATGCTGTAAATGCAAAACCAATTGGTGTACCTTCAGATTCGTTCTTATCCATACATTGAAGAAAACATGACAAGGTATTTTCTTTTTCATAGCCTCTGGGATACAGACACAAGCGCCATTGTTTCAGTATCAGATTAGAAGCACAAAACACAGGACTTTCTAAACACTCCCCGAATTTCTGTGGACACATACTGAAGTTTTGGATTCTCCACGTGAAAGTAAATCTGCCCATTTCTGAAAGCGACATCTTTTTTTAAATCCGCACTATTTGAGGCGAGTACCACGACAACGCTCTCCTGTCCCGCGCAACAAGTCCAGGAAATAGCTACTTCTAGCGATGGGGTTATTCAGGTACAGTCGCAATAACAGTGTTATTGCAAATTAGCAGTCAGCACGCAAATAACAGTCATCAATACATGCTTCTGCCGATGATTGCAGTGAAAGCTGTTAGGAAAGCATAATCTCTCGGTAGTTGTTGATACCAGTTTGCGAATAAGCAATAACAGTTAACACTGTTATTGTTATATATATAAATGAATTTTCCTTTTCTGCCTACTTCCTCAAATACGTCATTCACAGTTCGAAAATTGCGAACCGAAACTGGTGGTAGAATCGGATAATCGAAGGTGACTCATGTGACCTTCAACTTATTTTTTTTTTTCAAAACCTATTCGTAGCTTCGGTCAATTTTCCATAAGAGAAGGATTGATTTTCATTTGCAAGAAATGCCAAAAGGCTGAAATCAAATATTGATGCAATAAACATTAGTTATCTTTTGCGAATTTCCTTTCGATGAGTTCTTTATGGTAGATGTGATTTTGTTCTTAAACAAGACTTACGCATCTGAAAATTATGCTTCCATGATTAAATGTTTTTAATTCATGTGCATAAATATAACCAATAACACTTAGAAAATTGCATGAGCACAAAAACAGTTACAAGAAGTTTCATTTTAATGCCGTGATGGAAATTCATTTTCTCTTTCTGGACAGTGACTCTTAAAATTGAGTATACATAATGATTCCAAAATTCGTTTATAAATTATAATTTGAACATCATTTTTACAAGAATTATAAAGCGCACATTTGAAAACATTAAGCGGAAAAAAAACAATTCCATATTTGTTGGAACGTTTCATAAGATAGGTTTCAAATGACAAATTTACAAAATTGTTGGTTACCAAACTGGGTTTTCATCCGGTCATTTTCGTCCAGAAACATAATTAAAAAGCAAAATAAATTTTTCTTGCTAATATTTTTGAATGAAAAACAGCTTCTAAGCCGAGGGTCTCTGAATGAACTGGAATTTGCGTAGTTTTTCTGAATATTTTTGCCAATTTGTCTCATGGAATCGTTCATCAATTTTTAAGATGATGTATAGTTGCTGTTAAAGGTAGTAAAGAAGCCTTAACTATTTTCTTACTTTCTATTTTTAAACTTAAATATTCTCTACCTTTTCTCTCTGTCTGGAGACATCTACGAGAGGTATTTTCTGTCAAGTTATATATAAGGTTGCGGTGGTGTTTCTTCTGGGACGATATGTTTCCTGTGAATTTTCTGGAACCTCGGTAGCCCAGTTGGAAGATTAGTGGTAAAACAATCGGAGGGTTACGAGTTCAAAACTCGATCCAACCAGACAGTCGTGAACGTGAGGGCTGATAACCGTTCAATTTGTCGTGGCCCCGAATGTCCTCACGTTGGCATGGTGTGGAAGTTTGGAGAGTGGTTTGCAGACTCAGGTTTCCCTCGCTTACCTACCTGACCGAGGTTCAATATGGCGAGGTGTCCTCAGAATTTACTCTTCGGGATGGATCCCGTACCGTCGCCAATAGCACGTTACGTTCCTCCAGTATGACTTTAATTAAGCTGCCTACCTACCTGAACCTTTTCAGCATTTCGCAACAAAAATTCCAAAGAATAAACTTCGATTCGATATATGATAGTTAACTGGTCTACGCCAATTAGATTGAATGACAAAAGTCGTCAAAAAGACGATACACTACATTTTAAGGTTACCGATCCGTATGGATCGTAACCCGTATCATTTGGACAACAGAAGTAAAAGGTTCGTCTGGTTTGTTTGTTTACACTGATATTCGCTTTCACAGACACAAAAATTTGACACTACATACAAATTTTGAGTATCTTTTTAAACATTTACTCTTCAATAGGTAATGCTAGTTAATTAACGTCGCATTGTAGCAACACAACGAGCTATAGGCGACGGTCCGGGATCAGTCCCCAAAGGATCTGAGGACAACGCCTCGTAATTTCGAGCCATGGTCAGATGACGAGAACTACACATGAGCTGGGACCACACTCTCTAAACTTTCACATCCAACTAACGTGAGGACAGGCAGATTTAACGTTGCACCAGCCCCTGTGTACACGACTGTCTTTGGCTGGATTCAGTTTCAAACTCGTAATCCTCCGGTTGCTAATCCGTTACTCTTCCAACTGGGTTACATGGAGCCCCTAGTATGTTGAGGAAGCAATTCGCTTTGGCCAATATTGCCCAAATTGTGGGTGTAACTTTGACCACTCCTTAATTGTGTTAAACATTTATTAAACATTCAAAAATGAATACTGAATTCATTTATGCTACAGAATGCCAAAAATGCAGAGTAAATTATTCACACTTTTAACACATTTAAGCGATAATTATGTCGATAAATAAGGTAACCCCTTTCAATTCAGTGATTGATTTCAATCGTAGCAAATCAGGGGGTCGCCATTTATGTTCGTGAGACTTTTTGTACCAATCTACAGCATCCGGAGGGCTGGGAGTTCGATACTCGGTCCAACAAAATCACGTCGTGACGCTGGTGCAGGTTAAATCTCTCGTAGCATCAAATGTTGGAGTGGTGTGGAAGTTTGGAGAGTGGGGCGCCATCTCAGATGTTGATCTCGTCGTGTGACCGTGATTCTAAGTTACGAAGCCTTTGCCTCTTATCTTTCCCTTCGGTGCTGATCCCTGATCGAGTTACGAACTCGCAACCCTCAGGTTGTTAATCCGTTGCTCCTCCAACTGGACAACCGCGGCATCAAAATTTATACAACTTTCAATTTATATATCTTTCAATAATGAATTAATCAATTACTAACTATTAGACAATATTGCTTTGACACTTAAAAAAGGTATGTAGGATACTCTAACTAATTTAGGATGAGTTTTCATCCAGAATCTCTACTTTAGCAGAAGGGATAAAAGCGACATAATTAACAATTAAAGAGTTTATTTACAAATAAAGGGGGGGAAAATTTACAGATTAAGAATAGTTACAATTTCACTTCATCGGATATTAGTTAGACATGGCCGTACGCCATCCTCTTTCGCGTCATCGTTCTGCAACTATCTCTGGGAAAATCGTCCTAAGCCAGTTCGTCTAGACTTGGCGGCGCTTCTTCATTTCCCGTATTTACACACAGGTAGGGATGGGAATTACTGTTGTTTTAGGTGAACAGTTCTTTGCTGTTCCTGTTCTTTCTAAAAAAACTGTTCTTTTGCTCACTACTGTTCTCACATTCATAGAGCCTTGTTCCTATAGCAACCGCCCGTTATGGCGGGAGTTTTCGTGGTAGACACACAGGGCCCAGATTCTGTTGACACCTCATTTTTTTGTTTGTACTTATTGTAGATAATACCGGAAAAGGCTAAGAAAAAAAAATTATTGCTAGCGTTTTCGCGATCAACGATTTTTTATTGGGGAAGATTTTTTTTCTCTTGTTTTCACAGAAGAAAACGAAAGATAATATATCGCATAATTTTGGATTTTTGAGTTGATCGAGATGTTTCTTACGTCTAATTGAACCATCTACAACATTGTTTCTGAAAATGTGATTCGTGGTGCATAGGACAAAAAATTTCCCCTCCCTTCGTTATACATTTTGAGGAAATTTTTGGTCAACAAAATTTGAGCCCTGATAATCACAGGGCAGACGTCTAAATACACTGCTGGCCACCCAAATTGCAACACCAAGAAAGACAAGAGATAACACAACAAAATTTATTTTGTAGATAACATGTTGACCAAGTATAAATGATTAAATTTATAGACTTCTGTGAAGTGTGGTTCCTGCCAAAATCAGTAGCCAGAGTAGCCGCCATTGTTGGAGATCACCGCTGCCACACGCCTCGGCATTGATTCAAAGAGACTTTGGATGTGTTCTTGGGGTACAGCAGACCAAGCAGCTTCCACACGTTGCCAAAGTTGATCTGGTGTGGCAGCTGGGGATGTATTCTGGGTCAATCGTTGAGCAACCATGGACAACATGTTTTCTATCGGCGAAAGATCCGGAGAGCGAGCTGGCCAGGGAAGCAATTCAATCTGACGATTGACGAAGAACCCTTGGACAATGCGTGCCACGTGTGGTCGTGCATTATCCTGTTGAAATATGGCTGTGGGCAAGCCCTGAAGGTAAGGAAGGACAACTGGCTCCAACACCTCGGAGATGTAGCGCTGGCTGTTTTAAAGTACCGGCAATGCGTACTAGAGGAGTGCGAGAGTGATATCCAATACCGCCCCATACCATAATACCCGGTGCAGGACCAGTGTGGCGGTGCATAACGCAGCTGTTCAGCATCCTCTCTCCACGGTGTCTCCAGACTCGAATCCGACCATCGTGGTGTTGCAGACAGAAGCGTGACTCGTCAGTAAAGACAATTTCATTCCATTCTGCCGTCCACATCCTTCTTTCATCGCACCATTGGCGGCGGAAACGTCTGTGGTTCTGCGTCAAGGGTAGACGAAGCAATGGACGTCTTGCGGACAGACCACTCTGCTGTAAACGGCGTCGAATGGTACGCGCAGACACTGGATGATGCGGTACAGACTGAATGTGCTGTGCTATGGTTCGTGATGTGGCTGAGCGATCCGTCACTGCCATACGCACAATATGCCTGTCATCACGTGAAGTGGTGCACTGAGGTGGATGCGATCGAACACGTCGGTCCGTCGTACCCTCCTGCATCCAACGATCACATATCCGCATTACAGTTGTTTGGTTTCGTCCAACACGACTACCGATTTCCCAGAAAGATAATCCACAATCTCGGTAGGCCACTATCCTTCCTCTGTCGAACTCGGATACTTGATCAAAAGATGATCGCTGTTTTCTACGAGGCATAATTGATCGTTTTTTTGAAAAAACCACAAGAAAAACACAATTGCCGTACTTGAAATCGTCGAAGTCTCCAAGCCTTAAATAGCGCTTTGAAGTGGCGCCACAGGCGCGCGTGATGTGCGTCTGCGCTGAAATTCTAATCATTTGCATATCTCACCTCCGCTAATGCATGTTGTAAATTTCATATTATTTGCATGCTTCCTTCAGGGTGTTGCATTTACGGTGGCCAGCAGTGTATATCTTAGAGCAACAGGGAACAGTCATTAAAAATTAAGCACTTAAGATGTCTTGAGGTTACCACTTTGAAATTAAAATTAATTTATTTATCAAAGGCCAGATTAACCATTACATGATATGTCTTTGCACGTTCAAAAACATGAAGAATGTAAATCAATAGAATTGAAATATACATTACAAAAATATACAATACGTAAAATACTATAAACACTACAACAATGTCAACTACTTTATAAAAATAGTTGGCAAAAATAGAGCATGACGCCCGATCCGAATCTCCATCTTTCATAGTGAAATATGTCCACACATTTGAAAATTTGCGTTCCATTGTGTGGTAAAATTCGGTTTTAAAAAGAAGTTAAAATAATTACAAATCCTAAGAACGAGTAGAGGCAACTCCACTAGAGGGAAGTCTAGACAACAAAATCTTAATCATTTTTGTTTCTTTAATTTGTTTAAAATTTCCCTCACCACCCTGTCATTGCCTAATTAAAAAAATTCACAATTATTAGGCTAGTCTTTTCACAGATTCGTCAAACGTCGAGGCCTTAGTTCAGTCAAGAACAGTTCCGTGTGCAGTTTTACCGAAAACAGCTCCGCGAACAGAGTCAGAACAGGTTGAGAGCAGGAATCATTTTCCGAACAGGAAGTAAAACAGCTCAGAGAACAGGGTCGGATCAGTTTGAGAGCAGGAATCGATTCCTTCGGTAAATTTGATTCCTGCTCTCAAACAGGAAGTATTCTCAGAGCAGGGTGTAGGTTTATGGACAGAGAACGGTTGAATGAATCGACAGGAAACAGTGAGTCACGAACTGTAGGATGAACAGCTGTGTTTCGGACTTAGCATAATTTAGAATATACGAAAATTTTTAGCGAACTTAGAAAATTCGAGGAAAGACAAACTACTTTTTTTGCAAAATTCCCACTCGTTTAAAATCGAAGTAGAAAAAATTGCTGTTTCTTTTTACAAAAAGAACGGAGAACAGGGTTTTGTGAAAAGTGGGAACAGGCTGTTCCCGTTCTTTTTGAAGAATAGGTGAAAAAGAACAGGTTGTTCTTTCTTTCCCCATCCCTACACACAGGGAGTGGCAGATGGAATGCTGATCTTTAAAATATAATCCACAGGTATTTATTATGTTTGGGCAATTTAACAGTTTAATAAAAATAACAATTTCTTTGATCAGCCTTTGGAAGATGTGAGAAAAACAAAGACTTACCCACTCATTTAACATTAGAAGCTCGGAATTTCAACCACTCGTAACATATCATAGATTTGGCCAAATTTATATAAATTCTGGTTATTTTGATCCAGAAAATGAGTCTGTAATCAAGAATGGGGGTTATCCTTTAAGAAATTGAGTTGTTTTAAATTTAATATGAAGACGGACCCTAATGTAGATTTAGAATTCACATTTACTTATAGTGGACATTATTCCAAATCAAATGACACCTTTGGTTTGATTCCACGACGCAAATAACAATAGGTGTTCGAATATCATTTTGACCAATTGTACATTTATCTACAAAACTAGCCCCAATTTAGTCAAGATAGGTAGGCAGTTGATTAACGTCACTGTGGAGTAACACAACGGGCTATTGGTGACGATCCTTGATCAATCCACGGTCAACGCCTCGTAAGCTGGCACCCCGCTCTCCAAACATCCACACCACGCCAACATGAACACATTTGAGGCTACGACAGATTTTCCGTGCACCAATCCCCGTGTACACGACGGTCTTCGGCCGGTCCGAGTTTCGAACTCCCAACCCTCTGGTTGCTAATCCGTTACTCTTCCAACTGGGCTACCTCGTACACTAATTTAGTCAAATCGGACAATTAGATCGTGCGTTACAAGCGAGGTTGTGATTCTAGAATTTTGAAAAACTGTCCATTTTTCAAATTCAAATCAGTATAAAACTATCGTAAGATAAGAGCTAGAATTTTCCAGAATTTGTTTTAGTTTGAACCAAATAAGCAGTCCAACAGATATTTCGCTCATCGCTCAAAGATGACAGAACAAGCAACTTATCTTTGACTTGGTTGACTTTTAAAAGCAATAACAGAAACTGACGAAGGTAGATAGAGTGCGGATGTGTATGGCGACGCAGCGTCCGGGATTCGGGAATTAAAATACTTGTGTAAGGGTGCAAATTTTTTGTTGCGTCCTCTTTGTTTTGTCAGAAAATCTGTCGCTGGTTCATCAGCTACAAGAAGAGATTTTCTGCACATCAGTCAATTGCGATAAAAGGCAGGTGCCACAATTTCTCTTTCCCCTCGTAAACGATTTGCTTGTGTAAACGCTAATGGATCTCGAAGAACAGAGAACGAAATCTGGAATACGATGAGCTTGGCTGCTCATTTTGTAAATCTCAAGATTTGGTGAATCTCGTATGCATTCAGTTTGTGTCTGGCCTGCTCACGTCATTTTGTTGAAATTTTAGAAAACTTTTTAGGAAAATTTAGAAAATTAGATTTTAGAAAAATCGGGCTGTGGATGACTGCGGTTTGACCCATATAGCTTATTCATGTGCATAACTTACGCGGGTAGGTAGTTATTAACGTCGCATGGAGCAACACAACGGGCTATTGGCGAAGGTCCGGGATCAAAACCGAAGGGAAAGAATCGAGGACAACACTACGTTATTTTGAACCACGGTCAGATGTCACATCTGAAACTGTTTTGAGATAAGTATTCAATTATTTTAAGGTGACAATGATTATCTTAGACACATTTGAACGCATTATGCAGGATTACTGGGTCATTTTATGTCAAATTGACATAAAAGTTGCATTTTCAATATTGCATTTCCTCCTTTCCGAATTTTTCTCACGTTGGCGTGGTGTGGAAGTTTGGAGAGTGGGGTGCCAGCTCAGGTGTTGCCTCGTCATCTGACCGTGGTTCAAAATTACGTGGTGTTGTCCTCGGATCTTTCCCTTTGGGATTGATCCCGGACCGTCACCAATAGCCCATTGTGTTGCTCCAGTGTGACGTTAATTGAAATACCCAAATACCCAAATACCCTTTCCGAATTTTTCAGATCTTTCCTTTCGGGATCAGTCCCGAAAGGAAAGATCCGAAGAAAACGCCTCATAATTTTGAACCACGGTCAGGTGACGAGAACACCTGAGCTAGCCACCCCACTTCCCAAACTTCACTCCAACGTAGGGATATTTGAGGCCTCGACGGATTTGACGAGCATCAGTTTCCATGTACACAACGGCTGGACCGAGCCGGTTGCTAATCTGTTGCTCTTCCAGCTGGGTCACCGCGGCCCTTTCTAAAATACACGTCGAAAAACCTGCAGAATGAAGTTGCAAGCCTTTTAAATTATTTCGTCTTGGTGTTAATCCTTTTTCTGTTGTTGTACACCTCAAAGCAAGAAAAATGCGTTCCGAAAACAGGGTGAGATCTCATAAATAAATTTATTTTTCGGTTCCTGAACCTTTTACATTTATTCACGAATACTTGTCTTTCCAAAGGTAGAATTCTTGCGTTCGGAACGTGAAGAGTCATTTGTCATTTATTTGTTTCCTTCAAGTACGTGCACAGGAAGCTAAAAAAATCCATTAATTTATTCCACCCCTCCAGCACTATTTAGCACAGACGTGCTTTAAAACTCTGTCGCTTGACGGATGAGTTGTTACCTTGATTCTCGAAATCGATAAGGGCTGCGGAAGCCCAGTTGTAAGGGTAGCGGATTAGCAGTCGGAGGGTTGCTAGTTTGAAACTAGGTCCAACTAAAGACAGCCCTGTACGTGGGGCCTGGTGCAATGGTGGTTAAATCTGTCGTGGCCTCACGTTGGCGTGGTGTGGAAGTTTGGGGAGGTGCTCAGGTGTTGACCTCGTCATCTGACCGTCGTTCAAAATTAGGTGTTGTCTTCGGATCTTTCACTTCGGGAAAATTTCGGACCGTTGCCAATAGCTCGATGTGTTCCTCCAGTGCGACGTTAATTAACTACCTACGTACCTGAGTCGATACGGCGGCATTCTTTATTAGAATGTTTGGGTTTGCGGTTTTATGGCGCATGGGCCATGTTTGGTCACTTAATGCACGTTGTTTAGTTCCCTCTGTCTCTTAACACTCCTTGTGGTTGCCTCGACGAGGTATCTACCTCGAAGAAATTAATCGAAAACTGATCAGATCTTCATCCCGTCATCACAACAAAATCGGCAATGTCTTGATGACAAGACATCTCGTCTTTAGCAAGTTTGTCTGTTCTTGATGGACGTGATATCTCGTCTTTTGCAAGTTTGTCTGTTCTTGATGGACGTGATATCTCGTGTTTTGCAAGTTTGTCTGTTCTTGATATCTCGTCTTTTGCAAGTTTGTCTGTTCTTGATGGACGTGATATCTCGTCTTTTGCAAGTAAGTTTGTCTGTTCTTGATGGACGTGATATCTCGTCGAAACCTCTTGGAGGGTTTTCTATCCTTTGAGCAACGATAACGTATTAGCAATGGGAGAGGTGAAGTTCGAAATTCGTCCAACCAAAGACCGTCCCATGATATTACGGAAATCCCGAAAGAGTTTATTTTAATTATAAGACAGCAAAAAATGAGTGAATTATTTTATACTAAACTTTAATTGAATTTTTAAGACAGGAAGTAGAGTGCCGAGAGACTTCCTTTTCATTAGTTAACCGTAAAAGTGTGAGCGGTAATGAATGGTCCTTTCGAATCAGATCAGCAAATCGGAACACACCAGTAGCAAACATTCCAACTGCAGCAGCCTTAACAACTGCTGTGAATTTTTCGTTCCGATAGATCACATGTAAGCCAGAAACGTCCATTGAATTAATGAAAAAATTCCCTTTAAACCCATGGTCGATATTTCATGTTTAAATCGCAGGCATATAAGTTTTGTTGGTAAAAGGATCAGACGCGTAAGGATTGCAAGCAGTCTTGTAATTATTTGATATGTAAAAAGACCTACTGCGCACTAAATCCAAGCGAATCCATTAATAACGAACCGGATCAAGTTATGATCTACGTATCTTCGCTGCATTGCTGAGAAAATAAACAAGAAAGAGATAAATCAGCGTCAGTTTTATTACAAACATTCACTTCAATGGTTAAAACAAATCCGAAGGGAATAGCTGACTCATTGAGATTGAAGGTCATTCGACAAGAAGTTTTCAAAGTACTTGCGTTTGATGTGATTCGAGCAGAGACCAAAGATGAGATTGTTTGATCTCGATTTGCAGAATAGAACTAAACCTGATCAGAATATCAAAACAGAAGCGATGGTCATTGAGTTCATTAGGCATGGCTATATTGAAATTCCTTTTCAATAGGTTAGAAACATTGCTTTCGAGAAAGGAATCAAATTAACCGATACTGGAACCAAAAAGAGATACATATCCTGATAGGATCGGATTATATACGGGAGATTTTATGACAGAAATATAAAGATATGGCAAATGTTTAGTTGTAACTCCTAGTGTGTTTTGATATGTAATTCAAGGCATAGAAATTGAATATGAGTGAGAATGTTTGTAAATCAGGGGTAGCCAAGATTCTTTGACCGTCGATACCTTCAAGAGTTTCTGGATTTTTTTATCGACCCCCTCTATTTTAATATTATGTAATTATAATAGGACAAGCAAAAAAGACACTTATATGAGTTTTTAGGTTGTTTATTTTAGAGCTAGTATTTATTGCATGTACAATTATATTGCCTTAACGCCATGGGGATACGTTTTTGACGTCCTTCTTAACATTACATATTTGATAGAAGGAATAAATAATATAAGATTTAATTTAGGTCCCTTACTACGGTGAGATGACGAGGCAACACTTGAGCTAGCACCCCACTCTCCAAACTTCCACACCACACCAACGTGAAGACATTTGAGGCCACGGCATATATAACGTGCACCAGCCCCCTTTGTACACGACGGTCTTGGATTGGATTCGAACTCGCAACCTTTCGTTTGCTCGTCCGTTACTCTTCCAAACGGGCTACTGCCCCCCCCCCACCCATGATTGAACGAAGCACCATTTTTAAGGAGATTGAACTCTAATTATGGTGTTGCAAATGAGGCGCCTGATTAATTTGAACAATAAATACAGACACTATTCAGAGTTGCATTTTCAATATATTGAAATTATGGACGAACAATTAAACGACGGTATAATTGAACAAGTCAAAATTGTTTCGAACAATTATAAAAATATGGAATATTTTATGCCCCATCCTGCAGTGGTAAAAGAATTAATAGAGTAGGTTAGGATTGTCTACGACGCGTTCTCAAAATCTAAAAGGGAACAATCTCAACGATTGCTTAGAGAATGGGCCTAGTCTCAATCCAGATTAATTCGGATCTCTCCCTTTGGGATTGATCCCGGACCGTCACCAATAGCCCATTGTGTTGCTCCAGTGTGACGTTAATTGAAATACCCCCTCAATCGATTAGCTCAAAATTTTTAAATTTCGATATCATCCAATAGCATTTTGAGCAGATATTCAAAGAACCGATTTAGAGGTTGGCATAGAAAGGCAAGATAGGAGATACTTGTAGTTTTTAAGGGAACGGATCTCGATTTCGGTTGTCGTGATATCAGAGTCTGCGATTTAAAATCCTGACGGCTACTTTTAGACTGCACCTTAAGAAGAATGAGAACTCGCATGCTGAAGCGCGTGCTGTTAGACTACTATGTTGACGATTTAATTATGGTCACAGCCGCTGTTGAAGAGGCCAAGACGATATGCCCTCGGATGTGCCTTACCAAATGATCCGATCTAGGCCTAACTCCAATTGCTTTCTGTTCTCACTTCATCCGAATGATACGCCCAGACCATCTCATTCACTGTATTTTTATGCCTTTAATAATATATGTTTCTTTGTATCGATGGTATAACTCGCAATTAAACCTTCACCGCATTACATTTGTCTGTATGCCACCAAATATGCTACTCAAAACCTTTCTTTGAAAAGTTCGTGGAGCTTTTTCGACGCTCAAGATCATAGTCCAAGTTTCAAAGACATTGGAGATTCATTGCGTACCATCTACAAAAGCTGTACTATACTTCTGACGTGAATACTTCTTTAAAATCGGAACAGTACTAGGCGGTATGCATGAAAAGTCGAGAGGAACAAAAAAGGGTTATAACTGTTTCGTCTCATGATTTCAGAACTGGAAAAAACATCCAGATGATAAATAAAGAGTCTAGATAAAGGATCTCCTTACCTGGCATGGACCTTCGTACGGATTACGCATGCGCACTGAGAGCAGGGAAGGGGTCGACAATATGTCGAAATTCTACGATGCTGGGCTCCACGTAATCTAGTGTAACATTGGATTAAATGGAGTGAGGACTGCCTAATTGGTGTCATTCGAAAGCTACCGAACTACGCTACAATCACAGACCTTTAATCAATTAAATTATCCTTCAATATTAATATCAAACTGCACTTTAATCGTTCAAACTGTAAATTCATTGTTGGACATTCACACACAATAAACAATCGTTAAAATTTCCTATGTCTGCTTCATTCATTCCACAATCCAACATCAGACCTGAGTATTCACGTCACGTCAAAATTACGGTTTGTGTTATTGACACAACCTATTAATTTTTCCCTATCTATTCAAAGTAACGAGTCTACGCTAGCATGCCGACAACGATTCTCAACAACTTAACCAAAATATTCGTGAAAAAATTGAACGATTTCCTAGAAACGAATGAACGAAGCTCAAACGTAATTGAAAACGTGATCTAGAGAGCCTATATTTACAGCGTGGAGGTCATTTGGCCGATGTCATATTCCATAAATAATCCCATTAATTGAGCAAACAATGCGTACAAAATCAATATGTATCATCATACTATGTAATCTGATTAAATTGATTATATTTCGTTGGCTTACAAGTGAAACACACTCAAAATTTTCACATATGGATTTCTTTTAGTTCTAAAACAGAATGCTTAGACTGGTGAAATCCCAAAGCCATTTTTTCTTTGCATGAAGATTAGATTTCCTCTCAAGAAACATATACAGAAATTAATAAATGTACATTATTTATCATAATTAGTAATAAGGTGGTATAGCAACATAATAATATTTAAAGTACCCTTCTCTGAATAACTAAATTAAATAACACAGTGTAGTAATTGTTAAAATTAAAAATTTTCGCATTGCTGGAAAATTAGAATTTTTACCCCTTCATTTTCTCAGAACTGCGTTTCTTTGTACTTAAAGCTTGTAGATCTTTGACTTAAGTTTAAGCTCTCATCTCACTTCTAACACGGTGATTTATACAAATATGTTTAATATTTATTAATTGTATGTATTTCGCAATGGCATGAAAGTATATTGTTATAATTGGACAAGCTGCAAAAGTATGAAATATTTTCAAAATGAATTACCACCCTGAACATTCAGTCAATAAATGTGCAATAATCGCATTATTCTCGTCTCTTGGGATTTCGAACTTTACCGTACTTCGTGTCTTGGCTTATTAAGAATCCCAAAGGAATAAATAATTCGATTTTCTTTCGAGAACGGAATACATTTCAAACTATTATCCCAAGTTACGAGAGAAAAGAACGGGGAAAGAGAACGATCAGAAGGCTCAAAAAGTTCTATTTAAAGAACACTGATTAGTTGAATGGAGACAAGTGTTCGGAAAAATGATCCTTGAAAACAAGTAACAAAAGCTTAGAATAATTGAAAGATAAAAATACCCTTGAAACAAACTTACGCTAACTTCCAAATGAAACTAATTTGATTACTTGCAAAATCCAGAGAAAATCGAGTGTTTTCTAGTTCTTTTTCTTTTGGAATCAAAAAGAGAACGAAAGAAGGATATTACGAATCAGTTTCAGTTGCCCTTCAGGTCAAGCTTTGTATTATGCTTTGCAATCTGTCTAGATAAATTCTATAGAGAGCATTTCTTAGAAGTGTCCAAAAAGTATTTCATTTTGGAGTAGGAGTAGGGTTATTATATATATTACTGTATTCTGTATTGTAAGTTAATTTTGCCAAGTTCACCACAATACTCACTTTCAAAATTTAGCTCCGAGTTATTTATTCGGTTAAATTATCACGGGTGCATTTCTGTATGCGTGGCCAAAGAAAGAACAGAATAGAATCCTTTGGAAAGATTCACTTGTGTACTTAGAATAGAATCTCTTGTAAGTAATATATTGGCCTCTTCTATAGAACAGAGTCATTTGGAAAGATTCTGTTGCTCATTTCCTTAGAATAGAATCTTCTGTAAAAATTCTATTGACCCATTCTGTAGAATAGTCTTTCGAAATATTCTATTACGCATTTCCTTAGAATGAAATCTTAAGGTTCTGTTGACCCCTTCTGTAGAATAGAATCCTTTTGAAAGAGTGTTGCTCCTTTCCTTATAATAGAATCAGTTGAAAATATTTTATTGCTTCTTGTTTCCTTAAAATAGGGTCCTTTGGAAAGATTCTATTGGTCAAGAAGGTCAAAACTGATTAGAAGTCATGCAGGGAAGACTGGAATTATGCATATGGGGTCAGATAGTTGGAAATCCAAGTAGGTGCAAACCCAAAACGACATGCAACAGTTTATGTCCCTTCCAGGACCAGCTTCCACTAACCTTAAACAACATTCTAAAAACGTCGTTCTTACCCTCACCCGGGTTGATTGATTGCTTTATAATCCCTTCCACCAGGCCAGAAGGTTTCGGCTTTTTTCTTCCATACCCATTCGAAGTCTGTCTTCATACCCTGATGCCAAATTTGAAGGCATTTCGATTCCGGGGGTGGTGAAGAAATCGCAGGATTCCGGTGAGTGACATTTCGGATTTGGGAAGGAATTTCATTTGCATTCGATTAAAGCGTCTCTGTTCGATATTGCGTTCCAAAAGAATGCTGGGAACGCTCGTTTGCAAAGCCGAGCAGATTGGTCTCGAAGGGGAAGTTTCGCTTTTTGTTGCGTGTTTCCCAAGACGTTGTTGTGGGGAGCACAACTTTCATTGAAGTTCCAGAATTTTCATGGAGCTCCCAATTGTGTAGAGATACATACCGAGCTGCGCCAAACACAATGTAGCATTGTGAAAAGTGACATGGAAGTCACGAGAAATGAGATTGAGACAAAATCGTGGTACTTTGTTAGAATGACACATTGTAGATATCTTCAAAGTATGATCCGTTTTTAACTCTAACTTTTGTCTTTGCTTCGTGAAGGTTAGGCCCGGTGCTCACATCCGATTTTTAAACGCACGGCTGGCCGTTGCCGCTACGTCGCCGTAGCCAACTATGCACACACAACCGTGAAATGACGCCTTTACTCATTTGGCCGCCAGTTGCGACGGATGCCTATCGAAGGAAGAGTGTTTGTTTCGCTTACTTGGTGTACAAAAAATATATTTTGAAATAAAATACACGTTAATGGATACACCCATTTATTGATTTAAGACTTACAAGAGGTAGATTTTATACACACATCTTTTGCGAATTTACGAGTAAACCCAGATAAGTTTTTAATTACTTCCGAATGAGTGTTCGATCATTTGACGAGTTTTCGGGAAAAATTACTGACAAGATTATGTCTCAAAATACCTGAATGAGACTCTCCATACCTCCATTGGAAACAAAACACCCGACAAACATCAACCCACGATCCTCTTTTCTTTGTTCGGTCATGAGAGTTCTCTGCAGAGGTATTCCATATTTCACGCAGGACGACTTCTTACTTCACCAGTAAACAATTCTATATCCAAATCATCAAAATTTACCGCCATTACTAAAAAATAATAATTTATGTGAAATAATACACCGCATTTACTTTAAAAATAACGAATGCGTGCACCGCTCACTAGTGAACAAAGTACGGAAAGAACGTGCTCGGCTACCGTGCGGCGACGTGGGAAACTATGGCACAATTGCACGCAACGTGCACGTACGTCGCCGCAACGTCACCGGAGGTATGTGTGCACTACACTATCTGATATCTCCTGTATCTCAGATCGCACTTACGGTACGTTTAAAAATCGGATGTGTGCACCGGGCCTTAATTAGACCATGACCTGCGGAGGAATCCTCTGAGCGTAACGAGATTTCGGGTTACCCCTCCAAGTTGTTTCGACGAGTTATCTCGTCCATCAAGATCTGACGAATTTTGCTAATAATGAGATATCCCGTCAGCAAGGTACTGCCAAATTTTTATGATGACGAGATCAAGATCTGTTCATTTTTCTTCTAACGACGAGATATCTCTTCGAGGTAACCTCCAGGAGGTTTAATGTAGTATTGTTTTACCCCATAACACACATAACTAACTAGCCACATCAATTGGTTTAAAGAATCCATGGATTCTTTCAACCTTTAGAAAGATTCTTTTGGTCCTTTCTTAGAATAGAATCTACTGGTTTGCATCATCCTGTGTTTGGCAGTTTGTCCGTTTTTGGACCTTATGCCATAAAAACCAAACCAACCAACCTAGAATAAAATCCTTTGGTAAGCTTATATTGAGTCTTTCCTTGGAAAAGAAAGATTTGGAAAGATTCTATTGGCCACTTCCGTAAAATGGAATTCTTTCAAAATATTTTATAGGCCCTTCTGTAAAATACAATCATTTGATTCTATTACTAATTTCCTTAGCATCAAATCTTTTGTAAAGATTCTATTGCTTCTTTCCGTGGATTGAATCATTCGGAATTATTCTATTCGTGCTCTCCTGTGTCCAGGTGTTGACCTTGTCATCTGACCGTGGTTCAAAATTACTAGATGCTGTCTGATCGCTCTCTTCTGGTTTGATCCCGCACAGTCACCCAAAACCCATTATGTTGCATCAGTGAGACGTTAATTCAACTACATACCTACCTCAACCAATAATCGTTATGTGTGTCGTAGTGTAAAGATATTACTACACTACTAAGATATGTAGAGGCGCCCACAGGGCTAAAGAAAACTATGCAACTGTTTAATTATTGATGTCAGCCAATTTAAAGCCTGGATGAAATTGCAGTTCAAAATATGTATCAACATCTGCTATTTATCTAGTATGCTGGTTGGGTTTTTTTGGGGGTTTTATGGCGCAAGGGCCATATTTGGCCATGCTGCGCCAGACACAACATACTATCAAGTAATTGACACAAGACATACAATATCAAGTAATTGACACTTTTAAAGCACCACACAGTGAAAGCAGACAGAAGAGAGAAATACACCCAGGTAGGAATGCACCCAGGGAGGAGGAGGAAACGAACCTGCGCCACTTACAACTCGAAGGTTACTAGCGCAGTGGGCATACCCACTGAGCCACGACGGCCCTTTTATCTAGTACGCCTGAGTGACGATATATTTCGAACGATGAATCGTTCATCTCTATCGAAGAATGGAATACTTGTCTATTTGAAATTGGAAGATTGATTGGTAATTGAATTAACTTCGCACTGGAGTAACACAACGGGCTGTTGGCGACGATCCGGGGTCAATCCTGAAGCAAAAGGTACGAGGACAACACCTAGTAATTTTGAACCACGGTCAGATGACGAGGTCAACAACTGGCGCCCCCACTCACCAAACTTCCACACCACTTCAACGTGAGGAATTCGAGGATACGGCAGATTCAAAGCGCACCAGCCCTCACGTACATGGCGGTCTTTGGCAGGATCGTGTTTCCATCTCGCTACCAATCCGCTACACTTCCAACCGAGCCTCCGTAGCCCTTGGGATTGGAAGAATTCCCATTCTGGATTTCGGGGTTTTATGGCGCATGGGCCATATTTGACCAAGTTGCGCCAAACACAAGACAGACAACATAAAGTAAAAAATGCCCTAAAAGGGAAAAAACATTTAATGGGGAATAAAATAATAGGATGAAAGTAGGAAAACGGGTATGCCAATAGTGGGAATCCCATGTTTACTAAAGACAATAAAACCCCATGGTAAAAGGAAAGATCCCTAGAGTACCTCGGGTCTGGAAGCACACAGATTCCAAGCATCTATTCTATGCCGTTCGAATTCTGCTCTGTATGACCACGAAGATCGTGACTGACTGAGGTTATGCATGATGAAAGTGCTGTCGCAAGAATTTACATTAAAGATTCCCAAGTTATTTCACAACAATAAACCAGGTTACGCTCGTGAAGCTTTATGATCCATTTTGACTGTCACAGGTACGGATTTATAGCAAGGCTTGGGCATGAATGGCGATTTGTGGCAGCAATTTCACAAGAAATGTGCAATGGCATCATCTATCAAGCACAGGAATATTCATTATAGTCCACTATACCTGTAAGCGTTTTAGATTAAAGCAATCCTCATTTCATGGGGCATATTTCCTTTTGCGACTAGGATGTGCTTATTAGACCCAATAAGCGCGAAAGGTAGGTAGGTAGGTAGGTATTTTAATTAACGTCACCCTGGAGAAACACGAAGGCTGTTAGGAGGTAGTTGAATTAACGTTCTGCTGAAGCAAAACAGTGGGCTATTGGTGACGGTTCGGGAACAATCTGGAAGAAAGATCCGAGGACAACGCGTCGTAATTTTGGACCTGGGTCAGATAACGAGGTCAACACCTGATCTAGCACCCCACTCTCCAAACTTCTGCACCATGCCAACGTGAGGACATTTGACACCACGACAGATTTAACATGCACCCACGTACATGACGGTCTTTGGCTGGATCGAATTGCGCACTCGCAATCCCAATCCAATGCTCTACATCTATCGGTAGAAATAATCCTATAATTATTTTATTTCAAACAAAGTGGCTTTGACGAGATATATCGCCCGTCAAGTTCTGACCAACTTTGCTAATGACAAGATATTTCGTCCATCAAGTTCTGACAAACTTTGCTAATGACAAGATATCTCGTCCATCAAGTTCTGACCAACTTTGCTAATGACAAGATATCTCGTCCATCCAGTTTTGACCAACTTTTCTAATGACAAGATATCTCGTCCATCAAGTTCTGATCAACTTTGCTAATGACAAGATATCTCGTCCATTAAGTTTTGACCAACTTTTCTAATGACAAGATATCTCGTCCATCAAGTTCTGACCAACTTTGCTAATGACAAGATATCTCGTCCATCAAGTTCTGATCAACTTTGCTAATGACAAGATATCTCGTCCATTAAGTTTTGACCAACTTTTCTAATGACAAGATATCTCGTCCATCAAGTTCTGACCAACTTTGCTAATGACAAGATATCTCGTCCATCAAGTTTTGACCAACTTTTCTAATGACAAGATATCTCGTCCATCAAGTTCTGACCAACTTTGCTAATGACAAGATATCTCGTCCATCCAGTTTTGACCAACTTTTCTAATGACAAGATATCTCGTCCATCAAGTTCTGACCAACTTTGCTAATGACAAGATATTTCGTCCATCAAGTTCTGACAAACTTTGCTAATGACAAGATATCTCGTCCATCCAGTTCTGACCAACTTTGCTAATGACAAGATATCTCGTCCATCAAGTTCTGACCAACTTTGCTAATGACAAGATATCTCGTCCATCAAGTTCTGACCAACTTTTCTAATGACAAGATATCTCGTCCATCAAGTTCTGATCAACTTTGCTAATGACAAGATATCTCGTCATGAAGATATTGATTATTTTTTATCATTACGAGATCAAGATCTGGTCAGTTTTCTTCTAATGACAAGATATCTCGTCCGTGAAGATTTGGTTAAGTTTGCTAGTAAACGCGATACTTCGTCGAGGCAACCACCCGGTTAACAAGGTCAAAACTGGTAAGAAGGCATCAAGACTGCAGAACGGATATATGCGGGTGAACCTCTCATAAAGTAAAACTAGGCATTTGTTCTATCTCCACACTATGCATAATTTTTTATTAAAAATTTGCCTATTTCCTCCATTTCCAATTCAACTTTTGTTTTCTACACTTTGGAAGAGTAATGGATTAGCAATCGGGAGGGTTGCGAACTCGAAATTCAGTAGAACCAAAGACCGTCATGTTGGCGTGGCTGATGCACGTTAAATCTGCCGTGGTTTCAAATTTCCTCACGTTGGCGTGGTGTACAAGTTTGTATAATGGTAGTTCCAGTTCAGGCGTTGACCTCGTCATCTGACCGTGGTTCGAAATTACGAGTTTTTGTCCTCAATCCTTCCCTTCGGGATTGATCACGGACCGTAGCCAATTGCCCATTTGTTGCTCCAGTGCGATTTTAATTAAAGTACCTACCTACGTTTCCAACACTACTTTATGTGGCTGTTAAGGTCGGTATGTAGTTAAATAACGTCGCACTGGAGCAACACAACGGGGTATTGACCACGGTCTGGGATCAATCCCGAAGGGAAAGATTCGAAGAGACACCACGTAATTTTGGACCACGGTCAGATTACGAGGTCAACACCTGAGGTGGCACCCCACTCTTCTACACCATGGTAACGTGAGGACATTTGAGGCCACGACAGATTTAACGTTGCACCAGCTCCCGTGTACACGACAGTCTCAAGACTGCAGAACTCAATTCAATTCAATTCATTCACTCACATCAACTTCAATTCACAACTTGCATATGGCATGTTACATAATTTTTCTTCTATACTGCTTATACATCAGGAATTAATTTAGAAAACGCTTGTCACTTGACCAAAATGGTTTCCCTAAAGAATATTTATTGGCTTTGTTTGGCACAACTTGGCCAAATATGGTCCATTCGCCTCCAGACCTGAACCAACCAACTCAAAGAAAGAGACACATCTATTTCCCAGACTTTCAGAAGAAATGGTTCTTACAGAGAAGCTGTTTATTGACAGGAAATAAGCTCTTGAATGAACCGAAATCTAATCCGAAACCCAAAAGAAGGCTTTTATGGTAATTTTTTTCTGCTGTGGTAAAGTTAAAGAGAGAGAGAGAGAGAGAGAGAGAGAGAGAGAGAGAGAGGGGGGTAAACATGTTCCCTGTGTTGAACACTGATAAGAAGTTATGCAGACAATTCCAGAACAAATAAAATGTTTATAGTCTACTCCACACCAAGGTGATAATAGAGGACATACACTCTTTGTCCTCTATTATCACCTCCTGGGGCATACACTCTAGAGTGTATGCCCAGTGCAAAAATAGATATTCTTCCACATCGGTTAGTGCTGTTAACTTATTGATAACATTTAAAGTGTATCAATAGCGCATTGTGTTGCTCCAGTGAGGCGTTAATTAAAATACCTACCTACCTACGTTAAAGTGTATCAACGTAGGTATTTAATTCACGTCGCACTGGAACAACATAACGGGCTATTGCGACTGTCCGGGACCTCCCCAAGAGAAAGATTCGAGGACAACGCCTCGTAATTTCGAGTCACTGTCAGATGACAAGAACAACTGAGTTGGCATCACACTCTCCAAACTCCCACACCACGCCAACGTGAGGACATTTGAGGCCATGACAGATTTAACGTTCACCAATCCCCTTGTACACGACGGTCTTTGGAGTTTAACTCGCAACCCTACGGCTGATAATCCGTTACTCTTCCAACCGGGCTACCGCAGCACCACAATAAAAAGGAGTTTCGCATGTATAGTGTTGTCCAACAACAGTTCAAAGCAAGCCTTATCACTTTCTTAGGATGTGCAACCTTGATAAAGGTATATTTTACAGTCGATTCACAGTATAACTTGGTGAATTGAATGTTTGAAGCAAGCAGGAACGTGTTGATTCTCATTTGACAATAAACTAGATGTAACAACCTTGATAGCGGTGTATTCATCACCGGATATGCAATGTAAGTTGGCAAATTGGATGTTCTAAACAAGTCGTAACGTATTTGAGGTTCTCCGTCCAACACACGGAGGAATGTTGACCGGAAGGAACCATCGGATTCTCGAGGAACGTTGGAAGGGGGTCATCCGGGCTAGAAGAAAGAAAAAGGGAGAACTGTAAGAGGAAAAAGGTACTCTACCAACGGATGCAGAGTACGGACTTGCGAGGGTCCTTTCGCTGTTATAGTGTAAGATATTGAATTGTAAATATCGCATTAACGGAATGTAAATAAAGACATTTAATCAAGGACCCATGAAGAAGTGTCATTCTGATAAAGTCTATGTAAATGATAAAGATCCACAAACACCGCGTTGAAAAGGCGGTCCTTTTACAGTATTGATTCCAATTCGGCAGTATACCAGGAGATGTACAGCCTTTATAGTGGTACATTCTTTAACCCAAGGACCAATAGAAAGGAGCAATATATTTTTTCAATAGAATATAGAATTTTCCAATTCAATTCTTCCAATAGGTCCTTTTCTATTCTGAGAAAAAGACCAATATAATTGTTGCAAAGTATTGCAAAAATTGTTACTAAGGATATTAAAAATTTTTAAGGATTGATAGAATCTCTCCAGAGGATTCTATTCTAAGGAAAAGACTAATATAATCTTTTAAAAGGATTCTATTCTAAGGAAAATACAATCTTTCTGAAGGAGTCTATTCTAAGAAAAAGACTAAAGTTATCATAAAATATTATATTCTAAGGAAAGGGCCAATTTAATTGTTGCAAATGATTCTATTCTAAGAAAATGACCAATAGAATCTTTCCTAAAAATTTGATCAAAAGGAAAGGGTCAATAGAATATTTATAAAGTTTGATATAATCCATGGATTCTTTCAACTAATAAGATGTGGTATTTAGATATTATGTGTATCGTGTGGAAAAGTAATATTTTACTTCTCAGAAATCTTTTGGCACTCATGGGGTTGACCCTCTAAGTCAGGGTTTCTCAAACTATGGTACTTGTACCACTAATGGTACATTGCATTATTTTTGGTGGTACAATTTTTACACAAAAGATTTAAATGAATGTTCAACCCTCACATGCATAGTGTATCATATCTGATACATAGTTTTTTTCCATCTTTCCGCTATCTAGAAATAATTTTTTAAATGAAATTGTGTTTCCTACTAACTACAGTATTCTATTGCTGAATCCATCAATTCCCCTCTAATTATTCGCGGCATTTTGTTGTAACTAAGCCATTTACTGGATATTGTACTGTGACTGAGTTTTTGAATAAGCATTTTTTAAGAAATAGTAATATTAATTAAATCAGTATTTCTTTTCGAAAAAAAATAGTTTTAACAGTGTTTAAGTATTTTTCCTTAAATATTTTTTGAGTCATTAATTAATGAAGTTAAAGCCCGACATATCGAAATTGATTACAATGAAACAGGCTCATTCGTTTCACTAATCCTCATCGTTAATAAATCTTAATATTTGCTGTTATGCATTATTACTCACAATTTACTACAATATATAGTATATTTATATTTTCTTATAATACAAAAGTTTCATTTACGAATATAATTGAATAATATAAATTTAAAATGTTTTATTCTGATTATAACACTCCATTTAGGATGCATTTATTTTTAATCGGAAAATGCTTTTATGATGGTAGATATATTTTTAATTCTTATTTATATGGTACAAAATTTAAAAAGTTTGAGAACCCCTGCACTAAATGGTTTCGACGAGATATCTCATTCATTAAGATCAGACCAATGTTTCTACTCACGAGATATTTCGTCATCAAGATATTACCGATTTTGTTTTCAAATCAAGATCCGGTTGGTTTTTTAATGACGAGATATCTCGTCCATCAAGATCTGATCTGATCAGACCAATGTTTCTACTCACGAGATATTTCGTCATAAAGATATTGCCGATTTTGTTTTCAAATCAAGATCCGGTTGGTATTTTAATGACGAGATATCTCGTCCATCAAGATCTGATCAGTTTTGCTAATGACGAGATATCTCGTAGAGAAAACCACCAGGAGGGTTAACAAACATCCGTGTAATTGCAATCATAGAGGTCATACAACAGCAAGGACCATTGAAATACGAAGGATGCGTCCAAGACCTGTGGTGTACATTGTGATAGAAATCTCGATTCATACAAGTTGTATGAAAGTCAGAAACCGAAAATGGTTTCAGCAGCAGTATATTAGTCTGAAAGGCAGTTGCTATAGTAACATTTGAGAGAACTGAGATAAAATATGAATAAGGCAAATGCTTTGACTGTCAGTATACTTACATTGAACATCATCAACTATAGAGATATTCATTCCGTTTATGTGTCTGGATGCTTTTCCCGTTCAGGAAATGTTATCTGTTCATTTACTTTTTCATAAATACTACAGATGCCCTGTATTTTCAAAGTAGTTGCTATCTACGAAATTGTAATATACCAAAGGACTTATAACAAAATATCCTGTAAGGTTATATTTCTATAAATCCTTTGGAGTAATACAAAATGTTTTGTTTCAACTTTGCTTGATTTGTTAAGTATACAAATGATCTGACAAAGTTGACTTGATCTTGATCGACGAAATATCTCGTTAATAGAAGAAAATTGACCAGATCTTGATCTCATCATCGTCAAAAAAACGTTAATATCCTGATAAAGGGATATCTCATCATTAGCAAAATTGATCATATCTTGAAGGACGAGATATTTCGTCGAAACCATTTGGAGGGTTAATTTAAAATAAACTATTTTTCCACGTAGATCTTAAAGATGTTATCAGCAACGTAATGGGATAATACACACCCTATTACGTTGCTGATAATATTTTAAACATATAAATGGGATTTCAAATAAAAAGTACTGTTTCCGATTCGCTCATAGATAGCAGAAACTTAGTATTAATATTTGATGAAGATATTTAATTAAGTTTTTGTGTGAATTCCTTCTCTTCTTTACAATTTTGCTACTTGCGTACAAAATTTTATTGACTGACTTATACAAAAACATTTAAAAATTGTAATTTATGTAACCATAGAATTTAATCCAGTCAAAAGCTTAAGAATTCATGTTTTCTTGTTTTTGAACATAGGTTTTACTGCGATAAAAGAATGAGTAATTAGAAATTTTCAGTTTCCTTCACACTTATAATTTGTTTCTTTTTATATTAACCCAAATTATATGGATATTACCCGTGTGTGTAAACTGTTTATTCTCTTTATGTTTATTCTCTTTATGATGTATAGTGGGGCTCAAGTGAGAAGGATATTACCCGTGTGTGTAAACTGTTTATTCTCTTTATGTTTATTCTCTTTATGATGTATAGTGGGGCTCAAGTGAGAAGGCAGATGACTTTGAGATGTTCATTTCTAGAAGGTATCCTTTCTAAAATTGCAAAATCATATGTAAGGCGAAAGCCATAGCTGATTATTTGTTTCGCCAACTCG
Organism: Meta bourneti; assembly: GCA_933210815.1. Lineage (NCBI taxonomy): Eukaryota > Metazoa > Arthropoda > Arachnida > Araneae > Tetragnathidae > Meta > Meta bourneti. Next base: position 74,975,268 of record OW119931.1, read on the forward strand.
TAATCACATATATGACTCCCAGCACCGAACGTTAAACTTGGAGCCAAAATCAGCTATAAAGATGCCAATTGTGGGAACGCATTGTTTACGTAAACCCTGCCCCCTAATGTAACGAATGGATTCTCAAAAACACTTGACTCAAATGCCAACTTGCCACAATTTCGGATTATATTTAAAAACATTTATCTTGTTCAACTTTTTCTGTTTATTAACTACATAAATCATTTACATAACTATTATATGGCTTGGAACATGCGAATGAAAAATACACCTACTTATTTTTAATTCATACACGAAAACACCTGAACAATAAACAATATATTTATTAATTAATTAATGCGTTTCTCTTTGTCTGATGTAAAGTACAAAATTGCACGGCTTTTAGGCTGAGGAAGGATCCTTTGTTGTAGTAGTAGTAGTAGTAGTGGTTGAAGTTGTCGTTGACGTAGGCGGTGCAAGTCCGTACAGAAACTGGTTCACCTGGTCAATGCACTCTTGAGTTGGTTCCAAGGTTATATTCATCCTAGCTTGGAACAACTGCTCATACATACACTCCTGTTCAAATATACAAAAGTAATGCTGTTTCAGTTTCGAAAATATAATACAAATATCTATACTTAAATGGTTTTTAAGTTTTGAATAGGCTTTGGAATACTTAAGTGATTCTCAAACAGAACAAGAAACATTTTTAAGTTGTATTGAAAGTAGTTGTGTTTGGTTATTCTTTTCTAATTAATTTGAAAGTCATCTGGTGTTCACACACACAACTTGCGAAGTGTCAAACGTAACATAATAAAAATAAAACTGATTGGAGAAAAGAAAATAATATTGACTTCTATTCTGTAACTATTTATACTTAAAAAACAAGCATTCAATATTTATAAAGAATATTATTAATACAAATATCATCCATTTATAATGTAGATAGGTAGGTAGTTAATTAACGTTGCACTGGAGCAACACAACGGGCTATTGGCGAGGGTCCGGGATCCATCCCGAAGGTAAAGATCCAAGGACAACGCCTCGTCATTTTGAACCACGGTCAGATACACCTGAGCTGGCACCCCACTCTCCAAACTTCCACACCACGCCAACTAGTAATTTATAGCATAAATAAATATCTAAAAATAAAGCAATAAATGCTACTAAGATGCAGCAATAGTCCGTTGTGTTGTTCCAGTGTGAAGTTAATTAAAATACCTGTCTACCTACCTACATACTTCTAAGATGCAACGCTTAGATTTCTGAGATGAGTTGTTGTTAACCCTGCTAGTGGTTGCCTCGACGAGGTATCTCGTCATTAGCAAAACTGACCAGATCTTGATGGACGAGATATCTCGTCAAAACCCCTTGGAGGTTTGAACACACGCAAATAGACATAATTTAACAGACATAAAAACAAATAGCGAATATCAATTCATACCATATGACATTAAATAAACTTTAAGACTGAATAGTCACACACAGGAATAGGGAGTTAATGCTTCATATCTTAAACATGTGAATCAAGCTGATAAATATAAATTAAATAAACGCATACTAATTAAAGGGATATCCAATATTTGTAGAAACAACCAGACGGATGACAACGTTATTTACGTACATGATGGAAACAAAATAAGTTAAAATTGTCAATCTCGTCAGATCTGTCGAACGTTTTGTTTTTATTGACCATATATATGAGTCCGAACACCCTCAAAAAGTTCAATACTAGATCAAGATTTCGATCCTCAGGTGTTTCGACGAGATATCTCGTCCAATATTTGGTCATTTCTACTGAGGGTGAGACAGCTCGTAGAAAAAATATCTCCAAGTAGGAAAAACAAATTGTCCCTTGGTCAGAACTGGTGACAGTTTTGTACAGGTTTTTGCACCAGAGGCTGGACACTACAGAGTCAAGATAAACCACATCTATTGGTAATAAAAGTTTTGAATCCGGGAGGGGGTTAAGTAAACATCCTGCGGCCAGTGGTCGAGATGCTCCACAGTGATTGCAATTCTAAATTTATCTGCATGTTGCATGGTGGGAATTAACCCTCCAAGTGGTTTCAACGAGATATCTCGTCCATCAAGATCTGATTAATTTTTTTAATGACGAGATGCCTCGTCCATAAATATCTAATCAATTTTGTTTTTGACGAGATATCTCGTCCATCAAGATCTGACCAATTTTGCAGATGACAAGATACCTCGTCCATCAGGATCAGATCAACTTTGCTGATGAGATACTTTGTTCATCAAGATTTGATCAACTTTGACTGATTAATAAACCACCATGAGGGTTAATAGAGATCCTCTCTGGACAGACTTGCACGGGCCAGAATATGACGTTGGGAGGAGTGCTCTGTGCTACATTTTAAGCAAGTTGGAAATGCCTCATGCCCCTTTACGAAGGATAGTGTTGGATGTATCCGCTCACAAACCTAGAAAGGACAATCTGACATTTTCTGTTACTCGTATATTTGAGCGAGGCTACAGTATGATCCGTATTGTACCAAAAATGAGCTGGTCGAATTGCATGTCTTTTTGGTACAGGTTATTCTCTAGGATGGTAGATATTCTAGGATGGTGTCTATTCCTCTTTCTGTTTAGTCTGTGTTTTGTTGTTTCTCCTTTTTGTGGATTTCATATTGCAAGTTTTTCTACGGGTTATAGGATGGTCTCTATTCTTCTTTTGTGTGTGTTATATTGGATCTGCTCTAAAAACATTCAAACTGCATGTTTTTTCTACAGGTTACAATATAGTCTCTATTCTTTTCGTATCACTGTTCTGTCTGTGTTTCGTTTTTTTGTGGATTTCGCATTACATGTTTTTAGCAGGAGTCCAATGCGTCAAAATCCACTTTTTTACTAAACACGTTTGAATATTTTCCTGAATCTAAAATGCTGTTTCTATATCTATAAAGAACAGACATTGAGGACTTAAGCTTGCATAGCTAATTTCAGCCCATATTACTAACAAAACAACACACCTGGGAAATGACTGTAAAGCAAATTTCATGCTAAATTCTCGAGGTCGTAGAGTAACGCCAAATCGGATTGAATTGAGGGACACAAATCAATTCCCCCTTTACGGCTAACGCAGGTCATACCAACCGTCACCTATGAATAACGGCGCATCATAACGTTGGTACAACGACCCTGATAATTTGGGCGCTGACAATCGCAGCATAATGAATCACTTGTCGTTTCGTCCTGCAACAATTGCATCCATTCTTAACAGCTTATGCGTTTGGGGCATTTACGGTCGTATCGTTTCTCGGTGGCAAATTGCGATACGTTCTGGGTACAATATTGTACGCGATAGAAGCATCCATAGAACATTGTCTGATTGGGGTTTAGCGTTGCCATAGTGCGAAGCCTAATTCATTTTTCACTCTATCGGATTAAAAGTATGTTCGTACTTTGCAGGTAAAGCTAAAATTTCCATTATAGGAGCTGATCTGGGGGAATGCAAACGGACTTGGTGGTTATCATTTTAATTATGGATATACTTATTATAAATATTTAATTGTTGTTTTGCTACGAAAAAATATCCAATTACAGAGAACAAAAAAATGTTTGATACAAAAAATGCCAGAAAGAGACACTCAAATACAGTTAGATAACGGATTAAATAAAACACTTCACTGAAGCAAATTACTTATTGCGTCAAAATCATTAAAAAATATATCAATGTCCGAGAAAAAATTATACAGATAAGAAATCTATTTGTAGCAAAATTGTTATATACATTCTTTTTAAGAGGTTTATAAGAAATAATTGGCAGTTTCTGGTCATATACCTGAGGACGTTAAAATCAATTCAAGAAACTGAAAAGGTTGAATCAATTTTGTTATCTATGAGGTTGCAAAATAATTTCGTTACCCTTAAAGTGGTTTCGACGAGATATCTCATCCATCAAGATCTGACCAATTTTACTGATGACGCGATATATCGTCAGTAAAGTATTGGCCGATTTTGTTATGATGACGAGATCAAGATCTGGTCAGTTTTCTTCTAATAACGAGATATATCGTCTATCAAGATCTAGACAGTTTTCTAATGAGGATATACCTTTTCGAGACAACCACCAGGAGAGTAAAGCAGTGCCTCAAAGGAGCTACAAAGTAGTGGAACAGAAATGATTTCGCAATTTATATGAATATACACGCCTGAAAATTCGTAATTTTTTAAAATAAATATATATCCAAACTTTATTCTGTATTCTTTTAGTATCTATGTATATATGTCTAGGATACCGGAGATCTTTCATCGCCCAGTGAACGGAGATATCGGGACGTGGAAACGCCATGAGTGCTCGAAACGCACATGCATAACTCATCCAGCAATAGCAGAGTTTCCCACCAAAATCGGCAAAAGGACGGAGACGACGACTGGAGAAGGAAACAGACGGCTGCTAAGATGGGAACTTGAAATGTTCGGGCATAAGACGGCCCAAAATCCTGTCAATTCATCTCATTCTTGTAAATACTTTGTACATTTAGCTTGTATTAAATTACTCTTAATTTTAATTAATCTCTTCATTTGCTGAATTATGGTCGTTGTGTCCCGCATATATTAATTATTATCTTTTATATTTTGTTTATCCAGATCAAATTTCGCTTTCACCTTGGGGTAACTACATTAAATTTAGAACAAGAAAATGGTTGTTTGGGGTTTATGACGTAACGGCCATATTTAATCAGACTGTGCCAAACACAACGTCAAGAAATTTACATATACACACAAGGAAAGTTTCACTGACACAGAAGAGTAGAATAAGAGTTATACAAATTTTAGAATAAATTAATACAATGAGCTAAGGTAGAAGGTGTTTGCTTTTGTGTATGAATTTACCTCCGATAAAAGTTTTCTAATTCCGTAACTGACCTTTAATCCAGTTCATTTTCCCACAACCTAAGCGACAAATGAATACCATCGAGTAAATGTTGTACACCTTTAAGAACGTTTTTAGAATTTAAGGGCTAAAGCCAAGATAGTGAAAAACCACATAAACAAGTTCCGTAATGAAACAAATAAAAAACAAAATATTCAAGAGGATCAGAAGAATTTCTGATGGTTTGAGTGCGTAATACTTGCAATTTAAGATAACATAACCTCTAGAATAGTGAATAAACCATTATAATTTTGGAATTCTTGAAAATGTTAAAATTCCTAACTTGAAAAATTTGAAAAGTGGCTTTTCGCTAGGTGGCCAGAGGTCCTTCAATTATTTGTTGAAGTTGTGTATTAAGAACCCTTAGAGGTGTTCTTGTAGAAGGGATAAAAAATAGTTTAAGATATTGAAGGACATTTAAATAAATACTACCAGGTGTCTTAATCTGAGGTTCCGAGAAGAAATTGTAAAAATTCTGGAATACTTTAAAAGGAAAACTAGCTTCTTCTATACGAAGATAAACCATCAGAAGGGTTAATACGAATGTATTAACCCTTCTGGTGGTTTATCTTCGTATAGAAAAATTGCCCTGTAGTGGCCAGCCTCTGGTTACAAACCTGTTCCAAACTGTCACCACTTCAAAGCAAGGAACAATTTGTTTTTCCTACTTGGACCTTCATTCCCCTTGGAGTAATAGGGTAGTTTTGTCTCGACAAGGTATCTCGCATTAGCAAAAATTGACCAAATATTGAACGAGATATCTCGTCGAAACACTTGGAAGGTTAAAATTACAATTAACTTATATGGGAGAAGGATAATGCAGTACAAAGTTATTAATTTCGAACGATGACTAAAATATGTTTCTTCAGCGAATTCTAGTTTTCCAGTAAAATGTGATACTTCAATTATTAATTGAATTCATGGCACATTTTCCAAGAGTTCTGTTTGTACATTTCCTATTTTCATTGCTATCAACCAAAATCGCATGCAAATAATTGCATTTAATTTGAATGCATTCTAAATAAAAAAGAAGTGCAACTTACATCACGTTGTAATCCGGTGCAGTTTGGACGGGCACAGCCATTTTCTGTAAATGAAATTTTGAATGTATTATTGGATAATGTACAACTTCATCATATTATTTAAATTCACTACACACATTACGCTGCAAATAAATCCTTTATAATTTCAAATTGTAGTGGGTCACACTCAAAAGTATTCAGCCACCAGAACCACTTTTCATTTTCACTGCTTTTCAAAAGTTCGACATGGAAGACAAATTCTCAACTCTCAAAATTTAATTTTATTGGATGAAACTTTTGCTCTATTTTGTAAGTCGTTTATAAATAGGTTAATTAAGAATAATAAGTTAGTTAAGAATTAATTAAGAATAATTAGTTAGTTAAGAATTAATTAAGAATAATTAGTTAGTTAAGAATTAATTAAGAGTAATAAGTTAGTTATGAATTTGTAAATAAATGAGTTAATTAAGAATACGTAAATAAATGAGTTAATTAAGAATTTGCAAATAAATGAGTTAACCCTCCAATTTTGCTAACGAGATATCTCGTCCATCAAGATCTGACCAATTATGCTAATGACGAGATATATCGTTATCAATATATTTCCGATCTTTTTATGATGACGAGATCAAGATCTGGTTAGTTTTCTTCTAAAGACGAGATATCTCGTCCATCAAGATGTGGTCAGTTTTGCTTATGACGAGATACCTCGTCGAGACAACCACCAGGAGGGTTAATTAAGAATTTGTAAATAAATAAGCTAATTTAGAATTAATTATACAATCCTATTACTTGAACCTACTACATCGCAAGAACACTAACAATAACATAAAACCTGAGTTACACGATTAATGTGAATTTCATTTAGAAAAGAATAAACCCGTGGTATGAAAGAAAAAGTACACAAAATGAAAAAATAATATTTTACGTTTCAATTCCTGACGAACAGCATTGACGAACTCCTTACACTTGGGAAACAAACAACCTGGTCCCCCATGTCGACCAGGCCCATGATGATGATGCCCAGCAACAACCACCAAAAGCACCCCAGCGAAAAGGAACACCAATGACTTCATTTCTCTCTCAGCAATAGACGATTCAGGATCAGGAATGTATGTCAATGTGATCGGCCGATAATTCGGCGTCTCATTTTATACAGTTTTAGATTTAACTTCTTTTGTGCAACCACCTGTGCTACGCCTTTTGGAACTCGGGTTCCAGTTGCTCTGGATTATTAAACTTCCTTTCCTGACTATTGTCTAGGCATGATAATAAAACAATACAGGCTCTTTTGTTTTGGTGGTGGATATATGGAACAGATGGGGCTATTTGAAAGTCGTGTTATGAGTGATGGACAGGGTGGAAAATATTTTTTCTTGTGGGACGAAGGTCTTTGGATCGAATGAAGCTTTGCGTAAAGTATTATATTGTTAATTTTTTATCGAAGGGAGTAAAAGTAGAAGTCGAAAAATTGGTTGGTTTGGGGTTTTATGGCGCAAGGGCCATATTTGACCATGCTGCCTGAGACACAAGACATACAATATCAATCGAAAAATTGGTAGCTTGTGTCGAGTTGACGTAGTTTTGACATAAATACTCGGCCCTGATGCTAGATTGTGGAGCTAATGAAGGAATGAAGTTTGAACGATTATTTAGAGTGTGAACATTCAACAATTAATTTACAGTGAAAGATTAAAAAGCAGTTTGACTCTAACCCTCCAAGTGGTTTCGACGAGATATCTCGTCTATCAAGATCTGACCAATTTTGCTCAATTTTCAAATGTTATCTCGTCATCCAGGCACTGCCGATTTTTTATGATGACGAGATAAATATCTGGTTACCTTTCATCTAATGACAAGATATCTCGTCCGTCCAGATCTGGCCAGTTTTCTTCTCATGACGAGATGCCTCGTTGAGACAACCACCTTGGAAGGTTAATATTGAAGGATAATTCTATTACATTGAAGGATAATTTATTATTGATATATTTTTAAAGGCGTATTGTAGCGTAGTTCGGTAGCTTTGGATTGACACCACTTACACAGTCCTCACTCCACGCAAATCAAAGTTACACTGGCCCAAAGCTCGCTCAGCACCGTAGAATTTCGACATATTGCGGACCCAGAGCGACTGCGAACTAGGTCCGAAGATCATGTCGGATACGGACAACTTTCGTGTACACGACGCTATATTTATCTTCTGGATGTTTCATCTACTTCTGAAATTGTAAAACAAAACAGAACTCTTTTTCGTAACGCTGGACTTTTCATGCATGAAACCCAATACTGTTGCAATTTTAAAGATGTATTCACGTCAAAAATAGTGTTTGCGAGTCTGCTGTATTCAGAAATATTTAGTTGCGAGTTCGAATCCTGGATGTTTCATCTACTGAAATTATAAGACAAAACAAGAGAACTCTTTTTCGTACCGCTGGACTTTTCATGCATGAAACCCAATACTGTTGCAATTTTAAAGACGTATTCACGTCAAAAATAATGTTTGCGAATCTGCTGTCTTCAGAAATATTTAGTTGCGAGTTCGAATCCAATTAAAAGACCGTCGTGTATAAAGGGGATAGTGCACGTTAAATCTGTCGTGACCTCAAATGTCCTTTCGTTGACGTGGTGTGGAAGTTTGGAGAGCGTAGTGCTAGCTCAGGTGTGACCTCGTCATCTGACCGTGGCTCAAAATTACGTGGTGTTGTCCTCAATCTTTCCCTTGGGGACTGATCCGGGACCTTCGCCAATAGCCTGTTGTGTTGGTCCTTTGCGACGTTATTTAAAATACCTACCTCAGAAATATTTACTCTGGAGACAATATTACATTGTCTCCAGATTACTATGAAGACAACTAAATTAGAATTTACTATGGAGACAACATAGTAATCTTGGAAACAGCATAGTAATCTTGGAAACAACATAGTAAATCTGATTTTGTATTTCCTTTGTTCCCGAAATTCTTGTTTAAAACTATTTAATTTCAAAATAGTGTGATTGCGCATTTACCAACTGGTTCTTTTCTTAAGACATTTCGTTTCACTCAAACAAGTTCATGTTTAGATACCCACGCATTCTCCACGATTCGCACATGTTACTTTTCCCTTTCAGTCAAAACGAAACGGATTCAAAAACTTCTACAAAACAAAAGCTCCAATTCTAGTTAACAGAACGCTTTCCTTTGTTTATACTCTCTAACCTAGTTTTCTTCCTCTAAAAGATGAAAATAAATATACCCACAGAACGTAAAACAGAATAATTCTCACTCTCTGATTGATGAAACACGTGCGCCCCAAAGAAGAACAATGTTCCAGATGTTACCTCGTATCGTAGAGAAAAGAAATGGCGCAATGTATGGTCTCAACGCCGGAAGCAATTCCGGGTAGCTGATTGACAAACTGTATATGAAATCTACGTACACTAAAAATACAATAACACTTCGTAACTGGGTAGAAAACTCCAACTGATGTTTTTATGACACAGAAAATAGTATCTGCGTCGTTTATTCCAGATTTTCTTAACCGTCCATTGCCAACTATTCTGCTTTTAGGACGGCAACGGAATGGAAAAAATCGCCCTCAAACTAGCTAATGATAAAAACTGACTAGTTTAATTCAGTACGGTCGACGAGTCAACTTTAATTAATAATGTTGCTTTACCTAATGTTGCACATGTGCAATTACTATTAGCATGGTAAATGCTAATAGTAATGTGTGGAGAAAATGTGTTCAATTCTCAAAACAGAGTGCCGCGGTAACCCAGTTGGAAGAGCAACGGATTAGCAGTCGGAGGGTTGCGAATTCGAAACTAGGTCCAGTCAAAAACCTTCGTGTACACGGGTGCACTAAATCCGTCCTCAAATGTCCTCACTGCGTCCGTGACCTCAAATGTCCTCACGGCGTAAAAGTTTGGAATGGGGTGCCAGCTCAGGTGTTGCCCTCGTCATCTGACCGTGGTTCAAAATTGCAAGGTATTGTCATCCGTTCTTTCCCTTCGGGATTGATCCCGGACCGTCGCCAAAAGCACGTTGTGTTGCTCCAGTGCGACATTAATACAACTAACTACCCATTCCCCTTGTAGACATGTTAGTGACTCATTAACTTGCGAGACTACAGAAAATACTCATATTATTTATTCTCTTTGTATTTTTAGAAGGAATATTATGCTTTTTGAAAAATTGCATGTCTTACACTGGCTTAGTAAAATATTCCGAATACAATATTCTTTTGTTGAAGCGGACTTGCTGTTCATACATTTATTTCACACCATCGCTGATCCCATTAGCAGAAAACATTATTTTCCTACTCTTAAAACACCCCTAGTACTTTTTCCATGCTCCCTACTGAAGGTAAAATTTGCAGACGATTTCCCTGGAACTTTTTCATCAATCACTTACCAGTATTCTTTGCCAATAGCTCCGCATAGTTCCAAATTCGCTGCGCGAATACATCGCAACCCCAAAAAAGAATTCGATTTAACTCTTAAGATAAATAAAACCAAAAAGCGAACTTACACGAAAACATTTGTGAGCTAACTACAGAAGCATCAACTTCTTAGCGAATGAAACAAGAATCAAAGAAACGTGGTTGCTGCAAGCATTAACTTCATCCTGATCTCTCTTTAAAAGCTCACTGAATTTTTTAAGTCTGCTAGAAGCTCTAGTCTCGGAATGGGGCTTGTGGCTTTATTGTGCTTCAAAGGAAATGTTTCTTAGGGGCTTTTATTTGGAATTAGTTTATGTCCTGTTCTTTACTGTGGGGAATGCTCATTTTCAACTAAATGCTTCGCGGCACATTGAGTTTCTATGGAACTTCACATTAAGTTTTCGTCTTTATTTTCGTATCCGCAGAAACGGTTTTTTAATCCTCTTCAAAAACTGGGACGATCTTTTAAAAGAGTGTTTTATCTGCTTTTTTTGTTGAAGGAGCTTTTAAAGAAAAGAGTGTTCTTAAAAACTACTTTTCGGAGCCTGAGCCAAAACAGACACTTCTTTATTAATTGTTCAAAAACGACAATTTAACTCAATTTTCTGTCGGTTTTTATAGGTTCTGTCGGTATTATTAACTTCCTTTTAGTTCTACGAATTCACTTAAAAATTAAAAAAATGTAATTTGGGGGTCTTAAATTTGTAGCAGATTTGGTATTCCATTTGATGCCTTTAACTAGGAAAATTGTTTTCCTCCTAATTTGTTTTTATTTTGCAATAGAAATAAACGTTAACTCCCTCCTGCTATGTAAAAGCCTTGCGTCGACGTAAATCATTTTCCTCTATTATGGTTAAAGTTAAATAAAATATTTAAATGCTTTCACGAGAAATTGGTCGGATTCAATAAACTGATATTAGATCATGGCAAATATAGGTATGTCGGTAGTTTATTGACGTCGTACTGGAGCTACACGTCGGGCTATTGGCGACGGTCCTGAATCAATTCCGAAGGGAAAGATCCCAGGACAACTCGTCGTTTTGAACCACGGTCAGATGATGAGAACAACACCTGGGCTGGCACCCCACTCTCCAAACTTCCATACCATCCCAACTTGAGAACATTTGAGGCCACGACAGATTTAACGTGCAATAGCCACCTCTGTACACGACAGTCTTTGGTTGGACCGCATATATGTTAGGAAACAAGTAATATAAGCGATAAGATTTATGGTAAAATAGTAGACAATGCAAATTTGTACACAAACTTAGTGAAACGAGCATGTGGTGGTACACTTAACTTATTAACCCTCCTGGTGGTTGCTTCGACGAGGTATCTCGTCATTAGCAAAACTGATCAGATCTTGTTGGACGAGATATGTCGTCACTAGACGAAAGCACGATCACGATTATTACAAGATCATATATTGATCTCGTCATCATAAAAAAATCGGCAACATCTTGATGACGAGATATCTCGTCATTAGCAAAATTGGTCAGATCTTGTTGAACGAGTTATATCGTCACTGGATGAAAACACGATCACGATTATTGGAAGATCATATCTTGATCTCTTTGTGATAAAGTATTGGTATTGGTATTTTCAATTAACGTCACACTGGAGCAACACAACGGGCTATTGGTGACGGTCCGGGATCAATCCCAGAGGGAAAGATCCGAGGACAACACCACGTAATTTTGAACCACGGTCAGATGACGAGGCAACACCTGAGCTGGCACCCCACTCTCCAAACTTCCACACCACGCCAACGTGAGGACGTTTGGGGCCACGACAGATTTAACGTGCACCAGCCCCCTTTGTACACGACGGTGTTTGGCTGGATTCGAACTCGCAACCCTTCGGTTGCTAGTCCGTTACTCTTCCAACCGGGCCACCGCGGCCCCTTTGTGATAAAAAAAAAAAAATCGGAACATCTTGATGACGAGATATCGCGTCATTAGCAAAATTGGTCAAATCTTGTTGAACGAGATATATCGTCACTGGACAAAAACACGATCTCGATTATTGGAAGATCATATCTTGATCTCGTCATCATAAAAAAATCGGAACATCTTGATGACGAGATATCACGTCATTAGCAAAATTGGTCAAATCTTGTTGAACGAGATATATCGTCACTGGACGAAAACACGATCACGATTATTGGAAGATCATATCTTGATCTCGTCATCATAAAAAATCGGCAACATCTTGATGACGAGATATCTCGTCATTAGCAAAAATTGGTCAGATCTCGATGGACGAGATATATCGCCGAAACCACTTGAAGGGTTAATTACTCGTAACAATTTCAACCTCTTCGAAATATTCTATTGGTGAACCTGTACAGAGGACTGCAATCTGAATTCCTTTCATGCTGGGTTAGAATACCCTTCATAGAACTACACTTTCAAACTTTGGAACAATACCGACCAATTAGTAGAGTAATTGACTTTAAACGCACCTCCCTCTCGAAATTAACTATCACAAAATATTTAAACAAGGCTACAACGCCCATACATCTTCACAGCTCGAAACCCTCTCCTGCAACTGTTGAAACCGTTCGTACTATGTCTGTGACATCGCTTAGACGGTCACCTTTTAAACCGCGGGATAGACGAACGACACGTCTAACTTTATCCCAGGGGACTTGTAGACTGTACCGGATGAAGAGATATGCAAATGCTGTCCATTATAACAAACGGTGGGCCCACACTGGCATAATGATTATTCCCTTAGTTAAAATCACGTTGGAAAGTTAAACAGAACGATTATATCTCGTCCGTCGGAGCGTACTTCAACTTAATTCTTAGGGACGTACTGTCAACATCATTCTACCTCAACAATGCGGTGATTTAATTTGTATCGGTGAGTTGATAATGCGTAGGATGTAATGTTACACCGTGGAAAAACCCGAAAACGTGATCGAAATACGTTTTTATAAAGTCAAAGATTAAACTACGAGGTGTGTCTATGGTAGGGCACCATTTTGTTTTGGATAGGTAGGTATTTAATTAACGTCGCGCTGGAGCAACACGGCTGTTGGTGACGGTCCGAAATCCATCCCTAAGGGAGGAATCCTAGGAAATGTGTTTTATTTGAGCTACGGAGCTATAAAATGCTGTTAGAAAAGCACTAGGGAGAGCTCTTCGCTCTAATGAAGTTCTTCAGCCGTCTGGTGACAAAATGCAGGTAGGTAGTTAATTAACATCGTACTGACCGACACAACGGACTATCGTCGAAGGTCCGAGATCAATCCCGAAGGTAACGATCCAAAGAGAACGTTTCGTAGTTTTCAGCCGCGGTCAGATGACGAGATCAACACCTGAGTTGGCATCCCCTCTCCAAACTTTCCACACCACGCAAACGCGAGGAGATTTGAGGCCACGGCAAATTTAACCTGCACCAGCTCCCTTTGTACACGACTGTCTTTGGTTGGATTCGATCTCGCAACCCTCCGGTTGCTACTCGATCAACCGGCCATTTTGAAGTGATTATGTCTTTAAAATCGAAACGGTACTTGGGCCGTACATGAAAAGTCGAGCGTTACGAAAAAGCATCGCAAATGTTTTGTCTTATGATTTGAGAACTAGAAGAAACATCCAGAAGAAAAATATAGCGTCGTTTAGACAAAGGATGTGCGTATCTGACATGACCTTCGGATCAAGTGCGCAGAAAACCGTCGTGTACGTGGGGGCTGGAACCTGTTAAATCTCAAATGTCCTGACGGTGGCGTGGTGTGGAAGTTTGGAGAGTGGGGTGCCAGCTCAGGTGTGACTTCGTCATCTGAACGTGGTTCAAAATTACGTATTGTTGGCCTCGTCATCTGACCGTGGTTCAAAACTACGAGGTGTCCTCGTCATAGGACCATGGTTCAAAATTTCAGATGTTGTCCTCGTCTTCTATCGTCATCCGACAGTGGTTCAATATTACGTGGTATTGTCCTCGGTCTTTCCCTTCGAGAGTTTGGTCCCGGACCGTCGCCAATAGCCCGTTGTGTTGTCCCAGTGCGACGTTAATTAAAATACCTACCTACCTACTAAAAATAACAGAATTTAAATTCTGTAAATATAACAATTAGGGGGTAGTTAATTAATTGATGGAAAATAATTGCTGTTCCAGGAGTGCAAACATCGCCTAAACGGCGATAAACTATATTTTAAAGCAACTCCGACATGCATCATGCAAGATCATTTGGGTACAAGAGGTGCAATCATTTCTTTCCCTGTGGTTTGTTTATTTGCACTGAAAATCCACCACACACAGAGAAGCATAGAAAATCGAAAAAAGTACAAGCCCAGGAGATTAAAAGCTTTGGAAAGGACTGAAGGTGCGAAATTAACTAGCTTCCAAACGGAGCAGAAAAGATAAATCGAACGCAGGATTCAAAATGAGTTTCGGGTTTTAACTATTATTCACTTTCATTTGTTTCCTCCGTAACTATGACAGACCGACGAAAAGAATTATTGCTCCGAAGATAGTTAATTGTACATCGGTTTGATCTTTTAATCCAGTGTTATATGTCAGCGTTATTTGCGATCCACTTGGTTCTCTTTGCAGTGATTAATTTTCTGAGTCTGCATTCGGGATATTGTGGTGCTTTCCCAGCTGTGCTTTTCATTCTCGAGGCCTTGAGGGTATAATAATATAATATGCAATATATATTATTATACCCTCAATTAGGGTATATTAAATATTAAATGTACTCCCAGGTGATTAACTGTGTGGTTTAATCGACAACCGCATCATACAATTTTACTCAATGTGCCATAGACGTGAACTATAAGTAGACAGAGCATTGCTATTGAGATGAGCTTCAAAAAGTGATTAACATGTCGACTAGTAGTCACGTGACTGCTCTGTGGAAATTGACTTGGTTGGCCGATTTGGAATATTTTCGCCTCGTTTGGAGGTATAAAATCTTTTGACAGGTAAGTGGGTGAAAGCGTATTTCTATAGAGTGGAGACCAAAATGGTGAAATCACCAAAGTCTACTACTACCAGATGATCAATCAATGGACCAATCAGATGATGACTGTTAGGTTCCACTCAGCAGAGGGAACCTAACAGTTATCATTAAGGATTAACAACACCACTAAGGGTCACGGAACTACTAGTTTTGGCTATATGATTCTATGCACGTAGAAAGGTTACCATTGCTCTCACTCTACTTTTGTATTTCCTCTTTGGGTTCAGTACGATGTTCATTCAACCACTTACCTACTTCTGTAAAAAAACGATGTGTCTAGAGATGGTGGATTTTTGTAATAATGCAAAGAGCTGAAGTTCTCTTTCTACTGTTAACGCCCACCAGTATAACTTTAAAATTAAAAACTAGAAAATATCGGGGTAATCTGAGAAGGATTTCCAATGCAAAACAAGCCATACGACAGAGAAGATTTTACTTTTGCTGTACAAGCAATTTTCTCTTTTCAAGCCGACTCCTGCAGCAACCAATGAAAATATTTGATTATAACAAGGTGAATGATCAGATTGGATATATATATATATATATATATATATATATATATAGACCATCACCACAAATCAAAAAGGAGAAACCAAATAAAAACAAAAACAAAATGCAAATAATAACAAGAACAAAATAAGAACAAAAAATGGAGCAAAGTAACAACAATAATATTGACCCTTTAGATGAACAGCGCTGAAAGCCGCAGAGAACAAATAAAGGGAAATAATAAGTAAAACTACCCTAAGAATAGAATAGATTTCCCCGAGAAACAAGATGAAATAAAATATGTAAATGTTAAGTGAGCCTGCCTACTTTTTCAAGGGGAGCAAGGCCAGGTTGTCACTTAAAAATGCGATGCTTTGAGTTTTTTCTGTACTTATGTGAGGCCAGGCCGAAGAGATCAACATAAGTTACCCCCCGAAAACTCAAAGTACTACCAGAGAGAAAAAAAATCATGAAAATAATACCTGTTACCAAGGTTAGAAATCAAAAGAACATAGCCAAAGTAATACCTTACCGAAAGTTGCCGTGGTTTTTTGTAGGTAAAACAAAGCTAACAGCAATTTCGGTTTCTTCTGCAAAAAACTATATCTTGACCTACTTGATTCAGAACTTAAAAATTCCATCACCTACAAAAAACCACATGCTACTCATAATATTATTGTTAAAAAAATCATTGCATTCAACAAAATTCTTAAGCTTAAGAACTACAATATACTCTTCCCCTACATTACCATCACCCCTAAATTTCACAAAAACCCCATAGCTTTTAGATTCATCACTTGTGGCACTAGCCAAAATTACATGCATAAACCAGGCAAAATCTTTTTTAAATTTTTAAAAATCATTCTTAAAGCTATCACGGTTAAAGAAGACTGTTGGATCATTAATAATAACACTCCAGTTCTTAATTTTCTTTCCTCTAATAACAATATCTCACAAATTGACTCTTTCGATTTTAAAGACCTCTTCACTAGCATCCCGCTCCATAACCTTATAGATGTTCTTAACTCCTACTACACTGAATTTAACCTTCTTCTTAATATTTCTCAACAATATTGGAATAGTCTTATCAATCTTTGTGTCCTCAACAATTTTATCTTTAATGGTGAACATCTTTTCCAACAAGTACAAGGAATACCACAAGGTACCACTTTCTCCAGTATTCTTGCTAACCTCTACCTCCATTTCTATGAAAGATCACACACTTCTAAATTTATTAACTCCTATCGCTACATAGATGATTTAATCATTTTTAACTCACCAGAGTTCACTGATTTTTGGAAAAGTATTTATTCCACTGAACTCATCCTCAAAAAAACAAATAGCTCACCTTTATCTACTAACTTCCTTGACATTCATATTAATGTCAGTTCTAAATCTTCAACCGATATCTATGACAAAAGAAATGACTTTCAATTTAATATTAACAGACTTGTTCCCTGGAATTCTAATATTTCTTTCAACATCTACAGAAACTTAATTTATAATCAAATCTATAGAATTCATCATATTTGCAGGGACCAAACTACTATTGATAATCAGCTCAAAACTCTTAAAACCACCCTCTTAAATAACAACTCTTCCCCAACAATTTTCTTAAAAAGTTTTTTTCCTTAAAAATGATTTTCTTTTTCTCGACTTTAATTTCTTTCTCCTCAGACAGATGGAGCCAAAATATAATTATATAATTATTTTTTTCACTTTTGCCCTCGTTTTTTTTCTTTCAATTTCATCACTGCCCACAATCTTTAATCCTTGTCACAATTTTATTTTCTTGTTAAAATTTACCTTTCTTCCCTCCCTTTCATTTACACTAAATTGTTCACATTATCTCCAAGCCACCCTCTTTCTTTTTTAAATCCGTTATTCTACATAATACGGATCTGGCAATGTTTTGCTCTCCTAGCTTGCGCGGCAACTTTCGGTAAGGTATTACTTTGGCTATGTTCTTTTGATTCCTAACCTTGGTAACAGGTATTATTTTCATGATTTTTTTCTCTCTGGTAGTACTTTGAGTTTTCGGGGGGTAACTTATGTTGATCTCTTCGGCCTGGCCTCACATAAGTACAGAAAAAACTCAAAGCATCGCATTTTTAAGTGACAACCTGGCCTTGCTCCCCTTGAAAAAGTAGGCAGGCTCACTTAACATTTACATATTTTATTTCATCTTGTTTCTCGGGGAAATCTATTCTATTCTTAGGGTAGTTTTACTTATTATATATATATATATATATATATATATATATATATATATATATATATATATATATATATATATATATATATATATATATATATATATATATATATTTATATATATATATATATATATAGGGTGAATCTAAATTGTTTTTACAAAATAAGAGGGGTGATAGTACCCATCCAGACGAACAATAGTTACCATGGAAAATAGGGTCGCATTCCACTCTGAGAGGCAGAAAAGAGTAAAATTAGAATTTCAACATGAACTTACAACAGTGTTGGGAAAGCGAATGAACGATACCAAAAGCTGCACAATCTGATTTATTGATCAGAGAAAAGCTCACAGCAAGTGCTCAAAGTGACGGCCACGCGTGTCGTTGCACAGTTCACACCGGCGAAGGAATGACTGGCTCTCGAAGATTCGTAGTGTTGTGTTTAATTTTGTCTGCGGCAACACCGATTCTCGCTACGAGATCTTCAGCCGAGTCCACAGGCGTCTGGTACACTAAAGATTTCATGTGCCCCCACAAGAAAAAGTCCAGTGGGTTGAGGTCCGGTGAGCGAGGAGGCCAAGCCACAGGTCCGCCACGTCCGATCCATCGTGCGGGATATGTGGCATTCAAGAAGTGCCGGACCGTGCTGGAAAAGTGTGCGTCAGAGGCGATGACTTGTTCAAGCTCGACGCGTTTCGACTTTACTCTTTTCTGCCTCTCAGAGTGGAATGCGACCCTATGTTCCATGGTAATTATTGCTCGTCTGGATGGCTACTATCACCCCTCTTATTTTGTAAAAACAATTTAGACTCACCCTGTATATACCTTAAAATGTAATTTTCAGTTGCTTTCGTAAAGTTTGTCGTTAAATCTAATTGGCGTTGACCATCAACTGCCATACATAAAATCGGAATTCATTCTTTGGAATTTTTATGAGCGAAGTGCTGAACTTCGGAAAAAAGAGGCTATAATATAGGAATGGAGGAACTCATCCTCAATCTCATTTTCTCCATACAAAACCTCTATACATCAGTATTCGAGATGGTCGAACAGCCTACAAAATATAATCTCCTCCTCTCTTTTCTCAAGTTTTCAGTTATCATTTCATGACAGTCAATGAAGTGTCACCACTTCAGTTGAAAATCTTTTTTTACTATTTGCTTCCGCTCTTGTTATCGATTTGTTTCCACTCGTTGGTTCGGATACTCCCTAAGTATTCTTTGTGTCATTTTGCTACATCCAAGTCACTTCACTGCAACATAGCTGTTGAAAATCGTACTGTTCCGCAACTCCCCTTGTTAATCCTTCTGCTCCTTAACTCCACTTACTAAGCCTTATTGTTCTTTAATTCCCTTACTAAACCTTACTGTTACTCAACCTCTTGAACTACCTCTCTCTAATAAAGACTCTTCCTTAACACCCCTTACTAGACGTTACGGTTCCCCTTAACTCTCCTTACTGTTCCTTAAGTTCCCAAGCCTTACTGTTCAGTAACTCTGCCCTTACTGTTTCTTAACTCCCCTTACTAAACTTAACTGCTACTTAACTCCCTTTATTAAACCTTACTGTTCCTTAACTCCCCTAATTGTTACTGTTCCTTAACTCCCTCACTGCACCGTTACTTCCCAAACTAAACCTTACTGTTTCTTTACTCTACTTACTGTTCCCTTAATCTCCTTACTGTTCCTTAACTGCTCTTGTTCCTTAACTGCCTTACTAAACCTTACTGTTCCTGAATTGCCCTTACTAAACCTTGCTGTCCCTTAAATCTCCTTACTAAACCATACTGTTTCTCAACCTCTTGAACTATACCTCTCTCTCTCTAAAAAACTATTGCTTAACTCCCCTCACTAACTTTACTGTTCCTTAACACCCCTTATTAAACCTTACTGTTCCCCTTAATTCTCCTTACTAAGCCTTATTGCTCCTTATGAAACCTTACTGTTCAGTAACTCTGCCCTTACTGTTTCTTAACTCCACTTACTAAACCTAACTGCTACTTAACTCCCACTAAGGGTTACTGTTCCTTAATTTCCTTACTGCTCCTTTACTTCCCAAACTAAACCTTACTGTTCCTTTAATCTCCTTACTGTTCCTTAACTGCTCTTGTTCCTTAATTACCTTACTAAACCTTACTGTTCCTCAACCTCTTGAACTATACCTCTCTCTCTCTCTCTCTCTCTGAAAACACTCTTCCTTAACTCCCCTTACTAAACTTTACTGTTCCTTAACACCCCTTATTAAATCTTACTGTTCCATTTAACTCTCCTTACTAAACCATACTGTTCCTTAAGTCCCCTTGCAAAGCCTTATCGTTCCTTGAGTCCCCTTACAAACATTACTGTTTAATAATTCTGCCCTTATTGTTTCTTAACTCCCCTTACTATACTATATAACTGCTACTAAACCTTGGTGTTCCTTAACACCCCTTACTAAACACCTTACTGTTCCTCAACCTCTTGAACTAAACCTCTAAATGTTCCTTAACTCCCCTTACTAGACTTTACTGTTCCTTATCACCCCTTACTAAACCTTAAAAACTGTTCCCCTTATCTCTCCTTACTATAAACCTTACTGTTCCTTAACTCCTCTTACTAAACCTTACAGTTCTTGCCAGTGTACATTAATTTAAAGAAACTTGATTCAATATATTTTACTAGGTCATGAACACGAAAAGTAGCATTCTTTCACTTCAGGTGATATACAGTAAAAGAATTGAATAGATACTTTTCAAAAACCATTACGTTTCGGCTTTGCATGAGAGCATTTTACGTCTCAAAATAGACTGGACCAACCTACACGACCAAACAAAAGAACAAAAAAAGACCACTCAATCTTAAAAGAACATTGTACAGCACATGAAATGCCACAAAGGTGTTAACACAACCCACGAAAAAAGACTGAATAATATTTTAATTTAATTTGCACGAAGAGCATACGTGATTAAACTTGTTGATGACTCTCGAGTCCATTTCGCAATCAAACTCCTCGACAAAAACAAAGGAAATCAATAAATAAAACAGCAACAAAATGGCGGCCAGAAGTCAACTTTTGAAGAACGAAGCCAGTGCAGACTACCATGCACATTTCCTAGCACCCTGCTATGTAATGAGAGTAGTTTACATAATAATTGTGTAAAAGTAGCGAAGCTTTGAAGCCATCCATCAGTGTTTTCCAGACAGCTTTCAAGGGAAAGTTAATATCCGATCACAATTTTCTCATTACAAGCTGACACCCATCACCGACCAATCAAAACATTTAATTACAAGGTGAATGATCTGATTGGTGGGCGAAACTCCTGCATTAAGTAGCTTGTTTTCCATAGAAAGTTTGCGATGTGATCGTGTTTTAAAAATTACAGGGACGCATACATTTGCTTAAATTGGCATTAATTTGTTTTTATATTCGTGGGCAGAAGGTTTTTATCATAAAAGCGGCAGAAAGGAATTTCGACGCAAAGAATTGTTTATAAACTGAGAAAGTTTAAGAAGTCATATTTGTTATTGGGCCTCAGTAGCTCAGTTGGAAAAGTAAGACTAGCAACTTCAGATTTGCGAGTTCGAAACTCGATGTCGCCGAAGACCGTCGTGTACACGGGGCTGGAGCACGGTAAATCTGTCCAAGCCTCAAATGTTCTCACGTTGGCGTGGTGCGGAAATTTGGAAAGTGGGGAGCAGCTCAGGTGTTGACTTCGAAATGTGGCCGTGATTCGAAATGACAAGGTGTTGTCCTTGAATCTGTCCCCAGAGATTGATCCCGGACCGTCGTCAATAGCCGATGTGTTGCTCCAGTGCGACGTTAATTAACTACCTACTTTCAATTTAGAAATTCCGTTTTTAAATGAAAACACGTAGCTATTTAGAATGATGGATATTGCTAATTTGATACAGCTTTAACCCAGCAATGCAATTACTGGGTTCAATAACCCAGCAATTAATTTGAAATATGTAAGTTTCATTAATGGGTTAAACTTTTCACAGGCCAGATACAACCTTCCATAAAGGTTTACCCTGCACCCAGACCAGATATGGATACCAGATATTTCTAGAGGTAGGTAGTTAATTAGCATCACACTGGAGCAACACAGCAGGCTGTTAGCGACAGTCCGGGATCTATACCGAAAGGAAAGATCCAAGGACAACTCGTAATTTCGAACCATGGTCATGTAACGTGAACAACACCTGAGCTGGCAGCCCACCCTCCAAACTTCATCTCCACGCCAACGTGGGGATATTTGAGGCCACGACAAATTGAACGTGCACCAGCCCCCGTGTACATGACAGTCTTTGGCTGCACCTAGTTTCGAACTCGCAATCCTCCGTTACTGGGCTGCCCCGGTCCCGATATTCCTAGAGAATACTCATTCTCAAAAAATAAACATTTAAAAAGTAACCAATCGGAGCGTAGTATTATTTCGCAAATAGCTACGTTGAAATTTGAGCAAGGAGGGATTTATATATATATATATATATATATATATATATATATATATATATATATATATATTCTTGTTTCTAGTTTCGAAAAATGAATTCCTCTTCAAATGTCACCGAAATAGAAACTGATTTTTATTGTTTGGCTAAGAATTCGGAACGTGAGGATTGTGAAAGACCTGAATAGGAATGTAATAGTAAAAGCATTGAAGATACGAAAAATGAAAAATAACCGAAAAACTTTCGGAAATGCATTCGTGAGTGACAGATATTTCGAAATCTCTTTCGTACAATTATTCGTTCAATGTGCGAGAACTATTGAATACCGCAATGTAAGTTTAAATAGTAAATTCGTATTTAATGATATCCCTTTAAATCTAAGTTCTCAAATTTTTATTGATATGGGCTGTTTTGATGTGAAGTACAGTACTGGGTACTGCAGTATGTGTGCAGTATGGGAGCATTCATGAAAAGTCTAGCGTCACAAAAAACCTTGCAACTGTTTTGTCTTATGATTTTAGAACTATATACTTTAGAAACATCCATAAGATAAACATTGCGTCGTATAGACAAAACTGGTGCGCAGGCGCACTGAGTGGGAGGAAGGGGTCCACAATATGTCGGAATTCTACGGTGCTGAGCGAGCTTTGGGCCAGTGTTATTTGGATCGCGTGGGAACTACGTAAGTGGTATCATTCGAAAGGTATATACGAACCACGCTGCCCAGCACAGGCTTTTAATCAATAAAATTATCCTTCAGTATTAACATCAAACTGCACCTTAATCGTTCAAACTGTAGATTAATTGTTGAATATTCCCAATAAGAAATCGTTCAAACTTACTATGTCTACTTCATTCCTTCCACAATCCAACATTAGGCCCGAGTATTCACGTCAAAACTGCGGTGTGTGTCCTCGACACAACGTACTAATTTGTTTTCGAGGTTACTATAATGTAAATATATGGTTGCTGTCAATTGCGAATGATACTGTGCGATGTTACACAATTCCTTTCCGCCTAAAATTGATTGATAAGGCTTACAGTAAACGTAGTTTCAACAAGATGAAGCAACTTTTCATACAGTGAATGCCAGACCATGCGAATTCTAGCTTTTCAAGGTCAAAGTCAAAACCTGGCCATGTCGATTGGCCCCCTCGTTCATATGATTTGACCTTTGACCACGCCATAATTCTGTTCTCTATAGAACTACATAAAGGAACTAACAAATCTACCACGAAGTACCTATAGAACTACATAAAGGAACTACACTAACAAATCTACCACGATTCAACAATTTAATCCTCTGATGGATTTACACACATAATTCCACCTTACAATCTGCAGTCTACCGTGCATAACTTCTAACCAATTTTGGTCTTGACCAACAGACCTTTCGAAAGAATTCTCTAATTCTATTCTAAAAAAGAAGCAATAAATCTTTCCTTAGGTTTTTCTAAGGAAAGGGGGAAAATCTTTTCAAATGATTTTTTAAGGAAAGGAAGCAATAGAATATTTCCAAAGGATTCTATTCTAAGGAAAGGAGAGCAATTGAATTTTTGCGAAGGATTCTATTCTACGGAATGGACCGACAGAATCCTTCAAAATGATTCCATTACAAGGAAATGAACAATAGAATCGTTCCAAAGGATTCTATTCTAAGGAAAAGACCAATGCATTTTTTCTAGAAGGATCCAGTCTACCGTGCATAACTTCTAACCAATTTTGGTCTTGACCAACAGACCTTTCGAAAGAATTCTCTAATTCTATTCTAAAAAAAGAAGCAATAAATCTTTCCTAAGGAAAGGGGAAAAATCTTTTCAAATGATTTTTTAAGGAAAGGAAGTAATAGAATATTTCCAAAGGATTCTATTCTAAGGAAAGGAGAGCAATTGAATCTTTGCGAAGTATTCTATTCTACGGAATGGACCGACAGAATCCTTCAAAATGATTCCATTACAAGGAAATGAACAATAGAATCGTTCCAAAGGATTCTATTCTAAGGAAAAGACCAATGCATTTTTTCTAGAAGGATCCATGGACTCTTTGAACCAATGGATGTGGTTATTTAGTCATTATGTGTGTTGTAGGGGAAAAACAACATTACATTACTTGAAAATCTTGTGACACTCAGACGGGTAACGTAAAAGATTCGCGAAGAAATTCATCAAATCACCCCTAATTGGGCTTAAAAGTAATGAAACTGATCGAAGGAACCCGTATTTGCAGCACGACCAGAGGCGATCATTAGGTCATTGTCCAAATGAGGGTAATTCCATAAATTCTGTTTTATTAGTTCTTCCTTGCCAGGGCAAAAGGGGTTAAGTCAAAATGGCTACTTCTCAGAATCTCAATTTGAATACTTCTTTCTCACAAATATTCAGGAAGAAAAAAAAAGCACGCCATGATACAAATAATCGTAATTTGGATTCGTAGATTCATTTAGTTTTGATTTTAATCATATATTATTTTTAAATTATAATGATGCACTTGACTCCTTTGAATTCATCGAAAGTCATTAAAAGAGTCATCAAAAGTCACCATCAAAATAACTCCATGAGTCTTTTTGCCCTGACACGGAATAATTGAGAACACAATGTGTTGAATTGTAAGTAAAAATGTGTTATTTAACCCTCCAGGTGGCTTCGACGAGATATCTCGTCCACCAAGACCTGGAAAGTTTTGCTAACGTCGATATATCTTGTCGTCAAGATATTGCCGATTTTTTTTATGATGAACGAGATCAAGACCTGGTAGGTTTTCTTCCAATGACGAGATATCTCGTCCATCAAGATCTGGTCAAATTTGCTAATGACGAGATACTTCGGCGAGACAACCACCAGGAGGGTTAAAAGTTATCCCAAAACAAATTGAGGCCCTTACATAAAAAATACTCTGTTCCTCAACCCCTCTTTTTTCCCTTTCAAGAAATTTTTAACTTAAATTTTTCTGTCTTGTGTTTGGCACAGTTTGGATTAATATGGCCCTTGCGCCATAAAACCCCAAACCAACCTTCAAATAGGGGTTTTGAGAATGTTTCAATAACCATATTTTCCGGAAATCTGTTAAATTTTCTCCTCTTAGGATTTTTTAGGGGTTCCTAAACTGTTTATTTTAAACTGAAGTACACCATTTGTGAAACGCATATTTATAACTATTTTATATGTGTAGTATGTCTCTTATGCATTGAATTTAAATTTCATTTCGATATATATCTTTATATACCAAAACTGGGAATCCCATAGATCTAAGACAAGCATTTCGAATAATAGGTAGCATCTGAAAAGATATACTACTGTGTTTTAGTTCAGTATCTTTTCGAAACGGTTTAATCAATGAATGCATACGAATTTTCTAAACGAGAAACGAGTTCCTCCCAAAAGAGCTGGAATTCCTAAACTCAACTAAATGATATTCTTCAGTTTCTTAGATCTAAGATTGCATTCTCTGAGAAACAGATTTTCTCTTAGAATAAAATAGAATTATTGTTGCTTATTTCCAAGTGCAGGAACATACGTGACCCAATCGATTTTAAGAAATAAAAGAAATATTCCCCTTCACGTTTCAGTACTGTTGTAGTTTTTGTTTTATCAGGAAATGAGTAATACGCGTAAACGATAATTATGATATAGAAAAGCGAAAACGATATTTGTATTGAAACTCGCAAGCGATATGAGTAAATTACTAATAAGCAATTTTCTACATGGAAACGGCAAGAAATGTGGTTCATTGTTTTATTTCCATTTAGAATTAAGGGCCGTAATTGTTCACTTGGAAGAGTAACGGATTAGCAAACGAAGAATTGCGAGTTCGAAACTAGGTCCAACCAATGACCGTCGTGTTCACGGGGGCTCTTGCACTTTAAATCTGTCGTGGCCTTAAATGTCCTCACGTTGGTATGGTGTGGAAGTTTGGAGAGTGGATGCAAGCTCAGGTGTTGAATTCGTCATCTGACTGTTGTTCAAAATGACGAGGGCTCGAATCTTTCCCTTCGGTATTGATCCCGGATATAGCCAGTAGACCATTGTGTTGTTCCAATGCCACTTTAAGTAACTTCCTATCGACCTACCATTTAGAATTATTAAATTAGATGTAGTTTATGCGATGTGAGATTGAGTTATTGTATAAAACTCAGTTTTCTCTAAGATTATATTTTGATTGAATTTTTGGGTCGTGAGATTTATTAATGGAGCAAAACTGAGTAATTGTTTTGAGTAGTAAATAAATTCTTATTTCTTTTTTAACAGAGTTTTTTAATGAGCTACTTCGAAGTATATATAGGAAACCCAAATTTATAGTACACGCCATGATGAGATTTCTTTAAAAACCCAAACTAATAAATTATAATTTGAACTTAGTTCTTATTAGAATGATAAAGTAAACTTCTAAAACATATTAGGTTAAAAAAATTCTAATTCGAGGATTTTTAATTTGGGTGTGGTTTGTGCTGTGACATTGAGTTATTGAATAACTGAGCTGCTGTTCTGAACATTTTGAGCTGTAAATAAATTCTTATTTCTCTTTTAAATCAGATTTTAATGAACTAGCACGAAATTTGAAACCCGACATTATATGATAATTACATTAGTCTGAAAATAAAGACTGTCAACCTTCCTATAAAAGGTAGGTAGGTAGTTGAATTTACGTCCCACTGGAGCACCACAACTGGCTATTGGCGACAGTCCGGGATCAATCTTGAAGCGAAAGATCCGAGGACAACACCTCGTAAATTTGAACCACGGTCAGATTACGAGGACAACACCTGTGAGCTGGCACCCCCCTCTACAAACTTCCACACCAACCAACATGACGATATTGGAGGCCATGACAGAATTAACGTGCACCAGCTCCCACGTACACGACGATCTTTGGTTTTGTCGAATTTCGAACTCGCAACCCTCCGGTTGCTAATATTCTACTCTACCAACCGGGCTACCCGGTATCCTCCATTTCATTAGGTAGAAGCCCCAGATAGAAGACATGAAAGAATGCAAATGAATAAAGAATGCAGATTTAACGTGCATCAACCCCCCGCGTACACGACGGTCTTTGATTGGGTCGAATTTCGTACTCACAACCCTCCGGTTCCTAATTCTCTACTCTACCAACCAGGATACCGTGGCCCCATTCTGGAGAAGATAAATTAAAACATAAACGTCGGTTAAGTTTTGCATCATGCCTAGAGCTAATAATTATGTTTCGAAAAGAATTCTGAGAGCATTAATGCGACAGAAACGAGTAATCAAACGTAATTGTTGGTGAGTCGGCAACTAAATTCTTGTGCGTTAAAATAATTGAAAAATAACGATTCTGAAACTTAGTTACATAAGCATTTGAAAGACACAAAGAACTATTCCTTACAAGAATCTGCCTCGATATTAATCGATCAGTTAACACACAAAGCGTCGCGTCATTAAAACAGAGTCTGATCTTGTCAGCAATTTTATAAATAATTATCACTTTCCGTGTATCTCATTCTATGTAATCAAAAAATTAAACGTTGACGCAAATAAATGTTGATTAATGGTTAAAACTTTTCTCATCGAATAAGTTTTGAAATTAATGACTAGTCTTCTGTCATATACATTGTTCGATCTGCTACGAAGCGTATTTGGCATTTAAAAAAAGTTTTATATAGTCAGCGTGTGATTTTTTTTATCGTATTTATCAGAAGTTTCATTAGAATTAGTGATAAATGGCAATGTGTATCGCACTACAATAACGTCATGACTGAAATAACCTTAGTTCAGTACGACGAAAAAACGAAAACTCTTCCGGGTGTTTCGGAAATATCTGGTCGAATTGTTAAGAGTGGTAGAGGGGCCCAAAATAAATATCTTTGTCATATAATGTGTTTCCGAAATGTCGCGTTTGGGTGGCTGAGGGAGCTGTTTAAGTCAGTCGATAACATCGTTTCTGTGGCGTCATTTCCTACTCGAATTTTCATCGTTACACGAATTCGGAGCTGGCAGATATTGCATATAATGTATAATACCCCAGGGATGTCAAACTCTATTAAAACACAGCGCCATTTAATGCAACTGGTAAGATTCACGCGGGCCACATCACATTTACAAATTTTCTTAAAAAGTAAGGATTCAGGAATATGGATAGGATAATTAAAACACATTATGTAATTAAGTGAATTTAGGGTAATAATTTATAATATTGCTATATAATTGCTTTTATTTAAACGTTTATTTAATTTAATGTATTTATAAAACTAGAATAATTTTTTTTTACCGGAAACTTGCCAGCGCTTTCCTCCTACTAGTTTTCCAATACCTGGATTCAAAGACTGAGAACAGGCAATCTTCATTATGGCAGATAGATGTTAATCTTGATCTGTAGGCCGTTTTATTTAATTTCATGGACGAAAATAGTTGCTCACACAAGTACATACTCCCAAAATAGCATAAAATTTGTGCAGCAAACTTTTTAATTACCGGGTATTTTTCAAGTAAATAAGAATATATTTTGGGAATTCCTACTTCTCGATTTTTGTCTTTTAAAACCGAATCATTCTGGAAATCAATTAATTCCAGTTGTATCGAAGTGGGAGCATTTTCAACTTCAAAGGAAAAAGGCCTAATAGAAAGAAAAATTTTTTTGTAACTCTTTGAAATCATTAAAACGAGAGGGTCGTGGGCCACAAAAATTATTCAGAGCATCGTGGATCACAAAAAATTACCTCGGGGGCCACATGCGGCCCGCAGGCCGCCAGTTTGACACCCCTGATGTATGCGAACGGAAACGAGCGTGCTGCTCAAAGGTTAATATGTCAGAATGTCACTTCTGGTTTCAAAGGCCCCTGGTTCGAATCCGGGGTAAAGCATACATGCTTGTCTGTCTTGAATGAATGCGTGTACTCTCTATAAACGTTTATTTAGGGCTACTCTACCACATTTTGCAGTTTTTTATTGAACAAAAGCAAACTCCCCGTGCACCACAGAAATACAACACGGGGATTACAGAAGTTGATTTAACAAAGAAACAGTGGAAAACAATTTAACTAAAATTACAAAATTTTATGAACTTGACAAATGAGTAGAAAAGCAGATTAGATTTAACAAAAACATTGAGTTTGGCCAGATATTTTCGAAACACCCTATATATGAGAGGCATTTTCTGTCAAGCTTAATATAGGTGGCGGTAGTGTTTCTGAGGCGATACGTGTTTCCTGTACGTATTTTGAACATGACGTCCTTCGAACTGATTTTCGAATACGGTTTCCTCACTTCGAATTTGAAAATACCAAGAAATAAATTCCGAATTGACTTATAATAGTTGATTGGTAAACACCAAATTGATTGACCATCTAATCATCTCGAGATTTCAGACTAGTGGAATCCCACAACACACATAATGACTCAATAACCGCATCTATTGGATAGGTGGTGAAACAATCTGTGAATTCTTTCAACCTTTAGAAATATTCTATTGGTCCTTTCGCTAAAATAGTATCCTTTGGAACGACTCCATTGCTCTTTTCCTGAGAATAAAACCATCTGGAAAGATTCTATTGATCCTTTCCCTAGAGCAGAATTCTTTGGAACTACTCTATTGCTCCTTTCCTTAGAATATAATCCTCTGGAACGACTCAATTATTCCTTTCCTTAGAATAAAATCATTTGGAAAGATTCTATTCGTCCTTTTCCTGGAATAGAATCTTTTGGAATGGCTCTATTGTTCCTTTCTATAGAATAGAATCATTTGGAAAAAAATTCTAGTGCACATTTCATTTTAATACAATACTTTGATTTGATACTTTGGTTGGAAAGATGTAATCGATCTTTTCCTTAAAAATAGTCCTTTGGAAAGATTCTATATGTCATTTTCTCAAAACAGATTTCTTTGGAAAGATTCTATCATTTTTTCCCAAAATAGAGAATCCTTTGGATAGATTCTATCGTTTTTTCCTTAGAACTGAATCCTTTGGAAATACTTTTCTGGTCCCATTTCCTTAGAATAGAATTTCTTTGGAAAGATTCTATTGGTCAAGAAAGTCAAAATTGGTTACATATTATGCAAGGAAAACTGCAGGCTGCAAGGCGGAATTATGCGTGTGAACCCCTCAAAGGCTTAAACGCCACAAGTTACGGCAATAAACAGCATTTTAATCACACAGCATTGTCGCACCAGCTACACGTAGTTCTACGTAAAGATATGCAGCATAGTAAAGTTATACAGCTATCTATGCTTTGTTTGTACAGAGGTTTTGTCCCTCCTATATATCCAAAGTTTTCCTTTCAGTGCATTTGATTAACATGCGTACAAACTTTATCTAAGGGTGAAGGCAAAATGAGTGACTTCACAAACTTGCAAAAAAAAGATAAATCGTAGATGCTTGTTTAACTAGAGTTCTTGCAATAGAAATAATCTAATTGTTTTGTATTTCAAGAGATAACGTTTAAAGTAGGTTGAACCAGCTTATTGTTATTACTTGAGCCAGCTGAACTTAGCAAAGAAACCAACATGTTTGTTCGTTTAATTAGAGAGTTCGAAAAAACCAGATGTTAAAATGACAAATGTTAAATTGCCTACAAATGTTAAAATGACTTATCTTTTATTTTTCATTTGGTACAGGATAAAAGTTGGTTAATTTACTTTGTAATTTATCATTGTCCTTGTTCTCTTATTTTTCATCGTATAATAAGATATTTAGTTACCCCTTATCAACTGTTTTAATTTTACAGCCATTAAAAATAGTATGAAAATCTTTCTTTCCCAACCTAAAATTGATTTTCCCTGTGTTTACAAGAGATTGGATTTGGTTAACATAGAAATGTATAAAAATGACCAATAAAATGCCTAAAATAATCTAAAAATATTCAAAATGACGTAAAAATTTGATATTTCGATTTGTAAACATCGTTCCCTAACTGCGTGTGAATAAAGTGTTTTTGAATTTCAATCTTTATACATAAATAAATGCAATATAATCGACTTGCTGACCAGATGTGACAACCCAAACAGGTAAATCTTTCGTAACGTATAGTATACGATGCGTTCCGGTGCAATGACAATGCCATCAACCTCGATTGTCAATTTTTGCACGTTAGCTTTTCGTATGTTTTTCAAAATTTTTCGAATGATGGGATTATTTTGGACTTCGGAACCGATATGAGCCAGCGGATCATAGAGAAACAGTGCTTTATGTAGTTCAAATTGTGACATTATTAAACATTTCATTAACTCTAAAATCCTAAAGTATTCGTTTTTTACTGTCAAGACTAGAGAAAAAAAACCTATAATTTTCACTCTCCAGTGTGTCTATGATTCACCCACCAATAAAAAATAGTAAAAAGGATTTGTTTTGTGTTAAGGGGTGATCACGGACTTTTCGGTCTCAAGGAGCTAGCAGATGAGTCATTTGTAATGTGTTTTATCGTAAAAGCGAAACTGCGTATGAACAATTCGAATATTTCTATAAAATTTTGATTAAAACGAAACAAACTGGAAAATGACCAAACAATTTCCTTAAAATTTTAAAATTGACAGTGTAAAATAAAAATATATCCCTAAAAAAACTACATTTCTAGAACCAGGAAATTGGAAACGGAATTTCTATTTATATGGCATTGTCTACGAAATACTATCAAAAAGATGACGCAAACAAAATCCGGCACTGGTGATAACCTTTCTTTTTTATGTTATTTTGACAGGTTTTATCGTATTTCCTACGATCTAGAGCTAATTTTTATTTACTTTTCCTTCAAATAAATCTCTATATTTTTAAAAACCTATCTCTAAACATTTTAATGTATCAGCACAAACACATATATAAAAATAATTAGTTTTTAATTTTTAAACACAATTTTCCGAGTTTTGACTATCTGTAACGAAAACTAACCCTCCAACCTACCCTCTTTCAGGGGTTTTGTAGCACAAATGGAATAACGACTGGGAAATGTTTCAACAAAAATTTGATTAAACCCACGATGAAACGAGAAAATCATGTTAAAACTAAAAAAATCTCAAAGGAAACCCAAAAAACAGTATATATATCGAAAAACCAGGAGATTGCTAATAGAATTTGCGTCTATGCGTATATACAATATAAAAATTTCGATTAAAGTAGTAATAACACTAACTGCAAGATTAAAATATAAATTCTATGAAAAATAAGCTCACAGTAAATTAAGTTCAGTAAATCAGAAGTTCATTTTCAAGTGATATCGAGTTCAATGCAACACGGGGATGTGAACAATGAATGAAAATTGAAATTTATCTTACGCATTTCACCCGTTGAGGACAAATAAAAAAATAACTAAAGTTTAGCTTTTAAATTGAATATTTAATTTTAGCTTTATTTTAAAGACGTTTGCCGCACGTGAAAACTAGAACGGACAGTTGTCGGTATACGTTATTCTCAGAAATAAGATTATCCACTATACCCTTTAGTTATAAACTGTCACATTTTTACAAGCTTTGTGTGAAAGCAGGGTAAATTTCTTCAATAAATCGAATACGATTAAATTTTCTCCTATTTTTAATGGCCATAAATATAAAACAGTGGATTAAGTCAAAATACTCCAATCAAGTTATATCTTTTCCATAAAAACGGGATGAATACTCCCTTTTGAGTTCGGAATGAATATATTCGTCAAATGCGGCCAAGTGCGTATCGCGAAAAAATTAAAGTTACAGTTGAAAAATTATTTATTAAAAGAAATTCACATTTTAGGTATCGATCTAAAGTAAAATTTTCCGCAAATTTCAAATCCGTTGAAATTTTCACTCTATCTTTAACGATCGCAAGATGGGAACTTGGACTAGGGGAATAAAAAAGCCCTAAAGTGCGTCAAAACGCGTGTCATGTGAACGGTGCAGTACAATCCTATGTATCTCCAAGAGCCGTCTAATCGCTAGAACGACCGGGGATTATTGAAGCGCCGAAGCTATCTAGCGCTTGGATTCTCGCGATTTCTGCATGTGAACACTCCAATAGAACTCTATGTACTTTGGCTACCCGCGGTTTGTTTGACGTAAAATGTGCGTTAGGAAACGCCTCATGTGAACGGGACCTTATATTCGTAATCTTTGGCAGTTTGTATTTTTCTATTGTTTTGTTCTGATCGTTTGTATTTTTAGTTTCAACTTTGTTTTGGAATTTAACGTGTTATAATTCTGGTTTTCAAAGCGTTTTTCTAATGCTGCTGTCGCCTGGTACTTTCCAAGTTCTTGTGGAAAGGCAAATGAATTTGTTCGGAAAGATTGACTGCAATAGGTTAAAATTTTTGAAGACATGATGCCATACTTGATGCCATTAAGAGTCATTCTCCTGTGCCAGCGAATATTTGTAAGTTCCTTTTAATTTATTCTAAACAGGAGTTAATATATTGGTGTCCAATTGAAACCTAAGCTCACAAAATTTCTTCGAAAGAGATATACTCCCCAAATATGAATAGACATTTAATCGAAAAGTCAAAAACCTTAAATCATACACACTTTAAAGAAAAGATTTTGAGTGTATATCTCTGGAAAATTTTTAATACCGGTTTAAAGTTTTGTTAAAAATATCTGCATAAATATTATTAACATCCTACCATCACAAATTGGAATACAAATTTTTCAATGTTTTCATACCAGCTGTAGTTAAATATTTAAACAACTTATTTTTATCATTTCGCTTTAATGTTTTTCACTCCTGCATTCTAAACTTTTTAAATAATCAAAAACATATATTTCATACAACTTTCCAAATTTGAAGTCAGCAGTAATTTTCATCTACGATAATAATACGAAAATTCAAGATATATCTTCTTTAATATATATTTATATTATATAATCTTCAGCGCAGATAGTAAGTTTCATTACCATAGGGGTCGTTCACCTTATTTTATTTTTAAGAACATTTAAGGGCTACATTTCATCGAAAATGATAAGCGCTTCAAATGTGAAGTGAAAAAGATATTTAATCCAAAAGTCAAAAATCTGAAATCATACGACATTTAAGGAAGAGGTTTTATGAGTTTTTATCACTGGAGAGCTTAGAATCTGAATATTTTTGAAATTTCATTAAAAGTATTTGCACAGATAGATTATCAACATCGTTCCATCACTAACTCGAAAACAAGTTTTTCAATGTTTTCATACCAGCTGTACCTAAATATATTTAAACAGCATATTTTATCACTTCATTTTAATTTTTCAAAACTACATTCTACACTTTAAATAATCGAAAACTTGCATTCAATATTAAACAGCTTTTCAAAAACTGTTTTGTAGCCAGCAGTGATTTCCAACTGCTCAGATAATAATAGAAAAATCAAGACATCTTTAACCCTCTTGGTAATTTTCTCAACGAGGTATCTCGTCAATTAGCAAAACTGACTAGATCTTGATGGACGAGATATCTCGTCATTAGAAGAACACTAGTCAGATCTTGATCTCTTCGTCATATAAAAAGTACAAGGCAATATCTTTATGACGAGATCTCACGTCATTAGCAAAATTGGTCAGATATTGATGGACGAGATATCTCGTCGAATCACCTGGAGGGTTAACATGTATAGATATTAAGTAATCTCTTCATCATAGAACTCGGCAGTATCTTCATGACGAGATATCTCGTAGCAAAATTGGTCAGATCTTCATGACGAGATATCTCGTAGCAAAATTGGTCAGATCTTCATGACGAGATATCTCGCAGCAAAATTGGTCAGATCTTCATGACGAGATATCTAGGCGTTAGCAAAATTGGTCAGATCATGACGAGATATCTCGCAGCAAAATTGGTCAGATCTTCATGACGAGATATCTCGACGTTAGCAAAATAAGTCAGATCTTGATGGACGAGACATCTCGTCATTAGCAGAATTGGTGAGGTCGTGATGGACAAGAAATCTTGTCGAAACTACTTGGAAGGTTAAAATGTATTTATATTACTTTATCTTCAGGTAAAGTATAGGAATTTCATCATTACCTCAGGGATCGTTCAACTTACTCTACTTTTAAGATCATTTAAAGACTACATTTTACCGAAACCGATAAACGCCTCGAGACGTTTAACCGAAAGTCAACAAAAAAATCTTAAATCGTACACCATTTAAGTAAAAAGGTTTATGAGTACATATCACACGCTGGAGAGTTTTCAGATAAAGGTAAAATAGCCCGAAACCCCACATTCTCCTTCATACTTCCGTTCTGCGTCACATATTTCAAACGATCCCATTTCTAAAAATGGATTATGGCGAATGGCAACCATTCCGAGGTATCTGCGCGACAAACTTATTCGATTCACCAACTCCCTCCCCGAAATCCCAAACTCCCCAAGAAGAACCAAAACATCCATCCTTTTTCATCAGAAAAATTTATTTGGAAAAGTATCACTTCCCCGAATTTTCATTCCGGAAAGTTTATTTACCAAGGGAAGCATCCGGTCTTAAATAAGATCTCCCTTTGTGATGGTAGTAGGGAAACGGGAAAAAATTAAATTCAATTGAGCACTACGCTAACAAGAGGAAAAATTGAACTTTGTTGTCTTCCTCCTTTTTGCTGGTCCTAACATTAAATCGACAAGAGGGTTTATTTCTTTAGGAGTAAATGGTCCACGCTTTAGGGGTTTCCCGATCCTGATGTTCTTTAGAGGCTTCCAGGGAATTCGGGAGGCGATTTCCCGTTTCTATCCCTTCTGAACACGTCGTAGCCGGTTTATAACAATCTCGCACAAAGAGATTTGGAATTGTCAAAGCGATTCGGGAAATTTCATTTCGGGAGCTTTTAGCCGAGTATTAGGGTTTAAAAGGGAAACGAGGTTTCGCTGTTTCCCATCAAAACCGTTTTTTTGTTGGTGTTTCGTACATGTGTTTGGATTGAAAAGTCTTTTACAATTGATTGTTTTGAGTCCAGTGTTCAAATTAAAACGTTGATTGAAGAAGGAAGACTAGGTTTCGAAACTTTTTGGGAGCAATTCAAGGTTTGGATGTAACTTGCTTCGATTTCATTACTGTTACTTTTTATACAATTTTTTATTACTATTGAAACACGAAGTGTCAAACATTTTTGACGTGAATACGTCTTTAAAATCGGAACAGTACTGGGGCAGGTTTGAAAAGATCTTGCGTTACAAAAAAACGTTACAACGGTTTTGTCTTATGATTTCAGAACTAGAGGAAACATTCAAAAGATAAATATAGCATCGAGCTGACATGACCTACGGACCTCATCAATATAGATATGTCCTCAATCAATCAAATTATCCTTTTAATAGTTCAGTGATCAAGCATTAGAAATGAAAAAGAATATCAACTTTTACTCAACAAACGTAGCATTAAATAGAGTTTCTCAAATTATAACACAAACGTAGTTGATTTGTATGTCGAACCATGCAAATGCAACTCGAAATAATAAAAGAATATTATGTTACATCGATCTCAATATTCACTCATACACACTGGTCTCCAAAATTTAGAGAATTTTCACTTTTGGGCTATTATCTCCAGAACTACTGGACATATTTCAATGAAATTAGATATGTACATAGGTTGAAATAACACAAAAACCATACAACAGTTATGATACACACACATGATCGTGCGTAAGACTCATCAGCACCGGAAGGTCTAAAGCAGAGGTTACAATATCGACTTAAAAATGGATTAATAGGGGGTATGATCCCCTCTTAGCTCTATACAGCTCGGTCCCACTCCTCCAGCAACACTGTTTTTAAGTCCTGGATGGTTCTGGGAGGGGGAAGGCGAGTTTACAATTGACTTCCCAAGAGCGTTTCAGGTACGCTTTATAGGGTTTAGGTCTGGAGATCTGGCTGACCAATCCATCCGGCGAATATCCTCACTTTTCAGATATTCGTCAACCAGATGAGCCCTATGTGGACTAGCGTTGTCGTCTATAAAAATGAAATCAGGATCAACTGCACCTCTGAAAAGGCGAACATAGGGCTTCAAGATCTCATCCCTATACCTCACAGCAGTCACAGAGCCTCTGTCAAAGACATGGAGGTCTGTGCACCCATCCAACATGATGCCTGCCCAGACCATCAAACCTTCGCTGCCATATGATCCCCTCTTAGCTCTATACAGCTCGGTGCCACTCCTTCCGCAACACTGTTTTTAAGTCCTGGATGGTTCTGGGAGGGGAAGGCGAGTTACAATTAACTTCCCAAAAGCGTTTCAGGTATGCTTTATAGGGTTTAGGTCTGGAGATCTGGCTGACCAATCCATCCGGCGAATATCCTCACTTTTCAGATATTCGTCAACCAGATGAGCCCTATGTGGACTAGCGTTGTCGTCTATAAAAATGAAATCAGGATCAACTGCACCTCTGAAAAGGCGAACATAGGGCTTCAAGATCTCATCCCTATACCTCACAGCAGTCACAGAGCCTCTGTCAAAGACATGGAGGTCTGTGCACCCATCCAACATGATGCCTGCCCAGACCATCAAACCTTCGCTGCCATAGTGGTCTCTTTCTAGGATGTTAGAGGACAGGTAGCGGGTCCCTGGTTTTCACCTGATGAACGTACGTCGAAAATCAGTAGTTAGGCTAAACCTGGACTCATCAGTGAATAGAACTGTCCCCCACTGATCCCTGGTGCAAAGTCGATGTTCTCTGCACCATACTAAACGGACTCTCCTGTGAGCAGAAGTGAGCGGGACGCAAACAGCAAGTCTTCTTACAAACAGACCTCTCTCATGTAGCCTCCTGGAAACAGCATCCCTTGAAACTCGGCTTCCTGTGGGCAAATGAAGGTCATGAGAGAGCTGAGAAGCTATTGCACTCCTTTTACGCCTCGCTCTAATGGACAATATCGTTCTTCATTGGCCGTCGTGGCTCTTGGACGACCTTGCCCAGGCTTTCTCTCTACGGATCCGGTATCTTCAAACTGTTTCTATAAGTTGGACATGACTCTGGGCGTTACATTCAAGTCTCTAGCAATCTGCACTTGAGACTGCCCTGCTTCCAGTCTCCCGACGATTCGCCACCTCATTCCATCATCCATCCATTCATTTTAACTGTTTGCTTTTGAATTTCACCGAATGTTGCAAAAAAACTCCACGAAATTCACCGAAGTTTGCGAAGCGCGGAAATTGCCACGTACGCTTAGAAAGCCTGTTCCTCTAAATGCACCTCCCACACGCACGTGTACTCTTACGCATTCGACCCTAAAGATTTGCCCCCTCCCCCATCTTTGTTTTAGTTAGTTTTACCTTTATTTCAGTACTTTTCGAAAAATCTGACAAAATATGCAAATTCTCTTAATTTTGACCAGTGTATAACAAGCGTAATTAAATTTGTGTTGAATTATATCAACCCATATTGCAAACGTTGATGTTACAATGCATTATATTAATTAATATATTTCAAAAGTGATTGATGAAGAGATATCAATATATACTATTCATAAATTATGATCAGACGCGATCGTATGTAGTTTGAAAGTCAAATCTACACACGTCTTCGACACTGTTTTCCAAAGTGGGCATTACCGTCCCACTGTGGGCTCTGAAGGAATCTTGGGGTCGAAGCTGGCCCAAGGGGAAATAGGGATTTCAGGGGCAAGATTGGGGATAAGATTCTAAAAAATTTATCGCCTAATAATGTTTTAAGCAATACTTTTCCGTTTTACAAAACAGTCACATTCATAGCAGTGAAGCATTGTCGCAAGAATTATATGATGTGAAATGCAGGAAGCTACGAAATATTTCTATAGAATTATAGAAAAATGTCTATAGAATGTGGTCCTTAGAATTCCATAGAATTATGGCCCGTTTTTCTATAAACTCTATGAATTATACCTCTATAGAAAGTCTATCGAAATATCTATAGTGTTGTAAAAACCATTAAAGAATTCTATAGAAGCTCATTTATTTTGTTTTACGCGACATTACTTTTCTATAGAACATTAATAATGTCGTTGCGAGATACCGAGTAGCAAAGTAACACTTTTATTATCAGTGGCGCTTTTCGCATTTAATTGACCCGTTTCCTTACAAAATGCGGTAGCCCGGTTGGAAGTAACGGATTAGCAACCAGAAAGTTGCGAGTTCAAATCCAACCGAAGATAGTCGTGTATGGGAGGGGTGGTGCAAGTTAAATCCGTCGTGGCCTCAAATGTCCTCACGTTGGCGTGATGTGGAAGTTTGGAGAGTGGAGTGCCAGCTCAGGTGTTGCCTCGTCATCTGACCGTGATTCAAAATTACGTGGTGTGGTCCTCTGATCTTTCCCTTTGGGATTCATCCCGTACGGTCACATAGCCCGTTGTGTTGCTCCAGTGTGACGTTAATTAAAATACCTACGTACTTACTTTATAAAATGTAAGTGACGTAATTATAAATGTTTTTAATCTTTTCACATCATCAGTCAAATATTTATAAATTATTGATAGTTTGGAAAGAAATAAAAACTACGTTCAAACATAAATATTAAAATTTAAATTCATTAAATATAATTATTTGGAAAAAATTGTTTTTCCTGCAATACTGGTAAAATAATTTGAATTTCGTACAGCAATTATAATAATGCTCAATGTTATTGCTATGTGGATTTCGAATTGTTTTTAGCTCCTATTGTAAACCCAGGACAAATCGAACAGGGTTAATATTATATAGTCTACGTTTCCCAGCAGGATTCTAAAACATAAGTGCACCAAATTTAGTGTGAATTGGTTAAACGATGTAGATTTGTATAGAGTAGACAGACAGACGCAGACTTGTTTTATATATATTTATGATTATGATTTATTTTTTGTTATTTCATTTTAATACATGGCTGTATAATTTCAGTTCCAAATTGTTTTTTCCAAACTAGCTTTTTAAAATAAATAAATTACGCAGCTGCCTGAATATGTTGTTGAAATTCAAAAATCATTGGCACCTACACTTGCAATCCACTATTTAAAATAGAGATTTTCATGGGGCACCAGTAAAAAAATCGTCTTAGAAGAGCGGCTGTAAAGCCAAAAAGGTTTGGGAAACTATCCTATATTTTAACATCGAATTAATAACTAATGGAAAAGTATTACACCAAAGAGCTAAACTCATTACCTTCCATCCATCTATTAGTAATAATCTAAACCACAGATTTATACATATTCAAGCATAGTTTCCCCAAAAGTTTTCGCAATTATTAAGAGTTGGCGTACTTCTTGGGAAATAATATTAAGTAAGATTCATAACTCAAAGTATCTATTATTAACATAATGCTCCCATTTATGACCGATATTTCCATTTCCTAAAGAAAGTTATCTTTCCACGAAATGGCGATCTCTTGCCATTTATGAAAGAACATAAATAGAACCAGAAACGATACCAGCGCAATATTTCGTACAGTAACCACTCAGATAAAGGAACATCGCGATTTTTATGCATGTGAAGACATTAGTCGTCGACTCGTAAGACACATTGTTTCATATGCCATTGTAGATGACGACACATAATCGGAGATGAAACGAACTGGGATATTACCAGGTATGGAAAATAGTCTCTAATAATTGCATCCAGAAAGTGACGTGAACAGTAATTTATTGCAGTTACATTTTGTTCCCAAGATAATGTTTTTTTACATTCCCAATCGTTCGCAGAGCGTTTGTTTGGAATTTATGCGCCATTGTGTTGTTTTGTTTCTTTTTATGCGATCTAGAACATGTAGTTAAAGGTTCGGTTATCACCTAAAGGGAAAACTCTTCGATTTCGGAATGGAAAAGATGGATGAAAGGATGGTTACTAATTCTTTTGTTTTCGAGATCATTTAAAATCCATGATTAAAGTAAATGAAGCTATTCAAATGTATTGAATTTGCAGTTCACTAAAGCTATGATAAAACATATACTATCTCTTTTACGCTGGTATTTAGCTAGTTTTAAGGCTTATAGAAGCATTTATTTATAAAGACTTTCATGTACACAAATGTTTCTGAAAATTTCAACACAATGAAGGTAGGTAGTGGAATTAACGTTGCACTGGAGCATCACAACGGGCTATTGGCAACGGTCCGCGATCAATCCAGAAGGGAAAGATCCGAGGACAACACCTCGTAATTTTGAACCTCAGTCAGATGACGAGGACAGTTGAGCTGGTACCCCACTTTCCAATATTCCACACCACGCCAACGTGAGGATATTTGAGGCCACGGCATATTTAACGTGCACCATCTCCCACGTACACGACGATCTTTGGTTCGATTCAGTTTCTAACTCGCAACACTACAGTTAGTAATCCGCTCAGTAGGACTACACTATGAAGGAATGATGGTAAGCATTTGAAACTTATAGGATAAAGGTAGACAAAAGTATGAAATGCGTTATGGTTAGAATTGCAGAAGTGATTGAGAATGTCTGATGGGGGGACGAGCA
Source organism: Meta bourneti (assembly GCA_933210815.1). Taxonomy (NCBI): domain Eukaryota; kingdom Metazoa; phylum Arthropoda; class Arachnida; order Araneae; family Tetragnathidae; genus Meta; species Meta bourneti. The sequence continues at coordinate 75,017,006 of OW119931.1, forward strand.
GCAGGACAATTCGCGACTATATGTTGCCAGGACTGTATTCTTCTCAACACTGTAGACACTTCTTCTAGTTGGGGGCACAGACCCCTCTACCCCGACATTTACCATTTGTGAGGATTCATTGATGGACCCCTCAATTAACCCTCCCAAAGGCAAACTCGCCAACAAGTCGTAAAAGAGCCGGACAATACGTTTCCATCTCTCTGGCGCCAGACGGTCGGGGGACTTGGATCAGAGACTAACAAAAGAGATTCTTTCCGAAAAGCGCCCAGGTGTTTAGGAGTGCACCTGCCAGGTGATTAAGTTCACCTGCTGGGTAATCAAGCCCACCTGCGCTAAGTAGCTGATCCCATTTTACGTCAGACAGTCTCTACCGAATCAGCAACCTCAAAAATGAACAAAGTAAAAACGAACCAATTAAAAGTAAGAACCAATCAAGAACGAACGAATCAAAAGAACCACCAGCGAACAATGGCTGCGAGGTTTCAAAAGGAAAAGCAGGGAGTCGAATCGACAGTTCTTGCCTGTGATCTCGATCGATCAGCTTGACTCAGCGACCCTTTGAGCGGTCACTCCTTAGGGAGAAAAGCATTGTTAAAAGACGGTTCTCTCACCCCGAGAGTACGCGTTCTTGTAGCCTGGCGTAGGCTGCCCATCTCGAGTCTTGTTTGTGTTCCCGAGCTAGCGGCTTAGCTCAGCGACCCTTTGAGCGGTCAACCCCCTTTAAGGAGCTCTTATTAATTTGGAAGACGGTTCTCTCACCTTGAGAGTACGCGTTCTTGTAGCTTGGCGTAGGCTGCCTATCTCGAGTTCCTGCTTTGTTATCGGTCGAAAGATCTGATCCAGCGACACCAGCGGAGCCGTGCCTGTCTTGTGCCGATCCGACGACCCCAGCGGAGCCTTGCCTGTCTTGTGCTGATCCGACGACCCCAGTGGAGCCGATCCCTGATTGTGCCGAACCGACGACCTGCGAAGAGTCCGGTGCCGACTTCTCGTCCGGCAGGGAACCTGAATTGACCCGTCGTTCCGTGAGGATCCGGTGCTGATCTTGTGTAATTGTCACCTGACGAGTAGAGTTTCACCCCGAGACCATTGAGAGACCTTTCTCCCACTCAGAGACTTTCGCGCGTACCCGAGATTACGACGACCCGTCGTATCCCCTTGGCAGAGGCATCGAATTCGTGAAAGTGCCTTGTATATAAACCCTCATCTAATCAAGAAATTGTTGTGAATAAAATTAATGTTTATTATTTAAGCTAGACTGTTCTCTGTAGATTTGAATCTACCACGCTACTAGAGAAGTTATTACACATTATAGATTATCAGGGAACGACCCCAGAATTATGAGCCGGCGGTCTCGACAAGTGAGAGCAGAAACCCTTATCGAGATCTGACCCGAAGGTCAATATAGAGCCTGAGAGCCAACCACAAGTCAGCATAATTAATAAGCTGTGATCAAGTTATGACGGGAGTACGGCAGGAGCTCCCTCCCCAAGCCGACTCCAAACAGAAACCTTTTGTGCCAAACGATACTTCGTGCGAACAGACCGACACCTAGTGGTATACCGAAGTATACAGGGTGGACTGTTGCAAATATGCATCTATCATTTTAATGATAACCTAACATGCAAAAATGCTAGCTGGCTAGAAATTTAGAAAACTGAGACATACTGGTTCGTCTTCTCGTAGAATGAGGCCTAAAATAACCAGTCTCCTAAGGGCGCTGCCTTTGCTGAAAGGACTTTTAAAACCGACCTGCATTTGCATTACGTGGAAAGGAAAACCAGCAAACCTTCCATGGTCAGGCGAGCAGGGACACTGGGTATGCTCTCGATGGAACCCCTCACCGACGCACCAATCGAAGTTTGGAAGACCGCTGGCGACCTCTCTCCCACATGGGGATGGGCGAAATCCTGATTGTGACCAGGGAAGATGCACTGTAGACACTGCATCTTCCCTGGCCTCTACGTTTACCAGACCTGTTGCTTTATTGATCATGTCTGCGATGCAATCACTCGGCAAATATAACGTCGAAGTTCCGAGTTTGCAGAGTTTCGAGGTGTCATGAGAGGACGCTCACGATGATCCGAGACATCTTTTGGAGATTTTTCACAAGGACAACAGGGAATTCACCAAGTTTTGATAGCGATAAAGAAAAAAGAAATAGAAATTCCACTTTCGACAAATGAGTATGATCCAGATTCGACTAGGACGTTGTAGTCCGATTGAAAGGATAGCGGATTTGCAACCGGAGGGTTAGAGTTCGGTACTCGATCCAACTAGAAAACCGTCGTATACCTCTGGCCTGGTGATCATTAGATCTATCGTGGCCTCAAATGTCTCACATTGGCGTGGTGTGGAAGTCTGAAGAGTGGGGTGCCAGCTCAGGTGTGACCTCGTCATCTGACCGTGGTTCAAAATGACGAGGTGTTATCCTCGGATCTTTCTCTTTGGGGTTCATCTTGGACCGTCACCAAAAGCCCGTTGTGTTGTTCCAGTGCGACCTCAATTCGATTACCTGATTCCACTTAACCCCTCATGGTGTCAGTTGGTTGGGGTTTTATCGCTGAAGTATCGCTGTTTGGCCATGCTGCGCCAGACATAAGACATATTATCAAGTAATAGACAGACAGGCAATGAAAATTTTGGAGACAGAAAAGAGAAATACACCCAGGGAGGAATGTACCTGTCAGGAATAGAGCCTCCGCCGCCTACAACTCGAAGGTTGCTAGTGCAGTGGGTATACTAACTGAACCACAACGCCCCCTCCCCTCGTGGTGTCAAAACGTTCTTAGCAATAAATAATCCATTCCCAGGGATATATCTCGACCACCACTTCTCTCCAAAAGCAATTCGCAACCCTTCACTGGACAATGCTGAAGTTTTTATGATGTTCAGGAAACTAACAACTTTACGGAAGAGAAAAATAATTACCCGTCATAAGCTCCCAGGAACACAAAAGGAAAGCGGCGTATACGTATACCTCCATAAGTGTATAAAGCTGTGCTTTGTAACGTAAATAACGAGGAAAGCGACAAGTGGAATGTATTGCTTCAGAACTCCTGAGAATGCGGCTATAATTCCTCGAACATTTCGACCTCCCGCAGAAATGTATTTTCGGTCTCTCAAGAAAACGGGGAAATAATTTGTAGTAAATTGGAAAATTTCTCTTATACTTTCGCAGCTTCGAGTTTTTGAGAGAAATGTACCGAGAGGGAGTGGTACATAAACTCGGGAAATGACACGTTTTGGAGAGAAAATGGAGAAGTTGTTTGTCTCCTCTGAATTAAGGGGGATTTTCTTTTCCCAACGAGGACCGCGGTAGTTCGGCTGATAGAGTAGCGAACAACCGGAGTGTTGCGAGATCGAAACTCGTTCCAACCAAACGACCGTCATGTACATGGGGGATGGTGCACGTTGAATCTATCTTGCCCACAAATGTCTTCACTTTGGTGTAGTGTGGAAGTTTGGTGAGCGGGGTGCAGCTCAGGTTTTGACCTCGTCAGCTGGCCGTGGTTCAAAATGGCGAGGCGAGAAAGTGTCCTCGATCTTTCCCTTGGGGACTGATCCGGGACCTGGTTGCGAGTTTGAAACTAGGTCCAAGTAAAGACAGCCGTGTACGTGGGGCCTGGTGCAATGGTGGTTAAATCTGTCGTGGCCTCATATGTCCTCACGTTGGCGTGGTGTGGAAGTTTGGATAGGTGCTCAGGTGATGACCTCGTCATCTGACGAGGTGTTGTCCTCGGGTATTTCCCTTCGTGATTGATCCCGGACTATCACCAAAAGTACGCTGTGTTTCTTCAGTGAGACGTTAATTCAAGTACCTACCCAAATATTCCGAAATTATTTGTATTGCGCAAAGAAAATATGATTTCAACACAAAAGGTATTAGGATTTAAATTCTGTACAAATAAGTAAATGAAAAAACAGTTACTTTTCAAGCAGTACAAATACTGCTAAACCGGCGATGAATCGGATCTTTCGTCTCCGGGATGGATCCCAGACCGTCACAAATAACACATTGTGTTGCTCCAGTGCGATATTAATGCAATTACTTCTCCTCAAAATATATGTATTTCAAGACTGAATCGTTTCCCCTCCCCATTCTTCTTAGAACACGCAATCGTATTCGCATTCCGAGAGCGATCTTCTAATTGATCCCATGCGTTGTCATCACTATGCTCTGATTGGTTGGAGTTCCGTGCGTTCTGGTCGCGATGGAAACGCTCAAATCAGAGCGGGAAAATAATTCATTCTAACTGCAGAACATGGGAATTTTGGGGAGTTGGCAGCGAGAGTGAAATGGCGCAGGACCTGTGTGGCTGATCGTGCGTCTTAAGAACGGGAGACCTTAGTGTCTCCATATTAATCCTCTGTGGATAAAAATTGTTACTTCTTCTGAATGTGGACTCCTCCTGAACATCAATGTTAAATAATTTCGTAATAAATGTTCTGTGTTTGTAAGTAGAATTCTTCCTGGCAAGCAACTGTTCCTGTTCTATCCCAACTTATGACATGTATAACAAAAAATTTATTGTTAGAAAGGTTTTACATATTTTTTCAGTTTTCAGTCATAAGTGATTCATTTCCCTATTGCCTAGGACTTCTGAACCTAATTAAAATAAAATGCTAAATGTGTATAACAAATTACTTTCTAAAGATTTGAGCAAGTAAGACATATTAGCGCAGAAACCAATGCGCTGGTGTACTGATAACGGAGAAAGACAAAACATAATTCCCTAAAAGGTGAGCGCTAAAGAAGTATATGAGAGGGCGCAATCGGGCAGGTTGTTTACGTTAATACTCGTGCTTTATGTTGGATTGGGGAATAAATGCGATAGTCTGGTTGGCAGAGAAACGGATTAGCAACTGGAGGGTTGCGAATTCGAATCCAACCAAAGACCGTCGTGTACATGGAGTCTGGTGCAACTTTAAATCTGCACCGTGGCCTCAAATGTCCTCACGTTGGCGTGGTGTGGAAGTTTGGAGAGTGGGGTGCCAGCTCAGGTGTGACCTCGTCATCTGACCGTGGTTCAAAACGACGTGACGTTATCCTCGGTTCTTTTCCTTCGGGTTTGATCCCGAACCGTCTCCAATAGCCCGTTGTGTTGGTCCAGTGCTATGTTAATTAAAATACCTACGTACCCGTTAAGTGCTTAGAGACTAGTGATTATAAAATCTACCAAGTGAGAATAGAAATCAGATGATCGTGAGACCCCGATGTTTACTAATTACAGTAAACCCATGGGAAAAGAAAAGATCGCTAGAGTATCTCTGGTCCGTGAAGCCTGTACACACCTAAGAGATATGTGCCCTGAGAAATTGTATTTGAAAATACTCAGTTTATTACATTATGATTCAGTGCTAATGTAATTTTAAAAAATTACATAATGTTCTTTGCTTTTCATTGCAATGTTAGTTAGCTTATACGAAGACAATACTTATTTTAGGTCTCAAGCGTCTAATAAAGATCTCTAGAATTATATAAAACGGAATAACAATTCAATGCAATGATTAAAAACAATGTTTACACTCAATTGCGACAGAACAAAGTCTGGTACTTCATTATTTTCAACTTTAATTAACCGTTGTTGACTAACTATTGTTAGAGTAGTTACAGCAGTCAGGTCACAGTGGTAAATATCATTATTAAAATGGCTGGCGTCTAATGTCACGTTACAGTTAATTAGTGTTGGAACTGTTCCTTCTTAAACTCCTGAAAAGGTAATAAAAATTTCAGTTCTTCCTCTGGTAGAGCTGTTCTTTTTTATGGCTTAAAAACAAGATTTTAAATTAACCGACCGTCTTAAGCAAATGGTATTTTCCAAATTTCAATTAGAAGTTAGAGAAACATTTTTGTTTCGTACGGGATGGGTTATAAGTTAACTATTTTTCTAATGCACAATTTCTTATGATTCCAAAGATGTTAGTATTGTAGGTTTTAATGTATTATTATATAAACGTTCTATATTGATGAAATGGATGTGTATTGCTTAATTAACTAAACAGGGATTTATATTCACAATTAAATCTTTTCTGTTCGCGACTGTTGACTATGATTCAATTTATTGTTCTTTGAAGTAATTGTTTGAAATTTCTGGTTTAGGAGAGGATGATAGTTTTATTTCTTCGTTTAGAAGAATGGATGATTTATTCTTCGAATACCATTGATCTGTTAATTTTTTTCTTGTTGGTTATTACAATGTAAAATTCTGTTTTAAAAACGTTTCGTTACACAATCAGATCTAATATCATAAGGCTAAACATAATATGTCTGGCTTTTTGTTAAAATTTCAGTACAGGAATTTTAAATTTCGTTTAGAAGTGGAAAAGGCAATTTTCTCAGAAAATACAGTAGTCATAGCATTTGTATCCTAACCTACACGAAATAGACAAGTAATATTTTGCTTTCTTTTAGATAAGGATCACAAGGTGTAAACATCAAGATTTGGACAGATCTGATGAAAACACCTCGTAATTTTGAGCCACGGTCAACAAAGAGAAATAAAAGTGAAGTGTACAATGGTAACCTTTTTATGTGCCCAGGATCATGTGACCAAAACTAGTAGTAACGTGACCCTTAGACTATATTCGTCTGCAGGGTGGAAACGAAAATTCATCATCTGATTGGCCCACGGGACGGAAGACTACGCCCATTCATTGATTCATCATCTGATTGGCCAGCGCGACATAGAACTAAACTTTGGGCGATTTGACCACTCTTTTCGCCACTCCATAAAAACGTTCATACACACATCTAGCCTGTCATAAGATGTTATATCACCAAACGAGATGATAAAATGCCATATCGTCCAACCAAGTCAATTTTTCACAGGGCAGACCCGTTGACTTCTCGTCGACATGTTGTTTCACAATTTTTGATTACTTGACGTTGTAGGCGGCACACGTTCGATCACTCGCTGTGTATTTCTCTCTTTGTCAGTAAAACTTTCCTTGTGTGTATGTCTATTACTGACGTTGTCCGTCTTGTGTTTGGCACAGCGTAGACAAACGACCCTGAATCCATAAAATCCAAAATCAACCATCTGTCCATAAAGCAAACAAAGAGTTTTTATGGACAAATTATTTTATTTCTCGATTGTAAATAGGAAACCGTCAACTATGTTATTTTAAGTTAAACAAATTCATTATTAATAAATTAAACATAAACTATGTTTACTTATTTAAGTTAAACGAATAAATGAATCAAAATTCTAAATTTGTCTTGTAGATGAAGCGAAAGCAAATATTAATTTGTTGTATAATGTAATTACGAAATATCAAAACAGGTTTTATCCTTAAAAAATAGCAACATAGAAAAAATTTTGCTTTTTAAATAGAAATGTTTATTTTAATTCAATGACAACCTAAATTAACCTTGCATTTTTGTATAGATTAAGCAAAACTAATTAATGTCCCTATTTACATTATTGTGACAAAAGTCAAGCTTACATATAAGCTAGTTTTATCTTATGTCAGGGGATTTGAATCTTTTGTTTGACTGTAGTGAGGCAAAATATTTCAACGTGTTTGTCTTTTCGTGTATGAATGCCTTTTTTCTTTTGGAATCTGTTGCTATATACACCAACCAAGTGTATTGAATTTAAAATTATATGTAAGTTTCAATTTAGTCAGATTTGAATGTTAACTCCTCAGGGTGTTTAAAAATGCTGTTACAGTACAGTTAATTTCTCAGACGCCTTTTATGTATCTATGGTAACAATATGTAATCAAGATTGATTATTGGTCGATTTAAGCTTGTCCGTCACGTTCCGGTACTGGACGTCATGCCAAAAAAGGGCCAGGATTAAATACACAGGGACATAACTACGCTAGTTTCCACCCGGGGCAAGAACTCGCCTTGGCGCTCCCCCACCCACCGACCAACCAAACCAAAATCCTCCCCAACAACACTTGATATCGCCACCACACATTAATTCCATTAGTCCAATTTCTTTATTCAACTTCGATGGTAAATGCTTGATTTCAAAGGTAAATAGATTAATTTGCAGTAATTTGATTTTTAATACAAGATAAAATACCCAATTAATTCTAAGATATTTCATTGACAAATAATCTAAGAGTAGCATGTTTGGTATATTCTTTCACACTTATAATCGCTGCAAATGAAATGAAAAGGTTTTATCAAATGATATCGGGATATGTGTGGGTTGCATCAAAATCAACAGACTGTTGCTTTAGAATATGATATTTAATTATGATAAATACAGAGGCTGTTCGGACATTTTTGGAACGATTTTGATGAGCTGTAAAATATTGTATGCTACGAAAGAATTTTATTTTCGCAGCAGTAAAATAGTTAAAGTATAACTTATCGTCTGCTAATTCAGAGTTTTGTTTACTTTCAAAATGGCGCTTTTAAATAAGCAATGGATGGAAGGCTGTTTCCGCTCTTTCCGAAGAGAATTATGCTTATTCAATTAATCAAAAAAGCTGTAAAAGTCATGGTTTTTCGATACCTAAAGGCACGATAAGTAATATTATTGACGAAAGAAAAAACGTAAAAGTGAAAAAATACTTCCAAATACGTATCCAAAAAAGAAAAGAATTTCTGAGAATATTTGCAATTACCTTGCAAATATTCTCATACTTAATTTTAAAAGAGAATCCAAGAATTTTTAAAGAGACTGCAATAGTCCAAGTAAAAAGACTATTGCAGTCATTAAAATGCTCAGTTTCAACTGTAAATAAAATAATTAACAGTGATTTTAATCGTAAAAAGGCCAAAAAATTTAGTGTTCATCCTCTATCTCCACGACATATTGCAGAATTCGTTGCAAAATTCTGTATAATAAGCATTTAGCTGGAGAAAAATGGAAAAATGTTGTGACAATAGAAGATTCGTGGGTATATTTAAACTATTGCAATAAAAAAGAACAATTTATCATATAAAAGGAGAAAAATCTTTAAACGTGGTTCAACTTGGTAACTTTAACGTGAGAACTTTCTCTAAGAGATTTATGATTGTTTCCGGTTTTGCATATAATGAAAAATTAAAAGTAAAAGGAGTGGGAAAAATGTAAAAATCAACTCCCACGTATTATCAAGACCATATTTTCTCCCCAATATTCAAAAAAGAAATACCATATCTTTACCCACAGTGCCAACAAGCTTATCAAGATAAAGCAAGCAGCCACACATCTAAATCCCCTTTTAAATTCTTGGAAAAAATGGAACAAGAAACTGGTATCAAGTAATACCCTTTACTGATATTCCTGCTAAATCCCCAGATGTCGCACCCATGGACTTTTGTGCTTTTGGACTTTTAAAAAGAGTATTATCGAACGTCGACCGAAAACCATTCAAGGATTTTGGAAAACTGTGGAACAAGAATGGGACAAAATACCTCTGTCGATACTACAAAAGTCATTATTACCACAGAAATTAAGGTGTAGAAAAATAGTTAACAATAAGGGCTATCAAATAGAACATTTAAAACATGAAAATTTCATGTAAAAAATTGACGTTCAAAAATTGTCCGAACAGCTTCTGTAGTACTAATATTAGGAATAAGATTTTACTCAAGTTATTATCTTGAGTATTGTACTTAGACATTTCACACGTTCTCTTAATCTATTGACAAAATGTGAAAAAAATTAATTTAAACACAGAAAGCTTGAACTAAAACTTAATTTTACGGGCTTTTTTGGCTGCAAACATTTTTACAATATCCTCAAAAGATAGCTTTGAAGCTAGCTTGTGCTCTATTGATATGATGCTCAGGTTGGTTAGTCATTGTTGTCCTGTTAAGTTTCTGAGGTAATTTTTTATGAACTTTAGTTTGCTGAAACTCCTTTCATTTGAGGCGACTGAGACTGGTATTGTGAGGAAAATTCTCAACGCCGTCATTATATTGGTGGACTCGTCTTCAAGTCCGTTCTTGTATATTAACGTCAGAAGACCTGATGGTATAGCCGTTTTCATATTAGGGCTTAAGTCCAAGGCATGATACTTAAAACTCTCCACTTCTATCTCCAGCTAGTCCTTGTCTAAGTCTTCTTTATATGTGGTAACTAACTCAAGTGCCTGGTTCTTCAATTCTTCTTCATTCATTGTTTCAAACCGAACTCCATTGAGGAAACCAAATAAACTATTCATGTTTTGAATGGCTTGAAACCTTTGCTTCAGTTCATTCAGAATCCGATCTATTATTTGTATAATCAATAATCTGAACTTTCTTCTGAGAATTCATAACTTTCATCTTCGCCCTTCTCATTAAACATCCGCTTCTTCCTCCTCCGTACTTTTTTAAAATAAGGTTCTAGGTTAAGCTTTCCAGCTACTTCACACATTCTGCATTTAACTCCTTTTATAGTTTTGGTTTTGTAGTCTACTAATATATTTTTCCTTTTTATTTTTTATTGCAGTTTCTTACCACAGGGCTTCGGATAGTTGTTGGAAGTGATTGGTATCGCATTGGCAATTCAACTGTTCAGCGTGAACCATCCATCGAAGTGCGAGACGATTGTTACGAGTGCCACATGGAGTGTATCAGGAGCTCCATCTGCCTCTTTATTTTGAAGGTGCTAGTTTTTACATCACGTCCGCGTCACCATTTTCGAAATTGATGTAGGTATACGAAGGTTGCTATAACTAATTAACAATGTGTATTCCAAATTAAATTTATTTACATTTTACAGAATTACAATGCTGCGCGAATGCTAGAGGAACCAACATCTGACATCTGCTCTTATGCAAAACAAAAACTGCTTGACGATTAATACAACGTAGGTATGCGCGGAAGCATGCGCACGTGTGTATTCTACGAGGAGTGTTCAAATGAAAAGGTACGAAACGTCGTAAAAACCAAACCGGTTGAAATTTGAATATGCCGCTTTGGGATAACGTAGTGAGACATCTAAGGAAGCGAATGCACGAGTACCGGCGTGGTTGTGCGCATGCGCCCGCACATGACGCAGAAGAGAAGCATGCAGTGTGTGTGTTCCGTCCAATTGATGCGGCAGTGCGTGTGAGGACATCATGGCGTTCACATTGCAAAATTCGACGATTGAGGAGCAGCGAGGTGTTATCAGATTTCTGATTGCGGAAGGTGTTAAACCGGTAGGTGAGACACTCCGTAGCCTACGCAAGTCCATCAAAAGCAAACGGCCTGGGCTGCTCACGGAGGGAGTGATTCTGCTCCACGATGACGCGCGTCCACACGTCTCCAGGGGCACACAAAGTGTACTGGCCAAGTTCAAGAGGGAGCAGCTTGAGCATCCGCCCTGCAGCCCGGACATATCGCCCTACAACTTCCATCTGTTTTGTCCGCTAAAAACATCTCAAAGGGAAGCGCTTCAACTCGGACGACGAACTGAAGGACACAGTGGAGGACTGGCTCTTGTCACAGCCACAGGAATTCTGGGAACAGGGAATCCTTCGACTCGTGAAACAGTAGGATAGTTGTGCTCAGTCCTCTGGTGATTACTTTTGAATAAAGACTTCAATTATACCCAGTGTCGTTTCGTACCTTTTCATTTGAACACCCCTAGTAGATGCGATGTCCTGGCTCGCATGATATTCTGGTGCACATGATATTACGGTTCACATGATATTCTGGTTCACAAATGACGGTCCGACGGTCAGAATTTTCCTAAACGAAGGCTAATTAGAACATAATTTCAAGAAACTTTACATTCCATACACTTTTCAATGTTCGTTTATAGTTTGGTTTGTAATAGATATTCGTAGAAGCGTGAATGCGAATGCATTCTAGATGCAATGTTCCGGTTTGCATGATATTCTTATTCACTACTACAAGTGACGGACCAGCTCTAATTGGAACATGATTTCAAGAAACTTTACATTCCATACACTTTTCAATCTTTATTTAGTGTTTCTTTGTAACAGAAATTTAGAGAAGCATTAATACGTGTGCATTCTAGATACGATGCTATGGTTCGCATGGGCCATCACAAATGACGGAACAGCTTTACTGTCAGATTTTTCCAAAACAAAGGCTAATTGGAATATAATTTCAAGAAACTTTGCATTCCATACACTTTTCAATGTTCGTTTATAGTTTGCTTTGTAGTTCCATAATTGTTTTGCTACCCATAAGCAAAATCCCTGTTTGTCTATGATTCCAAATTCTTTGTTTTTTCATATTCTGAATTTAACTTTAACGAAACAAGCACTTTAAATATCATTACAAAAAATTTTGCATTTCATACACTTTTCAATGTTTGTCTATAGTTTGGTTTGTACTTCTATGATAATTGTTTTGTTACCCATAGGCAAAATAAACCTGTTCGTCTATGATTCCAAATTCTTATTTGTTTTCATATTCTGAATTTAACTTGAATTCAAGCACTTTACAAAAACAAGCCATTACAAAAAACTTTGCATTCCATACACTTTTCAATGCTCGTCTATAGTTCGCTTTCTAGTTCCATGATAATTGTTTTGCTACCCATAGTCAAAATAACCCCTGTTCGTATATGATTCCAAATTCTTATGTTTTCCATATTCTGAATTTAACTGGAAATCAAAACACAAGCACTTTACATTCCATTACAAAAAACTTTACATTCCATACCCTTTTCAATGTTCGTCTATAGTTTGGTTTGTAGTTCCATGGTAATCCTTTCGCTACCCAAGTGAAAAAATGGCCCTGTTCGTCTATAATTCCAAATTCTTGTTTTTTCATATTCTGAATTTTTGAACTCAAATTAAGCAGATAAAATATACCCAAGGGTAAAATATACCCGTTCGTCTTTGTTTCCAAATTACCTTTACTTGTTTTTTCATATGCTGAATTTGACTTGATTTCACAACAAGCAAAATCTCACTATTCATACGATGGACTGTCTCCTCAAATCACTACATCGTACTTACACCGAACAATTTTCGTAAAATTCTGAGTGCAGTGTGTTCAGAGCTCGTTAATCATCGTTAAAAATGAAGTGGGCGCACTTAGGTCGATCGTACGTTGGATACATAATCCATCGTCATCCATTTGCCAGTCCTGCGAACTTCCAGATAGAAGCTATAAGCCTTACAAATTTAATAACATTTCATTGAGTGTTTTAGTGAGCAACTCTTAGAAACCGTCCCGGTCAATGACTCAATATGATGGATCATAATAGCCTGAGGATGGAATGTTGTAGCAGGATACTAAAAAGCGATGTTATGACGATGGTAGCAATCTAATTTTATTAAAATCTAAGAGGAAATTATGAGAGCCATTTTCTGTCTAGCTAAATGGAGGTGGGTAGTGTTTCTGAGACGGAACGTGCTTCCGGCACGTATTCCGCATCGACATTCTAATGAAATAGACGGATCTTGTGGGCATTTCGTCCACATAATAAGTCTATTGTAAGATCTGCTCTCGAAAGATCTCTGACGGGTAAATCACAAATTGACTTTGAAGTCGATTGGCTATAGAAGCGCAGACTATTGATTTTGATCACGGAGGATAATTACTTTAGGCAATCAATAATTTGGCATTCATGCTTTTACCCATAACCAAGTGACAGATCTTCAAACTGGAAGAAATTACATGAACCTGCTTGCACATGCTCCGTCTATTTCATTTTAAGGTCGATGGTATTCCGAACGTGACGTCACTTGCTCGAATACCTTTCGAATTCGACCACCTAGATTTGAATCATTGATCTTTTTTCAATACAAAGAGCAAAAAAAGAATTATTTCATTGCTGTGAAAGGCTTTTTTCTATCAAGGTAAATGTAAATGTGTTTCTGCAGCAGAACGTAATCATTGGACGTATTCCGAACTTGAAGTCACTAAGCTTGTTTTTTTTTAAATCTAGTAATAATAAATTACCTAGTTCTAATACCTTTCGAATTCGACCACCTAGATTTGAATCAGTAATCTTTTTTTCAACAGATATAGCAAAAATAAATTATTTGATTGCTGTGTACTGTAAAAGTCTTTTTCTGTCAAGGTAAATAAATGTAAGTGGTGGTAGCGTTTCTGCAGCGGAACGAAAATTGCGAGTTTTTTTCTTTGTTTGACATTGTTCATTGTGACTTAACGAAGTTGTGACATTTGCATCAAAAGGCCAGAGAAAACTATCAATATCAATGAAAGTTAAATTTGAGAATGAAATCTTTTCTAGGAATCAGAAACCCTAGGATGTTCCATGGATATCCTTAGGAGTGGTCGGGTCGATAAGTTCCTTGTTCTTCCTATCTTTCTACCGATAGGAAGATTTTCTGATGCTTCTTAAACTGTTTCTAATAGCATCGGAAAAACTTCCATTCTTCCTAGAACCTTCCTGGATAGATAGATCCCTGGACTTCATACGGTATTTATGTCGCTTCCACAAAAATCTCGAGGAATTCCCATTGTTGTCATCTGATTGGTCCCTGGGACAGTAGAAGACGCCCATCCATTGATTCATCATCTGATTGGTCCAAGCGATATAGTAGTAGACTTTGGGAATTTCACCACTTTTGTCGCCAGTTTATAGAAATGTGCATTCTCACACCTATCCTGTCAAAGGTGTTAAATCGCGAAACGAAGTGGTAATATGCCAAATCAGCCACCCAAATTAATTTTTTAGAGGAATCATGTGACTACTAGTAGGCATATTGGTCACACATTTTGAAGCTCCTCTTAATAGCAATGGGCAGTCTACTCATATTTAACGTCTATAGGGCAAACCCACTGAACCATGACAGCCCCGAAGGACTGACTTAGTAGGGAAGACTATGTTTTAACACGCGGAATTCTTAAGGACTTTAAGGGACTGATGCATGTATTACGGGTAGATAATTTGCGGCTATACCCTAAGAGTTTCAAGCAAAGTAAAGTGTTCAATATGTAGTTGCCATGATTGCTGTAACCGATCGCTGGGTTTGAAGATCTGTCACGTGGTTGTGGGGAAAATATGAATCCCAAATTGATTGTGGTTAGTGATTATCCACCGTGATCATAAACACTAGTCTGCGCTTCGATAGCCAATTGGCTAAGTCGATTCGAAAGCCCAAATGACTTGCCCTTCAGAGATCTTAGGACAGCGACTCTGCCCAAATGCTCTGTCTGTTTCATTAGATTGTCGATGCAATCGTGTCTAGATAACGACATCTATTGGTTGAAAGAATCCCAGGAAAGATTATATTGTTTCAGAAGGTCAAAGTGGTTAGAAGTCATGCAGGGGTCTGCGGGTTGAAGAACGAATATATGCGCGTGAACCCTTCAGGTGGTTAATTACCAATTCCTGTCTTTAAATGGGCCACGGTATCCCAATTGGAAGGGCAACGGATTAACGGAGGGTTGCGAATTCAAATCCAACCAATGACCGTCGTGTACAGGGTTAAATCTATAGTAGCCTCAAATGTCCTCACGTTGGCATGGTGTAGAAGTTTGGAGACTGGGGTACCAGTTCAGGTGTTGTCTCGTCATCTGACCGTAGTTCAAATTACATGGTGTTGTCCGGGATCAATTCCGAGGACAACACCACGTAATTTTGAACCACTTTTAATATCTGTCCCTTCGGGACTGATCCCGGGCTATCGCCAATAGCTCGCTGTGTTGCTCCAGTGCGGCGTTAATTAACTACCTATCTACCTGTCTTTAAATAACAGTCTTCATCTGGAATGTTCGGTTTTTAGGATCAAAAATACATACTGATATCACGTCCTGAGTCTTCTTCAAACTATCAATACACCACCGGCTAACACAAAATACGAAAACATCACCAGTGCTTGAGTAAACATGGCCCAAACCTAATCTTTGCACTGGATCACAAAAGATTCAAAAGAGGAAAAAGCTTTAAGCGCCTCACCAATCTAATCTTTTCGGAGTCCTGGGAAATCCCTCCTAATCCAGTGAGAGCGTTGTAAAGGTTCCCGAGTGCCTTTTTAGCACTCCCTTCTTCTATCAGGTGGTCGCATTCCCAGCACCCTTCCGCTCTATTTGACTTGGAGGGAGTCTCAATGGAAGATCTCTTCGAAAGTGCGGAATAATCCCCTGTGGAACCCGAAGCTCCCTTTCACAGGGGTGGAAAGAACGATATTTTTACAGAATCCCGGTCTGACTTGAAGTTTTTACGATTGCTTTCAAATCGGAGGCTCAAGCTAAGTTGAGACAACGGCGAAAACTTTCGGTTACTTTTTAAAGGAAAAGGTTGGTTAGTTGAGTTAAAGTCTTGCTATAGCAACGCAGCGAGCAATTGGCGACAGTCTGCGATTAATCCCGAAGAACAATGCTTCGTAAAGATATTTGAACCACGGTCAGATGACGAGGTCAACACCTCAGCTGGCACTCCACTCCGAATTTCAACGCCGACGTGAGGAGATTTGAGGACACGGCAAATTTAACGTGCACCAGCCCCCTCTGTACACGACGGTCTTTGGTTGGATTCGAACTCACACTCCTCCAGTTGCTAATCCGTTTCTCTTCCAGCCGGGATACCGCTGCCCTATACGATTTGAAATACACCGCGATTTGGAGAATCGGGTATGGAAGGTAATTTGCAGGTAGTGGAATTAATGTCGCACTGGAGCAACACAACGGGATATTGGCAACGGTCCGGGATCAATCGCGAAGGGAAAGATCCAAGGAAAACGCCTCGTAATTTTGAATAACGGTCAGATGACGAGGTCAATACCAGAGCTGGCACCCCACTCTCCAAACGTCCACACCACGCCGCGAGGACATTTGTGGCTACGGTAGATTTAACGCGCTCCATCCCCACATACACGAAGGTAGAGTATATTAGCAATCCTCCTGTTAGCACTACTCTACCCCAACCAGGCTAGCGCGGCCCCACTTTTAAAATAAGAAAGTGCTGTACGAAAGAAAGTACTGTACGAAAGAAAGTACTGTGCGAAAGAAAGTACTGAACGAAAGAAAGTGCTGTACGAAAGAAAGTGCTGTACGAAAGAAAGTACTGTACGAAAGAAAGGGATGTATGGTGCTGCTCCGACAAGCAGGCAGAAGACCTTGGATCGGTCGATTTCGGAAAAAGTGTGAAAGCTCGATAGGAGAAGGTTGCCGTGCATAAAAACATGAATGGCGATCGCTGTGAATGGTTCCCCAAATAACCCATTATCACTGCTATCGTTTCGTACCGAATTATAAACTTAGAACCAGAATCTGTGCTAAAGATGCCAATTGTGGAACCGATTTGGCTACGTTCCCATCTCAGTCCCCTAATTTAATTAAAACTCGTTAAAGACATAGTGACTCAACTGCCAACTCGAAGGATAATACTGTTGCATGCTTGGCGACGGTTTGAACTAGGCCGAAAATTATTTGGCGATATTTTACATGAAACATTACTAAACTTAAACCCCTAAAATCTGTATTCCCCACAGATAAGTCCCTTAGCTTTCCAAAATATTTCCCCCTGTTTGCTCCTTTCATCCATTAGTCTATCTGTCTCATTGCTACACTCATCTGATTCATGTCCCCAATGTGTCCTTTACACTATTTAACCTTCTGAATTCTCCCACCTTGCTTCCCACTCCGCTAGCGACCTGCGAGTTGTAGGTTGTGCAGGTCCGATTCTCTCTGGGTGTACTTCTCTCTTCTGTGTCAATAAAACTTTCTTTGTATGCGTATGTCCGTTACTTGGCGTTATCTGTCATGTGTTTAGCGCAGCTGGGTGAAATGTGGCCCTTTGCGCCATAAAACCCAATCCAACCACCTTTCTAACCATGCCTTCAAGCAGTCCTGTCCTCTTGTGCTGCTTATTTCTTCTTCTCTTTCACTCTTACACACGCATACTCTTATTTTGTATGCACATTTTCTTCAATTTTAACCCTCTGAAGTGTTCACACGAATAATTCCCCTTTGAAACCTGCATGATTTCTAACCAATTTGGACCTTCTCAATCAATAGAAATTTTCTAAAGGGTTCTATTCTAAGGAAATGAACAATAGAATCTTTGCAATAAACTATATTCCAATGAAATGAGCAATAGAATCTTTCCAATAAACTATATATATTCTAATGAAATGAGCAATAGAATCTTCCCGAATGAATCATATTATAAGAGAGAGAGGAAATCAGCAGTAGAATCTTTCCAAATGAACTATATTCTAAGGAAAGGAGCAAAATAGAATACTTGCAAGGAACTATATTCTAATGAAATGAGCAAGCAATAGAATCTTTCCAATAAACTATATTCCAATGAAATGAGCAACAGAATTTTCCCAAATGAATTATATTCTAAGGAAATGAGCAGTACAATAATTACAAGGAACTGTATTCTAATGAAATGAGCAATAGAATTTTTCCAAAGGATTCTATTCCAAAGAAAGGACCAAAAGAATTTTTCCAAAGGATTTTATTCTAATGAAATGAGCAATATAAATTTTTTGAAGTTATTCTTTTCCAAGGAAAGAATCAATAGAATCGTTCCAAAGAATGATTCTATTTTAAGGAGGGGCCCGATAGATTCTTTAGAAAGATGTGGTTATTAAGTCATTATGCGGGCTGTGGGGTAAAAACAACATTACATTACATGGAAATCTGGCAAAGCTCAGAGGGTAAAGGAATTGCGACATCAGCACATTCGATGTCCAAATATTTTTTAAATTTTTCATTTGAACTTCGATTCAACTGTCATACTTCATCCAAACGGAATTTCTTTCTTCACAAACAGAATCAACAAATCATTGATTGTTGTTAACAGACCACATGTCTGATAGTGTTTCGTGCAAATCAAAATAATGTTTATTCTGTCTACCTTGTCATCAGCGCTTCAAAACGTTTTTATTTTTAATTTAATTTCGTGAATGTGGATGCACAATGAGCAATACTCCCTTGTCTCTGCCATAAACAGCTGTCCTGTATTTTGGTATATATAACTCTTAAAACACTAAGACACCATACGGAAACAAATCTACGACTTCGATACTTCACTTCTGTGAATAAGGTAACATACTTTCCTAGATTTAAATAGCTATAAGAATAATTTTTTCCAAACATGAGTAGTATAATACATACACGAAATTTTACTGACTGTTTTTTAATATTAATGGTTTAATTATTTTTTTTATTTACTAACTCACGTATAGCATCTGCCCTTATTGTTATTATTCATAACTATTATTGACAGTGTCGTTACTCCGTGCTCGATACCTTATTTAAATAAACCCATTGACAATGAATATATGCATCGATATGTATATTCCATAACTTCTAAATGAAATCAAATTAATCACAAATATAAAACAGCAATGATTGTGCGTCTTACTGTTCTTGCACGTTATTTAAAGTAAGAGTAAGAATAATGAAATGAGCAATATAATATTTCCAAAGGATTCTATTCTAAGAGAATATATTGGTAATCTTTCCAAAGGATTTTATTCTAATGAAATAAACAATAGAATCTTTCCAACGAACTATATTAAATAAAATGAGCAATAGAATCTTTCCAAGGAACCATATTTCAATGAAATGAGCAATAGAAACTTTCCAAAGGATTCTATTCTACGGAAATAACCAATAGAATATTTCCAAATAATTTTTTAGTATAATGAAATGACCTTAGGTCATACTACAACAATTAGCTTCCGAACATCCACTTCGATTGCATCTCATTCAACAAGGCAATTCGGTATTTTTTAACATGTGAACCTCTTTTTTTAACACTTGAACCTCTTTTTTAACATTTGGTATTTCTGGTATTTTTTAACATTTGCGAGCGAACGTTTAGTTCGCTCGCAATTTCTTTACTACGCTGAGTTCCATCCTCCAGGCTTCTCATTGCCCTTTATAATCAGACTACTAGAGAATTTCTTTAGAGCGCTTCTGTGGAATTTCAAAAACACCGTTGTATTGCTCCAGTGCGATGTAAATTCTCCCCTAAGGTTTTGATAATATTATTGTTGCACATTAAATATATTTAAACTAAGCGGTGAAATTCCGTAGTGTTTGATTTTACATTTGTTGCCATTCGTCAATATACAAATACTATCGATTTCTGTGACGTATGTTAGTTTAAACATATTTATGTGCGCGCGCTTATACCTATTGATGTGTGTGTGTGTGTGTGTGTGTGTGTGTGTGTGTGTGTGTGTGTGTGTGTGTGTGTGTGTGTGTGTGACCTAGTGTCGTTACTCTCATTTCATATCTTATTTCAATCAATTTATTTTGAATATAGCATGTATATTCACATAAATGGATCTAATACCTCTAAACGAAAAAAGTTATTCAAAAATATGTAACACCGTTTCGTTCACTTTAACTGGTTTCAATTCCTATTTCCAATGACATGAATGGTAAAAAGCACACTTCATTCATGTTACAACAGTTCAATTCAGAATGTGTACTTCAATTTCATCCCTTGTTCAAAGGCGATTCGCCATTTTATGAGGTTGAGCCTATGTCCGCCCGCAATTTCTTTTCTACGCTGATTTCTTGTCTTCCAGATTTCTCTGTTTTCTGTCATCAGAGTGATAAAAAATTTCATGACAGTGGAGAGCTCTTCCGTGTATTGTTAGTAATAATGCAACTCCATAATTCAAATCAGGCATTTGAAACTCTTAGCGGCAAAATTGGCGAATGAATCCATTAAGCTGGTTCATCGATTTTATATTGTTTATATCTGTTGTATAAACAAATAACGTCGATTTCTGTGACGGGAAATATATACATAAATAGAGAGAGAGGGAGATATTACACCGTAAGAACTGGAAAATATATCTACTTCTAACATTGTATACTTTATGATATAATAAATGTTTTAGCCGTTACAGCTAAACTATTAAAACTTCATAATTTTAAGAACCTGAATGAAAACATTAAGTAGATTGTAAACGCTATACATGTGTATTTGTAGTTCTTTTCTTAACCATCTACCAGAAAGACGCTTCTTCATGAGTACTTGACTATAGGTTTTATTTACATAACATTAATAGGTACATTTACAGTTCAATATCTTGGACTATGCCAGCCTCATATGTCAGATCTCCGCTGTCTTCCTTAGTCGAGTCTTTCTTCTTCACCCCTCTCGTTCTCCTTACCCGGATGATTGTCCAAGGAAACCCCCGCCAACGTCCCTCAGGGATCCAATGGTTCCTTCCGACCAACATTCCTCAGTGTGCTGGCCGGAGAACCTCACATAGATATTAATCAAATTAATTTTTTGAATGAGTATAATGTAGTTAAGGTCCTTAATTTGCATCTCTACGAGATTTCTTTTTCTTGCAGGTTCTGTCTAAGTAGGAACATGATGAAACTGACCATTTCACTTCTGTTGGCGACAGTTTTCTTGTCAGTTATTGTCGAAAGTCAAATCCACTATGTTAATGGTAAAAACATTTCTAAATTTTCAATATCAATGCTTGTTTACCACTTTAGCAAATGTAAAATAAATTACCCCTTTATTGTCATTGTAAGTACAGTAATTTGGGGTAACTGGCCCACTGTAAAATAAGTTTGAAACTGATCTCCAGTATGCCAATGAGTCATTTGTAGGATTTATACACCTGACCAGCTTTTTAACCTCCTGGTGCTTGTCTCGACGAGGCTAATTATTTACTTCAGAAAAAATTGCTCAAATCTTGATGAGATATTTCGTCATTGGAAAAAACTGACCAGGTCTTGAGCTCGTCATCATCAAAAATCGTCAATATCTTGATGACGAGGTGTCTCGTCATAAGCAAAATTATTCAGATCTTAATAGACGAGATATCTCGTCGAAACCACTTGAAGAGTTAAACCTCTAGTCATTTTTAGGTTAGTAGATCCATTATGTGAAATCAAACAACGAGTTTACACCTTAAAAAATTCTTTTTTAAATGATACGACTCTTAGGAAATGCATTTGCTTTTAATCTTCCTGGTGGTTGTCTCAATGAAGTACCTCGTCATTAGCAAAACTGAGATATAATGGACGAGATATCTCACAAAAGCTGACCAGAACTTGATCTTTTCATCATAAAAAATCTGTAATATCTTAATGACGAGATACCACTGCATTAACAAAATTGGTAAGATCTTGATGGACGAGATATCTCGTCGAAACCCATTGGAAGGTTAAATAACTCACAAGTAATTTATGTGCATACTCTTGAATATTATATGCATCCGGGTAATATTATATAGCCTACCCCCTAAATACTTTTCATTTCTAACTAAAAATAAATTTAAATTCTATAAAATGCCTAATTCGGGTTTTAATTTCTTGCGATATTATTTTATATTTCAGATTTATTCATAGTAGTATGATATTAATATATAACTAACAACTTGAACATAATATTATATATATTCAGTTTATTAGATATATTTATCTACTGGTTAATTGAACAAATTGGGTTTTCATTACCTGTGCAGTATCTTTATATCCAACCTACTGTTTGAACTCATTTACTGTATTTTTTATTTGTTTTTCGGCTAGTAAGTTCGTCGTGAGAAGTTAAGTAACGATTTTAATCTGGCTTGTATTTTGAAAGTTGTACAGTCACCAGTTTAGCAACACGTGTGGAAAACAGTGCAGCTTTGTTTATCAAAAAGTAGTTCGCGGAGATAGGTTGCCCTGCTAGTTCTACTGTATTATTGGTTAATTTTTGTAGTTATGGTACCCCCTTTAGTACTCTCAAAACAAACTCTACACTGGAAGGCAAAGACTAAACATGTTAACTCTTTTTAAACTTGTGACACTTTTTTTTATACTGATTCATTACAATCGTTATTTTCCTTTTCTTTCTCCACAGATATGGTCGGACATCGTGGGAAGCGCAATGGTAAAGAACTGTACTTTTATACTACGAAAGTATCTGAAGTGTAATTTTAGGAGTAAAATCAGCAACTTAAAATTTTACAAGAATAGTACTTTTTTGCCTATTTGAGAAATAGCTGGGTTTTTTGTTGAGTTCAGGTAGCCTCCACAAAAAACTGTAAGCGTAAGTTAATGTGTTGTACGATATAGGTTTACCCTATCCCATAGACCAGATACGGCCCTCCGAACAGGTATGTCCGGTCCGCAAAACAGATACGGCCCTTAAAATATTTTTTATCAGGCCAACAGTCTAGATACGGCCCTCTAAATATTTTTGTCAGGCCTACAGTCTAGATACGGACCTCCAAATATTTTTATCAGGCCTACAGTCTAGATACGGCTCTCCAAATATTTTTGTCAGGCCTACAGTCTAGATAGGCTCTTCAAATATTTTTGTCAGGCCTGCAGTCTAGATGCGGCCCTTTAAATATTTTTATCAGGCCTAGTCTAGATACGGCTCTCTAAATATTTTTGTCAGGCTTACGGTCTAGATACGGCTCTCTAAATATTTTTATCAGGCCTGCAATCTAGATACGGCCCTCCAAATATTTTTATCAGGCCTACAGTCTAGATACGGCTCTCCAAATATTTTTGTCAGGCCTACAGTCTAGATAGGCTCTTCAAATATTTTTGTCAGGCCTGCAGTCTAGATGCGGCCCTTTAAATATTTTTATCAGGCCTAGTCTAGATACGGCTCTCTAAATATTTTTGTCAGGCTTACGGTCTAGATACGGCTCTCTAAATATTTTTATCAGGCCTGCAATCTAGATACGGTCCTCCAAATATTTTTATCAGGCCTGCAGTCTAGATACTGCCCTCTAAATATTTTTATCAGACCCGCAGATCAAATACGGCGTTATTTTGGCATATACATTGGTGTTTACACCTTGAGAAACCGTAAGGTCTTCAGCTGCTACTTTGCAGTGAAGTTACCTGGATGTGGGAAAATGATACAAAAGGTACGACGATAGTTACCGAACCGATGATGAGTGAAAACAAACCGGTAACAGGAACAGAAAAAGTATTTGAACTGAAGTGATAGGAGGCGGTCCTTTGTAGGCTGTATGACCACTTCGAACGCTGATGTATCGAGTTTGCATTCTGAGAAGGAGGTCCATTTTGAGTCCCTGTGGTAGCAGAATCTATCCCTCAGCCCCTGACTTAACAATTTCAAAATTTGAATATGTACCAGCTTACTATTCAATATCCTCGGTTATGCAATTTACCACGTACTGTTTTGTTTAATTTTGAGGTTGAAAACTTTAAAAATAGTGGTGTTCCTTAAGTTTTGAACACCATTGTAGCTACGTTGAAATTTGAGTAAGCAGATTTTTTTTACATATTCCTGTTATGTATTCAAGCTGTAATGTAATATCTAAGGGATGAAGCACACCAAATATCTGTCACACTCACAAGGACAAAATTGTCATTCGCACCATATCTACAAAAGATTACAGCAACGCCCTTTGTGGCCGATGAAAAAATCCATACACCCACAGACAACCGTGCTAGCATGTCGCTGCCAAACGTTATTATTAATTCACATTTTCATCAGTTGAGGGCGGCACGTCTTACGAAAGTACGTAACACTACACCCCAGTACACATCCTAACATTTAAAAATATGTACCATAATGTATTCAAACGTAATTTTATGTTCCAAAAGCTAGTATTTATAGCACTAAACTGTTGAAAAAAACAGATTGTTTGGTTGGTTGCTTTGGCGCAATGTCCAAAAGCAGACAAGCTGCGCCAAACACAAGACAGAGCGTAATGAAGTAGATAAAATAACTTTAAGATTAATTTTCTAGTCTACAATAAATGGTAGATTTAAAAAATACAACACTCAAAATACATCAAATGTGAAACGAGACGATTAAACAGAGAAATATGAGATTATCGTCGTTATCAATATGAAAATAGTGAACGATAGTAAAATGTTTTGATGTAGTAAAATAAATACGAAATATGGAATATTATATGGAATTTAAAGATTTTTTGGCTTGTCAAAATTTTAAAAGATTTGATCAAATCCTGCAGGTTTAAAATTGATTTATAGAAAAAGTATTGACGGTGAGGATAAAAAAACAGGACAAAATATGGTGGACAGCAGAAAATACAAAGAGAAAAACAAGATAAATATTTCTATACCGTAGTGAACTGGAATCATTCCAAATATGTTTTATTATAAGTCCAGTTCCTGATATCGAATCCTTTCAAGTTATCTTAATTTACTTGAGATTCCCCTTAGAACGAACGTTACTTGCGAGTTCCTGGATTTATTATTTTTATTTTGTGTCAGTAAAGCTTTCTTTCGTGTGGTGTGTCCATTTACTAGACGTTGTTGGATGCAGCTTGGCCAAATATGAGCCTTGAGCCATAAAACCCAAATCAACTTTAGAACCAACTTACTGATAAAAATTAAATTTTACCTATATTCGGTCATTCTTTCTTTTCACACAAACGGAATCTGGAACAATCCGATTCAATAAAAACTGACTAACGTAGATTCGAGTGCTGTGAAGCCCGCGGAACGTTCCGGATTCAGGCAGTCTGAAAGGATTTAAGAACAAGCTATTTCTAATGGAAGCGGCCTTTACGAACATTCGTTTGTTAGTTTCTGATGAGTTTAGATTGACTCGGGTTGCCCTGGATTCTGATGTGAAACGACACTAAGAGGTGCCAAGTACATTTCGGATATCAAACTAAATTTTTCTTTTCGGGGAATTCACACACAGCTTTTCCTTCCATAGCAGAAATGCCAGCGGGAAACTCAATGGACGATGGATCTGAAGAAATGCCTCGAATGTAAGTTTTCTGATATTTATTAACTAATTCCACGGCACTACAGTCCATGTTGCACCTTGGCCTCCCTAACGATATGATTCCAAAGCCCCTTGGGCTTTAGTCCGCCAACTTTTTATTTTCATGTTTTTGAGGTCTTTTTCGACCTCCTCACGTCATCTTTTCCTCGGCCTTCTCTGGTCTTGACACTGATTCTTAAATATCTTTTTTGTGCCTCAGTTGTTATCCATTCTCTCCATGTGTCCCAACCATTGGATTCTTTTTGATTTTATCAAATTTATATCTTTTTCTCTATATAACTTTTGAATTTCATGATTGTATCTCCTCCATACATCGCCTTCTTTGATTGATCCGAATATGGCTCTCAAGATCTTTCTCTCCCAAGTTACCAACATTTTTTCATGTTTTTGCGTCAAAGTCAATGTCTCCGATCCATATATCACTTTTGGTTTCATGATAGTTTTATACATTATTAGCTTTGTCTTCCTCGCAATTGCTTTGGATCTTATAATTTTTAGCAGCGCGAAAAAGCTCCGATTTCCTGCACTAAACCTCTGTTTTATTTCAGGCAAGTCATTATTTTCAGTAACAATTGAGCCTAAATACCTGAATTCTTTAACTCTTTCAAACTTAACTGTATCATTTATCCTAAGTTCAGAATCTTCCTCACATCCCTTGCAGTCCATCACCATGTATTTAGTCTGATATTTATTAGAGACGGGGGTATTTTCGAATACAAAATTACTTGTGTACTCGATTCTTAAAAGCATTCGTTGCACTCGATTCTTACTTGTATTCATCCAAAGTTTTTGAATACCAAAGCATACATCCAAAAGTATTCGAATATCAAAATATTCTATCACAAAGTAATTCAAATATCAAAATATTTATCTAAAGTATTCGAATATCAAAGTATTCAGACACAAAAGGATTCGTTCAAAGTATCCAATACAAAAGTATGTGTCGAAACTATTCGAGTGTGCCAATTCTTGCACCACAACGCCCTCAATTTCCTCTGGGACCAACATTGTCCCGCCAAGGTTCCTCTAGCACCCACAAGAGGGCGGTAGCATCTACTTTGTGAAACTATGGTCTAAGGCAGGGGTGGGGAACATTTCATGTTGGAGTTCCGCATTCAATTAGCTGTAAATTAATGAGGCCTCAAGAAACTTCCATTAAATATGCTTAAACATGCACATTATTTTGTTACAATTTAACTACTATATGCTTAATAATTTAAAACAATTAAAACTGTTTGGTAGGTAGGTATTTTAATTAACGTCACACTGGAACAACACAACGGGCTATTGGTGACGGTCCGGGATCAATTCCAAAGGGAAAGACCCGAGGACAACACCACGAAATTTTAAACCACGGTCAGATAACGGAGCAACACCCGAGCTGGCATCCCACACACCACGCCAACGTGAGGACATTTGTGGCCACGACGGATTTAACATGCACCAGCTCCCTTTGTACACGACGGTCTTTGTCTGGATTCGAACTCGCAATCCTCCGATTGCTAGTCCGTTACTCTTCCAACCGGGCTACTGCGGCCCGAAAACTGTTAATTTTAAAGTTAACTAATATTTTTAAATTCAAGATGTGTAATGAGGTAGGTAGTTAATTAACGTCGCATTGGAGCAACACAATGGGCTGTTGGCGATGGTCCGATATCAATCCCAAGGGAAAGATCCGAGGATAACACCACATAATTTTGAACCACGGTCAGATGAAAGGTCAACACCTGAGCTGGCACCCCACTCTCCAAACTTCCACACCCCAACGCGAGAACATTTGAGGCCACGACAGATTCAACGTGCTCCAGTCCGTTGAATCTGTCTTCTACACGATGGTCTTCGGTTGGACCGAGTTTCGAAATAGCAACCCTCCGGTCGCAAATCCGTTACTTTCCGACAGGGCTACCACGCCCCTAGATAATAAACCACTACAATAGAAGTACCAAAATTACATGAACTTGAAGAGTTGATAAACAATTTTTTAATGTGTTTTATGTAAATACACTGCAGTGCAAAACTTAAGTAACGATGTAATTTTTAACCAGACAGCCATGAAATTGTACAAAAGGGGCTTGTTGCATTCAGTACAATGAACACCCAATTCAGTCGAAAGGTGATTTGTATGCAAATATCAGGAGCAAGACGTCACAGGTGACGTGAGGGCACGCAAAACGCGTGCAGTCAGCGCGCGCAGTGAAGGCTACACTAAAAAGAAGGACGAAAGGCGCTATTAAAGGCATTCGCTGCAAGTTCAAGTGAGTGCGTACGTGCAATATGGCTACAAGAAACCATCTGGACGACTTTACACGTGGTAGAATGATCGGCAAGCTCGAGGAGGGGCGTAGTTTGACGAGTGTAGCCAAGAGTTTAGAATCGACAAAAGTGTCGTTTCACGAGCTTGGAAAGACTTCCAAACAACTGGTACAGCTGTAAGAAAGGTTGGTGGTGGTCGGCCAAGAAAAACAACTCCAATGGATGACCGATATATCGTCCTGCAGGTGAAAAGAGATCGATACCAGTCAGCGGGCAACCTGGCTCAGCAGCTGAATGCGGCAACGGGACGACAAGTGTCGCGGTTTACTGTGGCCAGACGCCTTCATAAAGGTGGCCTATTTGCCCGCCGTCCTGAACGCTGCATCCCATTGACAGCTGCCCATCGGCGGCGCCGTTTGGATTGGTGTAAGGAACACAAAGACTGGACATCTTAGCAATGGAGTCACGTCCTCTTTACAAATGAGAGACGTTTCAGTGTCACAAGCTATTCTCAACGCCAGTTGATATGGAGAGGAGGGACAGGGTTTTATCCCACTAACATCAGGGAAAGAGACCCTTACGGTGGTCCTGGCGAGCTCGTCTGGGGAGGCATCGTGATGAACGGGCGGACTGAGTTCCAAATTTTCGACAGAGGTATTGTTACTGGAGATCGCTATTGTCAGTAAGTGATCCTCCCCCACGTACGTCTGTTCCGAGGTGCCATTGGTGCAGACTTCGTTTTTATGGACGATAACGCCAGGCCACATCGGACTCTTGCTGTTGAGGAGCTGCTAGAAAGTGAAGATATCACTAGAATGGATTGGCCAGCGTACTCCCCTGATTTAAATCCCATAGAACATGTGTGGGATGCTTTGGGGAGACGCCTTTTGGCACGACTATATCCGCCGGAGAACACCCAACAACTGAAACAGGTGCTCATTGAGGTATGGGCCCTCTTACCTCAACAACTGTTGGATAATCTGGTGTTGAGTATGGAGAAACGGTGTCCAGCAACCATTGCAGTTAATGGAGGTCATATCCCTTACAAAGGTGCATCTGTTTGTTGTTCTCCCTCTTGGGCGGACAATCATTTGTACCAACGCTACTCTTTCGATAAAGCCTTTTTTGTTTGATTCCATACTGTATGCGTTCTATTCATTTTTGCGCTAGTATGCTTTCTTCATCCGTTAAGTACAAAATACTGTCTCTGAATTCTGAATTACATCTCTCCCAGGTGATTTCTTGCGGAGTTACGGCAAAAAAAACAGTCGTTGCTTAAGTTTTGCACACCAGTGTATATCAATATATGCATACAGCATTTCATCGTTTTGTATATCGTTTTCCCAACAGTACCTCACCTGGAACAGACGGCAAGTTAACGTTTGAAGATTTAAAGAAACTTGTCGAGAGTTGGAACTATCGTAAATGATGATTCCCCCAATTGGATAAAGGTTTCCTTCACTTGCATACATTTGGGGAACTTCAACTTTCCTATCGAATCTTTCCAGTCTAAAGCATGCTATCTTTATTTTACGCTTCTATTGTAACAGCTTTAATGCAATAAAATGTTCTTAAATAATCCAACCAAGTTTGGAAGTTTTATTATTTTGCTGAGACATTTTCTGTAAAGCTAAATGAGGCTATCAAAGCAAGAATGGCCTAATCCACCAACATACCCAATGGAGATAAATGCGATTTTCTTGGCACTATTTTTTTTACATTTTTATTTATCCACGATAAAATTTTATTTCATACGCATTAAATGCCAAGAGGTTGCCATTAATGCCACTGTAGGTGCAAAAATTATTATTTTGGCATTTTCGGGGTTTTGTGGTTTAGGTCGCTCTTTCTCTGATAGCCTCAAATATTGGCGGCGGTAGTGTTTCTGCGATGATACGCGTTCCCTGAACATGTCCCGAAAATGACGTTATTTGGTTATTGTTTTGAATACGATTTCAGCACTTGGCCAATCAAAATTCAAAAGAGGTGGGTAGTTAATTGACGTCTCCATTTCGCCTGGGTCAATCCCCAAGGGAAAGGTCCGAGGACACGCCTCGTCATTTTGAACCACGGTCAGACAACGAGGTCACACCAGCTTGTCCTCACTCTCCAAACTTCCACACCACGCCAAAATGAGGACATTTCAGGCCACGACAGATTTAACCTTCACCAGCCGCCTTTGTACACGACGGTCTTTGGTTGGAATCGAAATCTGAATCCTCTGATTGGCTAATCCGGTACTATTCCAACCCGGCTACCGCGGTCCCACTATCTGGCAGAACCGAAATTTCCAGCTTTTTTAATGATGTCGATATACTTGATTTTTAGTTTTACCTCGAATTGTTTTTCTTTTCATTTTCAAATTCCTATTTCAAAAATAGTGATGAGCTAAAATATTTTAGGCCTTATTAAAAATAACTGTTTTCCCGTTCCAAAGATTGCCCCCGAAAGGAGCTTCAAAAAGTGCGTTCATGTCAACCAGTAATCACTTATAGGGTAGATGTGTGAATAAGCATTTCTATAGAGTGGCGACAAAAATGGTAAAATCGCCAGTCTACTACTATGCCAGGCGGACCAATCAGATGATCAATCAATGATAGACGTCTCCTGTCCCGTGATCCGATCAGATGAATGTGCGACCCAGAAGACGAAAGTAATCTAAGGGTCACGTTACTACTAGTTTTGATCAAATGATCCTAGACAAATAAAAAGTTGAAAATGGTTACTGCTTTAGTATTTCCTCTATTAATAAAACCTTATCTTCTGCAGTCGCATCTTTTCCTTCGTGATTGATCCCGGACCTCGACAACAGCCCGTTGTGTTGGTCCATTGCGACGAAAATTGAACTACCTATCTTTTCTGCAATGTTTAAAAACAAAAGTAGTTGAATTTCAGGATATCTTATTAAGATTTATGTTTTCATGAATATATAATGGAAGCGGTTTTATCGAAAATTTGTTTTTAAACTAAATAAATGTGGAAATAAATAGAAGGCGGTGAAGGCTCTATCAGTAGATTGATTTGAAATAAGGCTCTACAAAACCCGGCAGTGGAATTTTGTTCAGATTTCATTCGATAAACATTTTTTGCATAAAAATTAGAATTACGGAAATGGCAACATGAAAAGTTCCAGAAATTTAAGATATTTTATTCCGTGTAACGTAGTTCTTAAATTCCACGCTGGTGCTTGAGACGGTATCCGACTGGGTTGAAATGGGCATTTTCGATTAAAATGGTCATTTTTATTTTGTTATTTTATATTAAAGTCATATTTCTGAGGATTCTAAAACTACTTATTTTTTTAATCTACGTGCAATAGAACGGAAGTTATGGTAATTTTCGTATCAAGCGACAGCTGTCAAAAATACCGGAAGTGGTCAAACCGAAACCGGAAGTTGACAGTTTATTTGCTATTTTCTTTCATAATTGTCGAAAAATTAAGTAGTTAAAGCTAAAAAATATTCTTTTAAGTATTCTAGATTAATAGCCACAGTTTGTATATAATATTAACAACAATTTAGTTAGAAAATTGTTGAAATACAGCTTTGCATCATTTCGATCTGCTAGTTTGTTTTACTGCTTTTGCTTTCAATTTTAGTGCTAAAATTATATCGTAATAATAGTTTTTGATATTATAAATTGAAATTTAAGACCCGTGTTACTCTTTAACATGGGTAAGGGAAGAACTCATCGACCTCGAAAGCGAAAATTTTATGGTAATCAAAACACCCAGTACCTGAAGTTTCAGTAAATTCTAAAGACAGACGTTTTCAAGACAAATCCACTGGACTATCCCAGAACATAATTAACATTGTAAAGCCCATATACATGGAACTGTGTGATCAAAAACTACTAAAAAAATGCTTGCACGGTAAGACACAGAATGCCAATGAGTCATTCAATGGAGTTTTGTGGCAAATATTACCTAAAGAAGTCTTTGTTGAACTCCAGACTCTTCGTTTGGGTACATGTATAGCTGTAATTCAATATAACAACGGGTTTAATGTTTTTTAGCTATATTAAAAGAATTGGGTATCAGTCCTGGGTGTTATACAGTGCAAGGGTACAATGGTTTTGATAGCGAACGAATTGTCGAGTCGAAACGACACTCTGCCATCGGCAAAAGCTACAAGAAGGAAATAACGAGCGTCCAGGAAGAAAAAATGGATTAAAGTTGAAGAGAAGGAAGGAGTTTCTTATAAAACTGGGGAATTTTAAACTGTTTACATGATAATTACTTTATGAAATATACAAATTAACTCTTTAAATGCATTTTCTGATAAATTAAATTTTCGTCATAAATTATCAACGAAAAACGTGATTTCTCAAATTGTATTCAATATTATGTAATGAAATTTGGCATAAATGTATCTCAAGCCTTTGTGAGTGTAATAGACCGCAGGTTTTGCTATAGAGCTATTCAATTTTATTTTATGGCAACTTTTCTTATAAAATACTTGCCGTTTTGTGAAAAAAATCGAACGGCAATGCACTAAATTCATTATAAATTGCAAAATTTTCAAAATATCACTTAGCCTGCGGTCTATTACATAGGTAATAGTACAAACAACACAGTTATCAAAGAAAATTCTTATATTTATGATTTTTTTACATTTAGAGCATTTTCCCCAAAGCATGAATGCTGGATTTCAGCAATCCAGCATTTTCCCCAAAGCATGATTGCTGAAATTTTTCAATTAATCCTCATTATAAAATAAATGAATCATGATATAATTTATTTTTCGGTTAATTACATGTTTTTACATCAATACCTGTCTAAAAAAATATTAATAATGATTCATATAAAGCTTTTTTTTAAATTTGTCTCCGAACCCAGTCGGATACCTTAAAAATAAATCGCTTTTGAATTATTACAGCAGTTTGAATCATTATTGCGTGCAACGTTATTCTTTTGTTTGAATTGCTACAGTTACAATGACCAGCTATCCGACATTGTAAGATACTACATAGTACTGCACACGGAAGTAGAACGGAAGGCAACTTAAATCTCTTCAAAACCATCTCCGACTGCTGACATCTGTAAATTCTATTGATTATTAGTCTTAAAGGAGAGATAGCAAGTTTCTAAGGAGACGTGAAATATAAATAGTTTGACTGATCGAGATACATAAATTACAAGTGTGCTCGATCTAAGGATTCGCTTATAAATCGCCGTCAAGTAATGGACATCTGTCAGCCGTTGAATCTAAGTAATGATTCAAATCCTCTATAAATTTCGGTAACGGACAGTTATGGTGCCTATATATATATATATAGGCACCATTCGCGGGGGCTGGTGCACGTTAAATCTATCGTGGTCTCAAATGTCCTCACGTTGTCGTGGTGCGGAAGTGGAGAGTGAGGTGCCAGCTTAGGTGTTGACCTCGCCGTCTGATCATGGTTCAAAATGACGAGGTCTGGTCCTCGGACTTTTCCCTTCGGGATCGATCCCGGACCGTCGCCAATAGCCCGACGTGTTGCTCCAGGTGGACGTTAATCAACTACCTACCTACCCTCGTTTTGAACCACGGCCAGATGACGAGATAACACCTAAGCTGGCACCCCACTCACCAAACTTCAACACCAGGGCCAACGTTAGGACATTTGAGTTCACAACAGATTTAACGTCGACCAGCCCGTGTACACAACGATCTTTGGCAGGATAAGAGTTTCGCACTCACAACTTTCCGGTTGCTAATCCGCTACTCTTCCAACAGGGCTACCGCGGCCCCGCTTAACATGAAGTGGCAAGTCAAAGTAAAGGCGAATAAGAAAATAAGAGCTATCAACATTGTACATAATAAATTCCTACATTTGTTCTAAAGAGTGAGCGAAAGTAAAACCACTGTATTGACTCAATCCTTGGCACGTCCTCGATACTCAGTTGTAGAGCAAGACAATCGCCACCTATGAAGGCGCATTTAACACAACGAATCTAACTTCATCATCCTAACATTCTGTCTTGTCCAGTAATTAGATGAGGACTGAAGGATAAAAGATCAGGAACAAGATCTTTCAAGGAGCTACATTTAATTGAGGAAAAAGCATTAAAGAAATGTATTGCTATGTATATAGTCTTATATATGTGAAAGCTCGCATATTGAATTTTCATTAATATTTTTGTAGTTTTCCTAAATGGAATTATTATTACATTATTAAACACTAGCCCTCAGGGGCACATCTCCGTTAGGTGTGTATGATCTTTTCTCACGGGGGTCGGGCTTCCGCGATACCTAAAAGATCTTTTCTGCTTTCACCTACTGTTCTATTCCCCGATCTCTTTATCCCTTTCACGGCATTCTTTACTTGACGTTATCTTGTGTTTGGTGCAGCTTGGCCAATTGCCACACCACCTAAAAACAACCAATTTACCAGTAGTAGTACTGCGAAAATTTAATTATTGGGTAAATGTGACTAATTGGGAAAAAAATGTGTCCTTACTATGAGAAGCATTTTCTGTCAAACTAAATGTAGGTGGCGGTAGTGTTTCTGCGGAGACATGCGTTTCCTGTACGTATCCGAACGTGACGTCGCTTGGCTTCTTTTTCGAATACGATTTTAGTATATCGTCAATAAAAATTCCAAATAAATTCCGAATTGATATAAGGTAAGTTTATTGGTCAGTGCTGATTACATCAAACGTCGCCAAACCAGCAATAAACTACATTTTAAGGGAACTCTTCTTTCTAGAGTATTTGGGTAGTGGAAGTAAAATCTTCACTTTTCGTCTGGTTTGAATGTTTCACTTAAAATCGCTCATAAGCGATTATTAGTGCATTCCTATACTTAAGATACCCTGTTCAACTTTTAATACAAATTTTTATTTCTAACATCTCTAATTATAAGTGACTAGTTTACAGGAAGTGGTACTACGAAAATTGTTCAATTACGGGGGAAATGTGTAATTAGTAAGAGATAATTTCCTTTACTATATCCAAAGCCCGTTGGGTTGCTCCAGTACGACGTTAATTAACCACCTTTACTATATCCATACAAAAACCAATAGCCCGTTGTGTTGCACCAGTGCAACGTTAATCAACTACCTATATACCATACAAGATGTTAAAATGGAACTATTCCCTTCTTTTGACGAGAATACGTCTATAAAATCGGAACTGTACTAGGGGCATGCAAGAAAACTTAATACGAGGTATCGGTATCTGATCAGACCTATCTAAACTATGGGCCTGGTAAAAACATTCGGAGGGCCGTATCCGGCCTGCAGGTCGGGTACCTGTCAGGTCCGGTTAAATCAATCCCGAAAAATATTTCTAGGGCCGGGTAAACCTATTAGGAGGGCCGTATCTGGCCTGAAATTAATTTATTCGCTATAACTGATTTGTCTGATGCAGTTTTTGTGATCTAGTTATGAGGGGTTTAAAGAAAATAAAATTTTTGTTCAAAGTGCTTTATTTGTAGCGATTCTTTCCTCTTTATTTACTGAACAATGTTGCGAGCACAGAAAAATTAGTTGAATAGTATCTTATAACAAGTTCTTAAAATAGAGGAATTGAGATTTTCTTCGCTGTGCGTGGACATTGTGGGAATGAGCTCATTTCATAGCCAGATGTTTGAATTTAGTAGTTTAAGCAAATGTTAATATTTTTAGGTGTTACTTGAAAGCCTCATGTTATAAGCTTATGGCTAAGAACGAAAGTATGTCATCTAAGAAAGCTGGCCACACCAATAACATTTTTCCTACTATTCAGCAAATTGAACTCAAATTATTTTTCTTCAAACTACACTATTTTTATCTGGGCATGGAAATTTTGCTAAATACCTATATAGGTTTAATCTTCGGACAAACATGCAAATATTCAAAAAAGCAGTCAAAACATGTGGATAATTTGCTTTTCAGTTGTCCTGCATTTGATAATTCAACATTATGTGCCTTCAAAATGATTTGAAAAGATTGAGTTTCACTGGCCATGTTTTAGTTGGGTTTAATCTGCTTTCCTTCTCATTTGTTAAGTCCATCGAATCTTGTAATTTTAATTAAATTTTACATCACACTGTTTCTTTGATAAATCAACTTCTGTAACCCCCCCGTGTTGTACTTCTGTGGTGCACTGGAAGTTTGCTTTTGTGCAATAAAAAAGGTCTGATAGTAGCGTAATTCGGTAGCTTTCGAACACCACTTGCGAAGTACTCTCTCCACGCACTGGCCCAAAGCTTGACTAGCACCATAGAATTTCAACGTATTAGACCCCTCCCCACGATCTATGGGTTCAAAGATCATGCCAAATGCAGATATCCTTTGATAACACAATATATTTATCTTCTGGATGTCTCTACTTCTGAAATTAAAACGACAGTTGTGGTACTAATTTTTCATGCATTCCCCAGCACTGTTACGATTTTTAAAGATATATTCACATCAAAAAGGAGAATTTGTGAAAAGAGAGGGTAAAACAAAGGGAATGCAGATTGCTAGTGTACATCGGGGTTATCAGGATCTTAGTATCCGAATGAACATGAGAACTGTTTCTTGGCACACCTGGACCTTTATTTCAACTGACACAAATTTTAATACCGCATTGTTCATATTAAGTTTTTTTGAGGACAAGGTATTTTGATGAAAAAATGTCTACTCTTGGCTCAAATGTTGTGTTGATACAATGGTTGTTGAAATAACATCACCGGAACAACGCAATGGGGTATTGGTAAGTTCGAAATGAATCCCAAAGGGAAAGGTTGGAGGACAAGACTTTGTAATTTTGAACCAGTCAGATGAAGCAACACATGAGCTAGCACTCCACTCTCCAAACTTCCACACCATGCCAATGTCAGGACATTTGAGGCCACAAGAAAAAAAGATTGAGATTGAAAAATGTGCACCAACCCCCATGGATCGAATTTCGAACACGCAACCCTCCAATTGCTAATTCGCTACTCTACCAACCAGGCTACCATGACCCCTGTGCTGATACCATGATATACTAAAGATCTACAAAAGTATGTTTAGTTGCTGCTTTTTCTACTCTTAATTCATGACAAAGACTGGAAAATAAACACACAAGGCTTACTCCACTGAGATTTTATTTTAGAGAAACATGCTCAACATTGAATACTAATAAATTCCTAATATCATGGCTAAAATATCACAAAAGAAAATTCATTAAATGCTACAATAATGATCTAAACAATGATCTCGCATCATGTAATCCACATTCAAAAATTGTTACAGGTAAAACTCCTCTCAAACAATCAAACATTTAAATGATTATTAGTAAAAACATGAGACGTGGCGCACACACAAAGACCTTCACGGTTCCAAACAATTGAATGATATACGAAAACTCAAGTCCACAGAGAAATCACAGATACCCGAAAGTTCCACTTCGGAGTCGAGGGAAATCATCGGAACAGCACTCGAAAGAGAAGGTCCGACTAACTCTACAAAGTTGTTTGCAATGTAACATCAAAAGCTTATTCAGAATAATCTCTGCAAATCAGCTCTACATGATGGGTAAGAGTCGAACGCTAACATTCATACAAAATACTGTCAGTATAACCATGAAAACATGCGTGCAGTACATATAAATATCGTTTTACAAAGATGATTCTGACCCAGGTTATGAATATAATACAATATGCAATGAAATGAAAGAAGTGAAAAAATCCACTGTTAGCAAGTACTTCGAGATGGGCCTCAGTCCATAAGCAATTATAAACATTTGTATGCCTAAAAACAGCACTTTGAAAATAGAATATCAAAATATAAACCTATAAAAATAGTTCACTGACAACTGTATAAACTGCAAAACTATAAACAAAATTTTATTTACGAGTTTAAATACAGAAAACACCAGAAGTATTAGAATTATTTGATTTCGGTTAAACATTATAATAAAAGGATCTATTAGTAGTACAACTTAACACCACTATACAAAGATACTCAGTTGCTTTTAAAGCTCAGCTAACGTGCTTAACTCAAAAAGGGACTAAATAGTTTCCCAAATGAAAGTGTTAAATATGTGTTAATTAACCAATGAAAAACTCAAATGGGAATAAAATACTCTATTAGTCGACTAATTGCAATAGAAAAATTGCTATCAAATGCAAATAATGTAGCAGAAACCCAATTAAAGGATCGTTTCTTTTATATCTTCAGACAGCATCGAGAGTTTTACGAACAAGTTCAAGCCCTTAATGATAAAAAAGATGGCATCACATTAAAATTACAAGTCACGGATGATCAACATAAAAGCTTCCTTTACACTGAGTGATGTTCGATATAATTGTTCAATAGACTAGCATACCAAACACTAAAAGACATGGATATTGCAATCAATAGAAATATTACAAATGCATACCTTAAAGTCAATACTAATCATATATTTCCAAGAAAAGAACAGAAAATAATGTGTTAATTCTCTTTTATACATAACAATGTACGAGTGTGCTCCAACTATCTCACATTAACTGGTGTTGATCGTGTTTGGAGATTAGAGCTTCCAGTAGTTTCAGTCTGGCTTTCACGTGCTGAAAAATACATAAAATAGACGCATGTTCAGTTCTCAGAATTTCTAGATATATTTCATCAGTAAATATTATATCTATGAATTAGGGGCTGCAATTTACCAACATTTTCATATCTGTAAATATCAAAAGAAACTCTTAATACCAGTTTTAAACTTGTAAAAACCAGTAATGAATTACTCTTGGTTTATGAGAACCCTACTATTTGAAATCCACATTAAACCATGAAATGTTTCTTAAAACATGTGGATTTGATTCATAAATACTAGTTTCCCTGGATGAGTATAAAATTGACATGTTTCAAATGGCTTATAAAAACTAAAGCTATAATTAGAAAGAATTTGCTCAACTTCAAACATAATCATAGCTTAACATAAATTGCATGAAACAATTTTCAAGGAATTATGCTTGCAAAAGTAGATGTCATGTAAATAGAAAACATTTACCAAGGAATGAACGAATATGCAACTTAGTAGAAATATATATATAGTACAGATATTAAAAATTGCTTCTCTGGCTATCATACATTCTAAATGCTTTATGTGTTACTATTTACTCATGAGCATCAGCTGGTTTGTTGATTTATTTATGGTACAAGGATCAGTTCAGTGAGTTTGATGGCCCAAGGGTTATATTTAGCCATGCTGTGCCAGATACAAGACAACAGGGACTTAAATGCCCTATCGATTCTCCCCAATCCACTGGATTTGAAGGAAACAAACAAAACAAAAGACAGCTTCCATTTATCGTTTTTGCAACCTATGTACAATTTCTCTCTTCAGTGAATCTCATTCATTTTATTTTATTAATCTTTATATTTTCAAGTTTAATTTGTTATTTTGTAACTAAAATTTTTACTGCACAATCTGAGTTTCTACACATTAATATATAAATAATAATTAACAAATTACAATTTGTATCAAAAAGAACGTTGACAGATTTGAAATCACGCATTGAATGATAAATATGTTAATTTCGTTAAGTAATACAAAGTAAGCTGTAACAAATGCCATCAAAAGCACATGTCCAGAATTTTAACTGAGATTCTACAAATGAATCGGTCAAAACTAGGAACCACACAAGTCCAAAATTTTTGGAAACTGACTTGATTGCATAAATTGGCTAGTCTAGAGTTGGGATG
Organism: Meta bourneti; assembly: GCA_933210815.1. Classification (NCBI taxonomy): domain Eukaryota; kingdom Metazoa; phylum Arthropoda; class Arachnida; order Araneae; family Tetragnathidae; genus Meta; species Meta bourneti. Next base: position 75,056,426 of record OW119931.1, read on the forward strand.
TAATGTGTGAAAAATCACATTAATCCATGGCTTCAGTAAGCAAATATAGGGCCTTGAAACAATGCATTGGATGCAGACCACGTAAGTTACTGACATGTATGGTTTCTGCCTCCTGGTTTCTTCAAATTGAAAAACGGAATCCATGTGGTTTCTGCACTCACCAATTCAATACAGTACGCACTAATTACTCTTTGCTCTCATTGAGAAAATATTACTTCAAAAATATTTACCTTATATTCGCCATACAAAGTATCCACTGGTGCTTTATCTTCTTTTTGTACTTTCCTACACAAGATTTAAAAAGAATAACATTTTCAAATACAAGTTAAGAACCAAAATGCTTCGCATTAACATGTTTGCAACAAAATTAATATTACCTTCCATTCAATCTCAGAAACTCAGTCTCGAATTCTTTCAAGATTTTTCGCAGATGTCGCTTTTCCGCTTTTACTTTCTGCATTTGGAAAATCATTTCTGACCTAGAGAATGAATCATAACAAAAATAATTTAATAACAATTATGAAGAAATTACATCTGTATTTGCATTTCAATAACATACATGGCACAGAAATAGACATTATTTGTTCATTGTTGAATGGTCACAACAGATATAAGCAAAATCGAACACGATGGGATTCATTTGCCAATTTGTTTAAATATGCTTGATTTGAGCCATGGAGTAGCATAAATTGCTAAAACTACATGGAACTGCTCACTGCACTAACAAATTCTTCAGCAGACTAATTACAGACAGCAATGAGAGATATCTGGAAGATAGAAATCAGCACAGGAAAGAAAATATGAGTAAAAATAGGTTTAATGTAAAAAATCTTGAATCGCCATTGAACAAGGGAATGGGATGAAATTGTAGATGTTAAGGTAACATGACCGAGGTGAGCAAATGAGAATTTACACCAGTAAAAGTAAACGAAATGCTGTTATGTATTTTTGGATAATTTTATTTCATTTAGAGATAAGAAATCCATTTATGTGAATTTGGATGCTGTATTAATTATAAATGGATTAAAATAAAAAGGAAATGGTGAAATGACATTTTATCATCAAGAGATAAGCAATTAAGAAAGTTAAGTGAAGATGCTATGCTTGGTTTTCTGCTAGTTTAAGAGTACAGGTAACCCCCGTATAATACGGGAGTTATGTTCCAAAAAATTGCTGTGTTATGTGAAACAAGGGGGTTAGGTTCCAAAAATTAAAAAACATGCTATTATATTTTCATAATTAAGATAAATATATTTATTAAAATTTTCTTAAGTAATACATATTAATATGAATTAAACAATGTTTTCTTCGTCATCACCTAAGCACTATTAACCGAGGGTGTTTTCTTTTTGGCAAGATATCCTCATCCTCTGAGTGACAGCCACGAGATCAGTGATGCCATTTATTTTTTAAGTCCTTTATTTCTCAATTCAGTTTTCTCCCTCGCTCCAGTGATACTCATTAACTATGCTAAGAATCTTCCAGAAAGTTACGTCATGCCATGTCATGTGTGTCCGTCTAACAAATTACAGATGAGCTAGTTTAAAAACAGCTAATCAGGAAGTCCAGCTCCCTTGATTGACAAGACCATCTCCCCTGATTTGCGACCCCCTGAAAAACTGATAAAAAGCGTGGAGAGGAAGAACACTCTTTTTTTCCGCCTCAGTCCAATGACCTTGCAGTTTTGTGAGAAAGAAACGCGTTAAGCGTTCTTGCCATTTTTTCTTTTTGATGACGAGAGGGGATCCCCAAGAGACGCCATGTCTCTTCTAAGCTAAGTTACTTTTTATTTAATTTATCTTGAGATAATATATCAGCGCGTATAGTTCTTAGGATAGTCCCATGCTACACTGTTTAAATTAAACTTTCATAATGCCCGTCCTTTTCGCATCGGTGCTCCAATCATTCCATAAAAGCACTGTGTTATACGGGGATGTTCCCAATTCACGAACCGTGTTAGAGTGAATCTGTGCTATAGAAGTGCTGTGTTCTACAGGGGTTACCTGTATTTTAGTAGCAAAATATCTTCTCTGCATGAAGTTATTGAGGATTCATCATGAATACAAGCATTTTGATATATTTTAAAACTTGAATTTTTTAAATTTATGCTCCAAACGTTAAATTTAAATAAGTGCGATGAATCATTATAAAAGTTTGACAAGATTCCTATAAGTTTAGATGCTACAAGCTTTACATAACACAATTTGCACATCTGATATTTTTGTGACTTCAATGCAATTTTATGCATTTTATTTTATGATTAGAAATATTAGTCATGGCAATTTTATCAGTGAATGATTAACCTTAAATTGTGTCAGAATTTCACATTTTGTTTTATCTATATATTTCACTACAGTACATGGGACAGAAATCAGCATTATGTGTAGTGGCAAATTGCAACAAAGAATACAAATATAAAATCAATTGCCATGGAATTCATTTAGCAATGTTACTGCCGCGTTTAAATGTGCTTGATTTGAGCTATGGAGTAGTATAATATTGCTAACTATACAGAAGAGCCTGCTGCTCTAAAAAAATTCTTCATCAGTCTCATAACAGAAGGCAATCAGAAATCTGAAGGACAGAAGTACAGTTTTTTCAGTACAGAAAAGGAAATGTGAGTGAAAGGGGAAATAGGTTTAGATGTCAAACAATCCTGTATCGTGTTTAACAAGAAAATAGGTTGGTTTCGGTTTCACTGTGAAAGGTCCATTAAACAATTTTCATCAAAACACGAGACAGAATATGGCCAAATGAAAATAGATAAAATATTCAAGTTACCTAACCAACAATAAAATGTAGATTTAAAACAAACAGTACGAGGCACATATAAAACATGAGGCTACAACTATTTTAACATTTTATCAGATGAATAAGCAAAGAGACCTAGGATTAGTCATCAGAGCGACATAAAAAGTGAATGATAGTTTAAAAAGTTTTGATGTATGGTCATATAAAATAAAAGAATAGGATGTAATTAGACTTAGATGTTCAGAGGATAACTGTGTTAAAACGATTGAGATGTTAACTTTAATGCCATGCACTTTACAGGAAATTAAAATTAAAACAGCAAGAAAATGCTGCCTTATATTTTTTATTCATTTTATTTAGAGGTGTGAAATATGTACATTGATGCTTATATTCATTATAATTGAATTAAAATAAGGTATCAAATGTAAGTAATGACACTGCCAATAAATAAAAACTTAAAAACTAGCCTAGATGCTATGCGTAGGTCTGCTAGGTTACAATAATTAACTATGCACAGAATGCATTTTATAATTTTTTTATTTCCAGTGACAATGCTATAGATGTAGAAAGTCATTAAATATATCACACATTTGTGCTTCAGAAAACATTCAGACACTTTAAAAAATACATATTCTATTTCCTAGTTTTTCAAATACTTACAGGGGCAATTCATGGAAATTGGAGTTATCGTATTTCGTACTCAGAACACATGAGTTTGGGGTGTACTTGGAGTCGCTAATAGATTCTGGGATTTCTTTTACTTCATTGCTCACTTCACAATTTTCACTTTCAATTTCAGGTTTCTCAATTTCTTCATTAGTTATTTCCTATGATAAACGCATTTGATTATAAACAATTCCAACAGAAAGTAAAATATGTTCTGTTCTTAAGTAGATTGGTTTTGGGGTTTTTTGATGCCAGGCAAAAGATATACATCAAGTGATCGACACACACGCAATGAAAGTTTTACTGACATAGAAGAGAAATACACCTAGGGAGGAATGCACCTGGCAGGAATCGAACCTGTGCCGCCTACAACTTGAAGGTTGCTAGCACAGTGGACATACCCACTGAGCCACAACGGCTACTGTTCTTAAGTGAAAATGCAATTATTTGTACAGCTTAACATGAACATATTTCAATGTTAAATTATTCATGCGTTAAATTTCTTCACTTTCTCTCATGATCTTTTATTTATTTTCCTTTTATTTTCATTCATATCGTCAGCTTAGAGCAGAAACTCATTAATTGACAAAACAAAATTTTACTAAACAGCTTAAGATTTACAGGTAAAAAAACTAAATAAAATTTGAACATTTTCAGTCAAGTGTCTTCTAAATAGATTACAATATGAAAATATATTTATAATCATCTTTAGGGCCTCCAAAAAAACGTCAATTAATGAGTTTTGACACTAAGCTGTACATGAAACATGCACAAAAGATAATCAAGCTGTTTCAAATTAAGTTTATCGATAATTATTTATCAAGTTTTTCTTGTATTACAAATTATATTTAAACTTTAAAACTTGTACTATGCATTTTAAAGTACAAAAAGTTCTAGAAAATGAATTATCAATTTCTTGCCCAAAGTTCAGCCATTGAAATTTTTAATTTGACAATATTTTTAAGTTTCCAAAACAAATCATTTCATACAGTACATGAGTAGATTCTTTAAGAAACATTTTTGATTGCAAATTATATTCAATCAAAAACTAAAACTTTGTGCTTTAAATTTTACTTTTAAATTCTATTTTGTTAATAGTTAATTTGCAAAACAGATGCAACAAAAGTATAAAACGAAAATTAAGTTCACATCACAAGGCATACTCCTAAATTTCACTCTCAGCAAACAATTCATTTAATATTTTGGAAAAAGAACGTACTTTGTTGCTTCGGTGATCACGAGATGGAAAATCCATGGTTTCATGTTCCAGAATGGGTTGTAACTCACTGCACAGCTCTTTATTCTTTGAAATGGCCACTGGGAAGGACCCAGATCTCACCAAAAGCTTTTTCACGCTACGATAGCGTTCATATAGCGGTCTAATAGTATTTCTCTCTTCTTTCGTTTTTAGCTTTCCATGGATACTTTCAAAATGTAGCAGAGCTTTTTGAATGCATAGCTTCTCATCTTTAACTTGGTTGGTGGACATATCCTGAAAGATAGGTCTTATATAGATTTGAATGCAACAGGTTGAGTACATCTGGTCTACATCTCTTGTAGAGATTTTATCAAAAATTTTGCAAATAAAATAAATCTATCTACAATATATCAATCACTGTGAGAATTATACAGTTCAATAAATTTATTTGTAGCAGAATTGTTAGTCTTTTTTTGAAGGTTTAGCAAAAAAAGAATTAGTTTCTGGTGATATACCCGAGGACGATAAAATCAAGTGAAAATAGGAAAAATACTTTTTAACACACTATAACCAGAAACAATTTTAAATCAAAGGGAACTTACATCGACCACTTCTGGTCTGTTAGCCAGCCTTCTCTCATCACACAAAGATTTCAGGGTCATTCCAAAGGAATCTTCAACTGTGGGTTTTGACTTGTCCTTCACTTCTTGAAAATGATTAGTTGTATCCCCTAGAATGTGAGAAGCATGCCAACTGGTACTGGCAGGACTGACATGCTCTAGATGAGATTCCTCTTTAAGAACTGTCGAAAACATGCAAATAGATCAAATATTAACTACTAATCAATACAGAAAAGGTCTTTAAGTACAGTTACCTTTTGAACAATTACTAATTTTTCATTCACTACGAAATGTTTTAGTATATGTCACGTCAATACACATCAACAATGCATTACAAAAGAATATAAAATATCATTTGTAAATAAACACAATTCAGAATTCAATTTTTTAAAATTATTTCCAAGATTCCTACTCCTTTTGCAAATTAAATTTTCCCCAAAATATTTCTTTACACGTACTTCTGTTACTTTTTATATTCAAATGTAAACACATGTTTTTCTAAAAACAGTCGATTAATTTTTATGATATTTTAAAAACAACTAGTATTCTGAAAAATCCTTATTCCATGCAAAGTTATCAAATACATCATAAAAAGGCCATGAAATGTTTTAAATGACTTGATTTAAAAAAAAAAACCTTAGAATTTTAAAAACACTGTTGTCACGAAAGACAGAAAACTAAGAAAAAGGATTCAGTAGCTAAAGAAATTAAATCAGTTCTGCTCTTGACATAAGAAAACTTAAACTAGTAAAAATAATGTAGCTTCAGCTACGAAAATTTTGCACACATATTCTTTAAGGCAGTAAATTAATATAAGACAATAAAAAATGTGGTCATATTCTAGGGTAATGCATCCCTTTAAGTTGAAAATTCAATTAGTATTTCCTGACAATTTCTATTTGAGTTACAAAACCAAAACTGCAGTTTACCTTTAAGTTCTTTCCTCGCTTTATATAAATCACTCAGCATCTTTTTAGCTTCTGGGTTATTAGATTTTTCTGCATGAGATGGCTGGAAAAAAAAATCAGGAAATTACATCACAAACTATAATCTTCAAATGCAAATATATTTGTTTGGCTTTGAAAAACAGATTTGTGTAATTACCTTGTATCCAAAATCTGCTTCAAATTTTTCATCGAATTTTCTTAAACGTCTCTTTATGCCTAATTTGACAAAATGAAAATAATTAAATAGAATGCAAATGAAATTAATATCACACACAACATGCAAATCTAATAGAAAGTTACGTACTATGAATTTTCTTTGTTAATTGCCTAATGGAATCAGATGTGCTGCTGCTTTCCACTAACCTATAAAGGAAAGTGAAGATGCTGAGTGAAATCTAAGTAATGTAAGTTAAATTATTTCTATAACATACAAATAAATAACAGAAATTTTGAATGACCAAATACACTACATAGAACTTTCTTCCATTTTTCGAGATGCATACCAACATTTCCAACAGGCATATCTGTAACACCATGTGTAATGCAAGGCTGCCACAGCCAAAGTATTTATGAAATAGTAGCATAACTTTAATAGCCAATTTCCTTTAAACCCTATTTTAGCAGAAATTTTAGTTGTTCAGATACAAAGAGCTGGCCAAAAAAATTTAAAAATAACAAGTAAATATTTTCTTAAGATTTTCATGATAATCTAGCAACCAGATTCCAATGTTTTTCTTTTATTGCTGTCATAGTTTGTGCCAAAAAACTTGATATCCCTCGGAAAAAAATTTCCCCTAAAGAAAAGTTTGAAAAATATTTTCTAGTCTACTATTAGTTACAAAAAGGGGAATAAATTTCCGTTGACCTTTGGTGAATTCTCAAAAGTCGCCAAAATTTTGAATGGGAGATTTTGAAACAATTTCATTTAAGATACCCCTAGTCACCAAGGTTGAAAATAGCAAAAAGTTTCATTATAGTCACCTGTAGCCAGCCCTAGTAATGTAACCCTCCTCTCACATGAGTTGAGAATACTGAACACTAAAAGGCTATCTGATATTGAAGTGATTCATTGTAAGAAAAAATAATTCTGAGGTTCACTAAATGAGTGTCATTTAAATAAAATTGTAATTAAGTTGATGAAATTGTGACAATGAAAATGTCAGATTACCTTTAATAGAAGATTTTGTACAAATCCAGTTTTAAGTTTTCATGCTGCAATACATGGATTATCATAATTCATTGAAAATATAGAAATTTGTAGCAGGGAGGAATCTAACATACTCCATCAACTTACAGGTTGCTAGCACAGTGGGCAAATCCATTGAATCCAGCAACCTCCCACTTTACAAGGACTAAACACAATTTTAATTTTTTTCCCAGGGCCTCGAGAAACAAAATTCAAATTAGGTTTTTTGGCACAAGTGTTATAATTGGCCAAGCCGTGCCAAACAACATTTCAAGGACCGGGAATCCCTGACAATTAAAATTAAACACTGGGAAAATGAATGGAAAACTTACTTCTTAGCAAAATCCTCTTGCTCAACGGGAGGTGATGGAGGAACACTTGGATCCAAATGAGTACTGAAAAAACTTAACATTAGATCAACAATACTCAACTTCTGTTTTATTTAAGCATGAATCAAACTAAATCTGCTAGTAGATAAAAGTTTTGAATACTTTTAATATGTAAATAAACAACAAAAATACTTAAACCATTCAAATTTAAATTCAGTGGCTAAATAAAATTTGTGGATCAGGTTTCTCTCTGAGCAAAAGAAAAATCAGGGCCTTTGTAAGGCCCTAGTCGAAGTCTACTCCATTTTTTAGGCTACACTTTACATGGATCACAATAGATTAATCAGTGTGTGCACATATTAAGAAACTTTCAAAGTGGTAGGTTTTGGTCTCAGACCTAGTTTTAAAAACAAATTTAGTTAACCCATGAATATCATGCCATTGACTTTTGATGACACTCGACTTCGGACAAGTATAATTGACCTTGGGTAATTTTTAAAGTGAAACGAAGTATGCAACGTTCTTGTAAAGAGTAAAGCTTTTAAAAAATGTAAGAACTTACAGCAAATGAAATTGTCAATGCATAAATCACACAAGTCTCATTTCTTAATTTAATAAAGTGGGTGCAAAAACCATGTAAGTCAGTCACTTGTGATCTCTGGACCCAATCCTTTTTTGTTTTCATTCTCAACTATTTCATTCACTGCCATTTCTCTGAAGCCATAGACTAATATGATTTTGAAAAACGTTATATGGCAAACCTAGCCATTACATTTATGCAATAAATTCAGTCTCCAAACTTTTTGGATGTGTTGCTTTTGCACTAATTCAGATATTAAGGCTTTTTAAGAGTCCATAAAAACATAACGGAAAAATCAGGTCTTTTAAGGCCTATGGGTTTGTTTTCAGGGCTATTGGCGAAGTTCCGGGATCAATCCTAAAGAGAAAGATCCACAAACAACGCCTCGCCATTTTGAACCATGGTCAGATGATGAAAACATCTGAGATGGCACCCCACTCTCCAAACTTCCACACCATGTCAACATGAGGACATTTGAGATCATAGAGTTAACATGCACCAGCACCTGTACACAACGGTCTTCAGCTGGACAGAGTTTGGTGGTTTTCAGGTTTTACGGCACAAGGGCCATATTTGGCCATGCTGCGTCCATTAGACAATGTCAAGTAAAAAAGGATTGAGGAATATAGTGAGATGAAAGCAGATAAAGATTGCTTGGGTATCCCTAGATCTATCCTACAACTCCCTGTTTACTAAAGACAGGAAACTCCATGGGAAAAGAAAAAATCACTAGAGTACCTTGGGTTCGTAAAGCCTGAATGGAACCTAAAGCAGATACGCCCCTGAGGACTTAAGGCCTGTGGGAGCCTTGTATATACATAAAAGAAATTTCATAAACTATCTCATCCAAACACTTAAACATTTTTAATTTATAGAAATTGGACTAAAATTATTCAACAAATTTCATTGCATGGTTATGCACTTACCTTCGATGAGATAAGTAGCTTCTGTAAGCACTGGGTGATAGAGGTGCTTCATAAAAGCTGAATAAAATAGAAATTAAATAAAACAGGAATAAATAAAAATTAATACAAAAAACCATTTTGATTAATTCTAAATCATACAAACGGATACTCACTTGGAATTTCGAAGATTGTGAACTGATGGAGAAAGTAATGCATCCTGTGCTTGCTTAGATGGTGACCAGTTCAAGGGATTTTCAGAACGCACAGGTTCTAAAAAATACAAGACATTTAAATTCTGGCACAATTATAACAAAAAATGATTGATCTTTTGAGTTGACCCCCTTAAGATAATCTGTCACCTTCAAAAGAGAGTATACATCAGTGTCCATGAATTTGTTGTAAGGTTTACACAAAATCAACATTTTGGCAGGTATACAACTCTTATGGGCTCATGACATGCAGGCACATGTCAGGAGTATAATACAATACATATACATTCGAAAATACCGATGGTTTTGGTATATTTTAAATATTCAAAATGTTTGATTTTTTTAAAAAATGCCAGTTTCAAGTTTCGGGATAGAATGTAAAGCCGTGAACATCAACTTTGACATGGTCTGAGATGCAAAATGGCTAAACAAAAAACGAACTTGAACATTATTTCAAATGATATAGTTCTCTTTTGCCATAGTATGACGCTCTTGAAATTGGAGAATTTCAAGCTATCTTACGGATTACAAAATAATACTAAAGCTGTGGTATATATATGCACATCATTATCCAATAACCTTTTAATTAGTTACCACTTAACAAAAATCTCGCCTCACAAGACTAAAGTTATGCAGATGGATGAAATAAATACATAAATTTAATTCAAACAGCATTTATACAGTGGCAAAGGACACTAAAACTTTATGACAAATGATAAAATAAATTTCAAGATGTAGCTTAAAGTTTTACACAAATGAAAGATATTTTTCAGCACATTAAAAATATGAATAACAAATGTTATCCTAACCCTAGGCTGACCATATGTACCGTTTTGAATGATAGAACTGATTTTTTTATACTTCCCCTGGTCATGTTTTTAATAAAATATAATATTGGTCAATCATAAGTTATTAACCTGTGGTGCATGAATATCAATAAATTAGAGTCCCATTACTTGAAACCATGTATTGATATCTGCAGTGATTTATTTAGAGCACTGGAGCAGGCTATTGGTGACGGTCCGGAATCAATCCCCAAGGGAAAGATTCGAGGACACCACATAATTTTGAACAGTCAAAATGTGTGTGTGTGTGATGAGGTCAACACCTGAGATGGCATCCCACTCGATTTATTTAAAGAAAATAAAAAATGCATGTTGGGAATACTTGCGCATCTCAGACAAGGCATCTGTTCTGCTGTAGCATTAGTTTTTGTTTTGCCTCAATCCTAACCTTGTTATTCCATGTCGTTGGTTCACAATTCATACTTTTTAAAGTTTTCTTATTTTCCGATGCTTTAAATCAATTCTTGCAATGTCAAAGAGGCAAAACTATTTTTAATGACATCTCCAGATATAATTTATCGTCTTATTTTTACATGAATACAGAGTATATAACCCCCTGTAGTGCTTTTGTCTCAGGGAAATATGGTCAGCTTACCCTTACCCCTCTTATAAAAGGAACTTACCTGAGTCTTCAAACAGCATGCTCCAACTGAGAGATAAAGAACTATTTTCCGACTCGGATCCCTCATTGTCGGTCTTGGGCACAGGGCAACTGGCAGATCTAGGAATTCCAGCTTTCTTGCTATCCTGGAATTCGTCATCTCCAACTAGGTCTTCCTCCTCTTCTAGAGCATCACATTCCATCTTGCTCTTTTCTGATAATTCAGCAATGGGATTTTGTTTTGAACTGTGCTGGAGGAACGCATCTGAACAAGGGACTGGGACTTTGAATTCGGAAAACTTGGACATGTTGTGGTATTTCCAACGATCAGAAGATTCCTATGTGGAAAGATAATACCTTAAGATCAGATGATACAATACAGACTGGATGATACAATTACTGATTGGACTGTCCCATCCAATTCTAAAGAATAAAGAAAGGATGTGCTCTATATAAAAGGACCACATAAAATTAAATAATATAATTATGTAAGAAAATTGCTTATTTCCATCAAGGGTTATACAAATCTTTAAAATTACTTTTCATTAATTCAAATCAAATAAAGAGAAATATGAATGATTAAGTACAAAGCATTTAAAAAATATATTAAAACATGCAATACTTGAACTAACCAGCAATAGGATGTGGCATAATCATATTTGGAAATTTTCTAGTTTTTGTCGAATTTTTAATCATTTATAAATTAAAAGGCAACTGATGTAGTATTATACTACTTTTAATAGTTTTTAGTTTAAGCTGAAAATAAATTACACTTGTAAAAAAAGCATAACATAAGAAATTATTTTGGGTACTTTTCGGATAATAGGGGGCGGTTGTAATTAATTGTGTGCCAAAGTGCTGCAATGTTAAAGGATATCAGCAGCTTTATGCCTCCTGTGCAATGAAATTGCGATTCAGTCCACTTTGTATTTATTTTGATTTTAATAAAAGTCATTGTTTTCATGAAGTGTTAAGGTTGTCAGTCCCGTCATTCTTATCTCTAGTTACATTTCACACCAACATTTGGTGCACAATTAAGACTGGCGCCCCATTAATCGAAAAGTACCTTATTTTCCAATATTGAAATAGTTTTAATCACAAACCTCTCAAACAACCTCAAGTCCTCATTTCAATCTTTACAAATATTAAGCTCAATGATGCAAAAATTACTTTTTGAGGCATATTTTCATGTGTAATTCAGACTTACCATAATCAATTCAACTGTATCAACTTCACGTCTCTTAGCATTTGGGGGATGTGGGCTATGATTCTTTTCATTGATAACAAGCTCCAACGTATCAGATAAGTAAGAATCTACATAGGAAGCTTCGCCTTTGCCCTACAGCACAAGTAGAAAAATCCTTTTTAAAATTTGCTGAAGGACTTGTGCAAGTTCATTTTCACCAACATAGACATCCTCAGAGATCATTTCAAATATAAATGCACACACAAGTATCAACCAACATCATCCCACATGGTGCAGTGTCCAGAACATTAATTGCAAGATAAAACAATTATATTTTCAATCACTTCAATTATTTGCTAGCCCTACCCTTTGTGTCAGATTTAGATTCAGACAGATTGCATAACTGCAGATAAAAACAAGTATAAACACACCTGGAAAGAGTAGAAGTATGTGAGCTTTATCTTATCAATACTTCAAAATTTATCTTGGTAATGACTTGTTTTTAAACTCAGTCGACTGCAAAAGATTGTTTTGTAACCAAAGGCAATAGAACAAAATTTTGAACCTTTTGAAATATGGAATTCAATGCATAATTTTTTTAAATGCATTCCTTTAAGGAAATCAAAAATTCCAAATTCTCCATCTTTTCGAAGAAATTAAAACATTTTAAGTGCAACGCATGATTAAGCTGTAAACATATTAAATTCCAAGACTTTTACAGCTAACAATCCAAACATTACATAATTTTGCATCTTAAACCCTGAGCGTCACAAAATTTCAAAGTGTAATTTGCTTTTCCCCAACAGAAAACTCGATGACTGAATAGACCCCCATGTCTATTGGTTAAGAATTGTAGGAAACAGGTCAAGAAGCTCAAAACTGGTAAGTTATACAGGAAAAACCTCAGGCTGCAGATTGATATATACATGATCCACAGAAGATTAAAAGTAAAATAGTTCAACTTACTAATTAATGAAGTAAGAATGGTCAAAATATCCATGGTGCTTATGTTTTAAAGAATTATAAAAATCGCAAAATATTTTACAAACAATAGCATTTCAAAGCACATTAATTTTCCTTCCAACAAATAAAGATCCACACTCTCAACCAAATCTTTTATGTTGGTACAATCAACTCAACTACCTGTCTTGCAACATTAAACATAATTTATACTTTCCCATAAACTAATTATTGTTTCTCAACCATGGAACAAATGTCTCCCAGTCCCAAAAGAAGTCATATTCAACATTTGAATTTTGTTCCAAAATAATCGCCACATTTGTAAAGAAAATAGAAGATTCAATCATAAATCGAGAAGTTTTATTTTTCTAACCTGGCTAAATATCAGAAGTTGAAACCTAAATAGTAGAAATTGAAATTAATGAAAACTTATTCAATATTTATTTTCTGGAAAAGTGCAAAGCTTACATTTATTAGTTTGGACAAGTACTTCAGAAAATAAAATATTTCTTTTTGCTACATAAGATTTAAATTTAAGTATCATCAATGCATAACTCCTAAGTTAGGATATATTACGCAAACGTGAATGTCAAACTTACTCGAGTATTTCTAGGAAATAAAATGTCCATTTCTCCACTCATCTTGACATCTTCCACTACTTCTTCATGGCTGTTGCAACGCCGCATCTGATCAATTTTTTCTAAAGCTAACAAAGCGCTAGGGTTGGGTCTCTCTTCCGAACTGGAGCGCTGTTGCGAATCTTCACCAGATAGCCGTCTTTCTTTGCGTTTCCTCGACACGAATTTACCTAATTTTGTAAATAAACATTATAAACCTCTCAAGGCAGGTGATTTATACACCAACAGTCACATAAAATAAGTTTCATAAATGTAGATAGCTATCTTCTGAGAATCATTACAAGATTCATACATTGTTTAAATATTCTTATATGTATGATACTAGAGAGTAGCCTAGTTGATGCAATAAAAAGTTTACACACCACAAGGCTGCCACAGCTAAGACTTCTGAAATAGTAGCAAAGTCTCTTAAATGTTATTTAGTAGTTTAAACACAAAATGGAATCTGCGAAAACACAAAATGTGTTGATTAAGTATAAACAGGATGTTGAAGATCTTGCCAAGAAATTTAAATTTTTAAAGAAAAAAAATACTATCTCTTCAAAAACATTCAAAAATACTTCCTTTTTTAATGATCTATTACAAAAGGAAAGAGAACAAAATTTTTATTGACCTATGGTGAATTTTCAAAAAAGTCGCCAAAATTTGTTATCAATTTAGCTTCAAGATATCTAGTCACCTTTCCATTACCTGTTGCAGCCCTGCCGTTAGACATGCTGAAACAAAATGCATTATCCAAAGATGCACTTCTACGGACCGGTGGTTCTAAACTTTTAACCAAGTTATAGTCATTCCTTCTAACCACATAAAACCTATTCATATACTGAACTTCAAATTCATGCCAAGAGTACTTCAGGTTTGCTAGAGAAATCTCAACTTATCCCTTGTTATATTCCCCTATCTTATGAAAAAATAGAGGAATACATGAACTAAATTAAATAATCACCAAATGAAAAATTTTCTTGTTCTTTTAAACACATTTCTCCTTCTGTCAAGTTAATGCCTGGATATTTAGAAATATTTAATTATTAATTTTTGTTTTAAAAATTGCGTGTAGGGATTTCTAAATGGCTTAAACTTGTACAAATTGCAAAATACAGAAAAATAAATAAAACATAACACTGAAAATGAAAATTGTAACTAAGTAGAAAGTGGATTGAGCAGACAAGATAGTACATGTTTGAATAAGATACAAGATAATAACAATAAAATAGATTTTCTATTTGTATTGTTATATATATTAAGATTCAATTTTTAAGTTTATGTACTTTGTTCAGCATATTATTTAAACAGAACATGAAATGTTATTGACAACATCTGATTTTCGACACATTGGAAGAATATTCTTAGATTCTACTTAACACTACATACACTTTATTTTCACAAACATTGAATTTGAGCTTACCAGTCTTCTTATCTCCACTAGAGCAAGACGCATTTGAATTAACCGTTTCTTTTGATGATGAATCAGACGTCCTGAAATAAGAGATGTTTTCTATAATCCCAAATACGATATCAGTATTAGCGTTTCAGGAAATTTTAGAACTGTTATATAGAAGATATAAAACATAACTTTGGTTACTTAAAACACCTAATGTCCCACACTCATAACCTGCATAGCACTTCAATTCTAAAAAATGAATTGCATTCAAAGAGAATTATTAAAAAATGTTTGGCTAAAATAACTGATCATTTACCTCTCAATAAGAAGCAAAGGTACGCTCTCGTTCGTTTCAGATGAGCTTGAATCCATGGGTGGGATTACAACACTTAAAGGTGACAGTGTAGAAACAGACATGGCAGATGGTAGACAAGGAAGCTACAAAAAAAGTAAAGAATTTTCAGTAATTGATTAAAATTAAAAAAAGTTTAGTCTTGGGATTTTAGCAAAAATCATAAAAATTATATTTTGAAAATTTTCTTGATCAAATACCCAAAGGTGTTTCATTTACTATTTCTAACTCAATGGCAATCAACTTTATAGGGCAGCAATACAAATTTGTGTCCTCTTAAAAGTAAACTATTGTTCTAATAGAAATCTGAATGTATAAATTTATAGCTATCTTACTCACTGATATCTTCAAACAAAATGCGTTTCAATAAGCAAAAAGTAAATTAAACTTAAATTGTTAGTATGATGGTGAATGTAGAATATTCAAAAAAGTTCTAACATACAATTTCTTATTCTCTATTTAAATTTATAAGTATACAATAAAATTTGGTTAGACTACTAAATTATTTAAGCAAGTTTCAAAATAGTGATAAAGTTGCAAACCATTGATTTAAAGCAAGTAAGCTTTACTCTAAAATAAACATGCATATACATATTTTTGAATGATATTAGTACATCATTTTATAAATTCAGAAAATAGCATATTTTCTTTTATGCTACATCATTTGCAAAAATATGCATGTAAAAACAGTGAACAGTATAGTATAAAAATAAAATGCCATGCTGAAAATACAAAATTTACAATTTAAATAAACTTTTTAAACAATTTTCGATAAAATTCTTTAATCAAACTTATAAAGCAGCAAATCATATGCATAAAGTAACTTAGAATCTAGAAACCTGTTTAGATATCACAATATATAAATTTTAATTGAATAAATGCCTTATCAAATGATGCAAATTTGAATTATCATGCACCATTTAATATCAGAAATATTTTCTACCAATTTTTAAATTCCCTGAATAAGTTGGAAAATCAAATAGAAAACACCAAATCTGAATTACACACCATACATAATAAAAAATTATACACATTTCAATATTCATTACTTTAAAATGTGCTCTTTGCATTTTTAATGAAAAAAATCAAATGCTTTTACCGGTAAAGCAAATAGTCTCAAACGTACGAATCGTAAGCCATCATCCGAGTAGTAATTGCAAAACAAATGTAATATAGATGACTCAAAATTACTTTTCGCGCCCAACTGAGGTCATTTCACCGACAGCTAGGGACAAGAAAGAAAAAAGATCATTAAATTACCTTTGAACCAGAGATGTAAATACCAAAAGGAGAAAAACCTAGCCCAATTTTTCGGAAAAATGTCAAGGAATTTACAAAGCATAGCCTAACTTAAAAAATTTAATAAAACCTCAATAAGTTGTCACCTGGATAACTTGTCAATTTTCTTGAAACGTATCTAGGTCTCAGACAGCAGTGTCATTAAACCCTCATTGACTTATCGAGAATTCAAAGGCTACCCCAGATAAATCAGTGGAAAGGTCTTTAAACATGCAGGATTTGTGTCCGAAACAGCAAACAAAATTAAGTCGAAAATGAGCACTCGGATCTTGATTCCACTTAGTAAAGTCAAATGAAAGTGGATGTACTATTCCTGAAGTAAATGACTATATGTTGATTTTGGATTTTATGGTGCAAGGGCAATATTTGGCCAAGCTGCAAACACAAGACAAATAATGTCAATTAATTGTGAAAAGGATGGATAGGTAGGTAATTCAATTTAAGTCGCACTGGAGCAACACAACGGGCTATTGGAGATGGTCCAGGATCAATCCCGAAGCGAAAGATCGAGGATAACACCATGGTCAGATGATGAGGACAACACCTGAGCTGACCCCAACTCTCCAAACTTCCACATCATGCGAACGTGAGGGCATTTAAGGCTGTGACAGATTTAATATGCACCAGCCTTCTTTGTACACGACGGTCTTTGGCTAGACTGAGTTTCGAATTAACAACCCTCCAGTTGCTAATTCGATGCTTTTCCAACTGGGCTACCCCTGGCCCCAAGGATGGAGAGCAGAAAGTAGAGAAAGATCGCTTGGGTATCCAGTGGTTGCGACTCCCATGTTTACCAGAGGCCTGTAAACCCCATGAGAAAAGAATAGATCATTAGGGTACCCTCGGGGTCATGAAGCCAGTACAAAGCTAAAGATGTGCCCCAGAGGGGACACTACAACGTTGTTTTCAATATCTGTATGTTCGTTCTCAAGTGACCAAAGATTAAAATATGAAATTTTATGAAGAAAAGTGAGAAGGTTTGAGCAAAGAAAGTGTTAAGGAGGAAATTCTTTCACCATCTAATAAAACACCAATTCTTGAAGCCCTAGAAACAATTTTCAACATTACCTTACATCAGTTCAACGTGATACAGATGAAAGAATTCAAAGCACTAAATGTTTTAGAGAAGCTCAAGGAATGCTCAAAAGAGGTTGAACTTTTTTTTTATCATCTGAATTTTTAGTACTTTTATTAATTTATATTATTATGAATACTGTGATCAATTAAAAATTTGCACCATTGCACTAATGCATATTGAGTAAATCCTGCGGTCATTCCGTTTAAGTCGTCAAAATTCCTTGGTCCCTTGAGTGACGACTTATCGAGGTTTTACTGTGTATTTAAAATGCAAAGACAGCTTTAATTACACAGCAGTTGAATTTCAATAGGCTAAGAGAACAGCTTTTTTAAAAATTGTAGTGCTTGAATTCTCCTTTTCAGAAACTTTCGTCACAGTATACATCATTTCACAACATGTGCCTCAAAGATACTTAGCAAATCCGAGTATCTTAGGCTTTCGTAAAAAAATTCATTAAATTGAACTCTTTCACGTCCCCCTAATTGGTTACACTAGTTGATAAAAGTTCCCTCTCCATTTAAAATTTAATTTGAATTTACGTGGATTTAGAATTTGGCAAACCAATTTGAACCGAGATTTTTATATTATAGATTAGCCATATGATGGACACTAAACTAAAAAAATTGGTTGGTTGAGGTTTTATGGCACAAGGGTCATATTTGGCTATGCTGAACCAAACGCAATAGACATCAACTAATGGATATATCCAGGAAAGTTTACTGATGCAGAAGAGAAAAATACTCTCAAGGAGGAAACTGAACCTGCACGCCAACTACAACTCATAGGTTGCTAGCTCAGTGGGAAAACCCACTGAGCCAAGCTGCCCCCAGAAACATTTTGGAAAAAAAAAACTTTGAGTGGAAACTTATGAACTTTGAACCTAAAAAATTTAATATTTTATTTGGTAAAAGGAATACTCATGCAGACAGAGTACTCATACTCAGAATATCAAATGCAAGGAAATATTAATATACTTACAAGTATTAAGAATATTCAGTTATTTCTGGTCACATTTTCTTGGCGACAAGAGGATTTTTTCATTGCAAGGATTTTTTCCATGGCTTCACTTGTTTTTAGTTGTGACAGTTGAGCACATCATTTTGGCAACGAAATACGATACGGAACTGCTAGACATCACTTAGATATCAAGCAAAGTTTATCTGGCGAAAAAACTTGCACGAAAATCCTTTCGATGCAATTATGGTTGCAATAGGATTGTTTCCCACTCTTATGGGTTTTATTACAACATGCATTTTCTTTGAAGTTTTTAAGGCAAAATGTAAGTTCTCTGCTACTTTGGTGTTTATTTTTTATCGCTAAGAAAATGCGACTGGAAATAACAGAAAACTAGAAAAAGTATGGAAAGTCTTAAGTAAACACAACTGGCACAGAGATGTCTCTAGTCGCTAAGAAAATGTGACCGGAGATAAAAAAAAAATATTCTTAAATATCTCAATTTCAATTGGTAAATACTATTCATGTTAAAATTTGCAAATTATACTTCAAAATTAACTTATACACTTGCCAAAATCAAACTCTATACCTGTACCTTGGTAGAAAAGGGGCCAATGTCCAAATTTGCTGATTTTGAGTTACGTTGGCAAATCACTTGAATGTAATGAAAACTATAGGAGAAAGTGCCAATGTCCTCCTGCCAATACATTATGAATGAATAAAAATATTGGAAAGTATTTTTTGCATGCTGTATTAAAATTAACAAAATCAGCTGTACCCAAAAACGTGCAAAATGGACGTTAGCCCTTATTCTATCGAGGTACAGATAAAATTAAAACCTCAAAATTTTAAAAGATGAAATTTGTACTAACCTGCCTGCAGCTGGATTTCAATGATTTTAGAGGTGGAACAATAGTTTTTTGAGAGCTAGTAGAACTCACCCCATCTTCAAATATAACATGGTAATCTTGAACAAAACTATTTACAATACTCTTCAACTTTTGATGCATGGTGGGTTCATTAGTAGATGGTCTATAAGAAAAAAATATTTTAGAAAACATTCAATTATGGCTTATATCCTTAATAGTAAATATATAATAGTTAATAAAAAAAAATTCAAAATTTTACAGCTACTCCTCACTTAGCACGATTTTACAAATGCAGTTATTCTGTCTGATTCAAGATCAGCTATACAGGTTCATAGCAAATTATGGAACCCACATGTCAAAAGATCCCAGACTGCATGTACGAGGAGTGTTCAAATGAAAAGGTACGAAACGTCGTAAAAACCAAACCGGTTGAAATTTGAATGCCGCTTTGGGATAACGTAGTGAGACATCTAAGGAAGCGAATGCACGAGTACCGGCGTGGTTGTGCGCATGCGCCCGCACATGACACAGAAGAGAAGCATGCAGTTGTGTGTTCCGTCCAATTGACGTGGCAGTGCGTGTGAGGACATCATGGCGTTCACATTGCAAAATTCGACGATTGAGGAGCAGCGAGGTGTTATCAGATTTCTGATTGCGGAAGGTGTTAAACCGGTAGGTGAGACACTCCGTAGTCTACGCAAGTCCATCAAGAGCAAACGGCCTGGGCTGCTCACGGAGGGAGTGATTTTGCACCACGATGACGCGCGTCCACACGTCTCCAGGGTCACACAAAGTGTACTGGCCAAGTTAAAGAGGGAGCAGCTTGAGCATCCGCCCTGCAGCCCGGACATATCGCCTACAACTTCCATCTGTTTTGTCAGCTAAAAAAACATCTCAAAGGGAAGCGCTTCAACTCGGACGACGAACTGAAGGACACAGTGGAGGACTGGCTCTTGTCACAGCCACAGGAATTCTGGGAACAGGGAATCCTTCGGCTCGTGAAATAGTAGGATAGTTGTGCTCAGTCCTCTGGTGATTACTTGTGAATAAAGACTTCAATTATACCCACAGTGTCGTTTCGTACCTTTTCATTTGAACACCCCTAGTATTTAGTACATAAATAACTAGTATATAGGTTCTATAAGGACTTATAAAACCTACAAAAGGTCATCTTAAAGTGGTATTCCAGGTAATGAGGTGGCAGATAAATTGGCCACAGGTACTCCAGACATTAGGAACAGAACTCGGTTAAGTGAGGAATGCCTGTAGAGAAATTTCATATTACCTACCTGAAAATCAATGGTACAAAAATCACAGCCAAACTATCAGAGCTCATGCCATTAAACTCCTCATGGCATGCTATTTTTAAGAGGAAACGAGACAAGTATTTTAATACTTGGTATGATGGATCAGGGAGTTTTTCCACCCTGACTTTCAAATGAGAGATGTGATCCTCTGAGCTGATGGACAATTCTGTAAAAGAACAATTGAAACACTCATTGTATCATGTTTTGAATCCACAGCAAAAACTAAGATGAGAATAAAATTTAAAATTTTTCTTTACAAGGTACATTATGTAGTTAAAACATTTTCGAAAATCAAGTTCTACAGGACTGAACAAACCAAATATCTGGTTTTCCAAGTTAATAGTAGTCTCATTAATTCAATATATAATTTCAGAAATTAATCATAATATTAATGTTTAATAAAAATCTCACGTAAAAATTGACACTTAAGGGAATCCATTGAAACTACAATGAAGACTAAGATGTAAAGAATAAGTAAAATTCACTTCACATAGCTGTTTAACATTTAAAACATTTTTGAAAATGAAGTCCTGCAGAACTGAACAAAAAACATTCTTTGGCTTTTCCAGACACAACCAATACATTTTCAAGAAAATTCAAATTATTATTTAGTAAATTAATAAGATATTAATATTTTTTAATACTCGGGTAAAAAATCATCCTTTCTTGTGGTACCTTAAAGAACTAGAAAACTAAAAGTCAAATTCAACTCAAACAAATTTATTTTCCGAGAATGACAATTGAGATACAAGTTAAACCAATTTAAGCACCAACATATTTTATCTTATGGACAAATGGGTACAGCAAAATGTTTTAATTCTAGCAGTTTTCATAAAGTATGGAGGATAGCCAGAAAAGGATCAAGAGTTACCAGCATTTCAATTCTCCTAATTGAATTTTTTATTGTTACAATTGTATATTTTAAATAAATCAAAGTAAGGTATTCTTTTAAAAGCACTTTACTTCTCCTTAAATGGAATTTGTATTGTAGTATAACAATTTGCTCATACTAATTACAAATCTAACATAAACAGAAAAATACTTACTTTCCATGTCTCTAACGAAATGAGATAGATCTGACCCAGAAATCAGAGGCTCGGGCAGTTCTTGAAAAAATATAATAAGTAATCTTGCAGCAGATGCAACGCTGCCAGTAGACTCCAAGGAAGCATCTCCGAATTCAATAAAATCAACTTTCAGCGTCTCTACAACACTCTTCTCATCAGATTCTAAAAATAGTCTTTTTTGATGCAAGCCTACCAAAAATTAAAAAAGCTTTAGAACTCATTTGAAAATGTTTTAAAACTAGAAAATTGATAGAAAATTTTAAGTGGCTGATCATTATGTTGCCAAAGATCCATGCAATATCTTTAAAGAATAAAATACTTAATTTGCAAAAAATATAAAATACTTACCATGTGTTTCTATGTATCGACATAGGCGTGATAATATGAAGGGAATTCTAGGGCCAACTTTACTCGAAGTTCCCATTAATTCATCCAGACAAATTCCAAACACAGCTGACTTACTGTTTTGACCTCTACCCAGTGACCGCTCAATCGGGTGGATCTCATCATTGCTTTCATTCTCCGATCCAATTATGCCCTACAAAAACAAGGCATCTAATTTGACATCTGTGAGATTTATTTTTCTTTTATGAGATTTACATACGAAGATATTTTTTTTATACATTCAGAGACTGCAAAAACCTCAACTAGTACAAGAGGTGATTTTTCCATTGCAAAAAGGTAGAAGTCTCATGTACGTTGGAAAACAGAAACATACCAACAATTATATTGTCATCTTCAATGTGATTTGAGATCATAAAATAATCTGCAACATTAGAGGATTTAAGTCATAAATACCTTGTCATCAGGACATAAATCTGTAGAGTCATTACAGAATGGAGCTCTCATGCTCTTTCTCTCCTTTCTTGTTTTAGTGATACTGTATTGAATGAGACACAACCTGCAAAACAAGATACATTTAAAAATCTTTTCCAAATTGAATCTATAAAGATCAGTTTTTATCATAAACAGGTGCTCTACATTTTCTTTCCTAGTCACATGCATTTATTATTAAATTTTTGTAAAAAATACTTGTCTTTGTTAAAACATACTAAAGAACAACCACAAAAATTATTTAAATTTATACATAATATATTTCTGTTTTTCTTTTCTTGCGGGACATTGATTTGGTTGGTAGTTGAATTCATGTAGCACTGTAGCAACACAACTGGCTATCAGCAACAGTCTGAGATCAATTCCGAAAGGAAAAGATCTGAGGATAACACCTCGTCATTTTGTACCATGAAGGTGATTATTGTGGAACATTTGAAAAAGCCTGTCAAAACCAGTACGACAAACGGAAGATGCACAGCATGTCAGGATTTTTACACTACAATTAAGCCTCCCCTAATAAACTCATTTAACTTTTGTTGCGTCACACACAAACATATATGCAAAATTAAGTAAGTCAAAAAGGACACACTATGTACTCTACAGAATTTAAGAATTCTTTCTGGAATAGGAAAATTCATATTTTGTTGTTTCATGGAGAATAGTTTTCCCGATTCTAAAAATTCTACTTGCAATTTTTCTTTCAAAAGTGAATTAAGGTAGTAAACAAAGTTAGTTTTATTAAAATCTAGTGAAATTTACTAAAATTTTAAGAAATATTCCCTTTAATTCTTCACAATTAAAAAACAGCAAGAAATGAGGCTATCACGACTGATTTTCTTGCATTATTTTAATGTTTTAGATCAAAAGATCTGTTTTTCTCCAAGTTTAGTATAATTCATTTCCATTGACAGTTTTAAGTTTTCTCGAGTGTCACAGGAGACTGCAAATTTATTATCTAACTAGTGATGGGAGTATTCGAATACAAAAGTACTCATGTACTCTATTCTTTTCCAAAGTATTCAAATACCAAAGTACTCGGATCCAAGGTATTCGGTTACAAGAGTACCCATCCTAGGTATTCGGATGCCAAAAGTACTCACTTTGTGTATTCGAATACCAGAGAATTCATCTTAAGTAGCAGTGTCACGTTGCATGGGTATCCATGGTTCTCGTTAGTGTTGTTTCTTGTCTCGATTTTACATGTCCTGAAAATGCGCGTGAAGTGTCGAAAAATTCCATCGATTACGAGATTTGATTTGAAATTTTCTGGAAACAATTTTCCGAACAGGCAGGTTTGATTATCAGTAAATTACACAATGGTTTGCCTTTTATTTTTGAAAATCAAGCTGGAAGTTTTTTAATTTCAACTATATTTTAATTATTTGCACTTAATTTATTAAATTTAATTTTCAAACTTCTTTTCTGACATTTAAAATATCTGCAAATAAGATACATAATACTTGATATGCTTTTCTTTTTCATTAAGTAAAATAACATTATTTTATTCGTCCTCTTCTCAAATCTTACTCCAAACAATAGTCGCAAAATTAAAAAGTAAATTTCCAGGAAGATTTGATTATTTAATGTAATTTATTTTATAAATATTTACGGAACTATTCTGGTACTCAGATCAACCGAGATGTCACTTTTTATGATAAATTTAGAGAAATAATTTTGAAGTTTCAGATCCTGGTATCAAAAGAAATAAAATATTTTTTACATTCATACAAACTTTTTTAAGTGTCTTTAAAGAGTTTTGTAAAACAGTTTCATTCTTATCTTCGGGGCTCCCTCCAAAATAAAATTCTGGCTACGTTCCTTGTGTTAAAAGTGATTATTAACGATTTCCTCAAAATATGGTAGAAAATCAAATCTTGCCAATACGAAAACTAAATTTAAAAATCATGATTTGTAAAATCAAGATAAAAAATACTTGACACATATTTATAATTGCAAAAAATATATGCGTGACCAGAAAATTCAGCAATTTGTGCATGGGATTAATTTTTGTTCTTCAAAATACAATTTGTCTAGTTCAAATAGATTGATAATAGTAGTTATACTTAAATCTTTATTTGAAAATTTATATAAATAATTCGAAAAAGGAAAAAATTTAAATATAATTCAGGAAAAAATTTGAGTTTTGTGAAAAATAAACTCCTTTTTAATCACAGCTTGATCAAATATTTAAAAAAATAGAATCAATTCTATTGTCTTGTCAAAAATTATCATTTAAGTTAAAACAATAATCCATCAAAATTCCTCTTGTAGTGGATTCGAACCGTGAACTGGTGTTACAAATCCAGTGCTCTAACCACTATACCGAGAATGACACAATAAGTAGCTGTTATTTTTAAATAAGTACCATATATCGTAGTTCTCTGATTTTTACTATCGATTCATCGTATGTATTTGAATACTTACTCGATACTTAAAAGTACTTGAATACCAAGTATTCGATTCTCAAAAGTACTCGATTCTGCCCATCGCTATATCTAATATAAACTAATGATCCTGCTTTATACTCAAAACATTTATAGTGACACATTCAAGATTTCAAAGTAATATCTTAGTTTAGTAAACTCAATTATGTACAAATCAAAGACAAAAGTAATAGTTACGACTGCAAAAAGGATAAAAAGAAATGCGACAAAACATACTAATTGCTCTAGACAACTACTTGATTAGAGAAAACAACTACGTACCCAGAATTACTAATCTACTTAAGCAACAACGTACAGTAAAGATACGTGATCACTAGAAATTAAGTAGAAAATGAACAGAGAAGGACTTGACTTGGCTCCAAATCAAACCAGATACAAAAGATCCTTTTTATGTTATAAAAAAGCAGATCCTAGTCTGAAGTTGTGACAATGTGATCGTGATCAACGAACATAATTGAGCTTTTCTATGGCTGCTTCAGAAATCGGCAAGACACTAGTCGCAATGATAGCATTCGCTTTAGTGAAGCGAATCTCCTCTCACTTAGCTGTGGCTGACGGCCACAACTAATTATGACAACTTAGAATTCTAAAGTTGCCGCCTACTCCTCCCCCTTCCACGCAGAGCCAAAGGGAACCTGAAATGATAAAAACACCTTGTTAACACAAATAAAACATCCAGCATGAAAAAACAGAAAATGCAACATATTTGTGTAATTTCAGATAATAAATGCGCGCATTAAGGGTACACAGTACCCCTTGAACAATTACTTTTGATTTTGCATTTATGACAAAATGTTTTAGTGCATACCTTAATGCAGGACATATGAAATATCCATTGCAAAAGAGGGAAAAATCATTTTTACATGAACAATTTCAAAAATATTTCAATATTTTAAAATTCCCACTCCAGTAAACTTGAAACTATTTCTTTTATTTATTTTCCTTGCAGTGTTTCTCCCAATTTTGAACATGGATTTTCATGTAATATTTTTTGTTAATGTATAACACAGACAAAAACTAGCAATAATTGACTATTGTCAATTTCTTAAAATCAACTATTCTTCTAAATCTTTTATTCGATGCAAAGTTAACAAATACATCATAAAAATCACAAAAAGTTTCTCTATTAATTACATAAAAAGCCTTAGCATTTTAAACACTAGTCATGAAAAACAGAAGGCTGAGAAATAGGACTCAAGTCTAGGTTAGTCAGTGAATGGCTTATGAATATATTTAAATGACTTATGAATGTATTTTATTGTTTTCACATTTATATACATTGATCTGTTGGAACTATATTTCATTGGGAAAACAGATTTAGGATTAAGCAGAAAAAAATTATATCTTCGTACCACATACATGTAAACAAGTTATTTATTTATAATTTAATAGATTTTGATAAAATTTCAGTTAAAATTACAAGTAGGTTGAACCAACCAGTCCCCAACCACCTACCAGAAATTAACCATTTCCTTATATTTCTCATTTAAACTAGCAAACTAGACATTTCCTCAATAAATCAAATTGATATTCTGACACCCAATGGACTTTTAGAATACATGGCAACCAATCTGAAGTTCTCTAATCTTTCTCTTTATTGAAAACAAGTCAATGTCACAAATCATTGGGATCTATGAAATTACAGAAAAGAGGGCATATTTCTGAGTAATGTCTCAATCTTAATTCATCTCAATTCTATTTCTTACTTTGAACTAAAGTTTGGCATAGATATAAATATATCTAATTTTGACATTCATAATTTTTCTTGTCTGAATTAATTTTTCAGTCATAAACGTTGTGGTCAATCAAATAGTGTCTTCACAAGAACAAAACTGCTTGCATATCATTTTTTTACCAAATTGGTCAATTACTGGATTTTTGAGCACTTTTTAAATTTGAAGTTGGATATTTCCTGATGACTAAGTGTTTCTGGAAAATTACATATAAAAAAATTAGACTATCCAGTATTTGACCAGGTGGTCAATTACTGGAAGAAGTTCATTACCAGAATACAATATATACTACATAAATTATTAGCAGTCTCAAAAATTCAAGACGAAGACAAAAATATTTCGAGTTTAATTGCAAATTAGCTTTAAGAGAATTGTTTCATGAATAATATGGGGGAACTAACTAGTTAATTACTGGTTGGTTCACCCTATTTGTTGCATTTTAAAATTAATTGGTTTTGATATCAAATTTCAGTTAAAATTACAAATATGCATTTCTAAAATGCCTCCAATATCAACTAAAAGCAGCATAATGAGAATATGGATATTAAGAGTAGTTATTAAGTCTGAAGGATAATGGATATTGTGGTGTTTATTATTTTGAAGTATAAGATTGGAATTTAAGGAGATTGTTTTATTTCTCTTTAATTGCATCATTAAATGCAGGTAAATGTAGAACTTAGTGAAGTTTAAGGTCCTTTGGAAATGAAAATACTGAAGTATTGCATTCAAAAGTATTAGAAGCAGAATACCAAAATTTCAGGTCTCTCCTATATTGATATCTTTAGTTTGTTGTACAATGTTTGATATTAAAACTGAAAATAACTGCATTCCATATTTCAAATGCATTTATCTGTGAAATTCAATACAAAGTTCTGGATTTTAATAAATTTCAGGAAAATGGAAAATGACAGGTGCAACTTAGTAATCTCAAATTCATTTATAATGTAAATTTTTTTTGAAAACTTGAAAATTCCAGATGAAACATACAAAAAATTTCATTAATTAGGGTGAACCAGTCAGTCCTGACCACCAACCAGTAATTTACCATTTCCTGTTTTCATTAAAAGTAGTAAACTACTTTATTTCACAATAAATTAAATTTAAATTCTTGTAGCCAATGGACTACTGGAATAAACTGTAACCAATCTAGAGTTGGCTAATTTATCTTTTTATTGATAAAAAATCAAAAACAAGTCAGATGTCAAATTATCGGGATCTACGAAATCGCAGTATAGTGGACTTGTTCTGAGGAGTGATATTTCAATCTTAATTCAACTCAATTCTATCTTTTTTAACTAAAATTTAGCATAAAGGTCAATAAATATCTTTAATTTTGATATACATGTTAATTTTTCATATTTAAATTAATTTTAAATCACAACATTATGGTCAATCCACTTATAGAACAAAACTGTACGAGTTCCATGAATTTACTAAACTGGTCAATTATTGATATTTTAGTCAAATTTTGATTTAAAATTTCACGATTATGTGTTTGAGGTAAATTAAATATAAAAATGAGCCTATATCCAGTACTTGACCAGATGGCTAATTATTGGAAGAGTTGATCAAGTACTGAGAATAAATACAGAAGCATTTTACTAAAGAGTCTATAGTACCCTAATTTACATCAAACTTTTTGATAATCCTGCACTCTAGATCACATGTTATACCCTAGCGAGTCCTACCTTAAAAAATGTTCAAAATAGAAATTTCCCATGCAGTTGCATATATAAGGTGGTTATATTGAGAAAGGATAAAATGAGAAAAAGTTGAAAGAGGAAAAATAGTAAAGGCAGGACACGTCAGACCAAGAGAAAATAATTTCAAACTGATAATGGAAAAAGAAATACTTCCAAAGATTTAAGTGGTGAAGGTAATTAATTTGAAAATGTAAAGGTAGATGTAAAAACGAAAACAAATAGGGTATATGCAGTAAACGCCAGTTGCTACAAAACAAAATGCATTCCGAAAAAACATGCTAAGCTTTACTATGAATATCATGTAAAAAATAACTATATTTCATGCAAATATGCTGTAAAATATTTGCACATGTCTCAATCTGAATTTTATTTGAATAGAGGTCAATTACTGGATCTATGGTGGTCAATTACTGGTCCAATCACTATTCTGAACTTTGAGATAAAAATTCTAAAAAACTATCCTACATTAATTAAAAATTGTACGAAATTCGCAGCAAAATATTATTGCGAACATTTTTCTAAAGGTTTAACTAGCTAATTTTAATCACCATTCTTACACAAGATATTAAGTAGAAAATCTTGAGAAAGTGCAATTGCAAATTACAACTAGGGACTTTTTTCATGAAAAATTATCACAACTGGTCAATTACTGGCTGATTCACCCTACTTTTATTTTAATATTTGATTATTTATAACACTGAACTATTAGAATTTGATATCAAAATTCAGTTTAGATAGGTTTTATAGATAAAAAATTCATCAGTATACATTTTAATCCCAAGGATTAAATTATTTTCACGATTGGTAGAAGGTAAACCATCGCAACTTCAATACGATTTTTTTATTTACTTTTAATTTAACATAAAACGCCCTTACAAATTTTAATTCAATCCTTCAGCTATGACCAAATGCATAAATATTTTTAATACAGGAAAGAATTTTATACGTCTAATATAAGAATATGTCCGCAGTACACTGTAATATCAAATTCTTGACAGAAGTAATTAAATCAAAAAAGTAACCATCTCAATCAACAAAGTTACCAATCTCAGTTTAATATTTTTAGCACTACAGAATTGCTAAAATGCATATACTTTTTCCATCTTTAACTTCATTCTAGAACACAAAAAAAATCAAATTCCCGTAGCTTGCTGCTACACGGAATATTCTAATCTGATATTAAGTGAAAATGAATCTTATAGTTTTTGCGTTACGTTTCTTTAAAGGTTAAGGTATTTTTAAATTAAATTATCATAATTCATTTTTTAGACTTGAATATAAGAAAGCCAAAATAGCTCAGCGCTTGGAGTAAAAATAAGCATTCGGTCTAAAAACGAGTATTAGTACTTTCTAGAATCTTCCAGAAATTTCTATCGTTCAATACCGTGTTTACCAGTACAAATTGCCTGCAAAAATTCGTTTCAAAAGCATTAATAACAAAAATTGATTGGATTACCAAACGGCAACAAAAAAGTGTTACATTTTGCGGCACCTACACTTTTTGCCGGAGAACCGACCGATACACAAACCGAAACAAATACATAGGAAACGGGGAGAAAAATCCAAAGATAACCCTTTTTCGCGCACTGATGAAACTGGAAAAAAAAAGATGTATCGTTGTTCCAAACACAACAAGAAACGAAGTGACGAAATTACTTACAATGTTGCGTTGACAGAGGTCTTGAATTTAAAACACTGTTTGATACCGCTACACAAGCTTGGCAGAATCAGTATCGAGATATGTAGCTAAAATGGCCGAACGAGAACGGCGCCTAAGCATTCGTCGAAGATCGAAAGACACCAGGAAAATGGTTGCCAGAACCGAGGCGAGTTGGGCGCGAAAATGGAGGAATGTCGCCAATGGAAGTTGGTTTCAGGTTTGGGCTTGACTTGACACACCGGCTCGTGTTTGCACCGAAGCTGAGGTTAAGGAAATCGAAAGCGTGCAGGGTTTTTTAATCTATTTATTTATAGGAGAATTTGTTTTTTGAATAAAGCAAACGGGAATTTTTGTTCGAATTTTATTTGATTAAAAACGATTTTGTCTCGTATTTTAAAATATGTTTATGAATTTGAATTTGCACTTTAGTGTCAGACTTATTATTTTAAATTTATTAACAGATTCGAAAATTTAAAATGTTTGAAATTATGCTTTTTTTGGTTTTCAGACATCGATGGGAATTTTTTGCTATTAAATCAAAATGAATACTTCATTTGAGATTTCTGAAGCTTATTTATTGCTGTACATCCAACTAAAAAGTAATTTGAAAAACTAATTTTTTTCATTAAAATATTGAAATAAAAGTAATTTTCGATAGAAAAATAGAATTTTGTACACTACTTAAAAGTATTTTAGTTTGAGCCATTAATAACTTTCATGCCAAATTAGAAATATTTTTTCAATCTTGGCACAGTATTAGAGTGCTTTTTTCTTAAACGTACAAAACTTCCATAAATGCCTTATATCAACATGTAGTCAAACGATTTTTTAAATTACCATTCACATACTAGAAAACATACCCAAGTTAACTTCACATAACTTACTAGTTTATGAATTTTACACGATATAAAAATATCGTTAGTCAAGTTTCAAACAAATGATGTCTATACTCACACATAACTTCCAACAAAATAAAAATAATTAAATTTTAAAATCTGGTTCCCGGAAGAATTTCGAAAGTTTGAAACAATTCTTTTGAAGACAAAAATAAAATCATCCTTCCAATTTTGAACGCATGGTAATGAAATAGATAATATGTAGAAAAAATACATACTAATTTATACAGAGAAGCAAAATTTAGACACCGAAATACATTAATTCACGCCAAATTGAGCATTCAAGTCAAGGTTTCACTTCAACTCTTGCAGAAAAAGAACGTTAACAGATCCGGTTTTTTCGGCCGTGACTGATTTCGATCGAAGAGAAACCATTCGAAATTGATATTTAATTCTTATTTCACCGTTCGTAACAATTTATCTCAGATTAAATTGTCAATAAATAGTCTTCGAATCTTCTGGATGCATACATTAGAATAATTATCGAAACGTTATTTATGTCGTTAGCAATTTTTTGTCAATCTTGATTTTTTCAAACTATAGCGATCCCATGAATATTTAAAAACATTTCTCAAAGCATTTTATTCAATAAGAACCATTTACATGCGTTATTTTACATTTAATTGATTTTTAAAATGCAATGAAATATGTGGTAAAATTCATTTCGAATATTTTTTTTCTTTTCCAAGTTCTAAATTTCGATTGTATTAATAACTAACCTACAATGTTAAGTTGATATTTTAGAATTAATTTAATAACAAAAGATCTTTCAAACGATTGAAAATCATGCTGTATTGATTACAAGAGGGGTTTTCAGTGTAAATAAACAAACCAGACAATTTGCGAAGATTTTACTCAGCAGTCCGAATGCTATCGCAAAATGAATATCGCTGTTGTCGTAAAATGTAGTTTTTCCGCCGTTTTGGTTACGTTTTGCGTTTAATCTAATTGGTGTTTGACCAATCATTTTTCAATTCGGAATTTTTCTTTGGAATTTTCATTGGCGCGGTGCTGAAATCGCATTAAAAAAACTAGCCAAGTGACATCGCGTTCAGAATACGTTCAGAAGAGCAGAAACACTTCAGCTATATTTAATTGCAAGAAAATACCCTACAGAAGTGATTTTAAATATGTATGAGTAATAACTTCAACTATCAGCAAATGCGAATATTTGGTCGTGGCCTACTAAAGATTCTTTGCGTTAACATGTAAAATTATGGGACAATAGAAGGAAACCCATCACCTCTGCTGTAGTTAGAGACCGTCGTAGCTAGTAACCTGCGAGTTGTAGGCGGCGTAGGTTCGATTCCTCCCTGGGTTGGTTGGTTTTGGGGGTTTTATGGCGCAAGGGCCACATTTGGCCATGCTGCGCCAGACAAGACATCAAGTAATAGACAAACAGAATGAAAGTTTTACTGACACTGAAGAGAGAAATACACCCAGGGAGGATGCACCGATTCCTCCCTGGATACTTGTCTTCTGTGTCAGTAAAACTTTCCTTATCTGTGTATATGTCCATTATTGGACATTATCTGTCTTGTGTCTTGCGCAGTATGACCAAATATGGCCCTCATAAAAACCTAACCTAACTAGTCAAAATAAAGGTACATATGAACATGTAAAATTAATA
Source organism: Meta bourneti (assembly GCA_933210815.1). Taxonomy (NCBI): domain Eukaryota; kingdom Metazoa; phylum Arthropoda; class Arachnida; order Araneae; family Tetragnathidae; genus Meta; species Meta bourneti. The sequence continues at coordinate 75,089,254 of OW119931.1, forward strand.
TTTTTCTATTCCTTTATAATTAGTTATAGAGTTATAGAAAAGTAAGAAATACTTATTAGACCGCTTGCTTTTTCAAGAAATTAAAGTAGGAAGGTAGAGTGTTGAATTAACGTCGCACTGGAGCAACACAATGGGCTATTGGCGACGGCCAGGTATCCATCCCGAAGGGAAAGATCCAAAGGAAGTTACAACTAATTGGGAATCAAGAATGCTCTTGCATGTTAAGAAGTGTACAAAAGACAAATATACAAAAAGCCAAAATATTATCCAAATTAAAATTGCTTTCCACCCTTTTTCAATTTTCATCTCGCAAAAATACCATTCTATATTTTCACAGCCATGTAAAACAGTTCATTTATACACTAAGAATTTCAAGGTTTTCAGGTAAGAAGGGGGTGTCAGTCCCAAAGTTTTAAAATTATCCCAGAAATTTAAAAATAATGCCACTTTATACCAGCAGTTCTCAGTGCGTTGCGACACAAAAAATGGATCATAGAAAATGTCCAGTTTACTTCACATTCTCATTTCCTGTGTGAAGGAGTCCCTTTAAAATAATTACTTTTCCGTGTTAATAAAACTGAAGGATAAATCACCGTGTGGGATAAGGCAATCGCAAAGTCATTTTTCAATTTTGGTCGTTGAACCAAGTGTTCTCGTTTCGTATACTCAATTTATTATAATCGATTGATGATAGTGAGGTAAAACGTCTAACAATCCAATAAAGTACAGCAACTGGATTAGAAACTGGTCGATTTTTAGCTCCAAATTTTCAATTACGGTATATCAAACGGTAACTTGTTTTCAAAATATAATGTTGTCAAGAACGTGGCAAAGTTCAGTTTTCTTAGCCCATAAACAACAGTTTTTTGCAAAACATGACATTCTTTAAACGTTAAGGGCCCGCGGTAGTCCAGTTGGTAGAACGCGGAATAGCATCTGGAAAAAAAGAGTTGCGAGTACAACAGACCAGTGTGCAGACGCTGGTGCACATTAAATCTGTCGTGGCCTCAAATGTACTCACGTCGACGTGTTTTTTTTTCGACGAAATTTGGAGAGTGGGGTGCCAGCTCAGGGGTTCGTCAGACTTCGTCATCTGACCGTGGTTCAAATTTACGAGGTGTTGTCCTCGGATCTTTTCCTTTGGGATTGATCCCGAACCGTCACTAGTAGATGTTGAGTTGTTCTAGTGCGACGTAAATTCAACTACCTACCAAACACAAGATACATTGAAATTCTGAGAATGTGTAAATAGAATTATAAAAAAGACCAGAGGATCAACTTCTATTTTTCGTCCTATGCCAGGTCATGAATCGTATAACCCTTCGAGTACAAAGTGACAAGATTTTGACAGTCTGTTATCCAGGAGCACCATGGGATGTTTGAGACATGCCTTCCTAGAGGACTTAGGAAAGCTGTCCCGCATATACGTGTCGTTTTGGTTTGTAGTGCTGGGTTGGTTGTTGAATTTACGTCGCACTGGAGCAACACAATGGGCTATTGGCGAAGGTCCGGAATCAATAACGAAGAGAAAGATCCGTTGGCCAGAGACGTAACTAGGCTAGTTTCCACCCGGAGCAAGAACTCGCCTTGGCGCCCCCCCCCCCACCGACTAACCAAACCAAAACCCTCCCTGACAACCATCTGATATCGCCCCGCCACACATTAATTCCACCAGTCCAAAATTTTTTTATTCAAGTTAGATTGTAAATGCTGGATTTCAAAGGTAAATAGATTAATTTGCAGTAATTTGATTTTTAGTACAAGATAAAATACCTAATTAATTCTAAGATATTTCAATGACAAATAATCTAAGAGTAGCATGTTTGGTATATTCTTTCATACTTATAATCGCTGCAAATGAAATGAAAAGGTTTTATCAAATGATATCGGGATATGTGTGGGTTGAATCAAAATCAAGACTTGCTTTAGAATAGGATATTTAATTATGATAAATAGAGGCTGTTCGGACATTTTTTGAATGATTTTGATGAGCTGTTAAAAAGTTGTAGCTACGAAATAATTTTATTTTCGCAGCTGGTTAAACAGTTAAAGTATAACTTATCGTCTTCTAACTCAAGTTTCGTTTACTTTCAAAATGGCGCTTTTAAATAAGCAATGGATGGAAGGCTATGTTTCCGCTCTTTCCGAAGAGAATTATGCTTATTCAAGTATTCAAAAAACGCTTTAAAAGTCATGGTTTTTCGATATCTAAAGGTACGATAAGTAATGTTATTAATGAAAGGAAAACACGTAAAAGTGGAAAAATACTTCCAAATACGTATCCAAAAAAGAAAAGAATTTCTGAGAATATTTGTAAGGTAAGATCTTTAATTTAAAAGATAATCCACCAAGTCAAAGGACTATTAAAGTCATTAAAATGTTCAGTTTCAACTGTAAATAACATAATTAACAGTGATTTGAATCTTAAAAAGGCCAAAAAATACAATGTTCATCGTCTATCTCCACGACATATTGCAGAACGTAGAATTCTCTGCAGAATTCTGTATGAGAAGCATTTAGCTGGAGAAAGATGGGAAAATGTTGTGAGAATAGACGAGGCGGGGTGTATTTAAATGATTGCAATAAAAAGAACAATTTATTATCATAAAAGAGGAGAAAAATCTTAAAACGTGGTTCAACTTGGTAAGTTTAACGTGAGAATTTTCTGAGATTTACGATTGTTGCCGGTTTTGCATATAATGGAAAATTAAAAGTAAAGAGGGGAAATGTAAAAATCTACTCCCACATATTATCAAGACCCTATTTTATCCCCAATATTCAAAAAAGAAATACCATCTTTACCCACAGTGCCAACAATCAGAACTGCATCAGGATAAAGCACAAGCAGCCACACATCTAAATCCACTATTAAATTCTTGGAAAAATGGAACAAGAAACTGGTATCAAGTCAATAAATACCCTTTACTGATATTCCTTCTAAATCTCCAGATGTCTCACCCATGGACTTTTGTGCTTTTGGACTTTTAAAAAGAGAATTATCGAAACGTCGACCGAAAACCATTCAAGGATTTTGAAAAACTGTGGAACAAGAATTAGGAATAACAGATTTTACTCAAGTTATCTTGAGTATTATACGTAGACATTTTTTACATTTAATCTATTGACAAACTTTGAAAAAAATTCATTTAAACACAGAAAGCTTGAACTAAAACTTAACTTTACGGGCTTTTTTGGCTGCAAACATTTTTACAACGTCCTCAAAAGATAACTTTGAAACCAACCTGTGCTCTATTGAAATGATGCTCACTTTGGTTAGTCGTTGTTGTCCTGTTAAGTTTATGAGATAATTTTTTATGATCTTTAGTTTGCTAAAACTCCTTTCATTTGAGACGACTGAGACTGATATTGTGAGGAAAATTCTGGGGTAATTATGCATAGTTAAAAACTTCGAAGAATTAATATTGTGAACAATTATTTGGTAACAAATTTAGCATGCTTTAATCTAATTATTTTAATCCTCTTGGTGGTTGTCTCGACGAGGAATCTCGTCATTAACAAAGCAGAGTAGGTCTTAATGGACGAGATGTCTTATCATAAGAAAATTGACCTGATCTTCACCTCGTTGTCATCACAAATTCGGTAATATCTTGATGTTGTATCTTCCGTATCAGACAAAAGAGGTTAAGTCTGACTTGATGAGTCCGAAGGAGTCAAGTGCATCATTAATTTAAAAAATAATTTTATCTGCTTAAAATCGAAACTAAATGAATCTACGAATCTCTATTTTCCTTTTTTGTATCATGGCATGCTTCTTTTTCTTCCTGAATACTCTAGTGAGAAGAAGTGAAATATTTCAACTTAAGATTCTGAGAAATAGCCATTTTGAATTTACCACTTTTGCCGTAGCAAGGAAGATATATTGATGATATAACGTGACGAGACATCTCGTAATTAGCGAAATCAGTCAGATCTTGATGGACAAGATACCTCGTCGAAACCACTTGAAGGGTTAAATCCGTAAATTTAGTTTCGGGTGGCATCAAACTTACTAACCCTAGATTCCAAAACGTCTTGTTTAACCTCTGAATCCCCCTCCCATAAAATGTGACTACATCAGAACAATGACAATGTACTGAGTACTTCCGAAGAAAAATTCCCCATAATTCTCCTGCCCAGGCGACAAAAGAACAAGCACAGCTAAGCCTAAACAGACTCGGCATTGAAAAGCCTTCGCTTCCAATTCCCCAAACCGAAACAAACTATCCCTCCTCGCAGGGGAATGTCAGGTCTGTCTGTTCCAGACGGCCAAACCGTCCCTCTCGAAAACCTCACCGATCGATGGAGAGTCAAGTGGGAGAGAGCAACCGCGCTGGGGAGGAAAAAGCACCGAGTGAGCACGAGGAATTCGCCGAGCGGTATCTCTGTAGGTCATTGTACAGGAATAAGGCATCCGCACGTGTCTGACCTAGAAAAACGCGCGACAGACAGATTCGATCACTCAACCGAGTTCGCAACGCTCTACGCCCACTGGGCATCATTAAACGCCACCTTTCCTTTTTGGACTTTGCCAAATTTAAACGCTGCTATTATTAAGAGCCGGCAAGAGGTGTGTGCTTTTTTGTTTGCAAAAGAGTTCATGCAATACGGTGACGTGTTGAAGAGGTGCTCGTGGAGTGTTGTAAGGCGAGGTTAGTTGAAGAAAAGCCGAGGTTTTCCTCTTTTAGCCGTCTCTTTTTATCTATCATGGATTTTACTGTTTTATGATCAAAAGAGAGAGGAATGTTGTTCAGTTGCGTATGGTAGTTGAATTTACGTCAAACTGGAATTGGCGACAATCTGGAATCAATCCCGAAGGAAAAGATCCGAAGACAACACCTCGTCATTTCGAACCACTTTCAGATGACGAGGTCAACACCTAAGCTGGCACAACAATTTACAAACTTCCACATCAAGGAAACTTGAGGACGTTTGAAGCCACGGCAAATTTAACGTGCACCAGCCTTGTAGGGCGTTCTTATAAAAATCGAATGTTTCTTAGAAGAGGGCGTGGCTTGCTCTGGTTTGCACGTGGGCAGCTAACACCTTGAGAACAGTCCTGCATGAAGCATTGCTTCATTTCAAATATTCCCGTTTAAAGCATGACTCACTTTATTTAAATGCTGTTTAGATAATGGATTACTTTATTTAATAATAATGTCGTTTGGGATTATTATTAAATATTAATTTGACGAATTATTTATTTAATTTTAATTTTTTTTCGTTTGGAGAAGATATTCTAACAGAAGACAGATATTCTAACTTTGACCATCAACAGCATTATTAAAATATTCTTAATTAATATTCATTCTGGAAATGAAGGATTCAAAGGTCTTAATTATTGGTTTAAATAAACCCTGATCTTTGCAGAAGGAAAGAACATTATTTTTACTATTAACAAAATATACTAGATGATATCCCCTCTCTAAGGTACATCTAGTATATTCTGTCAATGCTGAAAACTGTCATGCTTTCGCATGTGTTTAAATTTTAAAGTCTTTAATCCTCCTAGTGATTGTCTCAACGATATATCTCGTCTCATTAGCAAACTTGATGGACGATATATCTCGTCATTAGAAGAAAACTGACTAGATCTTGATCTTTTGTCATCATACAAAAATTGGCAATATTTTGATGTCGAGATATCTCGTCATTCGCAAAAATGGTCAAATCTTGATGGGAGATATATCGTCGAAACCACATGGAGGGTTAAATTAGAACTTGGCATAATGGCAAAAGAATTTTTCATTTGCTTATTATGAAAGTTGCGTGTGTTCATATTATTAGAAAAGTTCAATAAAACTACCTTCAGTATAAAAAGATATTTTACTTCATTTGGAGATGGAACAATTAAATTGTTAATTCGAATGGTGAAGAGGATATTTAAGTGATTTAAGTAACCACGACTCCAAGAAATATTTACATGCACACGCTTAATCTTGGAAGTTGCCTTCGAGCCTAATGATTGTTAGCTCAGTTCATTAACCTTTGAACCATTTTTATATCTAAGCAATGGTGGATTGAGGGGAGGATCAACTGACCTCCTTTATCCAGTTGAACCCTATCTCAACGTACATTCTTTTGTTAGTTTATACTGTCTCATTTGACACTCAAAATAACATACGTACAGATTTGAATGATAAAATCAAATTTGTTTACGACTTAGGGAAAATACAAATGTTATATTTATGAAAAATAATCCTTGACACCCTACGAGAGGGATTTTTGGTGAAAGCAAACGAACCAGACTGTCTAAGATTTTACATTCCGGCTCCAGTGAGTTGGGAGTGAATTTTAATGCCAAGTGATATAAGAAAACAAATTACAAATTAAATGTCCATGTGTTAAGAACAGATTATCATGCTGCAAAAGTAATATTTTAAGAATATATTTACGTGGAACAGAAATCAATATTATTTATATCTTGGCGACTGGCAACAAACGAAACAAATACAAAATCAACATCTAGGGGATTCACTTGCAATTTTACCATTTAGTTTTAAAATGCTTGAATTACGGAGCTGCACAATATTGGTAAAACTATACAGAAGAGATCGCCACTCTAATGAAATGCTTCAGCAGTCTAATTGGGAAATGAAATGAGAAATCTGGAAGACGGAAAGAAAATGTCACAGAAAAGAAAATGTGCAAATCACAGAAAAGAAAATGTGCAAAAATAGGTTTAGACGTCAAAAAATGCCGACTCGCTTTTGAATGATAATGGGATGAAATTGAAGTAGACGTTCAGAATCTAACTGGTAACGTGACTAAAATGTGCTTTTTGCCATGCATTTTATTAGATATAAGATTTAACACCGGTAAAAGTAAACGAAATGCTGATATATATTTTTGAATTTTATTTCATTTAGAGATATGAAATACATTTACGTGAATATTAATGCGATATTCGTTGTAAATGGATTAAAATAAGATATAAAATGTGAATAATGACACTGCCATCAATAAATATAATCAATAAAGATAGTTCACCCATTTTCTATGCACGGGTCTCCAAATTATAAATAAATCCATTAGATAAAGACGAAATAACCAACACCTCCATTCTTAAAAGTGAAAACTTTCCATTTTATACTAAACCTAAAGCAATAATCACAAACTGAATACCCAAGATGAAAAATCATTAGTTACGATATTCATAATTTATTAATCCGTCAAAATGAGTTCGACTGTTTATAAAATTACCCAGAAACTCAAATACAATATCCGTGTATCTAGAATGGTGTATCCGTGTATCTTTATGTAAATGGATTAAAATAAGATATAAAATGTGAATAATGACACTGCCATCAATAAATATAATCAATAAAGATAGTTCACCCAGTTTCTATGCACGGGTCTCCAAATTATACATAAATCCATTAGATAAAGACGAAATAACCAACACCTCCATTCTTAAAAGTGAAAACTTTCCATTTTATACTAAACCTAAAGCAATAATCACAAACTGAAATACCCAAGATGAAAAATCATTAGTTACGATATTCATAATTTATTAATCCGTCAAAATGAGTTCGACTGTTTATAAAATTACCCAGAAACTCAAATACAATATCCGTGTATCTAGAAATTGACGAGCCAACAAAGCAGTGTAAATTCATTTCTTTGCCACGAACACTATAGCTGCAGTATAAACGCTTTTACAGATACGAGTCAGACGAAAAGCACGCAATACCGGTTCTTGAAGAGAATACTGAAGACATTTTTATACTGTTTCTTGATAATTTTAACTACTACTAGCAGACTAGAATCTGCGCTAAACTTTCTTAATTGCTTATATATATTGATGGCAGTGTCATTACTCACATTTCTTATCTTATTTCAATCTATTTATAATGAATATGCATCCATATTCATACATTTGTGTGTGATAACTCTAAATTAAATAAGATTATCCAAAAATATCTAACAGCATTTCGTTTTACTTTTACTGGTGTTAAATCTTATTTCCAATAAAATGCATGGAAAAAGCAAACGTCAGTCACGTTACCGCAGTTAGATTCTAAATGTATATTTGAATTACATCCCATTCCCTTGTTCAAAGGTGATTCGGCATTTTTTAACGCTAAACTTATTTTTACACATATTTTCTTTACTAAGCTGATTTCTATCTTCAGATCTCATTACTTGGTAGCACTTTAGTGTAATTTTAGCAATATTATGCAGTTCCATATCTCAACTGAAGCATATTGAAATTAAACGGCAAAATTCGCGAGTGAATCTAGTAACTGTTAATTTAATATTGTTTATATCCGTTTGCTGCCACTACACAATAAAGGAATAACGTATATTTCTGTGCCACGCAATTTAGTTAAATTTATATATTTTACAAAAACATTTTAAGTTTTTCATATTTAAACCAATTTTACAATTCATGCTAACATTCTTCCAACGTTTTTTATCTTGGGAACAAAAAGTCAATTTAGATTAATTTATTTCCGAAGCATGAGAAATATAATTTTATTTCAGTTTGTCTTATTGCATACGTAACTTGGTGAAGAGTATAAGAAATATTCTATCTTTAATAATATTTCTATTGGTTAAGCTTTTGAATAGCGAAATCACTGCAAATAAACTATAGAAATTGAAAGTCATTGCAAGAGGGAAAACTTCCTGTTTCGAAAATATTCTGTTAAGATTTTTAAAATTGTTTCTATGGCAAAAAGGATAAATAGTTCACAAACTATATCATAATAAAATTCTCATACGGCAATCTAAAACTTTTATGAAAAAACAATAAATTTAATGGGAATCCTGTAACTTTATTGAAACGAACAAAGGCATTTGAAAAATAAATGCAAGGCGTTTATTTTTGGAAATGGAAGATTTCATTTGATTCTTCATATCCTCGATTCAGATAAAAAAAAATTCCAAATATTGAAACTGCAGAATCAATAAGTCTGCACCATTTTTAATCTGCTCAAACCGTCGGAAAATCAAAATTCTAATTTCAGTTTGGTACTATTAAACGTAGGAAAAGTCAGCCGTTGTACATGGAGAATTTCGAGGTTTTACTACAAAAAATCTCTCCAATAAGTTTATTCGAAATTTTTAAAACTGAGATATTATAATTTTATGCAGTGATTTTTCTCTTTCAGAAGTAGTTTATTTTGCTCATATTTGCAGTTTATTTTGCTTTTGCATAAAAACATTTCGTATTTCAAATGTTAGATATTTTTATAACAAATTCAGAGTAAGTGACATTACATCCTCAGGCCTGAAAAGTTCAAGCATACATAAAACGCATAGAACAATTATTGAGATGAAAACAATCGAAAATTTTCAATCAATTTAAATACAAAAAAATCACTAAATTTCTTATGTATTCAACCAATCATAACAGAAATGAACGAAGTTTAAAAAAAAGTAGAATTATGTTAATACACTGAATTAAGCATTACGCAAATGTCTTTAAACCCCTTTTAAGAGCACTGCTAAAATGTTATAAAAACTTTATGTGAACACCAATCATCTTATAAATACATTTTATATATAACAAAAATAGTTTTTTTACAAGTTTTTAAGGAGTGCTAGCCCCATAGTCTAAGCCCATCTAGAGCCTTCTAGAGATCAGAATATCAAATGAAAGAACATTTATATACTCTTAGCAGTCTTAATATACCTAGAACATTTATACCTAACTTTAACCCTTCTGGTGGTTGTCTCGATGAGATATCTCGTCATCAAAATTGACCAGATATTTCATCATTAGAAGAAAATTGACCAAATCTTGATCTCGTCATCACCAAAAATTCGACAATATCTTGATGACAAGATATAACGTCATAAACAAGATTGGTAAGACCTTGATAGACGAAATATCTCGTCGAAACCACTTGGAGGGTTAACCATCTCAAGGAGGTGTAACATTTGAAGTTCTACAGTCCCTTTAAGGATTAAAAGTTTCAAGAAGGTTGAATAAATGGTATAAATTGATTATTCTAAATTTTTTACAGCTTATTGTGTTCGAAAGCAGTATGAGACTATTCATATTTAAAAATTATAAATTAAATCGAAATGTGTTAATAAACCTTATTTCACTTTCTGTCAGAAAAACAAGCATTTCATCTTAATTCAACCAAAGAATACATACAGTGGCTCCCAAAAGTGTTCGTACACTTTAAAAATTTGTAGAAAAAGCGCTGTAGCCTGGAATTGAATTCGAATATAAAGTCCAATATTTTGGATCACATCTCCAGATTTACCAGAATCACATCTCCATGTGATTCTGAATAAAACCTAACATTCTTTTAAAAATATTGACTCATTTTCTTTTTATAAAAATGAAAATGCAAGGAGGCAGAGAAAGAACACGTCATCGTACACCGAAACATTTTGGAATAAATTCATAAATAAAATTATCATTTACCGCTTTTTTATTTTTGCATTGTGGTGACATTTAAAAAAATCGTTTGGCTTTAATCTTTGCTTGCTTATTTCGTAATATTCTACTTATTATTTAAAAATGGCTCGTAGTCGTAAGGAAACAACGAACGGCATTCGAAAATTGATTATTTTTCATCATAGTGGTAAATCAGTTCGGAAATATCTCTAAATTAGTAAATTTATCCCATTCTACGGTGCAGTATGTGATAAAATGCTTTAAAGAAGAAAATCGGATGAAAACAAGGTAAGGAAAGGTCGTCCGGCAAAGTTAACTCAACGTGATCAGAGATTTATAGTTAGAAAATTTGTGAAAAATCCACGATTGAGTGCTGTAAAAATTTCTACAGAATTTACTGAAAATTTTTCTACTTCAATTTCATCTGAAACTGTTCGACGAGTGCTCAGATCAGCTGGATTAAATGGGCGTTCTGCCCGAAGAAAATTTTTTGTAAGTGCGAAAAATAGAAAGCCTAGGTTTTTCTTCGCAAAATCACTCATAAATAATCCCGAAACGTATTGGAATCATGTCTTATTTGCAGATGAAAGCAAATTTAACATGTTTGGTTCCGATGGGTGTATAATTGTATAAAGAAAAAATGAGGAATTTAATCCCAACAGTAAAGCATGGCGGTGGAGGTGACCTTGTGTGGGGGTGCATGTCAGCATCAGGACTAGGTAATTTGGTATGTATTTATGGCATAATGAATCATGCTCTATATTTAAATATTTTAAAAGACAATTTAAAATTATCAGCCCAAAATTTGGTATTGGAAACAACTGTTTTTTATCAAGATAACGATCCGAAGCACACGGCTCTCAACGTTCGCCTCTGGTGTCTATAATTGTCCACAAGTTCTGAAAAACCACCTCAGTCACCGGATTTAAACCCACATTTGGAGAGAACTGGAGGTTAGAGTACAAAGACACGACATTAAAACAAAAAGCGAACTAAAAACAGTAATGACTGAAGAATGGAGGAACATTGATGCAGAAATTACAAAAAACTAATGAACTCTATTCCCAGACGTTTAAAAGCTGTTGTGGATGCTATAGGATATCCTACTAAGTACTAATTTACCGAAATATTATAATATTTACTAATATGTAGAGATTTTTTTAAAGTGTACGAATACGTTTGTGAGGTAACTTTTGTTACTTTTTAATTATTGATTTTCCAAAAAAAGTGTTACTATGTTTTTAAAATATTTTATGTATTTTTTGTTAAGAACAAGTTATAGATGTTATTAAAAAATTCCCATTCTGAAATATTAAATTTTATTAATAGATAGAGCAGTATTTCATTGAAATTCGTAAGTGTACGAACACTTTTGGGAGCCACTGCATGTGCTTTTCATTTTTTGATACATTATTTTATTTCTTTTAAAAGAAATATTCTAAACACTTATTACGATTGAAATCAAAACAATTTGTTTCTTGAAAATCATTTCAAATATCGCGAATTTTAAGTTTCGATTCATAAGTTCCATATTCTAAAAATATATCGCAAAATTCCTGTTAGGCAACTTAAAGATTCATTGGTCCCGGAATCTTTGAGGTCAATTTCTAATTCTTTGTAACGTATTAATAAAACATTCCTATACTCTAAATAAAATGCTAATAAGATTTTAAAACGTAAGTTCCATCAAGATTATGTCAGTAGAATAGCAATTATAATTTCAAATTTCATAGGTTTCACAAAAAGAACTGAAAAAATTATTACGGAACTTATGAGAATTATTAGAACTGAAAAATGTTTTCCCTTAAAAATTAGGTCTACTGTTTGCAAAGAATGGATGATATATTAAAGAAACATTTGTTCTATTAATTATACCTTTGACTGTTCGAGGCAATTTTCAAGAAAATGAAGGAAGTCTCCTTTCAAACCATAAATCAAGTAGATTAATCCAAAACTAAAGCATTGCCAAACGGATACAAATAAAATTTTATAAAGTGTGCAACGATTATTTTTTTAAATTCAACTGATGATAAATGAAAAACCAGTTGATAAAATCTGAGACAATAAATAATCTCCAATCAGAGGATATCTCAGAGTAAACAAACCGCCGGAAGTCGAGGATTTTATTTCCGGTTACCCAATTTAGAATTTTTACAGGAAGCACGTTCTACCACAAAAGCACACGAGCTAAAAAATCGTTTTGATTCATTAAAAAGAACTTTAATTAAAGAGTAACTCATGGCACATGTTTCATTTAATTTAAAATACCCAGCGCGAAAAATAAAATGTCATTTATTTGGTGAAAATGAATTCTGCGAAACTCATGAATAAATCTCGCCAGCGTGCGAGAATCCAATTACTGAAATTAATTCTCTGGGACTAAAAGAGGTGAGCAACACGCCAAGTGAGATGAAAGCCGGATACCGACGGGTAAATAAACAGAAACGACGTCACGTCGAGAATAAATAGCAACGAGCGAAACACACCTCCATTTTCACATCCGGGGACCTGGGAGATCGGATGGCCTTGGGATAGATTCCATGCGCATTGTGCAATAGGGATACGCCTCATCTTTATTCTCGAACTTCCTCTTCGGCTTTAGGAAAACGATTTTTGTCTTACTCCATTTTGTTTGCAGAAGATCAAAGCTGGGTGTTCGAACTACTTTCACAATCTGTTCGTTGGAGGGATTTTGGAATGTTTTTCGAAAAAGTCGACAATTCTAAGCGGAATAAGTTTAATTTTGAGAAACGAATAATTTTTTGTTCTGAACATGAGTAATTTCTAATCTTTCATTGCCGAATTTTTAATGTTCATTTTATATTCAAAAGATGGCATGATTAACGTTGAAACAAAATTTCAGATAATTCAAAATAATTGCTGCAAAAATTCGATTTTTTTTCAAAAATGGTAGGGGCAAGTTCCATTTAGCATTTTAGCAATGGTAGGGGCGATTACCATCATGGTGATTTAGAGGAAATTTAGAAAACAAAATCGAAACTACAATTTGTAACCTGCTAGCGCAGTGGGCAAAAACCCAGAGCCACATGGATAATTATTTGGATAAAAAATGGATAAATATTTGTTGGATACAAAAATTAATGACTGTTCCATAGAAATAGATGAATATTTGTTAATTGATGCAGAAAACATAATCCTTCCTTAGACGATTTTTAAAGAGAGATATAATTCTTTATGCTTTTTTGAGATATGGGAGGTACTTAAGCCCTCACAGTCCCCGTAGGTGCACTCTTATTTGGAACCCCAAAGATCCAAATATGGCTGGCGAGTTCTCTCCTATGTCAGAAAAACTTTCCTTGTGTGTATGTCCATTGCTTGGCGTTGTCTTGTGTTTGGTAAGTGAGTAAGTAGGTAGCTAATTAACGTCACACTGGTGCAACAGGATCAATGCCAAAGGGAAAGACCGAAGACAATACCTCGTAATTTTCAACCACGGTCAGGTGACGAGAGCAACACCTGAGCTGGTACCCCACTCTCCAAACTTCCACACCACTGCAAGTGAAGACATTTGAGGCCACGACAGATTTAACGTGCACCAGTCCCAACTACACAACCTAACCAACCCACTAGTACTGTGCATATGCTTACTTAATCGATCTTAATGAATATATTAAATCAATCTAATTCATAATAAAAATCAATGAGTGACAATTGACATTATATAGAGTATTGTTTTTTGCAAAAAGATTTTTCAAAAAGCCACTTTAAGAGCCAAAATGGTAGATAATTATTATTTTTTTGAAAATCAATCAAAATTATCTTTTATTTATTTGATTTCCCTTTTCAGCAAAATTTTAGCAATAAACTTATGTCACGAATCTGTTAGTTGAGCTGTCATGGCGCAAGGGCAGCTGCGCCAAACACAAGCCAAGCAGCATCAAGCAATGGAACATATACACACAGGGGAAGTTTTACTGACCCATACGAGAAGGAGGTAGTTTGTTGATTAACGTCACACTGGAGGAACACAACGAGCTATTGGCGACCGATCCCGAAGGAAAAGTTTCGAGGACAACACCTCGTCATTTTGAACAAGTCAGATGACGAAGTCAACACCTGAGCTGGCACCTCACTATCCAAACTTCCACACCACGACAACGGGAGGACATTTGAGGCCACGACAGCACGTACACGACGGTCTTTGGCTGGATCGAGCTTCGAACTCGCAACCCTCCGGTTGTTAATCCGCTACTCTTACGACCGGGCAATCGCGACCCTCCCCCAGTAGAGAGATACACCCAGGGAGTTATCGAACCTGCGCCGCCTACAACTCGCAGGTTGTTAGGGCAGTGGGCAAACCCACGAAGCCACAGGGGCCCCATGCCGTGAGGTGAATTAGATTGAAAATAGCTGACCAACGCGATTGAGTCTGAATGTTTCCAAATCTACATTGCACTATAAACTATCCCTATCCTACACCGTGTAAACATGCCCTTCACAAACACAGCACTAGAACAATGATACTCAGATTAAGACTACATCCCAACTACAGAGACTGCTTATCACACGAGTGTTTTGTTATGCATTGTGCTCGTACCGATAACGGCTATCCAACCCGATCTCTCGACAGATTTGCATTGACGCGTCCCCAGCATTGTCACTTTCGCCGTGACATTGCGACAGATAACGGCTCGAAACGCGAGACCCCGGCGTTGCACTCGGCGTGGTTTTATCGCCTATTGTCTGTGTTATACGACACTTTCCCCCTGTCTTCGCCTGTGCCGTGGTTTACGACCGGGGCTCTTTTTAGAGCAGCGTTTTCAAGACCGTGGCGTGCTGCTGTTGACGGGATTGTTTAGCTCGGTGCGTAGATGTATCTGGTAGAAATGGGCAATACTGTTATTTTAGGATAACGGATTTAACTGTTATTGCTACTCTGCGACGAGCATTATTAGTTGTTATAAAATTAACAGTTCTACTACCCATTAGCAACTTTTCTTAACCATAGCGGAAATATAAATGTAGTGAGCAATGGTAACATTTTTACATGTCCAGGATCATGTGACCCAAACTAGTAGTAACGTCACCCTCAGACTATATACTTTCTTTTGGGGTAGAAACGAATTTATCATTAGATTGGTCAGACGGGCGCAGACACCAATCCATTGATTCATCTAATTGGTCCGCGCAATATTAGACTTTAACGATTTCACCACTTTTGTCACCACTCTCGTATGACATGCAGTAACTCGTACAAGTGGCCTTAAAAGTCTAGGATCTTTCCCTTCGGGATTGATCCCTGACCGTCGCCAATATCCCGTTATGTTGCTCCAGTGCGACGTTAATTCAACCACCTACCTAGACAAAAACCAACACAGCCGCTGACTTTGCCATTAGTCCGTTGTCCCCCTTCTACTTTTGATGAGACAGAATTGGGAAAATATCCGATGAATCGGCCGGATCGTGACCTGTTGGGAGAAGAGATCGGTTGCCATGGCGACGCCCATTACCCCTTAAGTGCCGCTGGTCAGTCTCGTTTTCGAAAAGAAAGGAATATTGACTTATTTCGAACGAACACCATTTCCGAGAACAGAGCTCGTATTCTCTCACGACAAACAGTGGAAGCAAGCTGGGAACGGATATGGCATGTGGGTTTGCTAAAAGGTGGACATTCAATCCAGGTGCTTCCTGCGAGATTGTTAGCTAAAATGGCCACAGATTGTTGGAAGTAATAGCCACAGATTGTTGGAAGAAATAGCCACTCTTTGGCTAAAATACCCAAGTTTACGAGGTCATTTGACGGCAAAAGGCTTAGTAAAAATAAATTCGTGATATAATTTTTTATGAAAAAAAACAAAGCTTGACGTGAATATTCGGGCCTGATGTTGGATTGTGAAATGAATGAAACGAAGTTAGAAAGATTGTGTATGTGAATACTCAACAATTAATTTACAGTTTGAGCGATTAAAGTGCAGTTTAATTATTGAAGACTAATGGATTGATTGAAGGCCTGCGATTGTAGCGTAGTTAGGTAGCTTTCGAATGACACCACTTTCGCAGTCCTCACTCTACGTAATCTAAAGTGACACTGGCCCAAAACTCGTCCAACCGTAGAATTTCGACATATTGTGAACCTCCCTCCCTGCCCTCAGTGACTGACTGCACACTCGGTTTGAAGGTCATGTCAGGTACAGATATCCTTAGTCTATAAGACGTTGTATTCATCTTCTGAACGTTTCTAGTTCTGAAATCATAAGACAAAACAGTTGTAACGCTTTTTTGTAACGCTCGACTTTTCATGCATGCTCCCAATACTGTTGATTTTAAATACGTATTCACGGCGAAAATCGCAGAACTCTGAAGACGAAACAGTAATCTCATTGATTATCACTGTTATAAACTATCCAACTATATAATTGGCGAACACCATCGATCTTCTAACGAAATAAACGAATTATGAGCGCAGCTTCATGCTATTTCTTTCGGTCGCTCGGTTTGAAGATCTGTCACGTGGTTGTGGGAAAATGCACGAATCCTAATGTGGGATAAATTATTGATTGGTTGAAGTGATTGTAGAGCGATTAAAATTCGATATCAATCAGCCCAAGTCGAATCGTAAGCCCACGTGACTAACCCTTCTGAGTTGGACAGAAGAAATAAAATCTGCAGACCGCCTGGTTTGTTTACACTGAAAATCCCTCATACTTATGATTTAAATAAAAAGTTTTATGTATTAAAGAGAACCCTAATCAGCACAAGAGACCTTAAAAGCATCTTTAATGAGTTCATACATAATAATCTATTGCTCTCACCAATAATCAGCTCTTTATTTAACGGATCAGGACTGTCAAAAGAAAATTTTGCTGTTATACGATTGTTATAAAATTGTGTAGACTTTTTTCTATTAAAAACCTATATATAGTTTGATCCAAAAATATTAAGTTGTAGTGCAGGTTATTTCATACGTGATCAAAAATTTTGATGAATTAGCAAACATTGAAAGGGTTCCATGATAATCCCGGATTAATTAATCATGTATTATCAATATTTTAATTCTCAATCAACAGTTTGCATACATATAAATCAAATTAGCTCCATTTGGTAAGTGTATTTAGTCAATTGCGAAGCAAAAATAATTTGTACTAAAGCACCTAAAATTTTGCAAAAAAGCAGTGGTCGAGCAACATTTCTTTCAAAAATTTCAAAATTTGGAAACATGATTAATTTCTCATTTGCACTTAGATATAGTACAACAGATTTCAAGAATTATCCCGAAATAATTTCGAGTAAATCAAGAAAAACCAGATACGCAGGGAACAGATCAAATCAGAAAAATCAAATCGAAAAACACTTCAGTAAGACTTACTATACTTACTGTTTTATGTTGTTGCATATGCAACTGTCATAAACTATCGTAATTAAAAAATCCCTCTTGCTATCTAGAGTTTCATATAAATCAATTTCAAACGTAGAAATTAAAAAACTAAATTTTAATCGATTTTGAAGATTTTGAAAGTAGTCCTCTTAACCCTCCAAGTGGTATCGACGAGATATCTCGTCATAATAAGATCTGAATTTTACTATTACATCAATAATGCCGATTGAATTCTGAATGATGATATTGCCTTTTTATGCTGGCTAATTTGATCAAACTAATTTCCAGTAATATCCATATTCCTTAACCCTCCAAGTTGTTTCGACGATATCTCATCCATCAAGATCTGACCAATTTTGCTTGCTAGTGACGAGATATTTTGTCATCACGATATTGCCGATTTTTCGGCGAGATCAAGATCAGGTTAGTTTTTCTAATGACGAGATATCTCATCCATTAAGATCGATCGGGCAGTTTTGCTAAAAACGAGATACCTCGCCGAGACAACCACCAGGAGGGTTAAGAATCAGTTTCAATTCCGTTTTCGTCGCATACCAGAAAGGTCAGTAACGTAAGACAAGATCACTAACCACCACCAGGAATTTTCCTGGTTGCTAACCACTTCTTTCTTCAGACACAAGGAAGAAGTTATCTTCATTGAGATGCCTCTTTTCTAGAATCTATTTTCGCAGAGCTCAACAGACGAAAAAACGCAGACGACCATCATGCGGGACACCCCATTGTTGGTTCCAATCCTGTGCCATTTCCTACCAATTTAACTACACCTCTTGTTATCCTTAACCAGGCTAACGATTCCAGACTGAAAAAAAGCAGCCGCCTCTTTAACTAATACAAAGATGAGGATAATCTAAATACCAATCGAAAAGTAGGACAGCTTATTTGTGTCTGAGCTATTCTTTCATATTTCTCTCGGCGTCTATCCCTCTTTCTTGATGGTACTGAAGGCAGTGTCTGTGAATATCTCGAAATGTTACCGGTATCGGCCTGGTAACACGGGAACAAAGCAGACGTTGCATCCCGACGCTAGAATTTTGAGCTCGATGTTTACCGAACACTTTCGCTCTTGTTAACCCTCCTGGAGGTTGCCTTGACGAGGTAACTCGTCATTAACAAAACTGATCAGATATGGATGGACGAGATATCTCGATATTTGAAAAAACTTATCTGATCTTGATCTCGTCGTCATCACAAAAACGGCAAAATATCGGGATTCAATCGGCATTCTTGATGACGAGGTATCTCGAATTTAGAAAAATTGGTCAGATCTTGATTGACGAGGTATCTCGTCAAAACCAAAATGTAAAATAGTAGCATAAATTTTAGAAAATAGTAGCAAATTTTCCTTTTAAACCCTATTTTAGTCGCTCAGATACCCAAAATGAATCGGCTAAAACAAAAATGTGTTAATTAAGTATGGAATAGACGTTAAGATCTCGCCAAGAAATTTAAATTTTAAAACCAAAATATTTTACTAATAAGGTTTCACGAGAATCTAGTAACCACAATTCAGATGTTTATCCAAGTTTGTCACGGCTCCCGCCAAAAATTCGAAACTGACATCCTTTGGAAAATTCTCTTAAAGAAAAACTGCAAAGATTCCGAAAAACTGCATCCGGATAATTTACTAAGGGACTAAATTTTCGTTGCCCTTTGATGAATTTTCAAAACACGTCACCAAAATTTTCGGAAAGTTACCAAAACTTTGAAAACAAGTCGCATTTTAGTCGTCTGCAGCAGCCGAGATTAGTCGAAAAAGAATTGTTAAATTAGGATGAATAGTTATATACTGTTTAAAAATATTTTCCGAATTTTGTTATCTGGATAGCGCAGCGTAACATTCACGACTGGGGATAACGATATTGATGGTGGGTTGATTCAAGTTGCGCCAAATACCAGACAACGTCAAGAAAAATTGAGGCACTGGGAACATAGTGGGATTAAAGCAGAAAAAGGTCACTTGGGTAGCCCGGGAGCATAACCCCGTGTTTACTACACCCCATGTGAAAAGAATAGATCACTAGAGTTTCTCGGATTCATGAAGCCCGTTCACACCTAAAGGAGATGTGTCCCACAGGACCTACGTGGAGGGCTATTGCACGCTAAACCAGTTGTTGCCTCAAATGTCCTCACGTTGGCGTGGTGTTTAAGCTTGGAGAGTCAGGTGTTACCTCGTCATCTGACCGTTGTTCGAAATGACGAGGGGATGTCCTCGGATCCTTCCCTTCGGGATTGATCCCGGACCATAGAAAATAGCCAGTCGTGTTGCTCCAGTACGACGTTAATCCAACTATTTCTCCCTTAGAGTGGAATTCTTTGGAAAGTTTCTATTGCTCCTCTCTCCGGAAAACAATTCTCTGGTAAGATTCTGTCGCTCCTTTTCTTTTAATAGAACCCTTTGGAAATATTCTATTGCTCATATCCTTAAAATGGAATACTTTGGAAAGATTATATTGGTCAAGAAGGTCAAAACAGGTTAGAAGTCATGCATGGAAGACTGCAAGTTGCAAGGTGGAATTATGCATGCAAACCATTCGGAGAGTTGGTAAGTCCTATTTCCCTACTCAGTTGTATGAAGACAATGTCATCTAATATTCTGATTGATGATGCTTGGTCGGCCAACCTGAGACCGCCATGCACGTATGGGCCGTTGCACGTTAAATTAGTCGTGGTCTCAAATGTCCTCACCTTCGCATGGTTTCGGAATGGAGCGATGGATGCCAGCTCAGGTGTTGTTATCGTCATCTGACGGTGGTTCAAAATGACGAGGTGTTATACTCAGATCTTTCCATTCGGGTGCGATCCCGGACGATCGCCAGTAGTCCGTTGCGTTGCTTCCAACGCGACATTAATTTTCTTCCTACCTACCAAGTAGTTTCGACTAGATATCTCATCCATCGAGGATGTAGGTTGTAATTTATTTAACGTCGCGTTGTAGCAACACAACGGGCCATTGGCGACGGTCCGGAATCAAATCCGAAGGAAAAGATCCGAGGACAGCACCACGTACAACGTCAGATGACGAGGTCAACACCTGAGCTGGCGCTCCTCTCCAAACTTCCACGCCAACGTAAGGACATTTTAAGGCCACGATAGATTTAACGTGCACCAGCCCCCTTGCACGGGACGGTCTTTGGTTGGATTCTAACTCGAAACCCTCCGGTTGCTACTCCGTTACTCTTTCCAACCGTGCTAACGCAGTCCTCTCATCCAAGATCTCACCAATTTTGTTAATGACGAGATACCTCTAAACTGCTTGAGAGGAACGGGAATGGTGCATATTACCTTGGCGTAGTGTGGAAGTTTGGAGATTGGGGTGCCAGCTCAGGTGTTGACCTCGTCATCTGTTAAATAATTACAAGGGGTTGTACCCGGATCTTCCCCTTCGAGGTTGATCCCGGGCAGTCGCTAATAGCCCGATGTGTCGCTCCAGTGCAACCTAAATTCAACTACCAGCCCAACGACCTCAGTTAAAGTCAACATGGCGGGGGTGCGACTGCGAAGCACCCTCCTGCACCAGAAACGTCGCTCTGAGGTGGCCAGTCGAATGTGGAACGCGCCGAGAAATAAACAGAAGAAGGCGGCGCCTCGTCCGGGCACGTGTCCCGTATCGATCCATTTACCGTGTATTGGACGGACGTTCCCGGATGCCACGTGGAACAGCTACCAGCTGCCCGGCCACAGCTGTGGTCGGAGACGAAAACAGGACATCCGGTTTTTGCGACGGTCGATTGTGAGGGGGAAAGGGGCATTAAGAGATATTAGATGATGCGTGGGCTAGAGATAAGAGGGGATTGTTTTGAGATCTCGATTTGTTTTGAGACATAAATAAAACGCTTGAGAATTTCAGAGGTTTCTTGTTTTGTTTTTTTTGTTTCTTGTTCAAGATCAGACAAATTTTGCTAATGTCGATTTCTTGTCCATCAAGATCTGACAAATTTTGCTAATGTCGATTTCTCGTCCATCAAGATCTGACAAATTTTGCTAATGTCGATTTCTCGTCCATCAAGATCTGACAAATTTTGCTAATGTCGATTTCTCGTCCATCAAGATCTGACAAATTTTGCTAATGTCGATTTCCCGTCCATCAAGATCCGACAAATTTTGCTAATGTCGATTTCCCGTCCATCAAGATCAGAACAATGTTGCGGCAGCCGGTTGAAAGAGTAACGGATTAGCAATGGGAAGGTTGCGAGTTCGATTCCAACCAAAGACCGTCGTGTACAAAGGGGGCTGGGGCTCGTTACATCCGTCGTGGCCTCAAATGTTCTCACGTTGGCGTGGAAGGCTTGAAAGCGGGGTGCCAGCTCAGGTGTGACCTCGTCATCTGACCGTGGTTCAAAATTACGTAGTGTTGTCCACAGATTTTTCCCTTCGGGTTCGATCCAGGACCGTCACCAATAGCCTGTTGTGTTCCTCCAGCGTGACGTTAATTATAATACCTACCAGAACAATTTTGCTAATGACAAGATACTTTGTCTACAAGTTTCGTCGTTTATTTTATGACGAGATCAAGATCTGATCAGTTTGTCTTATGACAAGGTATCTTGTCCATCAAGATATCGGGTCTGAATTTTTCTAATAAAGAGATACCTCGTCTAGATAATCAACAGCAGGGTTAAAAGCAAATGTATTTTACTAAAACAATCATATAATTTTAAATATAACTTTTGTTTAACTTAATATAGTGGATTTACTTTTGTAAACATGACTAAAAGAGATTTATAACTAGAGGTTTAATCATCCAAGTGGTTTCGACGAGATATCTCATCCATTACGATCTAAACAATTTTGCTAATGACGAGATATTGCGTCAAGATATTGCTGACCTTTTTATGAAGAGATCAAGATCTGGTCCGTTTTCTTCTAATGACGAGATATCTTGTCCATCAAGATCCGGTCAGTTTTGCTAATGACGAGATAGAACTGCCAGGAAGGTTAAGAGATCTGTGCACAACATCTGCGTGATAGTTTCTTAACCCTCTGAGCGAGATCTTAGAGTAGTGTTGTATTGCTAGAACTCCTCAACACACTAAATGACTAAAGAACAACATCTATTTGAAAGAATCTGGATTCTTCCAATCTTTAGGGAGATTTTATTGGTACTTTCCTTTACAAAAATTCTTTGGAACTACTCTCTATTGCTCCTTTCCTTGCAATGGAATTCTTTGGAAAGATTCTATTGTTCCTTTTCTTACAATAGAATCACTGGGAACGATTTTATTGCCTCCTTCTGAAGAACAGAAACCTTTGGAAAGACCCTGTTGCTCATTTCCTTAGAATTTAATTCATTAGAAAGATTCTATTTTTCAAGTAGGGCAAAACTGGTTAGGAATCATGCAAAGATGACAGAGGATTGCATAACATATATGCGCGTGCACCCTTCAGAGGTTTAAATAAAGGAAAGAGGAAATAGTAATAGTAGAGGAAATAAAAGGAAAGTAGAAAAATGCTCTTCAAAATGAAATTCTGAGAACTTCTAAAACATTTTTGGAAAAAATACATATAAAGAGAATAAATAAAAGCATAATTAAATCGAAGACAAATGGTAAATAAAATCAGCATGTTTCATCGCGTTGCAAAGAAACTCAATATTTAAATTAAAGTAATTCATAGGAGCTATAAAAATGAACTTGAATTAGGATAAGGTAGGAGTAGTTAAATTAAAGTAGCACTGGAGCAAGACTACTATTGGCGGGGATCTATCCCGAAGGGAAAGGTTCGAGGACAACACCTCGTCATTTTGAACCACGGTCAGATAACCTGAGCTAAATTAGAAAAAGGAGAATAAAGATACATTCATACAAGCTTTTACACAAAAAATTATTGTAAACAATATCAGTTAAGTTGAATGAAATTTTATTGTATTTAAACTAAGTTATCTCCTTAACAAAAGCCGCGGTAGCCCGGTTGGAAGAGTAGCGGATTAGCAACCTGAGGGTTGCGAATTCGAAACTCGAATTACGTGTTGTTCACGGATCTTTCTCTTCGGGATCTCGATTCCGGACTGTCACCAATGCCGTTTACGTTGCTCCAATGCAACGTTATTTCAATTATTTTTCCTTAGAATTCTGTGGAAAGATTCCATTACCCCTTCTTTAGAATACAATTCATTGGAAATATTCTATTGCTCTTATCCTTATACTAGAATCCTTGGGAAATAGTCTATTGCTCCTATTCTTAAATGGTAATAGTAATTAATTAATGTCGCACTAGAGCAACACAATGAGCTATTGACGAAGGTCCGGGATGAATTCCGAAGGAAAATGTCCGAGGACAACACCATGTAATTTTGAACCACTGTCAGATGACGATCTTTTCTTAAAATAGAATCCCTTGGAAAGATTATATTAGTCAAGAAGGTGAAATCAGGTTAGAAGCCATGCAAGGAAGACACAGGTTACAAGGTGGAATTATGAGTACATACCCTTAAGTTCATTGGAGCCGCAGTGTCTCAATGAGCTACCCCACTGCGCTAGCAACTTGTGAGTTGTAGGTTGTACAGGTGAGATTCCTCCCTGGTTGTATTTATAAATTTTGTCCTAAAACTTTCCTTGTGAATAAGTCCATTTAGTTGACGTCGCTTGGCCAAACCCTTGCATCATAAGCCCAATCAGCTAACCCAACCATCTGTAAGTGCACGAACTCGTGAAGGAAAATAAGTACGTGACGTTAGCTACATTAGTCAGCTATCGTATGTTTTGTACGGAAACGAACAAAAACATCCTCTCGTAATTAAGGAAAACAAAAACCCAATCCCCGTTTTCCAATTAGCTCACATTGCGATTTCGATACACGCTTCCTGTTAATGAATGATTTCTTCCGTTTGACATGCGACGCAATTTGTACGAGTCACGTTGTCGTATTCTTGTCAAGTGCACAATTTTTGTCTTGTATTTCCCACATAAATCACCGCTAAACAGCAGGTGTTAGGAAATACCTAAAACCTTGTAGCATAAAAATTCTATTGCAATTACACGGGGTTTGCGCAAAAACTTGCACTAAAGTGCACAATAACAAAAGTACGCGAAAATTTATTATAATTAAGTATTACCAAAATTGAATTTATTTTCTATTTAATATCAATTTAATTTCCGAGGAAATGCCCCACCATCGGAACACCGAGCATTTTTTTTAAATTTTATAAATAAAACTGCATGAAAGATTTTTGCCGTAAATCAGCTAGACGTATTGGATTTTCGTTTTGATTTTCCTATGACTCATTGAAACCAACCAATGAATCATTGTGTTGTCCAGTGCGACGTTAGTTAACTACCTACCCATGAATCATTGGGGCCGCGGTACCCTGGTTGAAAGAGTAACGAATTAGCAACCGGATTGTTGCGAGTTCGAAACTCGGTATAACCAAAGACAGTCACGTGGTAGTGCACGTTAAATCTGTCGTCGCCTCAAACGGCCCCCCCGTTGGGGTGGTGTGGTAGTTTGGAGAGTTGGGTACCAGTTCAGGTGTTGACCTCGTCATCGTAACCGTGGTTCAAAATTACGAGGGGTTGTCCTCGGATCTTTCCCTTCGGGTTTGATCCAGGACCGTCGCCAATAGCACGTTGTGTTACTCCAGTGTAACGTTAATTAACTACTTTACCCATGAATCATTGAAGATTAGAAGGCGTTACGATATTTCCAAAAACCTTGTAGTCAAAATTTAAATTGCAATTTCACGGAGTTTGCGCATTTTGACTGGAACCATTCATATGTGAACAAAAACAATGCTAAGTATCTGATAATCTATTCTAGTGTTAACAAAATCAGTTTATTTCGAACTTAATATCAATTTAGCTGCAGAGAAGTAACTTAAAAACCCGGAACGAGAACATTTTTAATTAAATTTCTGATTAATACTCAAGGAAAGAATCGTAGTTTTAAATGTTTTCTATTACATAGAAATTAATTGCATCTTAAGTGGAATATTCACTATTGAGGCTTATTTTAAGCAGTTATATAAGACATTACAAAAGAAAAGATTTATGAACTTGTCTTACATCCAATTCTGTGATTCTTCGGAATATTCAGTGATTCTTCGGAATATTCAGTGATTCTTTCCAGACATCATTGACGTGAACTTATTTACAGCTTTTCACTAAAAGTTGTTTGTTTCTTCTCAATAAACAGACTGATTTACTTACAGCATCAGTTAATCACAATCTGCGAGAATATTGTTTTATAAGTTCTCGCATGCGTTATACAGAACTATTTGCTTATTAATTTCTGTTGAGTTGTTTTACCACTTCCTTATTTATTTTTAGTGATATTTCGGGGGTAGGTAGGTATTTTTTAATTAACGTCACACTGGAGCAATACAACGGGCTATTGGTGACGGTCCGGGATCAATCCCAAAGGGAAAGATCCGGATATTTCGGGGAGCGGATCACAGTTGGAAGAGTAACGGATTGGCAAACGGAGGGTTACGAGTTCGAAACTCGGTCCAAACAAAGACCATTGTGTACGCACGTTGGCGTGGAATGGAAGTTTGGAGAGTGGTGTGCCAGCTCAGGTGTGACCTCGTCATCTGACCGTGGTTCAAAATTACGTGGTGCTGTCCTCGGCGGTTCTTTCCCATCGGCCCACTTTCCAAACTTCCTCCACACCAACGTGGACATTTGAGGTCACGACAGATCTAACGTGCACCAGCCCTCCATGTATACGACGGTCTTCAGTTGGATTCAAACTCGCAACCATCCGGTTGCTAATCAGTTACTCTTCAAACCGGGCTACCGCGGCCCAAATAGGGTCGACATTCAGTGCTTTGTGGTAGAAAAGTGAAACTCGAGCAATTTTCAATAGTCGCATGGGGTCTGGTGCACTGCAAATCTGTCGTGCCCTCCAATGTCCTCACGGCATGGTGTGAAAGTTTGGAGAGTGGGGTTCCAGCTCAGGTGTTGCCTCGTCATCTGACCGTGGTTCAAAATTACGTAGTGTTGTCCTCGGATCTTTCCCTTTGGGATTGATCCCGGACCGTCTTAAATAGTCCGTTGTGTTGCTCCAGTGCGGCGTTAATTAACTACCTACCTTCCGAGCAATTTTCAAATTTGCCTAGCGGCTACAAGTTGTTGGTCAATCCAGTCCAGCTTCGTTTAATATATCACAAAATTTAAACGAAGCAAACAAACATTATAAACACATTTTATGGTGCCCATATTATTTTAAGTTTTTGTCATTTCTACTTTATTTAAATGAGTAAAATAGAAAAAAACAAACAGGTCTGAATACCGATGATTCACAGGCCGGTATAATCCAGAACAAGCACGCAGTTCCTCCCTAAGAATGGCATCAATTTGTTCCACGTGCGTTCTTCAACCAACAAGAACATCAGAACACAGAAGGCATCTGTTCCAAACAAGGCATCTGTTCCTACTAGGTCAGACACACGGCAATCTTTTTCTTGTAAAATTAGTTTGCTTTGCTTCGACCTTTCTCTGCCTTCTGTGGCATTCTAAAAGATCTAGAATTCTCTTCCAGACAAAGCAAAAGCAAAAACGAAGACACGTGTGCTTTGTTCTAGAGTGTGGAACAACGCTGCACGCGTTGCTGCTTGCGGTATAAACACGACAGTATTCGACTGACGCGTTTAATCACATGCATGAAATAGAATTCTGCAGTAACTATCACTACACGGAAGTTTTACTTCCATGACCAACCTTAACTGGAAAGTCATTGAACTCTATTGTGTGGTAGGAGTGTGAATGGAAAAAAATAACGTCTCAACAAATGTCACTGAAAGCAGTCAGTGATTGATTGGTAGCTTTTTTAAGAGAGATCGTTTTTTTCAATTTCGAGGTTGCCACAGCCACTTGTGAAACAATAGCATTTGTAGCATGAATTTTTAAAAATAGCAAAAATGTTTCCTTTTAAACCCTATTAAGGTAGTTATTTTAGTTGCTAAGATACAAAATGAATCGGCTAAAACACAAAATGCGCTCAAAACAGACGTTGAATATCTCGCCAAGAAATTTAAATTGAAAAATTAACTAAATATTTTCTTAATGTTTCCATGACAATTCAGCAACTTAGTTTCAATGCTTTTCTTTCGTGGTTTCCACGGATTGGCTTCAAAACCCCCGAAATTGGCGTAATTCGACATTTTCTTCAGGGGAGAAATTTTTTCAAATTCTTTAGAGTCCGCAATAAGTTGAAAAAGAACATTTTCATTAACTTTTGGTGAATTATCAAAAAATTTCGAAAATTTTCGAAACATCGTCAAATTTTTGAAAATGATACCCCTCGTCGCCAAGGTTGAAAAATAGTAAACAAAAGTCGTCTTTTTGTCGCCTGTAGCAGCCCTGCAATTTGACGTTATTTTTATTCAATCGACAGAATTCACATTTTGTATATCAATCGAGCATTGATGACTGATTTTGAATTCAAAACAAGTTTCATACACTTTTAGGTTGGTTGTTTTTATGACACCAGGAACCATTTGTCCATGCTGTGCCAAACATCAGGTAAGGGGACACACACAAGGAAAGTTTTAATGACACAGAAGGGGACGTGGTAGCCCAGTAGTAGAGTCGCGAATTAGCATCCGGAGGGTTGCGAGTTCCAAACTCGATCCAACCAAAGACCATCGTGTACGCTGGTCTTTGTTAAATCTGTCGTGGCCTCAATGTCCTCAAGTGACGTTGTGTGCAAGTTTGGAGAGTGGAGTGCGAGCTCAGGGGTTGACATCGTCATAACCACGGTTCAAAGTTCGGGATTGATCCTGGATCGTCGCCAATAACCCAGTTCGAGGTTAATTCAACTACCTACCTTCCTTCCCTTGGTTGAATTCCTTGAGACTTTTAGCTGCAGAATCAGGCTTTGTCTCCAATTTTCCTAATACAATATCAAGTAATTGACTCAGTACATACAATAAGTAATTGACACACACAGTGAAAGCTTTACTGACACAGAAGAGAGAAATACACCCAGGGTGGAATGCACCAGGCAGGAATCGAACCTGCGCCACCTACAAGTCGAAGGTTTCTAGCGCAATGGGCATACCCACTGAGCGACGACGGCCCCCCCCTTCCCTTTCGCAAAGCTCCACATACTATCACAATTGACTTATCAAAATACGTGTCCGGAGTAAGTTCTTACCGGGTTT
Organism: Meta bourneti; assembly: GCA_933210815.1. Taxonomy (NCBI): domain Eukaryota; kingdom Metazoa; phylum Arthropoda; class Arachnida; order Araneae; family Tetragnathidae; genus Meta; species Meta bourneti. The sequence continues at coordinate 75,118,066 of OW119931.1, forward strand.
CAGTTCACTCTAGCCGGAACAGAAGCGTCGTCATTGTAAGGATTTCTTTCCACTTATTTTTCTTGATACCAACCTCAATAACACATGTTAACCCAGCAAGAAAAAACAACCCCAATAATCTGTATTAAACGCTGCAGGAAGTGACATAGTAAACCTAGATAAAGCTATAGGTTCAATCGGATCTGCCTCAATTTAGAATACCGGATAGAGTACGTTTATGAAGGCACTGTTTAAAGTATAATCACACCATAGGAACACTTTCACGCATACATAAATAGGCACAAGTACAGCTGGCAATGGAATCGGGAAACGCGTTTAGAGGAATTATCACTTGGCTCATCTACGATCACGACTATTCGGATATCCGGTCGTTCGCTTAACCGACGTTCTACTGCATATTCATACAATCATTTGAGAAACAGACCATTCTCAACTTATATGGGTAGGATGTAACAATGCAACTATACTTCTCTGGAAGATCAAAAATGACAATTTTGACATGTTTTTTACTTTGGTAAAAGTCTTTCACGAGACCTAAGACAAAATGCTTTTCCACGATTTAAACCCTCCAAGTGGTTTTGACGAGATATTTCGTCCATCAAGATATAACCAATTTTACAAATGACGAGATTTCTCGTCATCAAGATATTGCCGATTTTTTTATGATGACGAGATCAAGATCTGGTCATTTTTCTTGTAATGACGAGATACCTTGTACCGAGATACCTACAACCACCAGGAGGGTTAAAAGATGCTATTTGACCACTTATCTATAGCTTAAGTCTCAGTTCAAATGTATAAGGAATTGGATTAACCCTCCAAATGGCTTCAACGAGATATCTCGTCCAAGATTCTGTCGATTTTGCTAATAAAGAGATATCCCGTTCATGTCGGTTTTGCTAATGGCGAGATAAGTAATCGAGACAAAACCACCCTTTTACTCCAAGGGAATGAAGATCCAAGCAGAAAAAACTAATTGTTCCTTGTCTCGAACTGGTGACAGTTTGGAACACGGTTCTCAATCAGAGGCTGCCAATTACAAGACTTTGACGCGAAGATAAACACCCAAGATGGTTAACAATACCTTTGAAAATGAAGCTTTAAGGGAAGCTTTGGTTGTGCACATAAGAACAGCGAACCCGAAAGAAGGAAATGTACAGCTCTGTTGATGTTGGTCGTCTACGTAGTCTCGAGGTTGATGTCGTTTGAGCGAGCCTATGCGTCATACTGAGAAACAGACGTAAACTCGTGTAAAATATTTTTCAGTTATCTCCTAAAATTTATTTATGCGAGTTGAATGCAATTTATTTTATCGAAATCGGACCATAAACAAGCGAAGTTATGGAGGATGAAATGCTTTGTCTTTACACTCGTCTTTACACGTATTCTCATTGTTTCTATTGTTGTTTTTAGATGATTTACTCTACCCGAAGCGCCCCTAACATGTGTCACATCAATAAAAATCTATCAGTGATGCGTCCTAGCTTGGAAGCATAAAATTGAGCTCCATTGTTGGCATCCATTTGTTATTTTTAAACGTCTCAAACTCGATGAGGATATGCCTTCTTTCAGTGTACAGGAGATGGCAAACTAAACATGTGTATAAACATGATAAAAAGTGAAGCACGAACTCTTAACCCTCTTAGGGGTTCGGCCACCGTACTTTCATGCATGACTTTTAACCAATTTTGACTTTCTTGCCCGATTAGAATGTTGCCTAGGATTTTTCAACCAATAGATGTGGTTATTTAGTTAGGTTATTTAGGTTAACACAGCGGGTTATTGGCGACGGTCCGGGATCAATCTCGGAGGGAAAGATTCAAAGACGCCTCGTAATTTTAAACCACGGTCAGATGACGAGACAACAAAATAGAGAAACACACCCAGGGAGGAACCGAACCTGTGCCATTAACAATTCACAGCAGACGTGAAATATAAGTAGACTGACCATTGCTACTAAGATGTCTCAAAACATCTCCACTAGTAATCACGTGACTGTTCTGTGGAAAATTGACTTGGTTGGCTGATTTAGTATCTTATCGCCTCGTTTGGTGATGAGACATTTTATGGCAGACACGTGTATGAATCTGCGTTTCCACAAAGTGGTGACAAAAGTGATGAAATCGCCAAAGACAACCACTACCAGATGATCAAGCAATTAATCAATTATTTATTAAACGCACGTCTTCTCCCTTCCCACGGGGGGCCGCGGTAGCCCGGTTGGAAGTGTAACGGATTAGCAACAGGAGGGTTGCGAGTTCGAATCCAACCAAAGACCGTCATGTACAAAGGGGTCTGGTGCATATTAAATCTGTCGTGGCATCAAATGTCCTAACGTAGGCGTGGTATGGAAGTTTGGGGAGTGGGGTGCCAGCTCAGGTGTCACCTCGTCATCTGACCGTGGTTCAAAGTAACGTGTTGTCCTCGGGTCTTTCCCTTCAGGTTTGATCCCGAACCGTCGTCAATAGCCCGTCGGGTTGCTCCAGTGTGACGTTAATTGAAGTACCTACCCATCCCGTGGACCAATCAGATGATGAATGTTAGGTAGACGAAAGCATCACGTTACTACTAGTTTTGATCACATGATCCTGGGCACATAAAAATGTTACTATTGCACACTACTTTTATACTACTTTTCTTCCTCTGCGGTTGTTAGCGCAGTGGGTAAATGCACTGAGCCATGCTCTGCGAGGAAACCGAGTACCGGCAAAAGAAAAGATTGCACATTAAAGAAGAAAATTGTGGCCTCAGTATCAGGATATCGGCAACTCCGGCCCCTGGGTTAGACTCCAGGGTCAGTCGGTCTGTTTTACCGCCACGATGAAAACGCTAGTCAGAATTTCCACAAATGAACGTGCAACACAAAACGGATGAGATTTCGAAGCCTAAGCAACCGAAAACAAAAACACAGAAAATCCCCAGGCGCATTTGATTCGTCATCCCGCAAAAACCACCTCAACCGCATTACAAAGTAAACATCCCCATTCCAACCCAACCTCCGAAAAGAGTCAACAAGAACAAAAACGCATGACTGCATCCCCCGAAAGGCAGTATTCACACCGCGTGCGAAGTCCAGACCGTCCCACTCCTCCAGATAGGTGTGAATATCCTCCCTTCTATGCAAAGCGGCCGTGACGTCACGGCGCCGCGTAGTGGCCGAAAAAGAAAACAATCTCCCAATCAGGCCGTTCCTCATTAAGAGGTTGAGTGAGTGAGAAAATCCCTTGTGTGTGGGGGAGAAGGGAACAGACCGTGACCGAGGCGTTATTCGTCACTTCACTTCACTTTATTGAGGCGTGATGAGACAATTCAGTTGCAACAGATGTTGCGAGGAGTCTGGTGGAGGGTGATGTCACCTTCCAAATATCCGAGGATGATTTTTCTGGTTTGAGTGGAAGAGCGCGGATGTTTCGGAATGCGTTTCACAAGGGGATGTTGCGACAGATTTCTTTCAATGTCATCGGGATCGTGTTCGAATCACTGTTCGAATTTGTTTTTATTTGATCCGGCTTTAGTATTTCAATGGATGTTTTCGCGTTCGAATTCAACCAGATCCCCTTTAAGTGGTTTAACATAATCCCCTGATCATCTATGGAGAAAAACAACTCCATTAGAATATTACTCCAGCGCCGATCAAGAATGCGGTATCTCCAAATTTTGTATGGCCGCTTGGAAGTGCAGCGGGATAGCAAGCCAGAGGGTTGCGAGTCCGAAACCCGATCCAACTAAAGACAGTCGTCTACGTGGGGTCTAGTGCTCCTTAAATATCTCATGACCTCAAATATCCTGACGTTGATGTGGTGTGGAAGTTTGGAGAGTGGGGTGCCAACTCAGTTGTTGACATCGTCATCTGACCGTGGTTCAATATTACATGGTGTTGTACTCTTTCCCTTTGCGATTGATCCCGGTCTGTTGTGTTGCTATAGTGCGACGACAATTAACTAGATACCTACCAAATTTTGTGTTTGGGAGAAACGATAAAACATTCCTATGTACGAGAGGGATTTGCAGTGTGAAAACGAACTAGACGTTTCTGCGAAAATTTTGCTTCTGCTGTTCAAATGTTCTCGCATGATACATGTTGGGGTTTCCTTAAAGTGTAGTTTATCACCGCTTTGGAAACGTTTGGCGTTTAATCTAATTGGTGTTGAGTAATCAACTATCACATATCAATACCGAATTCATTCTTTTTAATTTTTATTGGCTATGTGTTGAAATCGTTTTCGAAAAACAAGCCAAGCAACGTCACATTCGGAATAAGTACAGGAAACGCGTATTGCTATAGGAAACGCGTATTGCTATAGAAGCACTACCGCCATCTATATTTAGCTTGAAAAAAAATGTTAAATGATCTGCTACTCCATAACGCTTGGAGACATATTCAATTAACAGATTGCGGGATCATACTGGTGCTTTTGTTGTTTCCATTCAGTATTTAGTCATCAACTTGCATATTCTACGAAAGAAAGCATATAAATTTCGACACAAATGGGTGGGTAGTTAATTAACGTCGCACTGGGCAACACAACGGGCTATTCACGACGGTCCGGGATCAATCCCGATGGGAAAGATCCAAAGACAAAGCCTCGTAATTTTGAACCACGGCCAGATGACGAGATGGAAACCTGAGCTGCCACCCCACTCTTCAAACTTCCACACCACGCCGACTTGAGGATATTTGCGGTCACGACAGATTTAACGTGCACCAGCCACCGTGTATCACGACGGTCTTTGGCTGGACTGAGTTTCGAACCCGCAACGCTCCGGTTGCTAATCCGTTGCTCTTTCAACTGGGCTACAGAGGCCCCTCGACACAAATGGAAAAATACATTCACGAATATCTTTGCCATGCAAAAGAATCATAGACCTTGACCTTCGGGGGGTTATCCCGGACTGTTGCCACTACCTCGTTGTGTTGCTCCAGTGCGACGTTAATTCCAAATTCCATTCCATAGACCTTCACATGTTTGATTTCAGTAAATTCGAAATAACTACAGAATCTGAAATTCTTTTCCTTGTCACTTCGCCGCAATTGTATTCCTTAAGTATTACTGTATAATGACGCGGAGTAAAATAAAAAAGCTACTTTGGAGCACATTACGCACAAAAATGTTACAATGAATCGGATATTTTCTCAAAAAATGCTGATTCAGTTCATTGGCAAACGAATGGCGTCGAACTTGACTCGATATGGCCTCACATCTTACAACAAAGAACAAAGGATTAGCAACCGGAGGGTTGCTTAGTTCGAAACTCTATCCAGCTTAAGACCGTCATGTACAAAGGGGAATTATGCATGTTAAATCTGTCGTGGCCTCAAAGGTCCTCATGTTGGCGTGGTGTGGAAGTTTGGAGAGTGGGGTGCCAGCTCAGGTATCGACCGTGTCCTCTGACAGTGGTTCAAAATGACAAGGCGTTGTCCTTAGAGCTTTCCCATAGGGACTGATCCCGGACCGTCGCCAATAGCCCGTTGTGTTGCTCCAGTGCGTTGTTAATTAACTACCCTTAACGGGTCAATTCGAATCAATCTAAATCCAGCAAAACAGACTATCGTGGATTCGGGTACAGTAAAGTGGTTGGTCGCATTGAGTTTTATGGCGCAAGGGCTACATTTGGCCAAGCTCCTTCAAACACGACAAACATTCAGAAATAGGCAAAAACACACAATGAAAGTTTTACTGACACAGAAGACAGAAATACACCCTGAGAGGAATCGAACCTGCGTCACCTACAGGTTGCTAGCGCAGTGGACAAACCCACTGAGTCACGGCGTCCCCTACAATGACGTGGAGTGGTCCGGATTAAGACAGCGTGTAAAGTTTTAAAACGTACAATCTATTTTTTAATCCTTTTCCTAGAGTAGAATTCTTTAGTAAGAATTCTATTACCCTCTCTTTAGAATAAAATTCTCTGGTAAGATTATGTTGTACGTTTCCTAATAGAATCCTTTGGAAATATTCTACTGCTCCTATCCTTAAAATAGAATCCATAGGAAAGATTCTATTGGCCAAGAAGGTCAAAACAGGTTAGAAGTCATGCAAGGAAGATATTAAGAATGAATTATTATATTAAATTATTATTATTATTTTTTTTTTATTTCAATTAACGTCACACTAGAGCAACACAACGGGCTATTGGTGACGGTCCGGGATCAATCCCAAAGGGAAAGATCCGAGGACAACACGTAATTTTGAACCACGGTCAGATGACGAGGCAACACCTGAGCTGGCACCCCACTCTCCAAACTTCCACACCACGCCAACGTGAGGACATTTGAGGCCACGACAGATTTAACGTGCACCAGCCCCCTTTGTACACGACGGTGTTTGGCTGGATTCGAACTCGCAACCCTTCGGTTGCTAGTCCGTTACTCTTCCAACCGGGCCACCGCGGCCCTTATATTAAATTAAGACTCATACGGTTACAAGGTGGAATTATGCATGTCAACCACTCAGAATTATTAGGCAAGCTTACTTAGTCCCAAAATGTAATATTCTTGTGCGAATGGTTGAGAAAGATCTAGTTTGTAGTTTTGTGGTTAGTTTTTGATGCACAAAGGCTAATTAGACCGAAGTCGAGGAAGGAGTCAAGGGCATTGAGTGTGCAAAATTTTCAGGTTTCAAAATTTATTTTAGGAGATTGCCTCAACCTCATGACCTTGAATGCCACAACCGCAATAATTTTCCTGGGACATTGAAGTTGAGATGTGTTGGTTGGATTGGGTGTTATGGCGCAAGGCCATGCTGCACCAAACACAAGACAGACAACAGCAAGTAATGGACATACACACAAGGACAGAAGAGATATACATCCACGGAGGAATTGAACCTGACAGGAATGGGGGCTGCGCCCCTACAACTTTAGGATGCTAGTGCAGTGGGCACACCCACTGAGCCACGACGGTCTCTTGAGATGGATGGGATACACTTCCGGTTGTCAAAGGTAGGTAGCTAATTAACGTCGCACTGGAGCAAAACATCGGGCTAATGGGACGATCCGGGATTAATCCCGAGCGGAAAAATCCGAAGACAGCATCTAGTCATTTTGAGTCAGATGACGAAGTCAACACCTGAGCTGGCACCCCACTCTCCAAACTTCCACATCAGGCCAAAGTGAGGCCAAGACACATTTAACATGCACCAGTCCCCACGTTTACAGCGGTCTTTGGTTGGACCCAGTTTCGAACTCGCAGCCCTCCGTTTGCCAATCCGCTACTCTTCCAACTGCGGCCCTTTGAGATGGATGGGATAGACTTCAGGTTGTCAAAGGGAAATGTAAAACGTCCACAATACCCCCACGTGCAACAAAAATAACCGTAAACCATCCTGTTATTATCCGAGGGCTGTTATAAATAAGCTGTAGGTCACGTTGGAAACTTCCCCTGGTGGCTAGATGAAAATTAAAATACGTCTCATGACCTTGACCTAAATTTACGGCGGCTCAAAATCTAAAGAAAATCGATGACTGTTTCAAACAGAGATAATTAGCCACCGCACGCTGTCTGAGTGGTGGTCAGTACAGAGCAGAGCTCGTTCATTCAGTGTCCATCAAAGTGGACGCTAACGCCCCCCTGTGGGCGCTGAAAGAGTCTTGGGTGGCAATGCTTGACCCAGGGAAATGGGGGTCGTTGTGAGAGTGTGGAATAAAAAGATCCTAAAAAATTGTCCCAAAAAAATATTTCAAGCAACCACTTGACTCAGCACACACTGCAGTGATGCATTACCATTTAAACCCTCCTGGTGGTTTTCTCGACATGGTAAACAAAATTGACCAGATCTTGATGAACGAGATGTCTCGTCATTAGCAAAATTGTTCATATCTTGATGACCCGAGGTATCCTTTCATTACAAAAAAACTGAAAAGATCTTGATCTCGTCATCATCAAAAATCGCCAAATGTCTTGATAACGAGAAACATCTCCATTAGCAAAATTGTTCAGATCTTGGTGGACGTGGTATCTCGTCATTAGAAAAAACTGAAAAGATCTTGGTCTCGTCATCAAAACATTCCCAAATATGATAACGAAATACATCGCCATTGGCAAAATTGTTCAGATCGTGATGGACGAGATATCTCGTCGAAACCATTTGAAGGGTTAAGCTAAAAAAGAGGAACTGAATGCAAATAGAGATGACTGAAGATAAAAGGACGCTGGCTCTGACGAAAATTAAACTTCAAGTACAAATTGGAACACCAGGCTCATCCATTTCATGAGTATTTATTTTTAATTTTACTGATTTGATTGATATGAATAACTAATAAGAGTGAGCAGTATAGTGTTGCTTGTGCAATTTATTTTTTGTTTCATTTTAGCCGTTCGGCTACCGACATTTTTCCATGCATGACTTTTAACCAGTTTTGACCTACTTGACCAATGGTTTCCTGGGATCCTTTCAACCAATATCTGTAGTTATTTAGTCATTATCTATGTAAAGGTGGTAGGTAGTTGAATTTACGTCGCAATGGTATTTTAATTAACGTCGCATTAGAGCACATCACAACGGGCTATTGACGACGGACCGTGATCAAACCCGAAGAGAAAGATCCGAGGTAATTTTGAATCACGGTCAGATGACGAGGTCACACATCAGCTGTCACCCTACTCTCCAAACTTCCACACCACGCCAACGTAAGGACATTTGAAGCCACGGTAGATTTAACGTGCACCCCTTGTACACGAAGGTGTTTAGTTGGATTCGAACTCGCAACCTTTCAGTTGCAAGTCCATTACTCTTCCAACCGGGCTACCGCGGTCCCTAAGTCGCAATGGAGCAACACAGCTTTTGCCGTCGGTCCGGAATCATGACTCGAAGGGAAAGACTCAAGATATGTCGTAATTTTTAATCGCGGTCAGGTTAACACCTGAGTCTGTACCCCACTCCCGACAGATTCAACGTGTATCAGCCCCCGCCTATACGACGATCTTTTGTTGGACTGAGTTTCGAACTCGCAACCCTAAAATTACTAATCCGTTGCTCTTCCAACTGGGCAAGAATATAAAAAGCGAACCAAAATGTATTGATTAAAAAAGGACTTGTTCTGGTTGGTTGGATTTTATAGTGCAAGGCCCTACTAGCCAGACAATGTCAAGTGCACATTAACATGCAAGGAAAGTTTTACCTACACAGAAGGGATAAATACACCCAGGGTGGAATGCAATTCAGATTGCTAGCGCAGTGGACATACCCAGTGACACACACGCCTGCTTTGTTCTGCAAAATTTGGATTAAGTCAAAAAGCCGCACCATGTCACCCTAAAGCCGGAGGCTCCCCTCCCCTGAGTTAGAATGGGATGTAATAATTTTGTTTTTGCCTAATGCTGACCGTAGTTGGTTGGGTTCTATGGCGGAAAGGCCGTATTTGGCTGAATTGCGTTAGACAATGTCAACAAATGAAAATACACACAAGGAAAACTTACACAGAATGGAGAAATACACCCATGGGGAATCGAATCTGCGCAGACTACAACTCGTATGTTGCTAGCGCAGTGGGCAAGACAACTGAACTACACCGACCCAGAGTAGGCAAGCATTCGATAAACAAAACTTAAATAAATTGAGACTGATGGAAAACATTTCAATAATCATCACTGTTCCAACAGATTGAAATTCTGAATCTGGTATTGAACACTGAATTACAGCTGCTCAGTAATCAGAATTTCTAGCTACTGTACGAAATTTTAAAAGGATACATAGAATCGATACAATTTTCGAAACGAACAAAATAATTAAACTCTTAATTATATTTGAGGTTAAGATTAATGTCTACTTTTCTCTTGAAAATTAGTTTATTAATGGAATAATTGTAAATCGGCATCAACAAGAAAATTTTAAATTCCATTTTACAAACACATTTTTATTAAGTCCACTCTTTTTTTCTCGAAAATCTACTCAGGAATGTATTGAATAAAAATTTTAAGAATGATCGAATCTAGTTTTATTTATCGAGTTATGTGAACTAACTCTTCATAAAACAGCTTACAATTGATAAACAATCCTTCTGCGCACAAAAATATTGGCAGTGAAACGGTATCATCTATAAAATATTTTCGGAACATTCAAATTAAAATGTATCTAGTTTCCAAATTAGCATGTGAAGTACGTTTTTCAGAGTATCAAGAATAGTGTCATTTTATTTTTCACGACCACTTTCAGTATGGGAAGGATGCCAAAATTTCATTCACGCTGCATTTAATTCCTGACGCTATTTGTAGCAATGATAGTAATTTGTATTTCTTTCGTAGAGAATTGCTTTTCTTTTAACAAAACGATTCCGTTTTAATATCGAAACAAACGTTTTTATCTTAAAATCAAGATATTGAAACTTCCATTTATATTTTTATACAAATAATAGTCAAGATAAAATATTGACTCTTATTCAACAAAGAATGATTTTCTTTCTACTTTAATAAATCTCTGAAAAAGAACAAAATTATGTTTACTGATATTTTTGCACAAAATGTTTCCCATTCCATTTTTTAGATGTTTTACGCATACATTCTTGAACCTAAAACAATGCATTCCAATAAAAAAATTTAAAAGAATATAAAATGAGCTCACCATCGAAACATCTTCAGCACGTGCGCCAACAAAATTTCCAAGAATCGTTTACCAAATTCAACAATTACGAAACAGACGATAATTAAAAATTCCGATTCCGAATTCAAAAATTCTTTTCTGACATTAAAACAAGCAAATATGCCAAAAGCGAATATACTACGCCACAACTTCACACCATTCACTTACCTAGTTATAAAAAACCCTCAAACATTCACACCCGCTACCGTGTGGCCTTGGTCCAGACAGATCAGGAAAAACAAACCTACTGATTGAAAAATTTACGGACATATGATTCAAGCCGAAGAAATTAAGTGAAGTGAAGCCGGTTTCCTCTGGATCGGGGTTGCCGCTTATTTTGCGAACACGTGCCGTTGTGTACGTGGAGGCCGGGACACCAGAAACGAGCGTTGGTCGCCCAATCGCTCCTGTCAAGGGTATTTCGTGTGAACAGGCATGCTACTTTTGGTTTCCGAGAACCCGAGCCAGGTAGAATAAGAGAGGTCATTGGAACACTAAGTGAAGTTCTACATAGATGAGTTTTTATCTCCCCGATATTTTACGGATCTGTTCTTCGTTCTGTGGAACGAGAAAACGAATAAAAGAATGGAACAGTTCTCAGATAATGTTACGGTTTTCACTGAAGCATTTTAGAGATCGGAGGTTTTTTAACTTGGATTACATCGTATCGAAAGTGACGCAGTTCGATCTTGTAACTTTGAAGGAATTAGCAATTTTTGAATTTTCTTGTCTGGTAGTCTCAGAACGGATCTTTTGGTGCTTTCGTTGTTGAATAACGTTTTTGTCCCAAAGGTGTTCGCGGTAGCTAGTTAAAGTCGCACTGGAGAAAAATAACGGGCTATGGGCGACGTCCGGAATCTATTCCGAGAACAACACAATGTAATTTAAATCGCGTGATGTTCGCGGAAGAACGAATTTCCAGAACATTCCTTACGTCTTCTAGTTCATCGAATTTTCTTCAAAATAAAAAAATATTGACACAGAAAAAGTACGCGTGGATTTCCTTTTAAATAAATAAAAAATTATGCAACTATAAAAAGCGAATAAATTGTGTTTTAAGTACGCGTGGATTTCCTTTTAAATAAACAAAAAAGGATGCAACTATAAAAAGCGAATAAATTGTGTTTTAAACAAAATAAAATGTAGAAACTAAATTAGTTTGGGGAATTTCTTTTTATATAGCTTTATACATTTTGAAATTCTTAATTCAAAAATTTTTGGCGCAAAAACACTAGCAATTTATTATTAGTTGAGATATTTTTCCTGGGGGTGCTGAAGAAAATTGTATTTGAAAAGTGGGCATTGCGCCAAAAAGTTTGGGAAATTACGATTTACAGTAAAAGTTAAAACAATACTTTGCTTGGAAACAATTACTAATCGGTCATCTACTAAATCATCCATTCATGAAAAATTTTCACAAGACACAAAAACAACCTTTTTACAGCTACATTAATGCTAAACTCTTTTTTAACTAGCTCTTTACACACTGGTCAATAACGAATTGGAAAACTCTTGTATTAATTCTAAGGCAATAAATGAATTCTAAAGAGGAAATGGCAACAACGTACAAATCATTACGTAATCATAACTGCTCAAACACTCAACCGATCCCAAATTAAAAAAGCGTAAAAAGCAAAAAAGACGATAGAATTGGAAGATATTAAGCTTGTCACCATTTATAGCCAGAGGCCGGCATGTAAAAGAACACGGAAAAAAAATTCGGTCGCCATAAAAACTGCAAGTCTGTGCAGGACTCGCAATAAGACATAAATCTAAAAGAACAATTTACCTACACCGGATGAACTTTCGTTCTTTTATCTTTCCTACATCTCAGCTAAATTGATTACTAACCGCTTCTTGGAGAAAATGTATTCAGCTTCAATTCATTTTCTGTCCAGTTTTATGCAACTGTCATGGTGAAGAATTGCTGAAATTTTTGTTTTCATAAGTACTCTTGGGTAAGAACAGTTCTGCTTCAATTTTTTTCCCTAGATAAATATGACTCGTTTAGTTTTTAATGCTATGAAGAAATGTATCTAAAAATTGGAAGGCCTAATAACAGCATCTGAAATTTATGGTTTGTTCTGAATTAGAAATCTTAGGGAATAGTCAGAAATAAAGGGGAATAAAACAGGGGCGCACCCAGAATATCTATCTGCAGGGGCTACATTTTTATCGTGATATCTTTGTTTAAGGAGTGATTTTAAAATTTCTTTGAATATAGAGTAGATTTAGAGTGTGTTAATCAGGGACTAGTTTTAGAGTACGTTACCAAAAGATTAGTTTTAGTGTGTTAATCAGGGACTAGTTTTGGAGTACGTTACCTAGACTAGTTTTAGTGCGTTAATCAGGGAAGTTTTAGAATGTTAACCTAGACTAGTTATTGAGAGCGTGACGTAGAGAGACTAGATATAGAAAGTGTTACATAGAGAAGAGTAGGACTTTACATAAGACTTTAAGCCACTATTAAAATTTGAAGTGCAAACGATTTTGTGATAGACTAGTATTGGAAAGTGACCAAAACCAAGAGCCTAAATTTAGAAAGCGTGACCTAGAGATCAGTTTAATGTGGCTACTCCAAGACTAGTTTTTCTAACAATTTAAAGGCCAACCAATATTTTATTTCGGCATACTTTTGTAATTGACAGTAAACAAATAGATATAGAAAATACAGAATTTTTGAAAATACAGAACGTCTCGCTGTCCTGGAAGAAACAACAACGCAACTGCAAAATTGCGGTGAATGTTCAAGATACACCTGCATTATTTTAAAGTAAATATTAATCATAAAGGCATTCTTAGTTTTCTTTTCTGAATAAATTGACCGTCGAGCATACAGGGGTTGGTACACGTTGAATCTGTCGTGGCCTCAAATGTCCTTACGTTGGGGTGGTCGGGAAGTTTGGAGAGTGGGGTACCAGCTCAGTGTTGACCTCGTCATCTGACTGTGGTTCATAGTGACGGGTTGTCCTCGAATCTCCCGTCTGGATGGATCCCGAACCGTCGCCATTAGCCCGTTGTGTTGTTCTAGTGCGACGTTAATTAACTACCTACCTGTGTGTGAATGAATTGAGGTAGGTAGGTATTTTAATTAACGTCACACTGGACCAACACAACGGGGTATTGGTGATGGTCCGGGATCAATCCCAAAGGGAAAGTCCGAGTGAATAAATTGAGAAATTCCACTTCCGTCATTGTTCCCTGTTGAAAGAATAACGGACTACCAACCGGAGGGTTGAGAGTTCGAATCCGACTAAAAATCAAAAAAAGGGGTGGTGTGGAATTTTCGAGAGTGGGGTGCCAGCTCAGGGGGGGGGGTATTTCAATTAACGTCACACTGGAGCAACACAACGGGCTATTGGTGACGGTCCGGGATCAATCCGAAAGGCCAGCTCAGGTGTGAACTCGTCATCTGACCGAGATTCAAAATTACGTGGTGTTGTCCTTCGATCTTTCCCATCGGGGGATGATCCCGAACCTTCGCCAATAGCTCGTTGTGCTGCTCCAGTGCGACGATAATTAAATACCTACCTACCTACCGAATAGCGATCAGATGTCGAGGTTAACATCTGAGCTGGCACCCCACTCTAAAAACTTCCCCGCCAACGTGAGGACATTTGAGACCATGACATATTTAGCGTTCACCAGCCCCCACATATACAACGGTCTTTTGGTTGAATCGCGTTTCGAACTCGTAACCGGTTGCTAATCCGTGACTCTACCAATTGGGTTACCACAAATCGAAGGATTTCGACAAAACGAGATCAAAATCAAGAATCTTACCATCAACAGAGAATACGTACAGGTAAGATAACCAGACCTTAAAATAGAAGTTCGTAACAAATTCATTATAATCACTGACATCCCAGGGAAAGTCCAGTAAAATAAAACTCAATTGATGAGGCATAAATAAAAAACTTTCACAATCCAATATTGTTACAAATAGGACGTTACCAGAATTACACCAAATAAAAAAAAAACCTCTCAAATAAAACAAATCCAACTCAAAGCATACAATTCCGATAACTACCTACCATTGACGACTAAGTATTTTTGTTCACAAAGGGATTCAATTACTACATTTCGATTGAACTGATGATTTCTCTGGAAAATCCAAACAATGTATAGAATCCAGAAAATCCCAGGTAGTATCCGGGCAACGCAAAACCCGGATCGTCTAGTAACCCAAGACTGTCATACATTACCGCGAAACGACCAAAATACTTTTGAAGTAAATACGTCTTTAAAATCGGAACAGTATACTGGAAGCATGCATGAAAAGTCTAAGATTTACAAAAGAGCGTTCCAACTGTTTTGTATTATGATTTTAGAACTGGGTAGGTATTTTTATTAACGTCGCACTGGAGCAACACCAAAGAATGTCCGAGAACACCTGACAAGGACACGCCTGAGATGTCACACCACTCTCCAAACTTCTACACCACGCCAAGTGGGTTTTTAAGTTTCTTGTAGGAGTGTTTTAGAGCAAAAACATCTACATTTAGCTTTACAGAACACCTCTCATAAGTTGCAAACGATAAATAATCAAAATGAAATTAAATCAGCTCATTTAATTGTGATAAACAGCTGCATTTGAGAAGAGCTGAAATCTGTGACAATAAGATAGGAGAAATAAATCTGATGCAACATTTAAAAATAACCGCTTTGTTTGCGAATAAATTTGCATAAGCAAATCAAATTTTCTTCGTGATGAAACGCTCCTTTTCATCTTTAATGGAAACTTGTAAATCAAGTATTCATTTCTCATTTTGGGTTTCCTCGGAAACATAACCGTTGCCATTTACATCGCACTAACGAATTCCGCGCTTTCTGATACCAGAGTCGCCATGGTTACCGTAAAAATAGATACGGTGGTTTCGGTTCATTTGATTGAAGCAGTTACTGATTAAGTAATCTTAGACTCGAAGTGAATTTTGTTGAAGATGTTATTAAGCTATTGTATTTCGAATTAAGATTGAAAAATGAGGGATGAGAATTGTTACGAGTTCAAAGAAATTGATTAATTTCGTCCCCAATCTGAAATTGCGTGGTGTCTCAATACTGGATCAGACTCAAAAACGGAAATATATATTGTCAAAACAAAAGGAGGATATTTCTGGGTTCTTTGATCGAGGAAATGTTTCGTTGTGGATAAAAATTGCAAGCCTACCAAAATGTTTAGTTTTTTCTTGTGACAACTTAAAAAGGACTCTTATCTATCTTGTCTGAAAAATAATACTTGCGTCTCAATTGAAGTCGTTAGGATGACTGAAAAAAAGTGCAATGTTTGATATTGGAGCGAACATGATATAATGCTTTCTTTTTAAGTAGAAGGGCTGAGGTAGCCAGGTTGGAAGAGTAGCGGATTATGAGACATTTGCGAGTTCGAAATTCGATCCAATGACAGTCCGTCGTATGCATGGGGGCTGGTGCACTTTAAATCTGTAGAGGCCTCAAATCTCCTCACATTGGCGGAGTGTGGAAATCTGGAGGGTGGGGTCCCTGCTCAGATGTTGTTCTTGTCATCTGACCGTGGTTCAAAATTACGAGGCGTTTTACCTGGATCTTTAACTTCGGGATTGATCCCGGACCGTCGCCAATAGAACGTTGTGTTGCTCCAGTGCGACGTTAATTAACTACCTATCTGCCTCAGCCGCAGTAGCCCAGTTGGAAGAGTCGCGGCAGGTAGGTATTTTAATTAACGCAACACTGGAGCAACCCAATGGGCTATTGGCGACGGTCCGGGATCAAACCCGAAGGGAAAGATCCAAGGACGAGATCACGTAATTTTGAACCATGGTTAGATGACGAGTTCACGCTTTAGCTGGCACCCCACTCTCCAAACTTCCACACCACGCCAACGTAAAGGAAGAGTCGTGGATTAGCAACCGGAGGGCTGCGAGTTCGAGACTCGTTCCAACCCAAGACCGTCGTGCAACGTCGGGGCTGGTGCACTTTAAGTCTGTCGTGGTCTCAAATGTCCTCACGTTGGCGTGGTGTGGAAGTTTGGAGAGTGGGGTGCCAACTCACGTGTTGTTCTCGATATCTGACCGTGGTTCAAAATTACGAGGTGTAGTCCTCGTATCTCCCTACGGAGTTGATCCCGGAGCCTCGTCAATAGCCCATCGGATTGATCCGTGCGATGTTAATTCAACTATCCTCCTTTTAAGTAGTAGCAAATGCTCGTTTTCATTTTCAAGAATTGAACTGGAATTTAGAGTTTTAGGAAATATTGATAATTGTTTTATTATTTTTAGTTTATTCCAGCAATAAATATGGAATTATACTAAAATTAATCACTTAAAATATAATATTCACCAAATATAAGAATCTTAGCGATCCAAAATAATTTCCCTTTATCTCTTCTTTTCACACGCTTGTCTGTTTCATTGCTATTGTATCTGGTCCCCGATAAATCTCGTCGCCACTTTCTTCCTGAACTTCCATCATGGTCTCAAACAGACGCCCTTATTCGATGTGGCTGTTTCTTTTCTAGTCGCCGATGTATTCCACCGCAACACTCGAGATGCACGTGCTACTTCATATAAATCCCACCTTTTTTACCTGGGCCATGGTAGCCCAGTTGGAAGAGTTGCGGATTAGCAAACGGAGGGTTGAGAGTTCAACGCTCGTTCCAAACAAACACTGCCGTGTACGTTAAGTCTGTCGTGGTCTCAAGTGTCCTCACGTTGGCGTGGTGTGGAAGTTTGGAGAGTGGGCTGCCACCTCAGGTGTTGACCTCGTCATCTGACCGTGGTTCATAATGACGAGGCGTTGTCCCCGGTCTTTCCCTTCGGATTTGATCCCGGGGCGTCGCCAGTAGCCCTCCAGTGCGACGTTAATTAAAATACCTACCTATCAAAAATATTCTTTTGCGTTTCGTACATCTCATGTCATCATTTAATGGGGCCGTCGTGGCTAAGTGGGTATGCCCACTGAGCTAGCAACCTTCGAGTTGTAGGCGGCGCAGGTTCGATTCCTGTCAGGTGCTTTCCTCCCGGGTGTATTTCTCTCTTCTGTGCCAGTAAAAACTTTCATGTGTGTGTCAATTACTTGCACCGTAAAAACCAAGTCATGATTTAATATTTACTAGCTGTATGACCCCTCGTTGCGGAGGACAACGTGTTAGTAAATACCTCCCTCTTGGATTTTTTACTCTTTTTTTGCATGCCTTCTTATAGATTCACTGTTATATAATTCTATAAATTTATCATTATTATTATTCGGATTTAAAAGTTTTATGCTTTAATGTGTCACGGGATAACTGATTGTTAGTAAACGACATATTAGATTTTTCGCCGTCTCATTGCAAGTCTTCATGTAAATTTCCCAATTTCAAGCTGACGCTCAGCTTCAACCAGTCTTCTATTGGTAGCTTGTTCCTTAGATTCATTGTGACGTCTTTCACGTAGTTTATATTTAGCTGAATTGCTTGTTATGGAACGTTTTCTTTTTGGCATTGTCGTTAAAAAAAGAGTAATTACAACGCAAAAAACAATCACTATAAAAAAGGCAGCAGTTAACAATTTGGAATTCCAAATTACGATGGATTTAAAAGTTGAGTTGTACTGGTTTGCTGTATTGGATGTGAAATAATTATAAAAAATAATGCTTGTTTAAAGAAGTAAAATATAAGGCTCGAAAAAGTAATGTATATAATGTTTGTTTAAAGCAGTAAAATGTAAGACACGAAAAAGTACTGTATATTAAATTTTGAACTTTTTCTACGTTTTTTTCCTCGAATTTAACACGAATATTTAAGTCAAGTCTGACAAAAAACCATAATAAAAAGTTGGGGCAAAAACCGCTACGGAATCGTTACGGAAATCAGATAATTTTTTGAACATTTTGTGTTAAAATTTAAATTTTTGAAAATTTTAAAGGAGCGGAATAACTTTCCCAGTTTATTCTGCGTATTTTGACACCTCTCTCAGATCTCTACGTGCTGTGGTTGAGACGAAGATAGATTTCAAACAGACAAATTATCACACATTAATAGAGTAGATTTACTGTGTGTGAGTAATTTAAGTGAATATATTTAAATATTTTTTTCACTTTAACCATGATTGAGAGGATAAAGTGATCTACCAATTCCAAGTCTTGCCTTTTATATATCAGGGTAGATAGGTAGTTGAATAAACGTCGCACTCTAATAACATAACGGACTATTGGCAACGGTCTGGTATCAATCCTGAAAGGTAGGTAGGTACTTAACGCAGCACTGGAGCAGCACACAATCCTGAAGGGGAAGATCTAACACCTTGCAATATTAGATAACGAGCTAAACATCTGATCCGGCACCCCACTCTCCAAACTTCCACACCACACCAACGTAAGCACATTTGAGGCCACGACAGATTTAACGTGCACCAGCCCCTTTGTGCACAACGCTCTTTGTTTGGATTCGAACTCAAGCCTCCGATTGCTAATCCGCAACTCTTCCAACACGGCTACCGCGGCTCTTTATATATCAGGGTAAGACGAAGAAAGCACAAATCTGAATTCGAATACATAAAATTTGTTGATACATATGTTCCATAAACATGTGGACCTTCGCAAAAAACATTTTTAAAGATCCTTTCCGTGATTCTTCGCACGTTCTTATTCCAAGCTACACCGAATATTCGCACGCGTCGCTGAAATTCCTCTTCTCTAACGATGTTTTTCCTCTAAAAATAACGAACGGGCTCGCCTCTCCTCCCTCACGTTCCAAGGTCGATAAGAAAACGCTTTTCAAATTGCCCATGACTTTCCGGTCCCACAAACAAAGCACAGAGTACGAATTCAGCAACTCGGTCTTTAGAACGCTCTCTTTTGTGTTTTCGTAAGGAAACTGCTCTCAAACGATGTTGCAATTGCCCAACAATGATTTTTGAAAAATGGAAGAGTTATCGTTTGCGCCACCGCGATGCAGGTGGAATTCCGAATGAAATTTACGTGACTAAATAGCGTGGGATTGACTCCGAACACGTTAATACACGCCGAATTTGTTAAACCCGTCTGCCTTTTTAAAATTCTTTGTAAATGGGCGAAATCGTGAAATTCCAGGAAATCGTTGAAAATTAATTCCCTGTGCTCGGCGTTGGAGATTGGCTATTATTCTGATTTCTGTTTGGGTAGGTAGTTGAATTGACGTCGCACTGATGCAACACATCGGGCTATTGACGACGGTTTGTGATCAATCCCGAAGGGAAAACCGATAACAGTTTAAACAGTGTTATTTCAAAATAACAAATTGAAACAGTTATCGAAAAGATAGTTGCCGATAATGCTATTAGGGCAGCAGCAAAAGAATTTAATCAAATTAAATTTTAAAAAAATTGAAATTGAGAAAAGTATTGGAAAAAATACCAAATTGAAGGAATAGTTTTTAATTAATGGTGAATCAATTATTGAATATTGAAGTTAACCGTCCATGCCAATTTTTAGCAGTTAATAAGGACGATTAAATTTAGTTGCTAACTGTTAATATTAACAGTAAAAAACAACTGCTATTGCAGATTAACAATAATAGATAATACTATTATCTTGAATTAACAGTTTTGTACATATCTTCATTCGTCCATATCTTTCTGATTTCATTGCACAATAAACCAAATGACAATGGAGGTTTGGTTGTAATGACGCGTGATGACTTTGTAATTGTTAAAAAGTGGTAAAGAATTCTTCATTATGTTCTTGACAATAGACCAATCTAAGAAATGCTTTAAGAATTCCGATAAATGTAAAATAAACGCAAAAAGCAAGGAAGTGTTTCTAGTCTCAAAATGCTTTAAGAAAATGTTTCTACAACTTAATGTGTTTTGTGTGTTGTTATTTGGAATTCTTCTCGAAAGAATGTTCCGGTTATTAGAAGAAAACAATAAATCCGAAACATTCTTGCGGTTTGCTGAAAAATATTTAAAACCTTTCTAGTCACGTCGGAAATATCTTTGAATTTCTTTGCTAGAAAGGAAATAAATTCTGCACGTCAAAACTTTTCACTCGTACACAATAAAATTCTATATTTCATGAATGAGTTGTCTCAATAACTTGACTTAATTGTATAAGAGAAAATGAATTTATTCCGAAAGAAGAAAAAAAATGCCAGTTTTTTTGTTTTATCCCGGTTTTATTTCCGTTCCATTGATACGCTTCCCTCCAATCGAGAATGACCTTGGAAAGACCTTGAGAAGACTGGACCAAGATAGAAGCATAATTTAGGTATGTGATTCCACTTTGTAACGAGATCAAACATGAGAAAGCAAGCATGCTATTTGCGGCACTGCGATGCATTCAAGTGGTAAATCCAAGGAAAGAAAAAGGAAACAAAATGGATTCCACCAAATTCCCGCTTTTTTCGAACTGTATTTTTTTATTCGATATGCTTGGGAAACTCGCCGGAGGAAGTTTTCCAAGAATTTTTGGGCGGATGAGAAAATGCGAAGAAAACGAATGAGTTTTTAATCACTTCATATGCGAACGCACGTCATAAATCTTCGTTACGTGGAATCTACCATTTTAAATTATGATTGAGATTTTGCAATTTTTGTGCTTCGATAATAAATCCATTCGTTTCCTTAGCAATATTCACCATTACGTTTTCCTGGTACGTAACATCTCTAACGCAGGGATGCACAGGCCGCGGGCCTCTTGCGGCCCTTCGTTGATTTGTTGGCGGCCCGCCTCACTATGTGTTATTTTAACTTTAACAAGTCGCAGGATAGGTAATTTAGGTAAAAACCTTGTTGCTAGATGATGTATTAAAATGCGCAAGTCTTTTTCGGCCGACATATATCTGAACAAACATTTTCAGTCATGAATATTAACAAAGCTAAAAATTGGATTAATGAAAATTTAGAATAAATTTTGAGCTTGACTACTTCAAAAATCGAACCAACTAGTAAAACAATTTTTAAACCAATGCATTTTCAATCAATGTAATATATGATAGATAACTTCAAGTTTCTTGGTGACCCTCCCATAAGTCCCAATGAATCTATGTGGTCTTTGGTCTTAACATGTCTGTGCATTCCTGCCTTACTTGAATATCTGTTTGGGAAAATTGTATCATTTTGCTAATTTGTAAAAAGAACTAGTTATAAAGAACAGGCTTTATTAATTTTATCGAGAAATAAAGTAATCAAATTTAAATTCTGAAAGGGATTCATTTTAAACCTGAATTTTTTGTACTTCATCTACTGGGATGCTTACACTTGTTTATGTGGTGTTTATTTCTGTATGGTCTGAATTTATTGAGCATGTTCTTGCAATTTATGAGGAAAAAATAAGTCTAAAAATAAAGCTTCGTCGGTGCCAGAAAAGATAGCTGAGAACTTTGATATTCGCACTTGTAAATGCACCATACACCATCTTTTAATCGATGTTAAAAGTGATCATCAATCCTCTGGTGGTTTATCTTAGTGTCGAGAACTGCCCTGTATTGGCCTGCTTGGCCACACACTGGAGAAACGTCACACTGAAGAAAACACAACGAGCTATTAACGACGGTCTGGGATCAATCCCCAAAGGAAAGATTCGAGGACAGCACCACGTAATTTTGAACCACTGTCAGATGACGAGGTAAACACCTGAGCTGGCACCCCAATCTCCAAACGTCCACACCACGTCAACGTGATGACATTTGAGGCCACGACAGATTTAACGTGCACCAGTCCCCGAACACGACGGTCTTTGGCTGGACCAAGTTTCGAACTCGTAAACCTGTTGTTAATCCGTTACTCTGCAAACCGGGCTACCGCGGCATCGATAGATTTAGTTAAAACCATTTAAAATTTAATCTCATAAAATCTTTATTTTAGTTTTCCATGAAAATAATTGAGTTATAAAAGGTTTTCATAAAAATATTTAGGACCGCAGTAGCCTGGTTAAAAGGGTAGCGGATTAATTGTTAAATCTGTCGCGGAGACTTCAAATGCCTTCAAGTTGGTTTGGAGAGTGGGGTACCAGCTCAGGTGTTGATCTCGTCATATGACCGTGGTTTAAAATTACGAGGTGCTGTCCTCGGATATTTCCTCTCGGGGTAGATTTAACGTGCAGCAGCCCCCATGTACAAGGTCTTTGGTTGGAGCGAGTTTCAAACTCCCAAACCTTCGGTTGCTAATCCTCTACTCTTCCAACAGGGATACCACGGCCAATAAAAACCTTTGGATCACATTGATTCAACATAACTTCCCTCAGTTTGAAAACTGACACCCACTGATTAAAAACCAAAAATAAATTACTTTCTCGGTATCCTTTTGCTCTAAATAGAAGACAATGAAAAAACTCCACTCATTTTCCTCAACAGAACACCCCTTTTACACAACAGCCTCCACAACAAAGCCCAAACGATGCCACACACAAATACCCCCAGAATGACCTATTCACGTCAAATACCCCCTCCTATCGAATTGAATCAAGTAAAACACACGCATCCGTGTCAAGAAATAGAACTGCAATAGAATGGAAGACACGTCACACCATTCACGCAATTCGGCGAAACTAGACGAAGGCTCCATTCTGTCCATGGCAGGTGCACAATAGAAATAGACTCCGGGATCCCATTCAATTACGGTATCATCTTAGCAAGACGTACAGTTTGAACGTATGGTGCTGTGTTAGAATATGACGTGGACACTTGCTTTGGTTACTGTTATTCAAAGTGAGAGTTGGACAATAAAAAGAGCGTCAAAGGCTTCTGTAATCTGACGTAGGCGTTGGAAGATGCCCAGGAATTCTTTTTTGTTGCTTTGGTTTCGGGTTTGACGTCACGGAGATCGCATAACAAACGGTGGCATATCGTTTAGGTGTTCGAAATCGCTTGCAGTCGTTTTCGGGGTGTTTGTGCCAAGAGGTCGTGACATCTGTCGCCACTTTGAGATGGTGACGTCGAGGCTGTGGTTCCAGAATGAATCTTAATGGACATTTGACCGGATTCTCCAATAGGGCATGAACTGGAATGCCCTATTGGAGCACTGTGAGAATGATTACTGTGAACTATGCCATGGCCGCTTCAATGTAGCGAGAGAAGTATAATTGTAAGTGGTTTAAAGAATGCTCCATGATTTCATTTTACTTTGATGTCACAAGATGGATTACTATTTCTAAAAGGCTCTAAGAGAGCAGCGTTGGCACGAAGGCAACAGGAGGGTTGAGAGTTCGAAACTCGATCCAACCAAAGGCCGTCGGGTTCGTGGGAACTGGTGCATCTTAGAGAGGAGAGAAATCAGATATATTTCATCCCCTATAATTAAATATTTAAGAGTGCAAAGTCATAAGTAAGTAGAAATTTCAATTAACCTCACACTGGAGCAACCCACGGGCTATTGTTGACGGTCCGGGGTCACCAATAGCCCTTGATTCGTATTATCAATCCCGAAGGGAAAGATCGAGGACAACACCACGTAAATTTGAACCACGGTCAGATGACGAGGTCACACCTGAGACGGCATCCCACTCTCCAAACTTCCACACCACGCCAACGTGAGGACATTTGAGGCCACGACATATTTAACGTGCACCAGCCCCCTTTGTACACGACGATCTTTGGTTGGATTCGAACTCTCAACCGTCCCAAAGTCATAGGAAACCTGTGGAATGGATAAACAAAGAAGTTGACTTCACCTTCTTGGTGGTAGTCTTGACGAGGTATCTCGTCATTATCAAAATTGACCAGATCTTGATGATCGAGGTATCTCGTCATTATCAAAATTGACCAGATCTTGGTGCACGAGGTATCTCGTCATTTTCAAAATTGACCAGATCTTGGTGCACGAGATATCTCGTCATTATCAAAATTGACCAGATCTTGATGAACGAGGTATCTCGTCATTTTCAAAATTGACCAGATCTTGGTGCACGAGATATCGCGTCATTATCAAAATTGACCAGATCTTGATGATCGAGGTATCTCGTCATTATCAAAATTGACCAGATCTTGATGAACGAGGTATCTCGTCATTTTCAAAATTGACCAGATCTTGGTGCACGAGATATCTCGTCATTATCAAAATTGACCAGATCTTGATGAACGAGGTATCTCGTCATTTTCAAAATTGACCAGATCTTGGTGCACGAGATATCGCGTCATTATCAAAATTGACCAGATCTTGATGAACGAGATATCTCGTCATATCAACATTGACCAGATCTTGATGAACGAGGTATCTCGTCATTATCAAAATTGACCAGATCTTGATGAACGAGGTATCTCGTCATTTTCAAAATTGACCAGATCTTGGTGCACGAGATATCGCGTCATTATCAAAATTGACCAGATCTTGATGATCGAGGTATCTCGTCATTATCAAAATTGACCAGATCTTGATGAACGAGGTATCTCGTCATTTTCAAAATTGACCAGATCTTGGTGCACGAGATATCGCGTCATTATCAAAATTGACCAGATCTTGATGAACGAGATATCTCGTCATATCAACATTGACCAGATCTTGATGAACGAGGTATCTCGTCATTATCAAAATTGACCAGATCTTGATGAACGAGGTATCTCGTCATTTTCAAAATTGACCAGATCTTGATGCACGAGATATCTCGTCATTATCAAAATTGACCAGATCTTGATGAACGAGATATCTCGTCATTATCAAAATTGACCAGATCTTGATGAACGAGATATCTCGTCATTCGGAGAAAACTGGCCAGATCTTGATCTCGTCATCGCAAAAAAATCGGCAATACCTTGATGACGAGATATCTCGTCTCACTAGCAAAATTCGTCAGATTTTAATGGACGAGATATCTCTTCGAAACCACTCGGAGGGTTAACTCCAAAATTGCTGGGAAGAGAGCTGAGGTGGAATGATGGAGTTTTGTAGGAAAGATTTGTTTCGGTTCATCCTCGCTTCTTAAACCGGTCACACAATGGAGCAGTATGCGACAAAACATGCTCATGAGTACTGCGCTTTTGTACAGAAAACATGTTCGTACGCATGTGTATTTAAGCCAATTTAGTGTCGCACGACTGATGTTGAATCAGTGTGTGGCTTGCCTAAGCCTTACTGTAAACCACGAGGCGTGGATTACAGAAGAAAGCGCTTCATTGTAACGCTCTCTAAAGGAACTTAAATCAAATACCAACCCGTCACAGACGAACTCAACTACAACTATAGACCGGCTTCTGCAAGACAGCAGTCGAGTCACGTGGTTTTGGACGAGTCTATTTCTTTAATAAGGGATAGTTGAATTAACATCGCACTGGAGCAACACAACGGGCTATTAGTGACGGTCCAGTATCAGTTCCAAAGAGAAAGATCCGAGGACAACACCTCGTCATTTTGAACCACGGTCAGATGACGAGGAACACCAGAGCTGGCACTCCAAACTTCCAGACCACACTAACGCGAAGGACATTTAAGGCCACGACAGATTTACCTTGCACCAGCCTCCGTGTGCACGGCGGTCTTTGGTTGGATCAAGTTTCGAACGTGTAATTATCTGGTCGCTAATCCTCTAATCTTCCAATCTGGCTACCGTGTCCATGCAGGTTTCAGAATAGAGTCTATTCTTCAAGAACGTTAAGACTGGTCATGCATGGGGTAGTTAAATAAAGTCCCACTGTTAGCAGTGCCCGACTACAAAACGGGCAAAAACATACGACCTGCGCATGCGTACTTCATTTCTGTACAGAAAGCATACCTCTACGCATGCGTATTTCAGCCTATGTAGTGTCACAGGACTGATGTTTGACCAATGTGTGGCTTGCCTTATGTCATCTCACTGCAGTTTTGATCTCGTCGTCTTCCTCCTGATCCCTTTCTCACCGCATGCAGTAGCTGAACTGTCACACATCATTTTAGCTGTCGTAAACGCGATCGATATTCATTGGATGCAGGTTAAAAGAGTGATTTCACTTCTGGTGAACGAGGTCAGCAGTTCATGGCTGCTGTTCAGAAGGTCGAAGGGCCAGATTCCTCCACTTAGATAAACTGATCTACCAGAAGTTTGTATTCTAAGCCTAAAGCATTTTCTGGACATCCGCAAAAAGTTTAGGAAAGTGAAAAATTGTCCTTTTTATTCGTTACTTCGAGGAGGAAAACGAATACCAGTAACGGTATTCGTTTCCTCCTCATTACTGTGGAAATACCTGTAACGGTATTCATTTTTTCGTTACTAGGGAAACACAAGTAACGATGTACGTTTCCTCTTCGTTACTAAGGAAAATACCAGTAACGATATTCGTTTTCTCGTTACTTGAGAAATACCAGAAAAGGTATTCGGTCCTTCGTTACTATGGAAATACGGTATTCGTTTTCTCGTTACAAGGGAAACACCAGTAACGGTATGCGTTTACTCTTCGCTACAGGTAAAATACCAGAACGGTATACGTTTCCTCTTCGTTACAGGAAAAATGCCAGAGCAGTATACTGTTTCTCTTCGTTACAGGGAAAATACCAGAACATTCGTTCGAGGGAAAATACCAGAATAGTATTCGTATCCTCGTTACTGGGGAAATACCAATAACGATGGCGTCGCGATAAAGTTGAATGGTGTAAATCACTATTCCCAAAGTGGTCGTTTGAGGAATCTTAGCGGACAATGCTGGACCCAGGATGAATGGAAAACGCGGAGAAAAAAATGGACAGTAAGAAATTCGTCGCTTAAAAATGTTGAAAGCAAACACTTGTCCACTTGACTATACAGACACTATAATGGTGCATTGTAGCAGTAGTTCATGAAAACCTATGCGCAAAACTGTGGGAAACACAATGGCATTTTCATCAGCATCCTCGAAAAAATAGTGGTCTAATAATGCTTTCACTTCAAATTGCACACCCAAGCAGTTTCTCTACAGGGATAAAGAGGTTGTTTATAAATCAACCTTGGATTTTCTGATCTCCGGTTGTTCTGTTTTTTTTGTTTCCACTGATATGTCGAATTGAAGTGTAGATAAATTGGACAAATCACGAGGTCGAAAGATCCCAGAGGAAGGTTTTGGCAGATGTGGTATTCCATATATTGTCATAAAGTCAGTAAACATGTACAAAACAAATTCATCTTTAAAAGTAATTCCAAAATAAAATGTTGCTCTTACATAAAAACAACTCTAAACAAACCCTATGTGGGGTTCACACGCATAATTCCACCTTGAAGCTTGCAGTCTTCCCTGCATAACTTCTATCCAATTTTGACCTTCTTGTCCGACAGAATTTTTCAAAAACATTATATTTTAAGAAAGGGGGCAATGGAATCTTTACAAAGTATTTTATTCTTAGTAATGGGACAACAGAATCGTTCCAAAGGATTCTTATCCAAAGGAAAAGACCTATAGAATCGTTCCAAAGGATTCTTAACCAAAGGAAAGGACCTATAGAATCGTTACAAAGGATTCAATTCCACAGAACGGGCCAACAGAATCGTTCCAAACGATTCTTATTCAAAGGAAAGGACCTATAGAATCGTTCCAAACGATTCTTATCCAAAGAAAGGACCCATAGAATCGTTCCAAACGATTCTATTCCACAAAACGGGTCAACAGAACCAGAATCGTTCCAAAGGATTCTTATCCAAAGGATGCTTATCCAAAGGAAGGGACCTATAGAATCGTTCCAAAGGATTCAATTCCACAGAACGGGCCAACAGAATCGTTCCAAACGATTCTTATCCAAAGGAAAGGACCTATAGAATCGTTTCAAAGAATTCTATTCCACAGAAACGGGCCAACAGAATCTTTCCAAAGGATTCTTATCCAAAGGAAAGGACCAATAAGATCATACCAAAGGATTCTATGTATTTCACGGATTGGGTCAACAGAATCGTTCCAAAGGATTCTTATCCAAAGGAAAGGACCAAAAATATTTCCAATAGAATTTTTCTAGAGGTGAAAGAATCAAGAATCAATGTATTCTTTCACCCAATAACTGTGGTTATTCAGCGTGTTGTGAAATAAAAGCAATACTACATTACTCGGAAATCTCGCGATGCTCAGAAGGTTAACAGCACACTTCTGCTAGCAAAGGAAACACCTTTGCTCTTCGTTTGAACCATCTGTCGGTGTGTAGAGAAAGACCCAGTCACGCAAAAAATGATAAACACTTAGGGAGAATCGAAGGGGAATGAATAACAAAAAGCCTACAATCCTTTCACATGCTGCTCGAAGGCGAAGATCGCTCCCGATTATCCTTTCTCGCAGCAAAGGTGAGAAGAAAACGAACACTCGAATAAGCCACGGAGATCTCCCATAAATTAATTCAATTGAATGAAACGCCTGCGTGATGCCAGTGAGTTTTTTTCCACAATTCGCGAACTTTTATTGTTCTTTTTTCCACTCTCGCTGCTCGTCTGACCCTAATACACCAGTTGTAGGTTATTGACTTCGAAATTGGATTACGGAGCTGCCACACTTGAAGAGGAATTGTCCTGAAATAAGCGCGGGAATACAATCGCTGCTCGCGAGTTGAAGTAGGAGTCGTATAAAGTGAAAGTTGAAGTCAGTTACCTCTCGACCGTAACGTGAAGGTCTGGTGATGAATGAAAGGTTACGGTTGCGGTGGGATAAGATTGAGGAAAGGTATTGCTGTGTTGCTCAAGTGACGTGATTCGTAAGTTGTTACTTTTTGACCCTCGACGACGTATCTCGTCATTAACAAAACTGACCAGATCTTGCTGGACGAGATATATCGTCATAGAAGAAAACACGATCATCAGAAAAAACTGATTAGATCTTGACCTCGTCATAAAAAAATCGGCAATATCTTGATGACGAGATATCTCGTCGAAAAGATATTGCCGATTCTTTGACAATGACGAGATCAAGATCTGGTCAGGCTTTTTTCTCATGACGAGATATCTCGTCCACCAAGATCGGGTCAGTTTTGCTTAGGACGAGATTCCTTGTCGAGACAACCACCAGGAGGGTTAATGTATGTGGATCGGGTTTATGGAATTTATATTTTTCTGCGTCATAAGCAATGAAGAATAAACTTTTGAATTCGCACCAAACTGATTCAACCGAGAACCGCGTTGTCATTTTGGCAAGTTTTTCATATTTTCGTTTGGATAAGAAGAGTGCTTAAGCTCTTTAGAGACTCAGTCCAAAAGAATTGTCCAAAATATTGAATAATTTTTAATTTCATTAATATTTATATTAATTTCTTAAAATCAGTTCTGTGAAATTTCCCAAGTACTCGGAGTACTTTTCCCATTCAATTTTGAGCCCTTTTCCTAAGACGCGTTATTTGGAATCAGAAAATGAAGCACATGAAGTAAACTTACCCTTTTTACTGTGGCTAAACTGATATATTTTTTTAATTAAATTTTTCTGCTCTTTTCGATAATTTTTTTGTAAATTTTCTTGATTTTTATTAGGGGGAATGCCCACTGACTAAATCCCACCTTCGTGACTGAGTACCTGGTCTTTAGTAAATCCCATGGACTTAAAATAATGGAATGTAAGAGAAACTAGAGAACTAGGAAATATATTCAAAACTAGCAGAATAACCCGGAGTTATTCGGGTTGAATTGGTTACCTAATTTCCGTTTTCATAAATAAATTATAAATCATATTCATCCCATATACACAACAACTACCAAATTCTAATAAAGGTACACAATTGCTAAATACCTATTTCACAAATGTAAATAAATATCATGTTTAATATTTTACATTTTTGTAGAATTTAAATATTGAATAAGAAGTCTCTAGAGTGCCAATGTTACCCAGAATGCATAGAATAGTTCAAAGTATGCATTTAAATGCCTTGTAAATCATTTTAAAACAAAAGCGTTTCCCAAAATTATCTAACAATATAATTACAAATGTTTTTAAAACTAATTAAACCATTAATTACCTTGATTACACTTATTGAACGAAAAACATCAAATTGAAAAAAAATTCAGAAATACATCTTAAAACAGATTTCATTAAACCTTCGAACCAAAGTAACGAATGAATCTGTTTTTTCACTAGATTCTTGGAATGTAAGGTACACAAATTTAAAAAAACAAACGATTAAAAAATACCAAGGTTGCCATATTAGCTACCAGTCCTATTTTAAACGTTTTGTTCTGTATAGTTTAATTCTCTTGATCGTCTGTCCGAAATATTCAGAATTTTTTTTATATCTCGTAAAGAAAAATGAGGCTTGAAATAAATAAACTATTAGAATTTAAATTCCGTAGAAATAGTTTTGGAAAAATTTTTGATATTTCAACAGCACTGGTAAAACAATCCAAGTAATTGCAATACTCAATATACCTAACAGCTACTCCAAAACTATCAAATTATGGTTGATTTAAATATAGTAGTATGATCAGATGTTTTAACACGAAGCTTACCTAAATATGTAAGCAAAAAATGTTTAAATAATGCATTCACTAAAACAAAATCTGGTGTATCAAATATAAAACATTAAATTAAAATATATGTATTGAAAATAAATTTTACGTGATACTTGTACAAACAGACACAAAATCAAACTTAGAACAGGAAGACGAATAGACAGATTTACGCAACCAAGTTCAGTCAGTAAATGAATGTAAAAACTCACGATATACAAAGTTTCATGAAAATATATTCAACCGTTTGAACGTAGCACGGGCACATACATACATACAGACAGACACCAAATGCGCAGGAGACCAATTTTGCATCAGAAGGGTCCAAAACGGATAGAAAACTTGAAATGGGTCGAAAATATTCAATGTACATACAGACACTCCATTCTTATTTATATAGATTTGCAAAACTATTCATCATGTGATTTTTGATGAGAGCGAAACCCTTTTACATAGTAAACAAGTTTAAAAGCATGCTTGATCGAGATCTAAATCTTCCCCTGAGAACGAATGTTGCATACAAGAGTGTGTATGCAACAGGGAAATATTTTTGGTGAAGAGATCGCCATATTGGCGAGCTTGATTGTTGACAAGTTAACCAGTCGCCCAAATCCAAGTTTTAAATTTTACAAATTATCCCTCCTAATGGTTTTGACGATATTTCTCGTCCATGAATATCTGACTAATTTTTCTAAAGATGGGATATCTCGTCATCAAAATATTGCCGCTTTTTGTTGATGACGAGATCAAGATCTGATAATTTTTCTTTCAATGACGAGATATCTCGTCCATCAATATCTGTCAGTTTTGCTAATGACGAGATACCTCGTCGAGATAACCACCAGGAGGGTTAATAGCAATTCAATTTCAAAGCCATCGACAGGAGTATCATTGGATGTTAACCCTCTCGTGGTTGTCTCGACGAGATATCTCGTCGTTAGCAAAAATGAGATATTGATGGGCGAGATGTCTCGTCATTGAAAGAAAACTGACCAGATCTTAATGGACGAGATATCTCGTCATTAGAAGAAAACTGACCAGACCTTATTCTCATTCAGCAATATCTTAATGACGAAATATCTCGTCATTAACAAAATTAATCAAATCGTAATGGCCGAGATATATCGTCGAAACCACTTGGAGGATTAAGGCGAACAGTTCGTGAGGATACCGAATGCTAATTCTTTACCAATTCTACGAGGTAACTACCGGAAGCGTACACGCAAGCCTTTTCGCACCAACCCTTTACTTCCGGGGCAACAATGCATTCTTCACAATAACCGAAGTTTAAGGGGAGAGCGAGATTTCGATGACACCACACCACACGGCGTATTGACGCAGGTGTTACCCAACGTAAAAGTCGACGACCTCTTCATATGCAAACTTTCTCTGATCACGTTTTCTGCATTTAGGATGTCGTTTCGCTATTTCTCTCTCTTTTCCTTTCGGTGGGTTTTTGTGTCTCGGATTACGAAGCGTCTGACCCAACCGGCAGCGAAGCAATAAAAAAAAATTAACTTCGAAAACAGGCATTTCGAAAATTTTGTTTGCTAATGAACGAAAACAAACGCAAGCGATCTCGAGTTGCGCAGCCGAGTTAACGAAGAGAACGCTCAGAAATAGTAAATTTGGAATTGTTCTTTTTATTATTATTACCTTTTCCGGTGTGGCAATTTGTTGCAAGATATCGTTTGCACGTGACGTTTATTGCAAAAGTTGAATTTTACGCTTTTAGAATTTTTCGAAAATTGTGCGTGAAATGTTACGTACCTTCTGGAGAAAAATGGCATGACTCAGAATGATTTTTTTTTCATATTTTCAATAAACGATTCTATTGAACTAGAACAAATCATGGAATTCAAATCAGGAAATAAATATATACTACATATGACGAATTAGAATTCTGCGAATTTCAAATTGATAAATAAAATAGGTTGAAGGACTTTCAATCTATTTTGTATAACATGTAAAATTTAAATTTTTGGATTATGTCGCTTTACCTAGAACGATTGATTTGTTCTTTGTTTTTTTTTATTTAAATTCACAGAGCACATTCACAATATTTACCGGCTACATCTATTCCATAAATAATCGAAGTACTATCTTAGCTTTAACAGTTTGATGAATGAATTCTACAAACTCAAAATTCATAAAAAAATAGACTGAAAGATTTTTGATCTTCTTTTGTATCTCCTGTAAAATATATAATTTTGAGTTACATCGATTTTCCGATAATGTGCGATTTATTCTTTTGTCTTTTTATTTAAAATCAGAGGACGCTCAAAATATTTACCGGCATACATCTACTCCGTAAATAATTGAAGTATCTTAGTTATAACTGAGAAAGAGATGCTAGTTCATTAAAGAGTAATTGATTTCAGAAATGTAAAACGGACTGCCATTTGATTGATTGAGATCAGATTTTATTTAAATTAATGTAGAAACTTTAAAAGAGGGAAATCGAATTGATGAGAGAAACTGAAAAGAAACTCATAACATTTCATTAGATTTGAGAAGTAGGTTTGTCAGAAAATACCAATTTGAATTCTGCCTATCTTCTATTCTATTGCTATATCTGTGCCAGTTTATTAAAAAGATAGAACTGAAAGGAGCTGTAAGTGGTTGAGATAAGAATTCATTACAATTAGTGAAGAAACTTTAAGAGGGAAATCGAATTTATATGGGGAAACTGAAAAGAAATTTGTAGCATTTCATGAAGTTTAAGAAACAGGTTTTGAGAAGAGAGGGAGTCAAGCAATTTGTGAGTTCTGCCTGTTTTTTTGTGTAGAAACTCAATAAATATTTTAATATTATTCGAAAAAATATTAATGAGTTAGTATGCTATAAGTAATGGAGAATACCAACCATTAAGAATTCGATTTCATTAAAGTTTTAAACGTTTTTAATTAAAAACAATCTCTTGAGTTCCAAAATTAAAAGAAAACATTACGTTATTTTATTAACCCCTTAAAGCACGAGTTTTTTTCAGAAAAACTGGTAAAAAATGATCGAGTTTTTTTTTGACGGAAAATGAATTAAAAATTAATTTATGGTTAACTGTTTACTTTTATGATATTTAACGTAATAAAAATGGATATATTACCTTTTCCACACCAAACAACTGCTTTATAACAAAGAATTCCGGTAAATAAGGGGCTGCGGTGGCCCGGTTGGAAGAGTAACGGACTAGCAACCGAAGGGTTGCGGGTTCGAATCCAGCCAAACACCGTCGTGTACAAAGGGGGCTGGTGCACGTTAAATCTGTCGTGGCCTCAAATGTCCTCACGTTGGCGTGGTGTGGAAGTTTGGAGAGTGGGGTGCCAGCTCAGGTGTTGCCTCGTCATCTGACCGTGGTTCAAAATTACGTGGTGTTGTCCTCGGATCTTTCCCTTTGGGAGTGATCCCGGACCGTCACCAATAGCCCATTGTGTTGCTCCAGTGTGACGTTAATTGAAATACCCCCCCCGGTAAATAAGTTTAATTGTAATCTAGCCTATCTATTTTTACTAGAACGGATCTCAGACAGGCATTAGAAATAAAATAACGCGAGATACAAGAGTGCCCGTGTGAGACACGGGCATGTGCAAATTTGCCGGTAACTTTTGTCCGTGTCAGACACGGACAAATGCGTTAAGTGGTTAAAATAATATTTTTCTTTCAATAACTTCTTTTATTTTGTGAAGCAATTTTTAAATTCATATGTTAGTATAAAATTCTTTCACTAAAAAAGAAGTAAGCATCTATTCTATAAAGGATCAGGATAATTTTCTGTGTACACAATTAACTATTTCTTCTACTTTTCATATTTCATATACTTCACATACTCATATACCAATCATATTTCAAAAAATATTCATGACCATGTTTCTCAATAAAATATTAACCAAACTGATTAATCTATTCAAATTATTTTGCAGGGACTAGGATTAATCTGATGAGGTATAGATTTGTCTAATCATTTTTAATAATAATTGTTGTGGAACACAAACTCTTTCCCGTTGATAAGCAACTGCGCTTGCTCTTTTTTAAATTTTTATCGGCAGCAAGCTGAATAACTTTTTCCTGGAATTTTTTTGTCATATTCAACTATTATTTTGTTAATAATTTATTTGTTAATATGAACTATTTTTGGAATTTAGTGTATCAGAATTCTGGTTGTGATTCTGATGTTTTTCTCTTACTTCTATGGCCTGGCACTTTGAGAGTTCTTGTAAAAAGGCAAAAAATTTGTTTGGAAAGATTAACTAGTATTTTTTAATTGATTAAAACTTTGGAGAACATGAACAGCTGACTTGATGCCATAAGAATCGTTCTCCTGTTCCAGCGAATATTTGTAAGCTCCTTTTTATATATTCTAAACAGGAGATAGTATATTGGTATCCATCTGAAATCAAAGCTCAATAACAATAAACTATTCAATATATCGTCGGCTTAGAGCAGAAACTTATAAGTGACAACTGTTTATGACATTTTTCGGAAATGCGTTTTTTTATACAAGAGCATATTTTTGTGATGATGAAAAATAACATTGTCATTTTGTAATTTAGCATATTGCAATATAATACTATCAAAATGATTAGAATTTTTATTCTTGCCTTAAACACTATTGGTAAGTCTTTTAACGGCTGTGTTGTAAAATTTGTTCAGTTGTCAGTATTGAGTTTCTGTTCTATAAGCCGCGATATCTTCATTAGAATTGAAGATGAAATTTGTACCTTGGTTGAAGAAAGGACCAATGCCCAAATTCGATTATTTGGTAGTTAATTAACGTCGCACTGGAGCAACACAACGAGTTATTGGCGACGGCCCGGGATCCATCCCGAAAGGAAAGATCCGATAACAACACCACGTAATTTTGAACCACGGTCAGATGACGAGGTGAACACCTGAGCAGGCACACCACTTTCCAAACTTCTATATCACGCAAACGTGAATTTGAGGCCGCGACAGATTTAACATTCACCAGCCCCGTGTACACGACGGTCTTTGGTTGGACCTAGTTTCGAACTCGTAACCCTCCGGTTGCTAATCCGTTACTCTTCCAACCGGGCTACCACGGCCCTCTCGATTGTTTGGAGTTATGCCTACAAACACTTCAAGGTAATATAATAGAAAAATATGTGTGACAATGTCTTTCTCTCAATACATTAGGAAATAATCAAAGCATTGGATAATATTTTTTGTATGCTGTATTAAAAAATATAAATTACTAAATCAGTTGTTACCAAAAACTTGCAAAATGGACATTGGCTAATTTTTCACCAAGGTACAGAAATATTTATAGCTGAGTCTTTAAATTCACAATAAAAACAGGACGTTTTTAATATAGTGATAAATGAGAACGCTATTTCATCAGAGTCATCAGTGTAGATCTTTTAGTTAGGAAGCCCCATACGGCCATGAGGAAAACAACCGTGTTGTCTTCCTTGACTCGTTCCTAGAAGATTATTACAGTGCTGACCTGAATTGAAAGAGATTTCTAAGAACCTCGAGAAATATACACACATGACTGAGCAATCGATGTCCGAGTTATGAAATTTTGCTTTCTCTGGATGTTTCTTCCTTAAAGTCTCCAATATTATTTCCTAAATGCATTCCATTTGGGACTTTAGGGGCAAAAATAATTTTCTGACGGAGCACAGAGTTGATTTGAGGAGGTTTTAGAGAATTGATTATTTGATTTCTTTTCTGGTTTCAATACCTTTAAAAGGTTTCAAATGATGCACCGTTTCATTAAATGTACAGTAAATTAATATGGAATAATCAGTGATGGAGTAATAATGGTGTAATGTATCGTGTAATATATGGTGGAATAATTAGTCCTATGAGCAGTGGTGGAATTATAGGTATAAGGAATTAATTGCTACTTATGTGGAATTAACTACTACTTATACTCTACATTGTGTTGGTTGGTTCAAAACTGGGTAAGGTACGCCGTAAGTAAAAACATGACTTTAATAAAAAATAACATTAGATAAAACAGTAGTGAAACTAAACATCATGATGATCGGTTAGCTACCAACACAAGTAAAAGGAGTAGCTTCTCTAATCGCTCGATCTCAGCTCTCTTATTGCTGAAAAAGAAATCAAGCGCAGCGCGCACAAGCAGCACAACTGAAGAAACGAATATTGAAATTTAGCATTGACTGATGCCACTACAGAATAATGATGGAATAATCAGTCCTATGTGTGAGCAGTGAACCGATATATTTCCTAAAAGAATTTTCTGTGAGAGAATTGTGTTTTAGAGTATTGGTTATTCGATTTGTTTTTCTATTGCCGTACTTTAAAAATGTTTCAAATGATACACCCTTTTATTAACCCTCTCGCTGCGCATCCCGCGATTTCCGCGGGCAACGTAGAAGTAGCAAAATTTGTGCAGCCCGCGATTTCCGCGGTGATGCATTTTTGCCGTCTATTTAACTGTGCAACCCGCTCTTTTCCTGTTCATTGTTTCATTTTGGCTTTTCTGTGATGTTTAATTGTTTATTCAAATCTGGGTTAACAGATGGCTTTAGATGTCCACATTTCTGCGAAATATACGAGCATTTTTTGCAGCATTTTGCGCGCTCTTTTCAAAGCTCAAAACACATCTGGCAGGAAGCGTTTCGCGAGTGATAGAACCTACATTCCTGACAATATTTCCGACACTAATAGCAGTCCTGACTCTGATTTCAAGTATATTGAAGATAGTTATAGCGAAACTGATGAGAATTTCTCGGATTCCTCTGCGGATAGTGATTTCTAATAATTCTTCATTTCTAATAAATGTTTTGTAAGTATTTTGCATATTTTCATTAGTATATACGTTTTACCTTTGTATTTCATAAAATAAATCATAATTTAACCAAGATTAATTTTCAAAATTTTGCTTTTATATGATTATTCTTCAATTTCAATATTCCGACAACCTTTTTTATGATCTAATTCTATATTGAAAAAAAACTCTTTTACAAAAATTTTTTGTATATTTTAACTCTAAAATATATGTAGATGAATGACGAGATATCTCGTCGACAACCTCAGGAGGGTTAATGACCTACCTTTTTACGAGCGCTCGGACTTGCGACCAGTCCCCAGCGCGTATCGCTTAAACTCAATCACATGGTACTATCGCCAATTGGGGATAATTATGGAATTTGGTAATCCGTCATAGGCTTATGCTTTGTTCGGTTAGCAAAAAGAACTAATAGTAGTGGTTGGTTTGGGTTTTGTTACCTACTGTTTAGATTACATAAAAAGGACTTAAAAATATTCGCTAGAACTACTCTTGTCTTCAAAAGTTTTAATCAATTCACAAATACTAGTCAATCTTTCCAAACAAATTTAATTTCTTTTTCGCAAGAACTTTCAAAGTACTGGACTACAACAGCAACAGAACATCAGAAACGCTGCCAGAATTCTGATACGTTAAAATTTCAAACGATCAGAACAAAACTAGAAAACTATAAACTGCAAAAGATTACGAATATAATGGCATAGCAAGTTCTGAAAGGAAAACAAACTTGCATAACCCAAAAGAATTCCAAAGTAAAATTATTCAGCTTGTTGCCGATAAAAAAATTCTGAAAAAAAACAAGCGCAGTTGCTCAGCAACGGGAAAATGCTTTGTGAGTCTCAGGTTCTAAGGCGTATGGTCCAATAATGTGAAAACAGTGCCAAGTGCAAGAGAACAAATAGTAGTGATATTCTCAATATGACATTCTATGACAGATAAGCCCGGTTGGAAAAAGTGACGGATTAGCAACCGAAGGGTAGCGAGTTCGAATCCAAGCAAAGACCGTAGTGTACAAAGGGGCAGGTGTACGTTAAATCTGTCGTGGCCTCAAATGTCCTAACTTTGGCGTGGTGTGCAATTTGGAGAGTGAGGCGCCATCTCAAGTGTGACTTCATCATCTGACCGTGGTTCAAAGTTACGTGGTGGTGTTCTTGGATCTTTCCCTTCGGGTTTCATCTCAGATCTTTGCCAATGACCCGCTGTGTTGCTCCAGCGCGACGTTAATTAAAATACTAACTACCTATGGCAGATACACAGATGCATTTGACAGTGTTCGATCCTAAAATCATTGACAAGGCTTTCCCAAATTTAATCGGTGGACACCAAATAGTTGTTAACAAATAGTCCGAATTCGTCAAGAATAAGCAAATCTGTCATCGCTCAGCATCGTTAGGAATTTTCTCATTAGTTTGCAAACAAACGAAAATCAAATCACCATTATCTGTTCTCGAGACAAACATGGAGAATCTATCATTCTATTTTTACCTTATCTAACACGGTAGTGAATCATACTAGTGCGTAGTCGTCATTCCACATAGTCTGGAAGGGCTTTATTAAAATAAAGCTAACATCATTCAAAGATAACATTTTTGAGATTTCCTCTTGTTTAGTTTTAAACTGATAATGGTGTTTATGCAACGTCTTAAAGAAATGTTTTCTTTTTGTTTCCCAAATATTTTCAATCTTATCCGTGTCTTTCATTTTCTTATTCCCGCTGTATTGCTCCAGTGCGCCGTTAATTCAACTACCTATCTATGAACAGATCCCACCTGCAAAGCAATTCATGGAAACTGAGGTATCCCGATACAGGAGAGCGAGAACTTTCAGACGACGGCTATACTTCTCTGTATTTTCTCCTTTTTGCTGTGGCGAATTCTTCTGTATTGTATTGTAGTAGGTTGTGTTTGTGTTGTATTTAGTCTTCTAATTGTATCTTGCTCTGAGCATTGGAAATAAAATAAATAATTGGCCAAGATATGTAGGTAGGAAGTGAATTAATGTCGCACTGGAGAAACAACGGGCTATTATCGACGGTCCGGGATCGATCCCGAAGGTAAAGGATCTGACATCACCTCGCCATTTTGAATCCCAAGGTGAGATGACGAGGTCAACACCTGAGCTGGCTGTCTACTCTCCTAACTTCCACACCACGCCAACGTGAGGACATTTGAGGCCACGACAGATTGAAAGTGCACCGGCCTCTACGAACACGACAGTCTTTGTCTGGATCGAGTTTCGAACTCGCAACCCTCCGGTTGCTAATTCGTTGCTCTTGCAACCGCGCTACCTTTGGCGTGGTGTGGAAGTTTGGAGAGTGCGGTGCCAGCTCAGGTGTTGCCTCGTCATCTGACCGTGATTCAAAATTACGTGGTGTTGTCATCGTGTCTTTCCCTTCCGGATAGATCCCGTAAGCCCGTTGCTTTGCTACAGTGCGACGTTAATTAAAATACCTACCTAACTACCTGCAATTGGGCTTCCACGGCTCAGTATAAGTTGCGAAACTGTTCTACAGTTTGACAACTTATACGATGTACCGGTCGGTCTGGCATCCCCCCATCTGGAATTCAGATCTGCCTCGACTGCAAAACAAGTTGTCAATACCTAAATTATCTCGGGCCCTCCATGAGAAGAATGCAGACGGGCCACCCCCAGGAAAACACTTGTTTACAGTTCTGTGGAAGCCCGGGCCAGAAAGACATTACATCTGTCCTCGGGTCGGGAAGCTGTGAAGGTTACTCATGACCTTCCGTTGCAGATGGGGTGGAAACACCGGGATTAACATTCCAAGACTGAGACGAACTCCCCCTCAAAAGATGAGTAGATTGAAACCACGAAAGGAGCAGTCTCATCCTTCAGACTCAGATTTTGGCGAGCCTTCTGGCTCCTTGGCAGATTCGATTGTTAACAGCTGTGCCCTCATATTTCTCAATTAATCTTATGTGTAAATAATCTTAAAATTTCTGTATTCTAAATAAATATTTTATAATATGTCATATTTTTATAATATGTCATATTTTTTATAATATTTTATTAATTATAATATTTATAATGTGTAATTCATAATATGTAATTTATAATATGTATTTGAAAAAACGTATAATATTTTATAATATGTAAACAGTCATAAGCCTAATTAGAGACCGGAAACGTTACAACGAACAAAGGTTGAACATTGCATAATTTACTTCGACCATTTTCCAAAACGCATGACATCGGAACGTGGTTTCGATTTCCAGTACCAATCCAACGAACCATCAAACACATAACTTGCAGAAATCCCTCCATGTCTTGTCACCAATAGCCCGTTGGGTTGTTCCAGTGTGACGTTAATTAAAATACCTACCTACCAACACGTCTCTAGTCAGACAGTGGGTTTCATGTGGGAGCACCGGAGTGTTGGAAAACAACAAAAAGAACGTACAAAAGGAGACTGAACAGACGAAAAAGGGAGCGCAAAGCTGCGTGTCAATTGCAGGAGCGTTTAAAAGCAAATTGGGAAGTTTTTAGTGGCAACGCGAGCGCTGACAAAACTCCGTCGAGTTTTGCAACACGTGACCGGTCATGTGATAATTCCGTGCTCCGAGAGTGATTCATTCGTGCTTTCAAGCGACCTTCACCTTCATTCCATTATTTCCTCGCCTCTTGACCGAATAAGGCGATCTCGCGCTACACCCCCACCCCAGTTTTGTTCTGCAGCCGTTGGTTCTCGTGGTTCTCGAACAATTATTCGCGATCCCGCTGTGGATCACCCCTGATCCATTCGTTTTTCATTGAAAACAAGTTTCGGTTGGCGTCATACATCGAACCGAATTCAAAGTATATAAGGGACCGCGGTAGACCATTTGGTTGATTGGTTTTGGGGTTTTATGGCTCAAGGGCCATATTTGGCCAGATAGCCCATTTGGAGAGACCGGATTAGGAACCTAAGATAGCGAGTTCGAAACACAATCCAACCAGAGACCATCGTGCATGTGGCGACTTAAATCTGTCGTAGCTTCAAATGTCCTCATGTTGGTGTGTTGCATGGGGTGCCACCTCAAGTTTGGAGAGTGGGGTGCAACCTCAAGTGTTGACCTCGTCACCTGACCGTAGTTCAAATCGGATTATTCTCTTCGAGATTGATCCCGGACCGTAGCTAATAGCCCATTGTGTTGCTCCAATGGGACGTTAATTAAAAATACCTACCATACGAATTAGTGTTGACTACTTAACTCACATTTATTCGAAATTTTTTGAAATTTTTATAGGGGACGTGCTGGATTTTCGTATTAAAAAACATTCAAAGTAACTTCATTTTTCCAAAACGTACAGGTGGTAATGGTAATTAATTAACGTCGTACTAGAGCAACACAAAGGGCTATTGACGACGGTCCGGGATCAATCTCGAAGAGAATAATCCGAGGACAACACCATGTAATTTTGAATCACGCCAAAACGTACAGGAAAGACGTTCCGTCGAAGAAACAGCCGCCGCCTACATTTAGCTTGACAGAAAATGTCCCTTATATTCAAAGAAAAGGCATCAAGTACGAAAAATTCTAAGAGGGAGGTATTCTAATTAACGTCACACTAGAGCAACACAACGGGCTATTGGTGACAGTCCGGGATTAATCCCAAAGGGAAAGATCGAGGATAACACTACGTAATTTTCAATCACGGTCAGATGACTAGGTCAACTTCTGATCTGGCACCCCATTCACCAAACTTTCACACCACTCCAACGTTAAGACGTTTGAGGCCACGACGGATTTAACGTGCACCAGCCCCCTTTGTACACGGTCTTTGACTGGATTCGAACTCACAACCCTTCGGTTGCTAGTCCGTTATTCGTCCAACCGGGCTACCACGGCCCTTGCAAATGCCTGTGAGGAGCTCTTTATGTAAAGCTAATTGCAGGTGGCGATTGTTTCCTGTACGTATTCCGAATATGACGTCTCTTGGTTTGTTTATCAATTACGAATTCAGCACGTCTCCAATGCAAATTTCGAAAAATGATTTTGGTTGGTTTTTTGGGTTTTATGGCACAAGGGCCATATTTAAAAAATGATTTTGAAATTAATGTCATAGTTAATTGTTCAACTGGCAATTAGATTACACTCTAAACGTCGCCAAAACGGCGATAAACTACATTTTAAGACAACCTCGATTTGTGCGAGAGCATTTGAGGGAACAGAAATAAAAATTTCACATTCCGTCTGGTTTGCTTGTTTGCACTGATAATTCCTCTCGTAGAGCAGAAAAGCGTGATCAAAATTTATAATTTGTATTTCTTTTTTCGTACGTTATGTCTGGAATTTTTTCGATTCATTGCCTTGTCTCTTTTTGTTTGCCACATAGCCAAAAGAATACAATTAAAGATAAATACATAAATTTTATGAAAACAAAGTAGGCATTTTTTACTTAACTTCGCACTGGAGCTACACAACGGCCTATAGGCGACGGCCCGGGATCAAACTCGAAGGGAAATATGCGAAGACAACACGTAATTTCGAACCATGGTCGGATGACGTTGAAAACAAGAAAATTAGAACATTAATAAAAATCGTTTGTGAAACAATCAAATTTATACTTTTAAATGAATATTTATCGGTCTATGCAAAATAAAGAATTTCTACTTTTGAATAAATTACGTTTGTTAAAATATATTCCTGGTATTTTACTCAACAGATTATTGCATGCACTAAGAGTACTTTGTTATAATAGAAGAAAGTTTTCTAACCTTCCTGATTTTCTTTGTATTAGTTTTCCCTTCAATATGTAGAGCCGAGGTAGTCTGGTTGGAAGAGTAATTAGCGACCGGAGGGGGGCGAGTTCGAATCCAACCAAAGACCGTCGTGTACGTGGGGTGGGGCTGGTGCACGTTAAATCTGTCGTGGCATCAAATGTCCTCACGTTGGCGTGGTGTGGAAGTTTGGAGAGTGAGGTGCCAGCTCAGGTGT
Source organism: Meta bourneti (assembly GCA_933210815.1). Taxonomy (NCBI): domain Eukaryota; kingdom Metazoa; phylum Arthropoda; class Arachnida; order Araneae; family Tetragnathidae; genus Meta; species Meta bourneti. The sequence continues at coordinate 75,161,637 of OW119931.1, forward strand.
GACCTCGTCATCTGACCATGATTCAAAATTGCGGGGTGTAGTCCTCGTATCTTTTCCCTTCCAAATTATCCCGGACCGTCGTCAATAGCCTGTTATGTTGCTCCAGTGCAACGTTAATTAAATGCCTACCTGACGTTTACAAGACAATTACAACTACCTTATTTCGCCTACACAAGAAAAAAGTAATTTATTTGTTTGCCTTATGGATTTATTATTTAACGTATTGATGTTCATTATATTTTATTCATTATCATCATCACTATTTTTTCATTATGTTAAAATGTTATATTTTGTTATTGCATTATAACATTTAAACAAATTGTCTTGTTTAAATCATTATTCAATGATAGATTAACGCTTAGCCTTGAACAGAAACGGTGAATTTATTTTTATCTCTGTATACGAACGAATATTTCATGTGTTTTCGTGAAACGTTTTACCATCTTCAATAGCGTCCACTTAATCTATGACGTCATTAAATTGATTTGTATCTCCAGCGGAAAATCACAGCCTTAAGAAACTTCAGAATAACATAACCGCCACATGCTATAACGCACCATGGGAAATGTCCTTGGTATTGCTCACACAGCCTTGTTTATCAACACCGGATGGCTCACAAACATTCCCAAAGCTGAATCCCGGCAAAACCGACCTCTTGTGTCAATACATCTTGTGATGTATCAATACACTGAAGCACATCCCAAACATTCAACACAAATGAATGTCATACATGGCTCCAAATACGCGGTAACCATTGCTGAGCTCGTAAAGCGACTCAGAAATACAACGCATGTTTGCGTTTGCAGTGGTAGCAGGTGATTCTATGGAGCATGCTTTACACCATGTGCTCTGCAAGTGTCTTTATATATCTCTTTCTTGATGTGGAGTAGATTAAACGCTTTTTTATTGGAAAAAGTAAGGTTGAGGGTTTATTGTCAAGGTCTAAAAAAGGCGAGATACAGTAATACACTCAGTGAAGAGATAAAATAGCAAAAAGGTATTGTAGGATTTGACAACATAAAAGCAACATTTAAGGGTAAAATGAAAGAACAAAAAGTTATTCCATAAAAACAGATAATAAACATGTTGATCAACAACATCGACTATCATGGTTGGGTTTTATGGTGCAAAGGCCTTATTTCGCCTACGCAAGAAAAAAGTAATTTATTTGTTTGCCTTATGACTTATTATTTAACGTATTGATGTTCATTATATTTTATTCATTATCATCATCACTATTTTTTCATTATGTTAAAATGTTATATTTTGTTATTGCATTATAACATTTAAACAAATTGTCTTGTTTAAATCATTATTCTGCCCATTTAGTTATTTTTAACATGTATTAATTACTTCAATTGCTATTTATGTTTAATTGTTTTCTCTTATGATTATTATTTAATTGTCTTATTTATCATTGCTGTTAATTATTTTTCATCATCGTAATTTCTGTATTCTATTACCATGTTTCCTTCGCTTTACATCTAATTAAGACATTTTAAAATAAACAAAATATGTAATGTTTAAATAAATTAATCTAAAAAAACTTACGTTTCGTAGATTGTCGGATTAAGAACGAAACATGGCTCCACAAATGAACATAGTGTAAAACTCTTTATATGTAACACAAATATTTTATGAATTTACGAGGATTAAAGTGGTTCCTGTTATTTCGAATATCTTTCAAAGCTGAATTATTTTAATTAGAAGACAATCAATGATGTAATTAGAAGGCAAAGCCAACTAAGGGTTCGCAATCTCGATTTGAGTAGAGATAATTCGGATAAAATGACAATTTGCGTATTAATTATCTATATAAACATTCATTAGGAGTGTTTTGGACACTCAATTTTGAAAAAAAATCAAAGAAAAATTACTTGAAACTTTTTTTGGTAATATTTTTTATGTAGAACTAATTAGCTTGACTGTCAGTTAATCTTTCTTTTCAGTTAATCCTATTAAGTTTTTTATAAAGCTAAGTTGTGTAACCTAGGTAAGTATTTTAATTAACGTCGCACTGGAGCAACACAATGGGCTATTGACGACAGTCCTAGATCAAACCCGACGGGAAAGATCCGAGGACAGAACCACGTAATTTCGAACCACGGTCAGATGACGAGGTCACACCTGTGAGCTGGCACCCCACTCTCCAAATTTTCCCGCCACGACAGATTTAACAGCCCCCCTTTGTACACGACGGTCTTTGGTTGGATTTGAACTCGCCCGGTTGTTAACCCGTTACTCTTCCAACTGGGCTACCGCGTGTAATTTAGATATAATTTGTCTAGTTAAAGAGTGGTTACCTTAGTTCTAGATAAGTGCTCCCAAATTATTGGGAAGATGGACAAAGATAAAACTGGGTTCTAGAGAATTACTTATAATTATAAGCCGTTTATCGTAGTGTCTTGTTATTTATAATTATAATTGACGGACTTGTCATTTCTTAAGTTTCGTCGGGTTTTTTAAATTTCAAACGTGTTAGATGCGTGGTGGCATCAGTCTATGTATGAAAATAAGTCGCGTGGCTACTGGCAACAGATCAAATTATTTTTTTCTTTCAGTCGTGCTGGCTGCGAATTAAAATATTTTTAGAATACAGCGATCTAGGAAGATTGAGATATTACTTGCAAATAAATGTTAAGCCTCTTTATTTGGAGAAGAGACGCTATGCTGGTAAGCTATTCAGCGTACTATGTTTATTTAATTTTCGATGAAGTTTTATTTAAGTTACTTTTTACCTGCCCTCGTTATTCATTAAACCAGTCGATATCTTCATATTGCTACGAAAATTAACATAAACATGTCCATATACATGGTTTCAATTCTTCTGATTGTGGACAATTGTTGTGTTCGACTGCATCGAGTCTTTCGCCTAGTATAGTTCTGATAACATCGGTTTTCCGAATGACTATTGGGAAGGTAGATAGGTAGGTATTTTACTTAACGTCGGCACTAGAGCAACACAATGGGCTATTGGCGACGGTCCGAGGTCAACATCACGTAATTTTGAACCACGGTCAGATGACGGAGTCACACCTGATCTGGCAACCCACTCTCCAAGCTTCTACACCACGCCAACGTGTGGACATTTGAGAGCCTGACAGATTTAAAGTGCACAAGCCCCCTTTGTACACGACAGTCTTTGGCTGGATTCGAACTCGCAACCTTCCGGTTGCTAGTCCGTTATTCTTCCAACCAGATAACCGCGGCCCAACTATTGGGAAGAATAACGGATAAGCAACCGGAGGATTGCGAGTTCGAATCCAACCAAAAACCATCATGTACAAAGGAGGCTGGTGCACGTTAAATCTGTCATGGCCTCAAATGTCCTCAAGTTGACGTGGTGTAGAAATTTGGAGAGTGGGGTGCCAGGTCAGATGCGATCTCTTCATCTAACCGTGGCTCAAAACTACGTGGTGTTCTCGATCTTTTATCTCGGGTTTGATCCCGGACCGTCGCCAATAGCCAGTTGTGTTGCTCCTAGTGCCGACGTTAATTAAAATACCTACCTGAATGACTATTGGAAAGTAACTATGAATCATCGCACGATACGCTGCCGTTTTCAGTTTGCGTCTGCTTACGCTTGTCCCTGTTTATTAGTTGTTCCTACCAAGTTTTCAGACTGAAATTTTGGAATATCAGCGTCTACAAACTAACTGCATTGCCGATGTTCTTCATATTTTGGTCTAGTTCCAACAGCGTTGAAACTTAGTCTTGTGACTGGACATTTACAATGCATTTCAATTCTGTAGCAACCTGAAACAGGACTTAGATTGATACGAATGCTAATTTTGGACAGCATAAATATGGAACTTTGTAAATAAAAATTGGTAGTTAGTGGTCGAGGACACAAACCATGACATGAATATTTGTTTGGTTGGTTTTGGGGGGTTTTATGGCGCAAGGGTCATATTTTAGCCATACTACGCCAGATGCAAGACATACAATATCATGTAATAGACAGGCACAGTCACAATAAATGTTTTTACTGACACAGGAGAGAATTACACCCAGGGAGGAATGCACCTGGCAACAATCGAACCTGCGCCGCCTACATCTCGAAGGTTGCTAGCGCAGTGGACATACCCACTGAGCCACGACGGCCCCCATGAATACTTGATGTTGGATTGTGGAATAAATGTAGCAAACACAGGAAGTTGAAAGAATTTTTTAATGTGAATACTCAGTTTGAATGATTAAAGTGCAGTTTGATATTAGTTGTCCAATATTAATTGTAGCGTCTTTTGGTGGCTTTCGCATGACATCACTCGCAGTCCTTACTCCACTCAATCTAAAGTTACACTGGCCCAATGTTCGCCCAGCACCGTGGAATTTCGACATATTACGAGCCCCCTTCAAGCGCTCAGTGCGCCTGCGCAATCGGCCTGAAGGTAATATAAAGTACGGACATCCAGCACGACGCTTCTGAATGTTTCTTCTAGTTCTGAAATCATAAACCAAAACATTGTAATGCTCGACATTTTTTTGTAATGCTCGACTTTTCATGCTTGCCTCTAGTACTGTTCCGATTTTAGAGACGTATTCACATCAAAATATTTTTCCTTTTCAAATAGGTTCAATCTTATTCAATTTTTCCTTCATTTCTATTTTGAAAGAAATTAAATATTGTCTAGCAAACATTGACTTTTTACTCCTATATCTGTATCAGATTTATCTACTTTTATCTTTTATTTTCTATATCTGTATCAGATTTTATGTCACAATTTTGTTTACTTCCCGAACGCAATTTTTATTTCTCCAAGATTAAAATCTTACGATGAACTCATCCAATAATATCTGAAAATCGTCGCCAGTATATCATGTGAAGATTTCGTATTGAAAGGCTTTTATCTTTAGCTCTGATCACCAAACCGGTTTTATAGTGGGAAATAATCCATCTTTTATTATGATAAATATTGATTTCACCAAGATTTATGGATTTATTGTGAAACAAGTGTTGTAAATCCTGGATTCTGTAAACAAATGTTTAGGTTATACAACCATTCAGTAAGGTTTTCAGATACTAATCTTTTCGTAGCCTCTCAAATAACTCCTGTGTTTTTGATGTAGAACTGCATTTTTTAGTCTTTTCTTTACTTTTCTATTTGTTTTAATTGTTACAGAACTTATTTTAATGTAGTCTTACAATTTTGGATTGATATACTAATCCGTTACGGTTTCCATTATATTGTTTTAATTGTGAAAGAACTAGTTAAATCCATGATTTTTCCTTAGATTCATTTGTAATTTTATATCATTTTTGTTATAATTTATTAATTGCATTTCCTATGCGCGTGCAAAATACTAGCGTTGTATCTCATTTAATACTTATTTTTACACTTGCTAGCTGCTCCTAGTATTCTAATAAACTATTAAATGTATTTTAATTTATTCTTTAACTGCAGCTTTAACGGAATGATAAATACATTTTGCATGCAGAAAAAAGTCCCGTTTGCTACTGGGCTGCTCGTTTGTATGTTTTTCTTCTGAGTCATTCGTTGGTAGATATTTTTATGTAATCCGTCTAGAATATTCCATGTAAATTTTCTTTTGCTAAATAAACATAATACTACAACTTTGCTATCTTTTAAATTGTTATGAATGTATAATAATTTTACTAATATATTTCCAAGATACATGCAGAAATGTGCGCAAGAAGAATGTATTGGTATCCGATGCGAGTTTCAGTCGCAAGTACTTCGACAAATTTGTGTTTCGAAAGTGTTTTGCTCAGCCGAAAGCCACCATGACAGCGTACGTTGAATGCCATTGAAAGTGAACTGTTCTCAACGCTTGCGTAGAAAGAGATGAATACGTTTGTTGAACTGATAGCTGGAACTGTATCAATTTTGAGCGGTTGAGGCTCATTTTCACGGAGGTGTCTCCCAACAAACAACAGCTAAGTGCGGAGCCCGAATTGGCACTGCACGTAAATTTTTTTTCCTCGCATTAGTCAAGCACCTTTACGACCAGGCTTAGACTCATACTTTCAACCCTCCAAGTTTTTTCGAAGAAATATCTCGTGCATCTAGATCTGACCAATTTCGCTAATGACATCTCGCCATCATGATGTTGCCGATTTTTTTATGATGACGAGATCAAGATCTGGTCTTCATCTAATGATCAGATCTGGTTTTCTTCTGATGACGAGATTTTCTCGTCCATCAAGATCTGATCAGTTTTTCTGATGACGAGGTAGTGTAGGTTTTACGCACAACACATCTAATGACACTATAATTAATCTTTCTAAAGAATTCATGGGGCCGCGGTAGCCCGGTTGGAATAGTAACGGATTTGCAACCGGAAGGTTGCGAGATCGAATCCAGCCAAAGACCGTCATGTACAAAGGTGGCTGGTGCACATTAAATCTGTCGTGGCTTCGAATGTCCTCACGTTGGCGCGGTGTGGAAGTTTGGAGAGTGGAGTGCCAGCTCGGGTGTGACCTCGTCATCTGACCGTGATTCAAAAATGACGTGTTGTCCTTGGTCTTTACCTTCGGGTTTGATCTCGTACCGTCGAAAATAGCCCATTGTGTTGCTCGAGTGCGACGTTAATTAAAAAGTGCCTACCTAAAATATACCTAAAGAATTAATAGATTCTTTCAACTTTAATAAAGATTTTATTGGTTCTGTTATTTGGAATAGAATCTTTGGAACGATTCTATTGGCCCATTCTGTAATTACGAACTTAACTTCAATATATACTCTTAATACACGATCCTGTAATAGTCATTGTTTCATTTTAATAACAAGCGATGTTTTAACTCTTCAAGGGGTTTTGATGAGATATATCGTCCACGCACACATCAACATCTGACCATTTTAGCTAATGACAAGATCTCAAGATATTGTCAATTTTTTTATGACGAGATCAAGATGTGGTCAGTTTTCCTTTAGTGACGAGATATCTCGTCCATGACAATCTGGTCAGTTTTATTAATTCGAGATACTTCGAGACAACCATCAGGAGGGTTAGAGGAACGGCGGACTTTTAAAACAAACTTTCAAAGTTATCCATTTGTTATAAACTTAACAAGGACTGTTTAGTTTGTTTTCTACAAAAAAGCCTAAAGCTGATTAAAAAATATTCAGTTATGTGGCAATTTTATTGCATAATTTAGGAGGTCAAACATTTTGATAAATTCGCAAAATTGATTGGTCCCATTCGCATTAATTTTCCATGTGTTGTCAGTATTTTAATTCACAAAATAGTTTGTGTACATATAAAACAATATAATTCCAGTTGGCAAATGTGTCATTCAATTGTAAACCATTAAAAAATTATCAAAAACACCTAAAAGTTTGTAAAAAAGAAACATAATTGTAAACCAAAGTTTTGAAGCTTGACGAAATTTCCAATTGCACATACAGCATATTTCAAGGAGTATCCACAAAAACTTACTGCGCTAGCAACCTTCGAGTTGTAGGCGGCCCAGGTTCGGTTCCTGTCAGACGCATCCACACTGGGTATATTTCTCCCTTCTGTGTCAGTAAAACTTTCATTGTGTGTATGTCTATGACTTTATATTTTATGTCTTGCGTCTGGCGCAACATGGCCAAAATATGACCCTTGCACCCTAAACCCAACCAAAAAAATTTCAAATAATTCAATCAAAATTATTCAGGGAACAGTTTGAAATCTGTAGAATGTCAAAGTTTCAAACGGACAATTTCCAATTCCAAACGAAATGCCTGTCCAGTTTTCGCTTCCACTCACTAGCCGTTGGAAACAGAATTCCGATTTAAAAATTCACGACATAACTGTCCCTAGTACCTTGTCAAAACGGCTCTGAATTCGAATTCACAACACACATTTTGAATTTTTACGATCACCGGAGAACATTTGCATTCGAAAAATGTCCGCGAACACAATACAGGCTGTTTATAAATAAGCGAAACGTAGTACGAGAGTAGCCATACAAGACAGGAAAAACTAATACATCAGAGCAAGATTGTAATTTATTGTTCAATCAGAAACACAAAAAGTACGAGAGCTCCAGCAATCAAAGCGTGTGGAACGATTGCGTAGTACTTTGCTGCAAGCGATTTATTGCAGCAATTATTTAAGAGGTTTTTGCGCTGCGAAATGATAAATATTCTTGCATTCGGATCCATGCTGTTTTTTACTATCTGTGTTTTAGGCTGGTCCATAGCATGCAAAACAACGAAGTAAAAAATTTAAATTACGACTCTCGTTAAATTATTCCAAGTGCACTTAGACGAGTTGGAAAAGAAAAACATTTACTTGACCTTGGAAGGACACCATGTTCGTTCTAGCCTCAAAGGCGATGCCATTCGAGCGTTTGAAATGATGTTGAAAATTTTTGCTTTTTGTTTCGAAAATAGGCAAGAAATTCGAGTGGAAAGATCTGGGGATTGTATAAACTGTTCTTTTCTGGATTGTGTTTTGGAACATTCTTTTTGTTTTTCCTTGCTCTTTTAAACAGGAAATAAGAATACGTGGCTATGCGTTTTCGGAATTTGTGCTGCTTTTAAAGCGTTCTTCCGAATCGGATTTCCTGATTTATTTTAATAAAACTGATCAAAAATATCTTTCTGTTTGTATAATTTTTATAATAAAAATATTTTAGAAGCAGTTCAAAATTGTCTCATGAAGGATGAGAACGACTTCCATGAAAAATATTTTTACAATTTTATGAAAGCACAGTTAATGTTCATCACCCTTTCGGGCCGCGGTAGCCCGGTTGGAAGAGCAAAGGACTAGCAACCGGAGGGTGAATCCAACCAAGACCATCGTGTATAAAGGGGGATTGGTGCACGTTAAATCTGTCGTGACCTCAAATGTCCTCACGTTGGCGTGGTGTGGACGTTTGGAGAGTGGGGTGTCAGCTCAAGTGTGACTTCGTCATCTGAACTGGTTGTAAATTACGTGGTGTTCTCGAATCTTTCCCTTCAGGTTTGATCCCGGACCGTCGCCAATAGCCCGTTGTGTTGCTCCAGCGCGACGTCAATTAAATGCCTACCCACCTAGGTTTGAGTTAAAATATAACTTAATACATTCTTTCCATATTTCAGAGCTCGGCCTAATATGGCCTTCACGCCATGAAACCCAACCAACCATATTTCGGAACATAATATCACAATTCAAAACATCATTATTTTTTCACACAAGAATACCAAAACTGGAAAAATTGTCATACAGTATCTATTTATCAGTGATTTAATCCTCTGACTTACGAGATTTCCGAGTAATGTAATATGCCTTTTACCTCACAACACATTGATGACTAAATAATTATATCTGTTGTGTAAAAGAATCCATGGATTCTTTCAATCTTTAGAAAAATTCTATTGGTCCTTTCCTTAGAACAGAATCCCGTTCGGAATGTTCTACCGGTTCTTTCTTGGGAAATGAATTCTTTGGAAAAATTTTGTTGTTCTATAAGAATCCTTTGGAAATATTCTATTGTTCCTTTCCTTCGAATAGAATAATTTGGAATAATTTTAGTGCACCTTTCCTTGAAAGTGAATCCTTTGGAAAATTTCTGCCGATCCTTTCCTTGGAATAGAATCCTTTCGTAAGATTCTCTTAAAATTTTTATATTGTCTTTTAAAATATTCGGAAATATTCCATTGCCCCTATTCTAAGTATAGAATACTTTGGAAATATTCTACTGTTCCTTTCCTTAGAATAGAATTCTTTTGAATTATTTTATTGTTCCTTTCCTTGAAAGTGAATCCTTTGGAAAATTTCCGCTGATTCTCTCCTTAGAATATAATCCTTTCGTAAGATTTTCTCCGTACATTTTTTATAATATTCTTTTTTAGAATCGGAAATAGAATCCTTTTGAAATATTCTATTGTTCCTTTCCTTGGAATAGAATCCTTTGGAATAATTTTACTGCTCCTTTCCTTGAAAGTAAATCCTTTGGAAAATTTCCTCTGTTCCTTTCTTTAGAATAGGATCCTTTCGTAAGATTCTCTTAGAATTTTTATAATATTCTCTTTTAGAATGTTCGGAAATATTCCATTGCCCCTATTCTAAGTATAGAATCCTTTGGAAATATTCTACTGTTCCTTTCCTTAGAATAGAATTCTTTGGAATTATTTTATTGTTCCTTTCCTTGAAAGTGAATCCTTTGGAAAATTTTCGCTGATCCTTTCCTTAAAATAGAATCCTTTCGTAAGATTTTCTCCGTATATTTTTTATATTCTTTTTTTAGAATCGGAAATAGAATCCTTTGGAAATATTTTATTGTTCCTTTCCTTAGAATAGACTTCTTTGGAATTATTTTACTGTTTGTGACTACTGATTTTGACTACTGTTATACTACTGTTGACTACTGATGGTTTGGGATTACTGAAAGTGAATCCTTTACTATACATAAGATTCTGTTGGTACAATCCTTTGGAAAGATTCTCTTGGTTGCGAAGGTCAAAACAGATTAAAGTTATGAAGGAAAGACTGCAGGTTGCAAGGTGGTATACACCAGAAGATTCGTTTTTTTAATTTTAACTTTAAAAATCCAGTTTTTTCCAAGTCACTGGCTTATGCTTAAAATCATTTCAGTGAGAAAAATCAGATTAAGCTAATTATTAATTATCTAATTTAGATATAATCAGATAATTAGCATGTCTTTTGAACAGTGATATCTCAAATTCTAATTTGTTCAGAAAGACAATTTCTGTTGAAAATTATTCCTAATATTATTCTTCTTGTTTTGACCCTCCATCAAGTTGCTAGAGGGAATAGGTTATTTTTACAATTGTTTTCACCAAGGAAGTCTAAAAAATCAAGATTTTTTCAGGAATTTCAGCATCTAAAAATCAACTAAAAATTAATTAAAAATTCTGATTGAGGTTCAGAACATCCACTGTATTATATAGATTGTAATGATACAAAAATATTAATTGTTGACTTACCACTGCTTGAACAAAGCATCGTATTGCAAAAACATAGTACTTCAGAAATTGAGTTTCACGTTTTGGAAACATGTTTGCACTAGCGACAGTACTTAACGAAAAACACGTGTAACTAGAAAAGTATTCCAATGTCTTGGTATCGTTTAAAAGCTCTGAAATTGGGAACTATTTTGAAGCAATAAAAACGAAATCGAGAGCTAAATTGTGGACAATAACGCGTCTATTGACGTAAAACCCTGCACTAATAACAGAAAGAGCATGTTTTTTATCACGATCTCATACGTCACGAGGAACTCAGCAAAAGTTATTACAATTTGAAAAAAATTGAAAATTTTAAATTTCACAAATCATACAAAATAGCAACAAAATCATGCATATTTCCGAAAAAATGTGGACATTTAACTATTTGAGAAATAATGCTGGAAACCGTTTCGTTCCGTATCTGGTCTGCGGGCCGGGTAAACCTGTTCCTAGGGCCGTATCTGATCTGCGAGCCTGATACACAGTATAAAATATTCGGAGGGCCATATCTGACCTGCGAGCCGATTAAACCTATCCAAAGGCTCGTATATGGTCCGCGGGCCGGTTATACTTATCTTATTTATCTGGTCTGCGAGCCTGAGATAAATCTATTCATTACAGTTCATATATCATACGCGTACATTCTTTGTCTTTCGCGTACGGCCCTTTTGCGGACATCTGACCCCAACAGGAAAAGTAGCAATTTCTCAAATAGCTAATAACAATAACATTCAAAGCTGCGTTAATTCTCCGAAAATTCAACTCGTGTGTATTCATTCCCACATTAACTAGTTTTTGTGTTAAGATAATTTTATTCCCATATTAACTAGTTTTTGTTAAGATAATTTTATTCCCATATTAACTAGTTTTTGTTAAGATAATTTTATTCCCATATTAACTAGTTTTTGTTAAGATAATTTTATTCCCATATTAACTACTTTTCGTTAATTTATTATTTATTTTAGGTGATTGCACTATAAGATATGCGCTTCGTATTTTGAACCAAATACCAAAGAACTTATCGAAGTCGACATTTTTCCTTTCTCATATATTTCTTTAGTTTCTTATTCCTCCACTTACTGCGTGATTCAAAATTACATGGTGTTATTACTTGGGGATTGATCCCGGACAGTCGCCAATAGCCCGTTGTGTTGCTCCAGTGCGACATTTATTAACTACCTTAACATTAACCACGCCAATCCCTATTCATGATGCGATTGAAAAAGAAAACAGGAAAATAATAAATAATAAAGTAATATTTTCCAACTGAATAGGAATTATATCTATAAATCTTGGTGTATTGAAGGCTCGTTTTTTTCAGACCTTAATTAATCTCTGTTGGAATCGGTTTTTTAATTCTTTGAATGCCTTGACCCTGAACGATTGATTCAGTGACCAAGACATTTCGTGCGAACGTTTATACAATCTCTGAGAACGTCCATTTGTAAATAAAACAAAGTATATTAATTTTCCAATTAAGATTATATTAAATAATGATTGAAGCCACTTTATTTATAAAGTGTAGAGGCCTCTGTTGAAACATTTCTTTGAAATTCAAGTCAGGAGAAGGAATGAAGTATTCTTTAGTACTCATAATTCATGTTGGCTCTATTTTTAAATAGAAGATAATTTTTGTCACCACTTTTTATATAAAGAATTGATTCAAATTTATGTAATTCTACGCGTACTTCTATACTTTTAAAACAATTTCAAATGTCAACTACCCACCTATAATAATAAAGGATTAATTTGCTGTAAGTTAAGGATAAATTTGCTGTAAATGTTCTTAAATAGGTATATCATGCCAAATAACAATGTATGTAATTTATTTAAATATATGTGTGTATGGTTTAGTTTATAAAATCACGCCGATTATATGGAATTTACATAAATTCTAACTGCATATCTATCTTAAAGTTTACGCATTTACACAATCCAATTTTATTCTAAGTGGTTTAAAATTAAGTAGTATTGCTCCCGGACCGTCACCAATAGCCCCCGTTGTGCTGCTCCAGTGTGACGTTAATTAAAATACCTACCTTTTTTCTAACATTCCTTCCACCAATTTAATATAAAAGCATGTTAACGTAATTTTATTGAACTCTCTAAATTTTGATCAAAATTAGTTTGTTATAGTTCCTTTGAAAAACTAATCTCATTTTGTTTCCAAGCACTTGAGCATATCTTCATGTCTGGAAATTAACAACCTAGTTCTAGTTCTACAGAATCGAAATTGGCTTCTTGCCAACGGAGAACAATAGTAGTTATAGGTGGCACAGCGCCCTCTGAAGTGAAAAATGTCTTTACAACAATGTATCAATTTGATAAAACGGTAATTTGATTCGTTCTGGAAAAATCAAGTTCCCATTTTGTTGTCAATATAAATCAGTATTCTACCAGTTTTGTTGAACAAAACTGAAAAAGAAACTTTTTATCTTGCAGGACGATAAATTATCAACTACCATTTATTAACTATAGAACGTTTAACGATGCCAAAATGTTCGAACAGAATTGTATAAATATTCCATTTCTGAGTATCTCTATTCTTAATGACAATAATGATTTCATCAGATTGCAATGTTTTTTGAAAGAAATTAAAAATAACAGTATGAGTAAAAAAAACTTACTTTCGTAATTTATAGAGGATTGATATTTAGTTTTCGCAGAACGATATTTGTGGATATGCATATTACAGCTATTACTCATCGACATTGAAGGAGAGGGTTGATGAAACCTTCTTTTTAAGAATTTTCCTATCTTTTTTATCTGCTTTTCCCTGTTTTTTATAATGCTTTACTTTTCCCATTTTCGAGTTAGAATAATAGTGGAACGGTTCGAATTCAACATTCCACGTGTCAGAACGCTTGTGAAATAAATTATTATTGAAGGTGTGAAAAAACTCATTCAGAGATATTCTGATTCTAGTTCGTCTTTTTAAACAGTACTTTTGAGATTTTTTTAATATATACAATTAGGTTAAGTGTGATTTAAATTTATAGTTAAATTTACGACATATTTCGAAGGAATTTTCCCCATAAATTTAAATTATTCTCTATCATCTTAAAATCAAGTATAACTAAAATTTTTTTGGATTTGATTTTGTTCGTGCGTGCGTGCATGCCAAATAATTATCGTTTGTACGCGCATTGATATCTTGGCACGCGCTTGGTAGGTTGATTTAAGTCGCACTGGAGTAACACAACGGACTATTTAGCGACGGTCTGGGATCAATCCCAATGGGAAAGATCCGAGAACAAGACCTCGTCATTTTGAACCACGATCAGATAACGAGGTCAACGCCTGAGTTCAGTTCAAATATTCCGATTCCTAAACTGAAATGGTGACATTTCTGTTTAAATATTCCAATATTAAAACTAAAATTGTGCAATTTGCTTCAATACAACAGAAATTGGTCACTTTTCACATCACTACAGCAAAAGTAGTGTCACAGATCTGAAAACTGAGTTCATAGCATCAACACACGTTAAATGTTTACTGACAAAGATATGGATCATTTCAAAAGATATATGGTCACTATTTATTGAATTGTTTGCAGAAAAATAATACGTCAATTAAACACAAATAATATTTCTCCAACAGAAAGAGAACGTTTTACCTTAATGAACGTATAATTATTATTTTCCTATATAAAAAAGCAGTAATTTAACATTTAATAGGGTATCAAGTTATTAAGGTAGGACAGTTATTCTTTATAAATATACAGGGTGAGTCTAAATTGTTTTTACAAAATAAGAGGGGTGATAGTACCCATCCAGACGAACAATAATTACCATGGAACATAGGGTCGCATTCCACTCTGAGAGGCAGAAAAGAGTAAAATTAGAATTTTAACAGTGTTGAGAAAGCGAAGGAACGATACCAAAAGTTGCACAATCTGATTTATTGATCAGAGAAAAACTCACAGCAAGTGCTCAAAGTGGCGGCCACGCGTGTCGTTGCACAGTTCACACCGGCGAAGGAATGACTGGCTCTCGAAGATTCGTGGTATTGTGTTTAATTTTGTCTGCGGCAACACCGATTCTCGCTACGAGATCTTCAGCCGAGTCCACAGGCGTCTGGTACACTAAAGATTTCATGTGTCCCCAGAAGAAAAAGTCCAGTGAGTTGAGGTCCGGTGAGCGAGGAGGCCAAGCCACAGGTCCGCCACGTCCGATCCATCGTGCGGGTTATGTGGCATTCAAGAAGTGCCGGACCGTGCTGGAAAAGTGTGCGACGTCAGAGACGATGACTTGTTCATGCTCGACGCGTTTCGACTTTACACTTTTCTGCCTCTCAGTGGAATGCGACCGTATGTTCCATGGTAATTATTGATCGTCTGGATGGGTACTATCACCCCTCTTATTTTGTAAGAACAATTTAGACTCACCCTGTATATATGATTTATGAATGAAGTTATAAGGTAGGTAGTTGAATCAACGTTTCACTGGAGTAACACAACGGGCTCCATAGTCCGGGATCCATCGCCAAGGGAAAGATCCGAGGACAATACCACGTAAATTTTGAACCACGGTCAGATGACGAGGTCATCACCTGAGCTAGCACCCCACTCTCCAAACCTCTACACCACGCCTACGTGAGGACATTCGAGGTCATAAGAGGTTTAACGTGCACCAGCCTCTTGTACCCGGCGGTCTTTGGTTGGATCGAGATTCGAACTCTCAACCTACCAACCCGGCTACCGCGATGCTTAATAAAATTATAAAGTCTATGAAAGAGTATTACTTTATTTTCTAGAAAAGTACATTATCCTAATAGATATACAAACAGTTCATTGAACGCAAATGTGGCACTGGATTGTATTGCAACATATTTAAGAGTTTTGGGCTGGATTTCAAGAAATTTATATCGATTGGTCGTTATAGTTATACAATGTATGCTCTATTGCAGTCTGCGTGTTTATATATTTGTTTTCTTGATTTCATTTCATGAAGACTTGTTACACGTGCTGCGGGTAGCCCAGTTGGAAGAGCAACGCCTAGCAACCGGAGGATTGCGAGTTCGAAATTCGGTCCAACCAAAGACCGTCGTGTAAGTGGAAGCTGGTGAAAGTAAAATTCGTAGTGGCCTCAAATGTCATATTGGTGTGAAAGTTTGGAGACGGGAGTGCCAGCTCAGGTGTGACCTCGTCATCTGACCTTGGTTCGAAATGACGAGGCGTTGTCCTCGGTCTTTCCCTTGGGGATTGATCCTGGACCGTAGCCAATAACCCCATGTGTTGCTCCAGTGCGACATTAATTAACTACCTACCTACCTTGTTGTTATACTATTTGATGTAGTTCTAGTCTCAATTCAGTAACTCGATCGTGCTCATTGTTTAGCAGGAAACACTTTACTTCTCACTCCTTTCAATTTAACGAATTGTTTTTTCTACTACTTTCTCTACAATTTTAAACTCGTTTTTCGAAGAAGCTTTTAATTGGAAGCCGGTCTCTCAGGCAGATGTCGAACAGGTATTGCTTTTGCAATATTTGATAAGCGTTTTGGCGAGACTTTTTTTTCGATTTCGAAATTCGTCGAGACATTTTTAATGAGAGAAGGTTTTATGGCGTGTGGTATGAAACATTACGAAATGCAACGTAAACACGACATTGAAATTAGAGGAAAACGTCGTATTTCAATCTTAAGTCTTGGATATGTTTTGATCGAGAGATTTTTTTTGTCTAGTAGGATATTTCATATTACGTACACACACTATAGCATCGGTTTAGAGCAGAAACTCAATAACTGTCGCAACCTGACCAGACTTTTTGCTGAGAAGCCTTTCGGAGTTGATCCTACACCGTTGCCAGTTGACTGTGTTTATATTATTCGGCGCCGGCGAGGCGCACAAATCTGTTGCGCTTCGAGATGTATATACAGTGCAACTTGGATAATTCGAAGCTGAAGGGACCACTAAAAAAATTCGAATTATCCAAAACTTCGAATTAAAAAAGTTACATCTTTTAACTTAATTTCAGGTCAAGTGAATGCTTGAAAAGATTATTCTGTCAATAAGTAAATATTTATTCGGAAAGATCATGGTATGAAAGACTTAAACATTATATGAATGTAAACAAAATAAGATTTACATTACGTAAGCTACAGTACTGTGACATCTTAAGCGCCCAAGAGTCTAGGATGGCGGGCTGCAGACCGGAAGTTTCCTGTCAAGAGCCCTTCACTACTGCGCTTGCGCATGTGAAGAGGATAAAAAAAACTGTTAGCTCACGGACTCCGTCTAGTTGAGACGTCTTCGTAGCAATTCGGATAAAATTCAATATAAAATTAGGCATTTTGTTTCGCGCGTCCATTGTCAACCCATGTTTTGTCTGTGTAAAAATAAATGTTATTTTTTAATGTCCAAAAAAAGTTTGGATTAATTCGTCGCAGTACATATTACATGTACTGTAGCACACTTAACTTTACATGTACTGTACTTAAACTTCGAATTAAGGAAGTTGAACTTCGAATTATCCACGATTTTTTAACATTGATTTAATGAGAAGTTCAAGGGACTAAGAGAAATCTTCGAATTAACGACGATTTCGAATTAGAGACGTTCGTTTTATCCAAGTTGCACTGTACTTTATTCGGGAAGCGAAAGCAGACGATCGTGAGATCGGTTCAAGTGTAGAACATTAAAAACTAATGAGGACTATCTATGCTTTTTCGTTTGACATGTCGGGAGCCATATGTAAGTTTCTACTATAAAATTATTTTTGATATAATTAGCTGTAGTTTACTCTCTCCAAAAAGTAACTAAAGGAAACAAATTCCAAGTATTAAGAAGCAGATAAAAAAGACTGGTAGTTTTTTAACGTTGATGATCTGCTATAATAACTGACGTCATCTGGCCGGGGTAAAAAATTACGTGGTGTCGCTCTCGGCTCTTTCACTTCGCCATTGATCCCGGACCGTCACCAATAGCCCGTTGTGTTGCTCCAGTGCCGACGTTAACTAAAATACCTACCTACTTGGACCGTCGTCCTTTATGTTGCTCCAGTGCGACCTTAATTAACTACCTACCTAACATTAACTGTCAAAAATGTTTTACTGCTCAGCTGTTAAAGACTATTAGCTTTTATGGAAAAACAATCGAAATTAGATGTATTTGGATAGCGTTATTTTTCTTTTCGGTAGGTAGTTAATTAACGTCACATTGGTTAATGAACGTCACATTGATTAATGAACGTCACATTAACGACACAACGGCTATTGGTGACGATCCGGGATCAATCCCAAAGGGAGAAATACTACAACACCTCGTAATTTGAGCCCTAGTCAGATAACGAGATCAACACCTGAGCTGGCACCTCTCTCCAAACTTCTATATCACCACAACGTGAGGACACTTTCAGCCATGACAAATTTAACGTCTACCAGCCACATCCTGCTCATAAGTACCAATTGAAACACACAACTCATTTCTAACAGTCTATTTTCTTCAATCCTCCTGGTGGTTGTTTCGACGAGGTATTTCGTCGTAAAAAAACTGACCGGATCTTGATGGACGAAATATCTCGTCATTAAAAGAAAATCATTAGAAGAAAACTGACCAAATCTTCATATCGTCACCATAAAAAATCGGCAATACCTTGATGACGAGATATTTCTCATTAGCAGAATTGATCAGATCTTGATGGACGAGATATCTCGTCCAAATCACTTGGAGGGCTAAATGTCCAAAGTTATCACACCATGCAGAAGCACTCCTTCAATATTTAACCCTGCTGGAGGTTGTCTCGACGAGGTATCTCGTCATTAGAAAAAAACCGATCTGATCTCGATCCCATCACGAGAAAAGTGACAATATCTTGATGACGAGATATCTCGTCATTAGTAAACTCGTCTGGTCGAAACTACTCGGAGGATTGACATTCTGTGTTTACTCTTCGTCTGAGGAGCCCCGGGGACTACTTTCAGGAACATTCCTAGACAACAGGTGATTTCACCTGAGAAACGAGATTCGAACACTTTTTCCCTTCTCGAAGTCTCATCTTAATGTATTCGAGAACGAAAAGCGGCGGCTTGTAAATGGGTTAATCACTGGTTGATGACCTCAAGTTCGCGATTGGGAAACAGGTGTTTCGCGGGTCACACTTCTGACTGGAGTGTTAAGAAGTTGACAAATGCTGACACACAAAATTCGATTTCGAGAAAAAATGTTGACGCTCTGTCAAAGGAAAGGAAATCACATGATGCAAGAATTGGTGAGTACGTGTGATCAGGTTCTTAGTATTCACAAAAAAAACTGCTAGGTTGTGTCGAGGTAGGTAGGTAATTAACGTCGCAGTGGGGGCTTGCATGAAAAAGCGAGTGTTGCAAAAAAGCGTCATCATTGTTTTGTCGAATGATTTCAGTACTAGAAGAGACAGATAAAAGATAAATATAGCGTCGTGTAGAGAAAGAATGTCCGTATCTGACATGACTTTCGGAACGAGTGCGCACTCAGCACGGGGAGGGGGTCCACAATTGTCGAAATTCTACGGCCAATGTCACTTTGGGGTGAGGACTGCGAAAGTGGTCATTCGAAAGCTACCGAACTAGGCTACCAATCACAGGCCTTTAGCTATAATAAAATTATCCTCCAATATTAACATCAAACTGCACTTTAATCGCTCAAACTGTAAATGAATTCTTAAATATTCACAATAAACAATCCTTCACACTTCCTATGCCTGCTCCATTCATTCCACAATCCAATATCATGCCCGAGTTTTTACGCCAAAACTAAGGTTCGTGTCCTCGACGCAATCTACCAATTTTTCTCTAATGACGAGATATCTCTTCTATCAAGATCTGGTCAGTTTTGGTAATGATGGGAAGTAGGTAGGTGGGTATTTAATTAACGTCGCACTGGAGCAACACAACGAGCTATTGACGACGGTCAGGGATCAACCCCCGAAGGGAAAGATCGAGGACAGCGCCATGTAATTTTGAACCACGGTCAGATGACGAGGTCACACCTGAGCTGGAGTCTCACTCTCCAAACTTCTACACCACGCCAACGTGAGGACATTTGAGGCCGCGGTAGACTTAACGTGTATCAGCAGCCTTTGAACACAACGGTCGAAAACACAATTCGAACTCGCAACCCTCCGTTTGCTAGTCTGTTACTCTACCAATCGAGCCACCGCGGCCCAATGACGAGAAATAACTCGTCAAGGCAACCACCAGGACTGGAATGGTGGTCTAGGATAAGTCCTAAGTATTTAGTCTAGCGACCAAGGGATAGGTTGGACCGTAGAGTTATAGCAATGGCAGTTTCGTGTGATCTCTACAATGGAACATCATGGCAGCTATTTTATCGACTTTGAGTGGGATTTTCCATCTGACGAGTCAGGATACAAGGTAGTGCATGTGAACTTTAAGATCAGCAATAAGAATTTTATAATTTTTGTGTTGGGTAAAAATAGCAGTGTCGTCAGCAAATATGCTAATTTTTGTGATGATTAAAAGTATCAAAAATGAGGAAAATCTGGAATAACTTTTTCATGACGTCGGCTCTTATAATTGATAAAAATCTCTTTCCTTTTCATTCACATTTAACACTGGAAATTTCACGTAAATGTATTTTGACGTCAGCATTTTCAATTGCTTAAGCCACACTTTTGACTTTTAAGTTAACTTCTTTATGTCCTTTTTACAGCATCTCTTTTTACATCTTTTCCTTTTACAGCTTTCCGCTTATGAATGCTCCTCTCGATTGCGCCTCCTTTTTTATGCTTATAATGATTGTAATTTTCGTCATCTTTGACACCACAATTAAATTCATTTTTAGTACAGATTTAAAGATTTCCTCATTTGTTTCGATCACAGTTGCCAAGATTGACGACGGTCCAGCCAAAGACCGTTGTATACACGGTGAATGTTAAATCTGTTGTGGCCTCAACTGTCCTCACGTTTGCGGGGTGTGGAGCCCGTTGTGTTGCCCCAGTGTGACATTAATTGACTACTTACCTGCCTGGATTGACGAAAAACTTTAAGTAGTGGCTGTCCTGTTTTGAAAATTCTTTGTTACTGCGCGCGTTACACTTTTCTGACAAGAAGCGCTCTGTCTCTGCCGACCCTATTTCATTGTTACCACTCAGAGAAAAGTTGAACATGATTATGTAAATGCGTTGTACAATTATTTTTTTTTTACAGGTAGGTAGTTGAATTAAAGTCGCACTGGAGCAACGCAACGAGCTATTGGCGACTGTCCGGGATTCATCCCGAAGGGAAAGGTCCGAGCACACCACGTAATTATGAACCACGGTCAGATGACGAGGTCACACCTGAGACAGCAACCCTCTCTCCAAATTTCCACACCACGACATTGAGGACATTTGAGGTCATGGCAGATTTAACGCGTGCCAGCGCCCCATGTACAGGACGGTCTTTGGTTGGATCGAGTTTCGATCTCACAACCTCCGGTGGCTAATTCGCTACTCTCCCAACCGCGCTACAGTGGCTCCAAAAGGTTTTTAGAAAATAATTTATTTAATACTGCAATCAAAAAACTAATTAAAATAATCCCAAAACCATTTGTCGAAATAACGCAGAACTTTCTTTAATCCTTCCATCTTTCATTATCCTTAAATATCTTGCGCTCAGGTTGTATCAAAAGGTAGGTAGTTAATTAACTTCGGATTGGAGCAACACAACGTGCTTTTGGCGGTGCCCCGGGATCAATCCCTAAGAGAAATATCCAAGGAAAAAAATAGAAAAGGAGGAAGGGGAAATATACATAAAGGAAGGAGAAATATCCTCGTCGTTTTGAATCACGGTGAAATGACGAGAACACCTGAACTGGTACACCACTCTCCAAACTTCCACACCACGCCAACGTGAGGACATTTGAGGTCGCGACAGATTTAATGTTCACCACACCCCACGTACACGATGGTCTTTGTTTAGACCAGGTTTCGAACTCGCAACCCTCCGGTCGCTGATCCGTTGCTCTTCCAACTGGGCTATTAACCGTTGTATCAAGAGTAAATATAGTTACACCAAATATTTTCTATATGCCTCTTACCTATATACTTATATTATTCTTCAGGTTTGATGTTTGAATTAGTCAAGCCTCTCAGTTAAGCCAAGATACTCTGTAAAAATACTTTTTCTGCAATGATATAATGGTTACTGTAAAACAAATAATTGTTATTACGACGCGCTCAATGTCGATCTCTACTTGAAGAAAACTTAGGTTGATATTTCGTCTGAAAAGTTTAATTCATTCTATGTGCATCCTATAACATAGCATTTATGATAGTCACTTCTAAGAGTACGCATTGATAAAATTCTATATAATTGAATGTATTTTTATTAAACATGTGTGGAATTTCTTTCCGAACATCACCTTTTTTGTTAAATTAGTTGAGAAAATTATACAGAATTGAAGAAAGCATCAATCACAGTAGAAAAATTGGCAAACGATCGAATAAAACGGATACATATTACCAGTTTTTGTTATTTTGTACAGTAGCTCTCAAAGTTGAGTATCTTCCAATTTCATCAAAATCGCGAAACTATTGTTAAATGATAATTTTAGATTAATAATTTTTATAGAAATAGTAAAGTAGACAATTAGAAACATATTGTGTTAAAAACAAATTCATGTTCGCTATAATATTTTAAAATACAGATTTTTGTAATGTCGTGAAATTTATAAAATTGCAAGTCCCAAAATTGAGTATAAAGCCTATTTCGGACAGAAGGAAGAAAAAAATTAAATCGATTATTGAGTTATTTGTTTTTTCATCTAGAATAGCTTCTAAATAGAGGATCACTGAGTTAACAAGAATTTCTTTATTTTTATCTCTCTCTTTTATTTCTTTGCTCCGAATATCGCGATTTTTCGGTTTTTGACCGGAATATGTCTTTAAAAAATCGGAACCGTACTGAGGGGCATGCATGAAAAGTCGAGTTTTATCAAATGATTTCAGAACAAGAAGATAAATACAGCGTCATGTGTGTAAACGAAGGATGTCTATGCACATTACCTTCGGACCGAATGCGCATGCGCACTCAGCGCGGGGAAGGGGTCTGCAATATGTCGAAATTCTACGGTGCTGGGCGAGCTCTGGGCCAGCGTCACTTTGGATTACGAGGAGTGGGACTGCATACTCTGAGTAAATTACGACGAGTGAGGACTGCGTAATTATCCTTCAATATTAATATCAACCTGCGCTTTAATCGTTCAAGCCGTAAATGAGTTGTTTAATATTCACTATAAACAATTGTTCAAACTTTCTATGTCTGTTTCGGGCCGTCGTGGCTCAGTGGGTATGCCCACTGCGCTAGTAACATGCGAGGTTCGTTTCCTGTCTCTTTCGATTCCACCCTGTGAGTATTTCTCTCTTCTGTGTCGGTAAAACACATTGTGTGTTTCTCTATTAACTTGATATTGTTTGTCTTGTGTAATGACCAAATATGGCCCTTACACCAGCGTTTCTAAACCTTTCAGTATTCGCGGCCCAGTTTTCAATCATAATTTTCATCGCGCGCCCCGCTTACAATAAAATGTATACAACAATAATGTATATTGAGTATTTTGGATTCTGTTTTTAAATTATTTTTAACTAACTGCCAAAACAAGAGTAAAAGCGAGCCAACGTTGGCGAGAAACCACATCTGGCATTTCGCCAAGCGGGCGGTGAACAGATGAAGCGAATGAAAGCGGGGAAAATTTAAATATTATATTTGAAATGAAAGCCAAACAGGGAGATAACGTTAAAAGAATATGAAAGTAGAAAAATTCGTTAATGAAAATTAACCTAGACGGGGTGAGCTAAATTTAGAAACTGGGAATACATTTTTTCGAATAATAAAAGAAATAAAACAGAAGCATGACTAAACAAAAGAGAAAAAAATAAGTAATGTTTGTGGAAGAGAATCCACACGACCGATGCCGTCTCGAGCATGCGCAGAGCAAATGTTTTCTCATAGGAAGAAGGAAAATGTACGATAACACAAGTTTCAATTCCAGCCAGTCTCATTCGAGTCGATCCTTCTATCACTATCGAATCTATCGTGAATGTGTATGTTATATATGTTTTCGTGTTAATTGCAATTCACCATATTAAATATTCACGGCAGCAGATTTATGCAGATTCATGGATAAATTTTTAAGCGGAAGTAAGCGAGCATTAGACGATAGTCAAGCATCAACAAGTACACAGACGAGCGTGGTTCCGAAAATAAAATCAAGAAAATATTCTCAAGAATACTTAAATTTTGGGTTTACCAGTACTGAAGTAAATGAAGAAGAAAGGCCCCTGTGTATCATTTGCTCAAAAATATTGGCCGCAGACAGCATGAAACCTAATAAACTTAAACGACATTTGGAAACGCTTCATAGTGAGTACGTCAACAAACCCAGAGAATTCTTCGAATTAAAATTAAAATCATATAAAAAGCAAAATTCATTTTTTAAAGAAACTTTGTCTGTGAATAAAAAGCTTTAATTGCATCTTACAAAGTTTCATATAAAATAGCCAGATGTAAAAAAACCTCACACCATTGGTGAAGAGCTTATTTTGCCAGCAGCAATTGAGATTGTAGAAACTATGTTTGGAGATAATTTTTCAAAACAATTGCAGTCCATACCTCTTTCAAATGATACTGTTGCTCGTCGAATTGGTGATATGGCTGAAGATGTACAGTGTCAGCTTTTCTCGAGTAACCGTAGTAAATTATATAAAAATGAGACCCTGAAATCGAGAATCTTTTCCGCACTTTGTAAAGACATGGGTTCAGTACATTCAGCGTACTATTTTATTGCGAGGCAAGATGGTTATCACGTGGGAAATGTTTGCAACGTGTTTATGACTTAAGAGAAGATATCACCATTTTCCTAGAAGAAGAAAACAGACCGGAAGCCGAGAATTTTCGCGATGGTTTATTTGTGATGAAATTGAGCTACTTGGTCGACATATTCGAAAAATTAAATAACTTGAATCTTCAACTCCAAGGAGCAAATACACATATGTTGGATACGAGTGATAAAGTTAATGCTTTTTGTAGAAAATTGGAATTGTGGAGCAGAAATTTAAAGCAAAAAACCTAACAATGTTTGCAAATGTGGATGATTGTACTAAAACTTACAAGGCTGAAGAAGAACATGTAAAAGTTGTTTTTGTAACCATTGTGAAAATCATTTAGCCATGCTGGTAAAGAATTTTAAAAAGTATTTTCTTGTTGACGACAAACTGATAGCAAGTTACGAGTGGGTTAGGGATCCATTTCATAAGACTCCCGAAGGACTCTCAATTGATGAGGAAGAAAAATTCATAGACTTCACGACAAGTGGCGAAACCAAAAGACAATTTAGTAATAAATCACTATTTGAATTTTGGGCAGGAGTAGAGGATGATTTTTCTGCACTAAAAACAAGGGCATTTCGCATTCTATTACCATTTTGAACATCCTACCTTTGTGAAACTGGATTTTCTGCTGTGACTTCTTTGAAGACAAAATATAGATCTCGGCTAAATATAGAAACAGAACTGAGAGTGGCTATTTCTAATATTAAGCCTTCCTTCGAAAAACTTTGCTCTGCAAGACAGGCCCAAGGAAGCCACTAATAATTATTAAATTTGTTTTTAATTTAGTATGTTTTGGTTAAGTAAGTTTTGATTTAGTAAGTTGTTTTACTTTATTTGTTAAATATGTCAAAATGTATTTTGTTTTCTATGTGTATGTGTGCTTTCCTTTCAGTCAGTTAATCAATTTTTTTAAATAATATTTTCTCTTGGATATTCTCGCGCCTCCCCTCTAGTGTACTCGCGCCCCCCTAGGGGGGCGCGCCCCACAGGTTGAGAATCGCTGCCTTACACCATAAAAAATAAACTCAACCAACCAACCTATGCCTGCTTCATTCATTCCCCAATCCAACACCAGCCCAGAGTATTCACGTTTGAACTATATTTTTATCTTCAACACAGTCTACCAATTTTTAGTCGTCAGTCCAGTTAGCAGTGCTAATGCAAATATGCAGTGTGAAACGATACAATGTAAGAGTTGACTGTCATTACATCATTCGTGTGTGTTTTCACAATCCGATTTGCATCTGTGTATGACAGTTTTATTAATAACACAATACGGCCATGAATGAACGCAGTTCAGTGAGACGCTTAGTATTCACGGCGCAGCGAAAGATTGATTCACATAGTAATTTTGGAGATAATAATCTCCCGCCTTCTACCAAGAGTCAAACAACTAGAAAGGATAAATAACCGGTTATTATCTTTAATAGATAGGTACTTGAGAGAAATTTTTGCGTATTTGATTAGATACACAAAGAGGTACTTAAAAAAAGTTTCTAAGCCTATCACTCAGGCGACGGAAATTGGCACACTTAGCTGGTTTAAAAACCTGATTTTAACTCCGAATTTTTGGTGGGACTTTTAGAATGAATTTTCCTGCGTTTATTTCGAGAATTCCTAATTGCGAATTCGAAACTCGATTCAACCAAAGACCGTGGTGTACGTGGGGACTGGTGCACTTAAATCTGTCGTTCCCTCAAATGTCCTTATGGCGTGGTGTGGAAGTTTGGGGAGTGGGGTGCCAGCTCGGGTGTTCAACTCGTCATCTCACCGTGGTTCTACGAGGCTTTGTCATAGACGTGAAACATAACTAGACTGAGCATAGCTATTGAGAAGAGCTCCAAAAAGTGTCACCAGATGTTGACTAGTAAGTAGTATCAAGTAATGTTGACTAGTAGTCACGTGACTGATAGTAGTATCAAGTAATGTTGACTAGTAGTCACGTGACTGATAGAAGTATCAAGTAATGTTGACTAGTAGTCACGTGACTGATAGGTTGACTTGGTTGCTCGATTTGGTGTCTTGTTGCTTCGATTGCCGATCTTACGACAGGTAGGTGAATCCACATTTCTACAGAGTGGTGACAAAAGTGGTGAAATCGCCACAGTCGACTACCATCAGATGATAAATCAGTGGACCAATCAGATGATGGATCAATGTATGGGCGTCACCTCCTGTCCCGTGGAACAATCTGATGATGAATGTCAGGTTTCACCAAGCAGACGAAAGCAGTCCAAGGATCACGTTACTACTAGTTTCGGTCACATGATCTTGGGCACATAAAAAGATTTCCATATCTCACTTTTCCATCTCAAAAGATTTCCATTTCTCGAATCTTTCCATTGAGGATTGATCCCGGACAGTCACCAACAGCCCGTTGTGTTGCTTCGGTGTGACATCAATTCAACTACCTGCCTACCTACCTAGAATTCATAAATATTGGGGGGGGGGAATTTCAATTAACGTCACACTGGAGCAACACAATGGGCTATTGGTGACGGTCCGGGATCAATCCCAAAGGGAAAGATCCGAGGACAACACCACGTAATTTTGAACCACGGTCAGATGACGAGGCAACACCTGAGCTGGCACCCCACTCTCCAAACTTCCACACCACGCCAACGTGAGGACATTTGAGGCCACGACAGATTTAACGTGCACCAGCCCCCTTTGTACACGACGGTGTTTGGCTGGATTCGAACTCGCAACCCTTCGGTTGCAAGTCCGTTACTCTTCCAACCGGGCCACCGCGGCCCATAAATATTGGGAGTTCCAGCTTGTTCATCGATAGCAAAACACGAATTCCATCTACACTGCTGGCCACCGTAAATGCAACACCTTGAAGGAAGCATGCAAATAATATGAAATTTACAACATGCATTAGCGGAGGTGAGATATGCAAATGATTAGAATTTCAGCGCAGACGCACGTCACGCGCGCCTGTGGCGCCACTTCAAAGCGCTATTTAAGGCTTGGAGATTTCGACGATTTCAAGTACGGCAATTGTGTTTCTCTTGTGGGTTTTTCAAAAAAACGATCAATTATGCCTCGTAGAAAACAGCGATCATCTTTTGATCAAGTATCCGAGTTCGACAGAGGAAGGATAGTGGCCTACCGAGATTGTGGATTATCTTTCAGGGAAATCGGTAGTCGTGTTGGACGAAACCAAACAACTGTAATGCGGATATGTGATCGTTGGATGCAGGAGGGTACGACGGACCGACGTGTTCGATCGCATCCACCTCAGTGCACCACTTCACGTGATGACAGGCATATTGTGCGTATGGCAGTGACGGATCGCTCAGCCACATCACGAACCATAGCACAGCACATTCAGTCTGTACCGCATCATCCAGTGTCTGCGCGTACCATTCGACGCCGTTTACAGCAGAGTGGTCTGTCCGCAAGACGTCCATTGCTTCGTCTAGCCTTGACGCAGAACCACAGACGTTTCCGCCGCCAATGGTGCGATGAAAGAAGGATGTGGACGGCAGAATGGACTGAAATTGTCTTTACTGACGAGTCACGCTTCTGTCTGCAACACCACGATGGTCGGATTCGAGTCTGGAGACACCGTGGAGAGAGGATGCTGAACAGCTGCGTTATGCACCGCCACACTGGTCCTGCACCGGGTATTATGGTATGGGGCGGTATTGGATATCACTCTCGCACTCCTCTAGTACGCATTGTCGGTACTTTAAACAGCCAGCGCTACATCTCCGAGGTGTTGGAGCCAGTTGTCCTTCCTTACCTTCAGGGCTTGCCCACAGCCATATTTCAACAGGATAATGCGCGACCACACGTGGCACGCATTGTCCAAGGATTCTTCGTCAATCGCCAGATTGAATTGCTTCCCTGGCCAGCTCGCTCTCCGGATCTTTCGCCGATAGAAAACATGTGGTCCATGGTTGCTCAACGATTGACCCAGAATACATCCCCAGCTGCCACACCAGATCAACTTTGGCAACGTGTGGAAGCTGCTTGGTCTGCTGTACCCCAAGAACACATCCAAAGTCTCTTTGAATCAATGCCGAGGCGTGTGGCAGCGGTGATCTCCAACAATGGCGGCTACTCTGGCTACTGATTTTGGCAGGAACCACACTTCACAGAAGTCTATAAATTTAATCATTTGATACTTGGTCAACATGTTATCTACAAAATAAATTTTGTTGTGATATCTCTTGTCTTTCTTGGTGTTGCAATTTGGGTGGCCAGCAGTGTATATGAGAAGCATTTTCTATCGAGCTTAATGTAAGAACTAGTAGAAATTGTGCATTGGTCTTGAAGATATCAGAGCCTAATTCTTAACCGCACCTGAACAACAATGTTTTCTGGAAATGAAAGACCAATGATTTATAATTATAGAAATAAAAATAAATCATTTATTTGTTTTGTTACTATTGGAGCCATTCGTCACAACTTCAGGCAATAGTACGCCGAGACTGGCTCGACGTTATGTAGGTAGTTGAATTAACATCACACTGGAGCAACACAACGGGCTATCTGTCCAGGATCTTTCCCTTCGGGATGGATCCCAGGATAGCGTCGCGTAATTTTGAACTACGGTCAGATGACGAGATCAACATCTGAGCTGGCACCCTAATCTCCAAACTTCCACACCACGTCAAAATGAGGACACTACAGATTTAACGTGCACTAACATCTCAGCGTACACGAGGTTCTTTGGATGGATCGAGTTTCGAATTCGTAACCCTCCGGTTGTTCATTTGCTACTGAACCAACCTAGCTACAGCGGCCTGTTTTGGAAAATGTATTTGAACACTTATTCGATGCTTGAAAGTGCTTGCATACCAAGCATTCGATTCCAAAACGTACTTATTCTACCCATTTCCAGTCTATATTATTATCCATCCAACCGAAGACCGCCGTGTACAAAAAGGGCTAGTGCACGTTAAATCCGTTGTGGCCTCAAATGTCCTCACGTTGGCGTGGTACGGAAGTTTGGAGAGTGGGGTGCCAGCTATGGTGTGGCCTCGTCATCTGACCGTGGTTCAAAATTACGTGGTGTTATCCTCGGATCTTTCCCTTTGGGATTGGTTCCGTACCGTCGACAATAGCCTGTTGTGTTGCAGTGTCCAGTATAACGTTAATTAAAATACCTACCTACCTATATTGCCATCCCTCTTATTGTCTTAATATTCTGTCACAAAGAAGTCACCCTTATTTCCCTGGAATGACGCAACACTCAACAAACAGGTTGCCATTTCCAACAACAAAAATAACTTTCCATCGTGCAAAAATCGACCAGACAGCTGATCGAAACAGGAAAGATGCTAATGACTACCGACCCTCCTTCATAACCTTCTGTCTCATTTGAGAGCCCGCAGAATGGGAATACTCTCAGCGTTCCCATAGCAACCCAAATGATTATTCCTGTTGACCTTGGCCTTGAATAGAGTGTGTTCCGCTGTGATTAACATACGGCGAACAGAAACTCGCTCAACACACAGTCAAACGATTTTGTTTGCATTTTTTCTTTCCTCGACAATGGCATCGTAACACTGACTGCGCGTTCATTTAAATGAGAATCGAATTTTTATTTCCATGGAGCGACTCTTTAAGATTGTTCGTTTCAGTTTTCACTTTTCAAAAGAAACTCTGTTGCTTCTCTAACGTCCAGTTCTCGAGAATTTCTTCTTAAGGGATACCAGGGGCGACGGTGGCTCGGTTGAAAACAGGCGTTGACCTCGTCATTTGACCGCGGTTCAAAATTACGTGGTGTTGTCCTCGATTCTTTCCTTTGGGAATTGATCCCGGACCGTCGTCAATAACCCGTTGTATTGCTTCGATGCGACGTTGAACCTAAAGTTATCATCTACCTAAAGGAACCATCATCTACCTAAAGGAACCATCATCTACCTAAAGGAACCATCATCTACCCAAAGGAACCATCATCTACCTAAAGGTTACCCACTTTTATTCAAACAATAGTTCTCCAAACTTCTTAGGCTCGCCCTCTTTTCAAAGAGAATTTTTGGGGGTGCTCCACCTCGCAAACTGTCAACTGTTGATAAATTCCACTTACTGATGTGCGTGTGATTTCTGAATTTCCTCAAAATATTTAAGTAACTGTAATTTTAGAATTTCTGAAAGTTCGTTTGGAAATAAAACAACTTTTTTGGCACTGAAATTGTAAAGCTATTTATTTAAATGAAATGACAAAATATAATTCGCACATAAGCACACTGGATTGCTCACTATTAATAGTAATTAATAACAATCGAATCAGTAAAATTTTAAATAATACTCCGAAAGACGGGCCGAATTATCAAATGCTTGCTCCTTTTGTGTGAACCGGAACATTCCACGGAACAAACTAAAATTCGGGCTTAAAAATGTTCACATAATTGCTGCCTGTAATAATTTAAGTGTTCCTGCACACCGCAGTGTTCCTTTTTAAGCGATTTAATTTTGTGTTCCTTTAAAGTTTATACAGAAAGTTTAGGAACACCCTGTATAAGCAGAACTATACAAATCAAAGAATTTTTCTAGAATCACTATAAAATAGGGGTGGCTTTTATTCCGATAGCAGTTCAAATAATGGTGTTATTTCAAAATAAAAGATAACAATTGTTATAAAAATGTTGACGATTTCCTATAAATGTTTAGTTGAATTAACGTCACTCTGGGGCAACACAACGGTCTATTGGCGACGGTCTGAGCACTATCGAGAAGGAAAAGATCCGAGGGCAACATCTCATCATTTTCAACCACAATCAGATTACGAGGTCACACCTGAACTGGCATCCCACTCTCTAAACTTCCACATCACCGACGGGAGGACATTTGAGGTCACGACAGATTTAACGCGCATTAACTCCCACGTAGACGTTGGTCGTTGGTTTCATAGAGTTTCGAATCCGCAACACTCCGGTTGCTTATTCTCTACTCTTCCAACCGGGCTACCTCGACCCCTGAAATGTTATTAGAATTGCATTGAAGCAGAAAATATTGAAATACATTTTTTAATTGATTGAAATTTATAAGAATATTTACTAAAAATGAAAAGTTAAAACAGTTTGAATTATTTAATGTCTAATCAAACAGTTTTCCGTTAATATCATTTTCTAGCAGTTAGTAGAAATCATTTAATTGCTGACTGTTGGATAAGTTTCTAACTGACAACAAAACTGTTCAGTTGAAATAACTGTTGTCGCAAATTGTCAACAATTGAACAGTTTTATTATGAATAAGTTACCACCGTTATTATGAATAACAGTTGCTACTGCTAGTATGAGTAACAGTTAATACTGCTATTATGGAATAACAGATTTACCCGTAACTACTACTAAAGAATTTGAGCTTCGTGAGTCAGGTTACTTTCCAACAGCTTTCTCAGTGTTTCATTATTGCTCTGTTCACTGCAAGACCGTTAAACGAGCAAACAGTTAGGAATGCCACCTGCGCAAGCAAAGCGGTGCTAAAAAAAGGTGTAGTTTTATCTAGAAATAAAAATAAAGTGCGGAGACAGAAAGTTGAACAGTTGCAGAAAGAGTTCGCAGAAAACAAATCAGTTTTGAAAACACGTTAAATTTCTATGAACAGGTTTTAAAAGAGTTAAGAAGCATAAATTCCTATTGGGTGATTATATTCACACTCACGTCTTCAACTGCGCAGCTGTTTTATTGATCACGTTAATACCGAATAAGTTCCTGGCAAAAAGAAAATGATCTCTTGTGGATTACAGTCTTTGAAAACCAAGATTTATTCCTTTTTTGTTTTTGCTTTATTTAGGATGTCCTTGAAAGTGGAAAATAAGTATTACTTTGGACAAGTATGTGAATGACATGACTAAAAAATATGCGAAAATCTCTCGAATAACACGTGAAAAATATTTCGGAAATGTAGAGCAGTGTTATGCAACCTAACTCACCTGTGGGAAGTTATTTATCTCATTTGTATTGCTTAAAATATTATTAAATTTAGTTATAAAAAAAAAGAAAATTAAGGTTTGCAATGGTTATGCAATGGTTATGCGAAGGTATGCAATGGTTTTGAATAATAGGATTAAAAATCACTCCTTGAGTAATAAATATGTTTTCGATACCCTTCTCCAAAATTGAAAAATAAATTATTAAAATTCAGTGTAACTATGTATTATTCAACGCACATTGAACATTTGTAATTGTTTATAACAATTTTTATTAGCATGCAGAAATTTACTATCCGCTGAAATTCATGTACTATTCTTCGTGCTCTAACGGAATCGGGTGGCTGTAACCCAGTTAGAAGAGCAACGGATTAGCAACCAGGGGGTTGCGAGTTCGGAACTCGGTCCAGCCAAAGGCCTTCGTGTACACGGGGACTGGTGCACGTTAAATCTGTCGTGACCTCAAACGTTCTCACGTTGGCGTGGTGTGGAAGTTTGGAGAGTGGAGTACCAGCTGTGTTGCTCGCGTCATCGGATCGTGGTTCAAAATAACGAGGCATTGTCCTTCGATCATTCCCTTCGTGATTAATTCCGTACCATTGCTAATAGCCCGCTGTATTGCTCCAGTGTGACGTTAATTACATAAAATTATCATTACATCATTTGTATTACTTAAAACATTAATAAATCCAGTTATATACCATAAAAATAGCATATTAAACTTGTCAACGGCATTTAATAATGAGAGATTTCGAATAACACAGAATTATAATTCATTCCCCATGTTTTCGATACCTACAGTGAGTAAAAAAAGTTTCCGTACGCACTTACTATTTGAAATAAATAGCTTCTTTATTTCAGAATATAAATATTGAAGAAATAAAAATGGAAAAACAGATGAGCATAATTGCATAGAAAGTTTCTATTGCATTTAAACAAAAAATATTAATATAATTTAACGCATAATTCACAATAACCCAAAAATGTGCAAAATATAAAGCAAAAAAGTCTCCGTACGGTGAAAAATCTTGCATTAAATATTATTTCCCCCACCATGTTTCATCATTTAATGGTCAGTTGAACCTGCTTTTTGCTTTAATAACCTCTCTCAGAAGTTTAGGCATGACTCCCACCTTTTTTTACTGTTTCAGAAGTAATTTTGTTCCAGACGTCCATAATGGCAGTTTTCAGGTTATCTTTGCTGCTGGTATCATAATTTTTAGTTTCTTTCCCGAACCTTTTTAGTTTAACCGATTTCTTCCCATCAGTGTTCCATGGGGTTTAAATCAGGAGACTGGTTGTGTGTGAAGTTTCTGCGACACATGATAAAGGCAGTGCAGGATTTACGTATAAGCTACACAAGCTATTGCTTAGGGCCCCCACTTTCTTGGGGGGGGGGCCCCAAAAAAATTGTCCGAGTGAGCAATTGTCATATATACTTAAATATACTGCAGCATTATTTGTCCCAATGCCCCACTTTCGGATTTTGTTAAAGGTTCCAGGGATATGTTCGATCATTTTGAAGAAAAAGCAAAGGAAAAATTGCCTGATGTTGATTACAAGAAAAGCAGATATAGAAGAAGGCATATCAATGATGATGAAAATGATGCTTTAGAGAACGTTGAGCCAAGAGACAAGTTCAGAATCAAAACATTTATACATGTGATGGATGCATGTATAAATCTGGCACAGAGGGCAAGTATACAATGACGCTGCAGAAAAAGTTTTCATTCTTAACAAAATTAGAAGCTACAGAAGAAGAGATTCGTGAAGGAGTTAGTGCTTTATGCCAAACATATCCTGAAGATGTGGACATGAATCTTGTAGAAGAAGTCAAGCATTTTCATCAAAATATGTTAGACATAGTCAAGCCTATGGTTCAGCGGAACATGATAGTCTAACACATCAGAATCTGTATAGGGTAATATGTAACGATCGTGTCCAATCAGCATTCACTAATGTAGAAGCAATTTTGAGATTGTTTCTTAGTATGATGGTTGCAAATTGCTCTGGAGAAAGATCTTTTTCTCAGCTGAAGAGGATAAAAAATGAATTTAGAACAACAATGACTCAAGATAAATTATGTTCCTAAGTCTCATGTGCATAGAAAGTGACAAACTACGCAGTTTATCATTTGATGATGTCATCAGTGACTTTGCTCTGGCAAAGGCAAGAAAGAAAATATTTTAGTTTAATATAATTCCTTAATCCTTATAACATGTTTCAAGAGATTAGATAATAAGCCTTTGTAAATTGTGCCTTTTAAAAGAACTTTTGTTTCTTTTTACCAGAGTTTGCATTTTTAAGTTTGTTATGAATAAAAATGATTTTAAGTTAAAGATTTATTATTTCGCTATCTATATACTTCTTAATTGTATTTCAGTTTAACTCTCTAGGTATCCGAAAATCATATTTGGCACTGACATATAATATCTGGACTTATAAAGGGCCCCATATCTCAAATAGCTTAGGGCCTTATCAAGTCTAAATCCGGCCCTGGGTAAAGGCATCATTCTTTACAGAATGATGCAGTAGGTTTTGAATCGTTGTCCTTTTGGAAGATAAATGTTCTTCCAAGAGACAGTTTCGAAGCACTAGCAAAGGCATTTTGTTTCAAAATGTCTAGGTACACATAGCTATCCATGTTACCTTCAACAAAACATCAATTGTCCACACCAGAAGAACTCATGCAACCCCATAACTTTACATTTCCTCCGCCGTG
Organism: Meta bourneti; assembly: GCA_933210815.1. Classification (NCBI taxonomy): domain Eukaryota; kingdom Metazoa; phylum Arthropoda; class Arachnida; order Araneae; family Tetragnathidae; genus Meta; species Meta bourneti. The sequence goes on from OW119931.1 coordinate 75,196,962, forward strand.
TTTTACAGTTCTATATAATATTTTGCTTGCATCTGATGTTTTGGTTTCCCCCATTCCATAACACGTCCATTTGAACCATAGACAAAATTTAAATCATCCCTGAAAAGTACAGAATTCCAAAAAGTTAAGGGCTTACATGCTTTTTTGCAAACTCAAGACGCTTTCTGCTGTTAAGTTTGGTAACGGATGGCTTCTTACGTGCAACATGCCCATTATAGCAAACTTTTTTTATTACTTTTCTTACAGTCTGAGGTTATATTTCAAAATTGTAATCAGTTTTCAACAAGGATTAAAGTTGTACACTAATTCGTGGATTATCCCGAACCTTTCGCAGAATATTCCACGTGTATATTGCTCAATTTCTGAGGTTTTCCGGATAGGTTCCTATTTTCCAATTTCTTCCTCATTATATCTTTCAGTGATTTTTACCGTAGATTTGTATTTGTTTGCGATTTCGCCAATAATTTCCTCACTGATAAACCGTTATTTCTCACCTTCATCACTAACGCGCGAATAACTTTCGGAATTCTCATTTTAGGCCATCCAATGGTATAAAAATCATTTGAAATGATTATTTACACAATACTGAAGTTCTTTTCGATTCGATAGTTATGATAATTGAATGCGGAACAACTAGACCATATTCTAAACCAAGGGTTCCCAATGACACATACATTTTAGCTTTCTCCCATAAAAGCGGATTTTTACATGCAATGTCACTATTCTTCCATACATCATTCTTTCCTTTTTTGAATAGACTTCGGACTGTCTCATCAGACCGCAATTCAACAAGTTCCTCTTGTAAATCAATTTCAACATCAGCAACATTTACCTCAAATGGAATCAGCACCCAATCTGGGATGTTCGGTTCTAGTAGGTCCTTGAACCGAACTTGCATGTCTTCATAATTTTTTTTAAATGATCAACATACACAACACAATCATCATCTTTCAAATCACTGCTAACTGAAGCAAGGTTTGGAAATTGGTCAAACGAATGCGTGAGATATTAAGACTACAGTTTGAGTTTTCCTAGGAATGCATTAATTGCTTCTTTGCTAGATATTAAATCAGAATTACATCCTTGCTGCACCTTATTAAGAGAATTCAGTTTTTCAAACACATCTGAGTGGAAAAATATATCTGTTTTCATGGGAACCAACTGTTTTCCAATCTTCTTTTCGTTTAGAAATGATACAATACTGTCCCAAAGGACGTAGGGACGGAGACAGTTGCCATCGCACCTCTGTATGCAGTACAAGATAGTCAAATCCTTCTTTATTTTCATCACAAAATTTGCGAAAGAGACGATCTCGAAGAGCATTAGCAATGGATTTTTTAAAATGAGTGATAAACCCTCTATCCTTGGGGAGCATGGAAGGAGCGCCATCAGTAGCACAAGCCATTAAAGTTTCGAGTGGAATATTTTTTTCTAAACTAAGACTGAATTCCTATGGGGATTTCGAATTGTTTTTATCCCCCTACTACAAATAGAAAGGGGGTTAATATGTAGCCTACGTTATCCGAAGGGTTCTAAAGTATAAGTGTATCAAATTTGGTGTAGATTGGTCAAACGGTGTAGATTTGTAGAGAACATACAGACAGACGCCAACTCTGCTTTATATATATAGATTATTAAATTATTTTATTTATAATATTTTTTTATCATGAACCCCTTAGCTCATATTATGAACCCCCGAAATACAATTTTTTCTTGTGGACCCTTTAAAGCTTCTATGGACCCCTGGGAGTCCATGTGGGCCCCGTTTGGGAAACTCTGTTCTAAACAATTTGCATAGTGAGTACGGAAACTTTTTTGCCTTTCATTTTGTATGTTTTTCACAAAGTTTAAATTAATTACTTTTATCTGTGAAAATTAAGTAATTTTTGTTGCCAACACATCCTCTATTATGAAATCAGTTTCTTGTGCAATTTCTGAATCTTTAGTGAGATTTCTTTAGAAATTATAATAATTTATAACTGTTTTCATCTCCGTACGGAAATTTTTTTTACCCATTGTATATCCCAAATTGAAAATACAAATTCTTAAAATTCTGTGCAAATGTGTATTATTGAACGCACATTGAACATTTATAATTATTTATAATAATTTTTATAAGCATGCAAAGATTATTATTAGCTGAAATTCATTTGATATATATATTCGTGTTCAAACAATCAATCGCTTCTCAATGAAAGTTATTTCAACAAATTCTAAAAGAATCGGAATTTTGAAATTCGTTTAAAACAAAATCTTTAAGAAAAATGCTTTGATTCAAGTTTTTAAAAAATGAGGCAAAAACAAAGTCCCTTTTCTGAAAAATATCTTCAAATGTAGTGCTGGGAGTATTCGAATACAAAAGTACTCGTGTACTCGATACTTAAAAGCAATCGTTGTACTCGATGATTCTTTTCCAAAATATTCGAATACCAAAGTACTCGGATCCAAGGTATTCGAATACAAGAGTATCCGGTTACCAAAATACTCGGATCCAAGGTATTCGGTTAAAAGAGTATTCGGATCCTAGAGGTATTCGGATGCCAAAATTACTCACTTTGTATTCGAATACCAGTGTATTCATCTTAAGTAGCAATGTCACATTGCATGGATATCCATGGTACTCGTTAGTGTCGTTTCTTGTCTTGATTTTGCTTTATCCAATTTTACATATCCTGAAAATGCACGTTATGAAGTGTCGAAAAATTATATCGATTAAGGGATTGGATTTGAAATTTTCTGGAAGCAATTTCCCGAACAGGCAGGCTTAATTATCAGTAAATTAAACAATGGTTTGCCTTTTTATTTTTGAAAATCAAGCTGGAACTTTTTAAAATTGTTCAACTTTAATTCCAACTATATTTTAAATTTTAATTACTTACACTTAATTTTTTTAATTTAATTTAATTTTCAAGCTTTTTTATTTCTGACATTTAAAATATATCTGCAAATAAGATACATAATGCTTGATATGCTTTTCTTTTCCTTCAAGTAAAATAAAGTTGTTTCATTCTTAAGATAGCTGTTATTCTCTTCAAAAATATCTGACAAAATCTTTATTACGATAGCAAAATGATTATGAATATTTTTTTCTGCTTTGACTACCTCTTCTCACATCTTCGTACTCCAAACAGTAGTTGCAAAATAAAACGTAAATTTCCAGGAATAAGATTTGATTATTTAATGTAATTTATTTTGTAAATATTTACGGAACCATTCTTGTACTTAGATCAATCGAGATGTGTCACTTTTTATGATAAATTTAGAGAAATAATTTTGAAGTTTCAGATCCTGGTATCAAAAGAAACAAAATATTTTTTACATTTATACAAACTTGTGTCTAAAAAAGTGTCTTTAAAGAGTTGTGTATGAAAGGTTTCATTCTTATCTTCGGGGCTCCCTCCAAAATGAAATTCTGGCTAAGTTCCCTGTTAAAAGTGATTATTAACGATTTCCTCAAAATATGGTAGAAAATCAAATCTTTCCAATACGAAAACTAAAATTTAAAAATCATGATTTGTAAAATCAAATAAAAAATACTTGACACATATTTATAATTGAAGAAAATACATGCGTGACCAGAAAATTCAGCAATTTGTACATGGGATTAATTTTTGTTCTTCAAAATACAATTTGTCTAGTTCAAATAGATTGATAATAGTAGCTATGCTTAAATCTTTTTTAAAAAAATTTATATAAATAATTCGGAAAAGAAAAAAAATTATATATAATTCAGGAAAAAATTTGAGTTTTGTAAAAAATAAATTCCTTTTTTAATCACAGCTTGATCAAAATATTAAAAAAAACCAATAAATTTGATTGTCTTGTCAAAAATTATCATTCGCATTAAAACAACAATCTATCAAATTCCTCTTGCAGCAGATTAGAACCGCGAAGCGATATGTTACAAACGCAGTGCTCTAACCACCTATACCAAGATCGACACGGTAAATAGCTGTTATTTTTAAATATGTACCAAAATCGTAGTTCTCTTATTCTTACTATCGATTAATCGTTTTTGTATATGTTTTCGAATACTTACTAGATACTTCAAAGTACTCGAATACCAAGTATTCGATTCTCAAAAGTACTCGATTCTGCCCATCACTATTCAAATGTGTTCCCCTGCCAATGGCAATTCATACTACGCGTCACGTGATTTTCGCTGATGTCAGTGTGATGCCACACGCTTTGAATCACAAAAGAAAAACTACGAAAGGGAAAGTCAAAAAAGAACTTTTCAAGGTTAATGAATTCATTCTATTTTTATTTACTTTGATCCCCGAGGCAAACGCCTCGTAAAAAAAATTCCGCGAAGCTATTTTTACAAATGCTTTATTCCACTTCATATTTCTCGGCTTTGCATTCCAAAATGGCGGTATAAATAGGAAATCGTCTGTTCTCTTCGGTGATAAATGGTGCCTTTCCCCTGCCTCTCCATCTTTTCGTGTTTTTGGATAGATTTATTTTTATGTACGGATGTCTATTTTGTGTGAAGCGTGAAGTCGGTGATATTCATGGTTCCGAGCTCTACGACTGTAATTCGGAAGTTTCTTTCGCGTCGTTTGAAATTAGAGTACTTGGAAAATCTGACGATTTGAAAGGACGGGATGATGGGTTGTGGTAAAATCGACGATTTTTGATACATTGACCCACAGAATTCACCAATTCCATCAGATTATTTTTGTTCCGAGAAAATCATCGTCAGCAGATGAACGACCTATTGAATTTTGGTTTTCTTCGTAGCAAAATATTACAACGTCAGTGTCTGTTCCGCCGCTCCTGAAAATGGCTGAACTTAAGAACATTGGTACTTTGATAGGAAGACTTTTTTGTGGCTTTGAACGCTTTTGGCGCGTTTATGGCATGCTTTTTGAAACAAATTGTGACAGGCAACGCAACCCCGCTTTATTAGGAATATGGCAACCTCAGGATTATTTTAATCTATTTTATTAATTTTTGTAAATCATTCTTTTTTTATTTTAACATCCCTAACCTCTAGTTTTCTAGAATTAGTCTTTATAACACTCATATTATATAGCCTGGTTCCATTACTTAAAAAATTAATAAATTATTCAACTTGGACAAACTTCTATAATATTTCAGAAAATGTAAAGATTTTTTTTCATTAAAGTAAATATTTTCACAGTAGAAGAAAGAATAATCAATTTTGTGCGTTTTCCTTTTGTTTTTAAAATTCTTTTCGTTAAATTTTTAATTTTCCGCTAAGCCTAAAACGTTATATTTTTCTAAGAAAGTCTACCTTGGTGATATATAAAGCACGCCATAAAAAGTGCTCCAAAAGCGTTGCCACAAAAAGTCTTTATATAAAAGCTGTACCGAATTGTACTTGGGATAAAAAGAAAATTTCATCCAGGTTTTAGTCGCATTTTCATCTTTTTTATCTGAATGTCTTAATTTGAAAGCTCAAATTTTTAAAACCTGCATTACACTAAAAGAGAACTAATCTCGATAGAGTTAAAATTTTGTTCTTTTTGTTCAGCATGCTTTTTATATTTTAAGATTTACATGCTTAAGATGGGCACCACATTACGACGACAAAATGTCTTTATTTTTTTAGGTGAAATTTTTTTCTTTATTTTTTTTTCTGTGAAAAGTGTTAACTTATTAACAATATCTAAGATTATGTAGATACGTATCTTTCAATTGATATTTATCTAACTTATACACGTCTATTTATGCATTAATATCCAATCCAACGTTGTGGTTTCTATCAACTTCACTTATCAAAAAGATAAGATTAGGAATAACTTGGAGTTTATTTTTGTAAATTCGATGAAATATTCAACTTTTTCGACTTGATGTGTTTAATTTGTAAGCCGACCATATGACAGTCTCATTGACAATTAGATTAAACGCCAAATGTCGCCAAAATGGCGATAAACTACATTTTAAGCTGACCCCGAACGGATCATACGAGAGCACTTTAGTTGAGGAAGTAAAATATTAGTATTCCGTCTGGTTTGTTTATTTACACTGAGAATCCCCTCATACTTGTTTGTTTGAATTTTGTCCCGGATTGGAAGGATGAATTCAACAAATTTGTGTCTGTTTTTATCCTCTTAAGGTATCCGAACACCTTTGAAACGCAATTTTTGGTCAAAATATCGATTTTCGGAATTTAGGCTTAAGTGATAGCCTGATTTCTTACCTTTCAAAAACAGTTTAAATTTTATTTATATCTTGTTTAGAACCGGAGTTATAGGCATTTTTATATCACTTTCCAGAAACTTTTAAAAACCGGAAGTAGCTTTCCGCTAACCGGAAGACCAATCTTTTGTTTACATCACTGTTTTATTAAATGTGAGCATCAAAATTCACTCCTGTGCATAGAAACAAATATAATTCTAAATAAAATAAAATTTGTAATTATAAAAAACACAATAATGTGTCTGGCAACGGAAGTTTTACGATGAAATATGGCATCAAAGTTCGCATTTACAGTTGGTGTTTGTTTTGAATTTGAAATTTTGGTGTTTACGTTCTACTGCGAAAATAATTAATAGATCTGTCTTTGATCTGGTATTTTTTAAAATGGGAAAGAGTACAGGTAGAAAGAAGAAACGCCAGTTTAAAGGCAATCAGTTTACAAAAAGCACTGAAAATAGTTGTGAAGATGCATTGTGCAGTATTAGTGCATCGAAGTTGGAAGCATCTATTTCCTCAAAGGTGGCTACTGAAACTTTGAGTCTGAATAGAATAATAGATTTGAACATTTTGTTGGATGTATTTTCAGAACTTTCCTATCCAAAATGCTTTGAAGGAACATTAATTTTAACGGAAGATTCCAAGTATGGATTGTGTTCCCATTTCACTCTCAAATGTGAAAACCGATTTTTTAAAAGTTTTGCTTCTTCAAAGAAGACCAAAAATGAATCTGAAGTGAATGCCAGATTAGTTTATGGAATGCCGCAAATTGGTAAATGTCACTCAGCATCTTACAAACTGTGCACTACTCTAAACTTACCAAGCCTTAGTAAAACTGCGTATAAGGCTCACGAAGCAAAACTTCTAAAAGCTGTCTCAGAAGTAGCTGAAACTTCTATGGTGAAAGCAGCTAGAGAAGTTAATTTAAAATTAAAAACAAGTGAATGTGGTGTTTCAGTCGATGGAACATGGCAACGTAGAGGACATACTTCGTTGAATAGTTGCGTTGCTGCTCTTTCCGTGGATACTGGAAAAGTCCTTGACATCGAAGTTATGTCGTCATATTATTCCATTTGTAGGAAGCTACAAAAACTGCCAAGGGACATTGTATACGAGTCATTTAAAGCTGACCACGTATGCCAATACAATTTTAAAGGTTCGGCTGCAAAAATGGAAACTGGGAGCATCAAAGATTTTTCTAGGTCAGTAAAAAAGATAAATTAAAGTACACCAAATACTATGGTGACGGTGACTCTAAAGGATTTTTATGTGTCCAAAAACACTTACGGGGACAACAGTGTATCTAAACTGGAATGCATCGGGCGCATCCAAAAGAGACGGTTGCGTAAATTAAAAACAAAAACCAAAGGTTTATCAGGGAAAGGGAAATTAACAGATGTCCTTATTGATCGACTTCAGAATTATTATAGGATTGCTGTTCGCTCTAATGTGGGCAATTTAAAAAGCATGCAACAAAATGTAATAGCTGTTCTATTTTATTGTGCATCCAATTCTAAAAAGCCAATGCCCCGTTGGAGAAAGCAGCTGGTGTTACTATAAACGAGCTGTGGCATGTGGAACACCAGTCACAGCCAAGCATCCTGGTTTGTCAAATGATATATTAAATACCATTAAACCAGTCTACCTGGAGCTCTGTTGAAGAGAATTGCTGGAAAAGTGCCTGCATGGCAAAACTCAAAACGCAAACGAGTCCTTCAATGGTAATTTATGGCAGCGAATTCCGAAAGAGGTTTTCGTCAGCCTTAAAACTGCAAAATTGGGTGCATACGATGATGCCATTCAATTCAATGATGGCTATGCAGGATGTTTAAATGTATTAAACAAATTGAACATTGGAGATCCTGGGTTATATACCTTAAAAGGATACCAAAGTTTGGACAAAAGTCGAATCAGGATTCTAAACGTCACGGAACCCAGACTTCAAAAAGACAGAAAAGTTTTAAGAGCAGTAAGGAAAAAAAGATAACTGTTTTAGAAGTCAAAGATGGAGAAGTTTATGAATCAGGAGCATTTTAGTCACTCATTTCAAAATTAAAGGTAAAATTCTGCATTAAAATATGTTTTTCGCTTTTTCTCAAAATCAATTTTGTAACATTTTACCTTTACGCAAAACAGCATAACTCAAAAAGTTATTCTTCAAATGCTCTGATATTTTGTATGCTAAGAAAGAATTAATACAGGGGAATGATCCTTTACCATGATTGTAGGTCAAGTAGTTTTTTTCATTTTAATCAATGTAAGTTATAGATTGCTATAAATTTTTAAAATGTTTATTTTTCTCAAAACTTAAATTTCTAGACTTTTAAAGGTTTGGAATACAATAATGATAGAGGATCATTCCCTGAAGAAGGTTTTTGTCTTTATATTACAATATACAGAATGAAAATATCCTGATTTAAATTTAGTCTGTCGTGTTTTGCGATACAGCCAATATTTGGCTATTTTCACCTGTTTTTCATGAAAAAATTAAAAAATAATAATTTAATATATAATTATTTTTAATTATTCATAGTTTTCAATCATGTTCTAACATATAATGCACCATCGAAGACACATTTTAAATAATTTCAAAAAATCCTCTCCGAAGGTGTTCCGATGAAATATCCAACTTTTTCGACTTGATGTGTTTAATTTGTAAGCCGACCATATGAGTCTCACTGACAGTTAGATTAAACGCCAAATGTCGCCAAAACGACGATAAACTACATTTTAAACTGACCCCGAACGGATCATGCGAGAGCACTAGTACCCCACTCTCCAAACCTCCGCACCACGCCAACGTGAAGGCATTTGAGGCCACGGCGGATTTAACTTGCACCATCCCCTTTGTACACGACGGTCTTTGGTTGGATTCGAACTCGCAACCTTCCTGTTGCTAATCAGTTACTCTTCCAAACGTTCTACCGTGTCCCAAAATAATTCAGGAATCTTTCTACAAGCTCGTTGTGGGATTTAAGGATTTTAATTCTTTTGTACATCAACAAGTAATTCGGAAATATTCATCCGAATCTCAAAAGGGAACACAAACAATTTGTTGAATGTCTTCGGCAATGAAGATTCCGTAAAAGTGTTTTCCCTATTTATGGGGGGAGAATGACGAATAATGCTAATACATGTGGATTTTATCGGCCTGAAATTCCTGCGTTTCAAGGTGAATCAACAAAACAAGTTCCAGACAAAATGGAACATTTGGCTTTTTGCCAAGAAAAGCAGTCGATTTGTTTAGCAAGAAAACATATTCCTTTAAATATTCCGCAAAGTATCTAATTATTGCCGCCTGCATTTTCTCTTGACTAGACGCCCAAAATTAAACGATAGAATACTTAATGGAGAGATGAAACAAAATAATACTTATGCGTGTTTTCTGTTTGAATGAGTTTACGTGGGAATTTATTTTACCAGGAATATTCAATGTTCAGTTTTGGGACTTTTGCGAAAGTCAAATTCCTTTGTTACATTTTAGTTATAATTTTAATCTTCTCAGTGTTTTGTTTTCAAAGTTATTTTGCCATCGTTTTGAAATTGAGTTAGATGAGGTATTTTGCAATTTTGTTTTATTATTTCACATTCAATTCGTTTTGATTTGTAAATATTGGGCCGTGGTTGTCAAGTTGGAAGAGTGACGGATCAGCAACCGGAGGGATACGAGTTCGAAACTCTGTCCAACCCAAGACCGTTGTGTACACGGAGGCTGGTACACGTTAAATCGGTCGTGGCCTCAAATGTCCTCACGTTCGCGTTTGGGGGAAGTTTGGAGAGTGGAGTGCCAGCTCCAGGTGTTGTCCTCGTCATCTGACCGTGATTAAAAATTACGTGGTGTTGTCCTCGCAATCTGACAATGGTTCAAATTTACGTAGCGTTGTCCTCAGATCTTTCCCTTGGGGATTGATTTTGGACCGTCAACAATAGCCCGTTTGTGTTCCTCCTGGACGACGCTAATTAACTACCTTTGCGATTGATCCCGGACCGTCGCCAATAGCCCGTTGTGCTGCTCACTGCGACTAATTTACTACCACCTTACCTTCATTTTTCTTCCGCAAATGCTAGCTCAGGTGTGACCTCGTGATCTGACCGTGGTTCAAAATTACGTGGTGTTGTCATCGCATCTTTCCCTTCGGGTTTGATTCCGGAACATCGTCAGTAGCCCGTTGCGTTGCCTCAGTGCGACCTTAATTAAAATACCTACCCAACCTTTATTTTCTGGGCCGCCGTAACCCAGTTGGTACTGTCGCAGATAGATTAACAACCAGATGGTTGCGAGTTCGAAAATTCGATCCGACCAAAGACCGCCTTGTAAGAAGGGGATGGTGCACTTTAAATATGTCGTGTCCCCACCTTTACACTCCAAGAACGTATTGATAGAACAATGGCTCGCATTTTGCAGTGTTACTACCATTTTGGGAGATAAAAGTCAAGCGAAATTTTTCAATTAGATTCGAATAAGAAACTTTATAACGACGAAGCAAGATTCTCAAGGAGCAAAATATTAAGAATGAACTTCCGAGTGAATATTACCCTCACCCTTGTACCACATTTCCCAATGCACAAAATGGGGAAAAGTGGGACAAGGAAAACATACGGTAAGCCTATTGACAAATCGAATGTCTCGGCGGATTTAAGACGAAAAGATAGGCAGTGGAATTAACGTCGCAATGCAGCGACACTACGGACTATTGGAGACGATCCAGGATCCATCCCTTAGGGAACGATTGAGGACAACATCTCGTCAATTTGAACCACGGTCAGATGACGAGGCAACATTTGAGCTGGCACCCCACTCTCCAAATTTCCACACCACGCAGACCAACGTGAGGACATTTAAGGCCATGACAGACTGAACGTCTGGCAGTCACCACGTACATGACGGTATTTGGTTGGACCGAGTTTCGAGCTCGCAACGCTCCGGTTGCTAATCCGCGACCCGGAAAGTAATAGAAAGGATAAATAGGACCGAAAACTACATATACAGGGTGAGTCTAAATTGTTTTTACAAAATAAGAGGGGTGATAGTACCCATCCAGACGAGCAATAATTACCATGGAACATAGGGTCGCATTTCACTCTGAGAGGCAGAATTGAGTCAAATTAGAATTTCAACATGAACTTACAACAGTGTTGGGAAAGCGAATGAACGATACCACAATCTGATTTATTGATCAGAGAAAAACTCACAGCAAGTGCTCAAAGTGGCGGCCACGCTTGTCGTTGCACAATTCACACCGGCGAAGGAAGGACTGGCGCACCCTCTCGAAGATTCCTGGTGTTGTGTTAATTTTGTCTGCGGCAACACCGATTCTCGCTACGAGATCTTCAGCCGAGTCCACAGGCGTCTGGTACACAAAAGGTTTCATGTGGCCCCAGAAGAAAAAGTCCAGTGGGTTGAGGTCCGGTGAGGCCAAGCCACAGGTCCGCCACGTCCGATCCATCGTGCGGGATATGTGGCATTCAAGAAGTGCCGGACCGTGCTGGAAAAGTGTGCTGGGGCTCCATCGTGCATCAACCACATGTCTCTGGATGGAGAGCGGAACCGTCTGCAACAAACTGGGAAGCACTTGTTTCAAGAAGATACGGTATGTTGCGCCGACCAGGCCATCTTGCTTAGGAGATATGCTACGTAGGCAGGTACAAAACGACGTCAGAGGCGATGACTTGTTCATGCTCGACGCGTTTCGACTTTACTCTTTTCTGCCTCTCAGAGTGGAATGCGACCCTATGTTCCATGGAAATTATTGCTCGTCTGGATGGGTACTATCACCCCTCTTATTTTGTAAAAACAATTTAGACTCGCCCTGTATAAAATATGCGTATATTTTTTCTCACCTAACAACACTCATTAGCGCTCCAAGAGGTGTAGCCTAGTAGTTGGAGCCCTCATTGTGTACATATTGCGCATTCCAACAAGAGTAGGAAAACAGTGGAAAGTGCCGAGGCTCATACGAAATTGAATGGACTGTAACTATATTTATTTGACAAACGTTGATTAATTTAAGATTACTTTACTACACAAAGTATAGATTTAAATCACAATAGTATACACAAAGTATTCAATTCAAATCAATTGCTGTACTATCAATTGCTATAGAGTGTGATTCCTGAAAAGGAGTGGGTCGCTCAGTTGGGAGAGTAACGGATTAGCAATCGAAGGGTTGCGAGTTCGAAACTCTATGCAACCAGACTCGTGCACGAGTCTTTGGTTACATAGAGTTTCAACTCGCTGGAGCAAGTTGAATCTGTCGTGGCTACAAATATCCTCACGTTGGAGTGGGGTGGAAGTTTGCAGAATGGTATTGACCTCGTCATCTGACCGTGATTAAAAATGACGAAGTGTTATCCTCGGATCTTTCCCTCCGGACCATCTCCGATTAGCTGGTGTTGCTCCAGTGCGACGTTAATTCGTCTACCTACCTCCCTGAGGCATGTGGGTAAGTAGGAAGGTAATTAATGTCGCACTGGAGCGACAGAACGGGTTATTGGCGACAGTCCGGGATCAACCCCGAAGGTAGGTACGTATATATTTTAATTAACTTCGCATTGGAGCAACACAACGGGCTATTGGTGACGGTCCGGTATCAATCCCAAAGGGAAATAATCGAGGACAACACCACGTAATTTTGGACCACGATCAGATGACGAGGTCACACCAGAGCTGACACCCCACTCTTCAAACTTCCACACCACGCCAACGTGAGGACATTTGAGGCTACGGTCGGTTTAACGTGCACCAGGCTCGTTTGTACACGGTCTTTGGTTGGTTAAGGAAAAGATTGGAATCGAGGTTAGTGGGATTTTATAAACCCCTCAATATATAATTTTTTTTAGATTGCCATGGGGCTTCTATTAACCACCCTGGTAACACATTTCCAACGAACCCTTCCCGAGTTTGAACGAACTTAGAATTTTATGAGGCGTGACTCTTTCACAAGGCCTATTTATACTAACCACTCCGCAATTAAACTCCCTGTTCCGTCCGACACACGCGGAAAATTCCTCCCGATGTTGACTCGGAGCAAATCTGATTCATTTCCCGAGCGAGTCGACACAATTAAATATAGAATCAGCGGCGATATTTATCTGCCTCCGTCTCCTGCAGTCGGGGTTCTGGGATTACATCTTGGCTCGGCCTCTCCGCTTCTGCTCAGATCGTGAATGAAGCTGATGTGTTCGTGTTGTTTTGGACTGGGCGGACCGATGAAGACATTCAGTGGCGGGAAGCCATGGAAGTGGCGTGATTGGTGGACGTGTTTCTTGTAACTCTTGGCAAGGGATCAAAAATTCTGTTTTGATCGGGCGGGGGAAAGTGGTGTGAGTGCTCGCGCGGTACACGTGTGCTTGAGAAGGAGGAGGGATCGGGTACATATATGTAAAGGGCAGTTCGTTGACCTGGTGCGTGTGATGCAAATGAGCGGTGATCGTTTGGTTTCGTTGTGTGGAGTGTGTCGTTCTGTAACAATAGTGGCAGGCTGCTGCTTTGGAATAAAAAATTAAAAAAAAAACACAAATGAATGTGTGTGATGAAATATTTCGCAACTACTATACCTGCCCTTAGCAAATCGATGTGAACTATTTCCATGTATTGTTCAATGAAAACTTGGTGGGAACGAATTCGGAGGCATTGAAATCGTCTGAAGATGAAATGACTTCTTTTTCAGTCATCAAAAAAGGATTTAAGTAAATGCTGATCGTTCTCGGGCCGCGGTAGCCCGGTTGGAAGTGTAGCGGATTAGCAACCGGGAGGTTGGGAGAAATTAGCCTAGATCTTCGTCAGTACAGAAATTAGCATAGATCTGCGATAGCATATAAATTAGTCTAGATCTTCGTCAGTACAGAGATTAGCATGGATCTGCGATAGCATAGAAATTAGCCTATGAAAGACCGTCGTGTGCATGGGGGCTGATGCACGCTAAATCTGTCGGGGCCTCAAATGTCCTCACGTTGGCGTCGTGTGGAAGTTTGTAGAGCGTGGTACCCGATCAGGTGTTGCCTCGTCATCTGACCCTGGTTAAAAATTACGTGATGTTCTCGAATCTTTCCCTTCGGGTACCAGTGCGATGTTAATTAAAATACCTACCTATCGAGGATAGGTAGGTAGGTATTTAATTAAAGTCGCACTGGAGCAACCCAACGGGCTATTGGCCGGGATCAACCCCCGAAGGGAAAGATCAAGGACCTCGTCATCTGACCGTGGTTCAAAATTACGCTTTAAAAAATAGATCAAGGACAACGCCGCGTAATTTTGAACCACGGTCAGATGACGAGGTCACACCTGAGCTGGCACCCCACTCTCCAAACTTCCACACCACGCCAACTTGAGGACATTTGAAGCCACGACAGATTTACTTTCACCAGCCGCCGTGAACACGACGGTCTTTGGCTGGACCGAGTTTCGAACTCTCAACCCTCGCTATTCCGTTACTCTCCCAACTGGGCTACCGCGGCCTGTCAATAGTTCTGGTCAAGGGACAATTTGTTTTTTCTACTTGGATTTTCATAGCCCTTGCATTAGCAAAATTGACCAGATCCAGATGGACGGGTTGTCTCACTGAAACACTTGGAAGGTTAAAGAATGGTAGTGTAACGTTTTCAGTACTCGCGTTTCTACTATTTTCATGAATTTTATAAGGACATAGTTAAAATTATGATTTAAAATTTTACTACATGAAAGTTCTATCTTTTTTTAACCGCCTGTCAAAATAATTACTTAAGATTTTCCTAAAAATATTTAAAATGTAACGTAGCGTATGAGATGAAAATCGTTGAGTTAAACCAATTACCATATTGAAACCCTCTCACGTTGGCGTGGTTTGGAAGTTTTGAGAGTGGGGTGCCAGCTCTGGTGTGACCTCGTTATCTGACCGTTGTTCAAAATTACGTATGGCCCTCGGATCTTTCCCTTCGAGTTTGATCCCTGACTATCGCCAATATCCCGTTGTGTAGCTCCTGTGTTACGTTAATTAATATACCTACCTACCATATTGAAACACGCTGCTAAAACGGATTTCATAAACTAATTTATTTATTTATTTAATTAATTGTTTCTCCTCAGAAGAATATCCAATTACAGAGAATGATAACCAAAGATATACAATGGCTCCCAAAAGTGTTCGTACATTTACGAATTTCAATGAGAGAAATACTGCTCTATCCATTAATAAAAATCAATATTTCAGAATGGGAATTTTTTAATAACATCTATAACTTGTTCTTAACAAAACTACATAAAATATTTTGAAAATATAGTAAAACTTTTTTTTGGAAAATCAATAATCAAAAAGTAACAAAAACGTTACCTCACAAAAGTCTTCGTACATTTTAAAGAAATCTATATATTAGTAAATATTGTAATATTTCGGTAAATTAGTACTTAGAATATCCTATAGTATCCACAACAGCTTTTAAACGCCTGGGAATAGAGTTCACTAATTTTTTGTAATTTCTGCATCAATGTTCCTCCATTCTTCAATCATTACTGTTTTTAGTTCGCTTTTCGTTTTAATGTCGTGTTTTCGTACTCTAACCTCCAGTTCTTTCCAAATGTGTACTATTGGGTTTAAATACGGCGACTGAGGTGGTGTTTTCAGAACTTGTGGACAATTATAGAGACACCAGAGGCGAACGTTGAGAGCCGTGTGCTTAGGATCGTTATCTTGATGAAAAACAAAGTGGTTTCCAATACCCAAATTTTGGGTTGATAATTTTAAATTGACTTTTAAAATATTTAAATATAGAGCATGATTCATTATGTCATCAATAAATACCAAATTACCTAGTCCTGATGCTGACATGCACCCCCACACAAGGACACCTCCACCGCCATGCTTTAATGTTCCAACTAAGTTCTTGGGATTAAGTTCCTCATTTTTTCTTCTCTATACAATTATACGCCCATTGAAACCAAAGATGTTAAATTTACTTTCATCTGCATGATTCCAATACGTTTCGGGCTTATTTATCATTGATTTTGCGAAGGAAAGCCTAAGCTTTCTATTTTTCGTACTTACAAAAAAATTTCTTCGGGCAGAACGCCCATTTAATCCATCTGATCTGAGCACTCGTCGAACAGTTTCAGATGAAATTGAAGTAGAAAATTTTTCAGTAAATTCTGTAGAAATTTTTACAGCACTCAAACGTGGATTTTTCACAAATTTTCTTACTATAAATCTCTGATCACGTTGAGTTAACTTTACCGTACGACCTTTCCTTACCTTGTTTTCGATCCGATTTTCTTCTTTAAAGCGTTTTATCACATACTGCACCGTAGAATGGGATAAATTTACTAATTTAGAGATATTCCGAACTGATTTACCACTACTATGATGAAAATTAATCAATTTTCGAATGCTGTTCGTTGTTTCCTTACGACTACGAGCCATTTTTAAGTAATAAATAGCTTATAAAATAATAAATTAAGTAATAAATAGCTTTGCTTATTACGATGTAAATAAGCAAAGATTAAAGCCAAATGATTTTTTAAATGTCACCACAATGCAAAAATAAAAAAAATCGATAAACGATAATTTTATTTATCAATTTATCCGAAAATGTTTCGGTGTACGATCACTTTTGTGGCGTGTTCTTTCTCTGCCTCCTTGCATCTTCATTTTTATAAAAAGAAAATGAGTCAATATTTTTTAAAGAATGTTGGGTTTTATTCAGAATCACATGGAGATGCTATGAAAAAATATTGAACTTTATATTCGAATTCAATTCCAGGCTACAGCGCTTTTCCTACAAATTTTTAAAGTGTACGAACACTTTTGGGAGCCACTGTATATGACCCAATAAAAGCAAGAAAAAATACATACATACAGTTAGCTAAAAGATAATACAAAATACTATATTGCTTAGTGAATAGAAATCACTAAAAAATATATCAACCTCCGAGGAAGAATTGTACACCTTGAAAAATCTATTTGTAGCAAAATTCTTACATTATTTTTTAACCTTCCTTGTGGTTGTCTTGAAGAGGTATCTTGCCCTTAGCAAAACTGACAACTTGATTATCGAGATATCTCGTTGTACGAAAAAACGACAGATCTTGATCTCGTCATCATAAAAAAATTGGCAATAACTTGGTAACGAAATATCTCGTCATCAAGATATTGCCGATTTTTATGATGACGAGATATCTCTTTATCATAAAAAATCGGCAATATCTTGATGATTGCTAATGACGATATATCTAATCAAGATCTTGCCGATTTTTTATGAGGACGAAATCAAGACTTGGCTAGTTTTTTAATTTAAAAATTTATTTTTCTGGTAGGAAATCTTTCGCATTCTTAACAATAACTCCCTGAAATGTAAACAGGTTTGATTTAATTTTCACAGATAAAAAGCAAAAGATGAAAAAAAATCGAATGAATTTAAAACATTCTTTCCGCTTCCACATAAGAAAATCAGCAAAAATGTTCTCCATCAATGCAGTGAAAAAATTAAATCTCAATTACAACTCGTAAGGAAACAAAAACATATCTTTCTTTAAGTAATAATTTATAATTTAAGCATTCACTGATAAATATTTGATAAAAACAACTTGGTAAAAGACATGGAGGTAAAAGTCTTGACAAAATAGAGGCTTCCGATGGACGCTAAAATCCTAGGGACGTTAAAATCAATGCAAGAAACTAAAAAGGGCGAATCAATTTGTTGAAAAAAAATTTTAAAGCAATATCCACTTTCAATTTTGAAATTGAAATGATTTCACAATTAAGAAGAACGTGCACCTGGAGATTCATAATTTCTGAAAATATATATCGTCGCCTTAGAGCAGAAACTTAGTAACTGACTAAGTCCCGATTTTACAATACAGCCGTTTACAGACTAACAATTAGTGTTTAGGTAAAAAATAACAATTCTAAGCACGCATTGTTATAGTGTCATACAGTCAAACCTCACTAAGACGAACTCGCTTTATACGAATTACTGATAACATGAACTAAATTCTAATCCCTGCCAAAATGTATATTTAAATAATGTTAACTCATTCGTACAAGATGAACAAATTTTTGAAACAAGGGCAGACGCTTTTCAATCGTATATCGGAAACATTAAGTGACTCCGAAATTATAGAAGATTTATTTGTGGAAGAGAGTGAATAAGGAAGAATAAATGAAGATATTCCGATGAAGACGAAGGAATAAGCGTGCCTTCTTTAAAAGAAGCAACAGCTGGCTTAGAAATTGTTCATCGATTTTTGGTAGGCAGTGAAAATGCATCTTCTCAATTAAACAACGCGTTGACTGCATCAAAAATTTACCATAAGAATGTCACGAAAAATCCACAAAAATCGATAATAGAACTATTTTAAGACAAAAATTGAGTCATCAGGAAGTATATGTGTATTAAAGAATTATCTATTATAAGGAATTATTTGTGTAATCACAAGTTTCATCTGTCTAAGAATCATCTGTATAACCAGGAATCATCTGTATAATCAAGAATCATCTGTATAATCTTTGTGAAGTAAATAATATAAATACATTAATATTTTATTTTATTGTTAAAATAATGGCTTTTCTGAATTCGGGTAACACGAACTACGGTTAACACGAATTTTTTTTACGGTCCCGTGAAATTCGTCTTTAACGAGGTTTGACTGTATTTTTGTTCTAACAGAAAAATATGTCAATGTATTTTTCATCGTCATGAAAAGAAGCATTTTATGTCAAAAACACACTTCCGAAAAATGCAGTTAATGAGCTTCTGCTCTAAGCCGACGATATAAAAATGTATTCTGTGATCTTTCAATATCCATCAGTCATAAAAAGGATTCCAAATTACAGAACCATCATTCCAATCCCGTTTTAACGCAAACATTAAATAACAAAATTATCGTTCTACAATGTTAAGAAAAAACGAAATATGTCTCATCGCAAACCGAAATCACCTCAACTCATCTCCACGCGCTTCTCCGCTTCCACCGACAAAAAAACAAAACCGAAATCGTCCGCCACCTTCCCAACAGCGCGCTCTCACGCCGAGAGACCGATCAGAAAGACAAAAACCTCTTCTCTCATCCCGACAAAGTTATTTTTAACCCTTTTGAAAAATGTGTTTTTTAGAAAGTGTCATAATTTGTTATTCATCCTCCAGTAAATGATGGCACGCCCATGGAAGAGAAGTGAACCAGACCAAAGAAAGAGAATAACATTTAAAAAATATGCGCGCAGAAGAATCAGCGTGTCTATCGCGCGTCACGCCTCTGAAAGGAACGGTATCCTTGAAACGACCTTCAGTGACAGAGCCATCTGTTGATGAAAATAGGAAGCGCTAATGGGATACAGAAATACATTTTTGTCTCGCGGAGAATTTTTTGTTGTTTTTAAGTAAAGGATTTACTCTCTTCATTTTGTTATTAGGGGAGAAAATTAGATCGTTATGAGTGGTATTTTTTTTCGAAGTGGGGATGATTTAGGGGTGTTTAACTTTCTAATCACTTGCATTCTTGTGGTTCTAGTGCTTTATATCCGATTAAAATGTCAGGACGGCTTAGAGTAATTCTATCTAAAGTGGTTCCTGGAAATAGAATTTTGGAAGTGCATCTGGTATTTACCTTTTATTGATTGCATTTTTTCCTCGAGCTGGTAGGAAGGTAGGTAGTTAATTAAGGTCGCACTGGAGCGACCCAGCGGACTATTGACGACGGTCCGGGATCAATGACAAGGGAAAGATCCGAGGACAGCACAATTTTGAAACACGGACAGATGACCTGAGTGCGCTGGTTTCCGGAGGGTTGCGAGTTTGAAACTCGGTCCAACCAGATTTTCGTGGTACGTGGGGGCTGCTGACATTAAATCTGTCGTAATCTCAAATGTCCTCACGTTGGCGTGGTGTGGAAGTTTGGAGAGGAAAGCTAGCAAAGGCGTTGTTCTCGTCATATGACCGTGATTCAAAATTACGAGGCGTTGTTCTCGGTTCTTATCCTTCGGGTTTGATCCCGAACCAGCGCCAATAGCCCGTTGAGTAGCTATTGACGACGTCAATTCCACCTACCTACCTTACAAACAATAAAATATTTGTTATCCAAACTTTAAAAACTGTTTACTTAACTTACTGTGTTACTTAAACACAGATGAGACAATCCAGCGGATGAGAGAAGCTTAAATGATATAAAAAGTGAAGGATTATATGCGGTGAAACTTCGATTAACCGTCACTCTTTCAACCATCAGTTTCTGTTAACCGTCAGTCCGTTTTATTAAAAGTTAATTAAATATTAAAAGTTATTAATACGTACACACATGCATACATACTGTACTCATACATACTATACTTCTACGTAAAGTAACATTGTGTATGTGCCGCTCAGAAAGCAAGAGCCTCGAAGAAACGAAAGAAAATTACAGACTATTTTAAAATTTAAATATGTATGTACGTCTAGAGCGTAAGTTCATGTAACATATATACATATCTACTATACTGTACTTAATGTATATTGTTTGTTTCTGTAAAATAAAATATATGTACAGTACATTTCCAGATTTCCAGTTCGTAAACGTGCATTTTTTATCATTCGTTCATATACAATGGATGGGTCGTTTAAGGTTTTTCTGTTATCCATCTATTCGATTAACCGTCACGGTCCCGACCCTGACGGTTAATCGAAGTTTCATTGTACTGTTAAAAATCTATATATTTTACTAACACACATACACGTGAAAATCGTTATTTGTGTATTGTCGAATGGATACAAAGGATATAAACAATATAAAATCGATTGTTCATTCGTCTATTTTACCTCAAGTCTACCGATATCTACATTTAGCTTGACAGGAAAAAGCTCATTGGTATTCATTTTGTAAATAGATTTGTTTTGAGTCTCGCATTTGATTTTTCAGCGTTGCATAGTTAAGTAATTGGTTGGGTTGATTTTAATGACGCAAAGGCCATATAATTATCCATGCTGCGTAATATAAAAAATAACATTAAAAAACAGACATCGTCACTCGAGTAATGGTAGGTAGGTAGCTGAATTGGCGTCGAACTGAAGCAACACAACGGGCTATTGGCGACGGTCCGGGATCCATCCCCAATGGAAAGATTCGAGGACAACATCTCGTTATTCGAATCGGGGTCATATCTCAGCTGGCACCCCACTCTCCAAACTTCGACCCCACGCCGACGAGAGGGCGTTTGAAGCCATGACAGGCTTAACGTTGCCCCAATTGCACGATGGTCTTTGGTTGGATCGAGTTTCGAACTCGCGACCCTCTGGTTGGTAATCCTCTACACTTCCAAAAAGGCTACTTCGCCCCCCCCGTCAAGTAATGGACATACACAATGAACATTTTACTTACACAGAAGATAAATACACGGAGGGAGGAATCGAACCGGCGCCACCTCTCAGGTTGCTTGCGCAGTGGTCAACATCACTGCGCCATGACTTCCCCGAAAGTCAAGTAGAGAGAGAGCCAGTAAGACGCAGACACATCGAACAGACAGGATCGAACTTGTATCCTAGCGCTTCAGTCGATAGTCCATCTCTAGTGACTTCGTGGTTACGAGGAGTCTATTGGGTAAAGAAGGGACCCATTTAACATAGTCAATGCGCTTCCAGAATTTTCGCCTATAGCGGGAATTCAGACTGCAAGTTTTTCTTTCTGTGATTAGGGAATCAAATCATCACCTTTGGCGATCACCACACACGATTTTGTGTACGGCAACCCTTTTCTATGGGAAGCATACTACCTTTCTAGAAATGGACTCTCCCAATGACATCTGTCTTCCCACCGGAGCCATACTGCAGCTCCAATCCAAAATCACCGCTCCTCGTCGACCTTATCGATCATTGGAGGCGGTCAGTACCTATGGAGGCGATCACCTCTGATATCCGGATACCATTAGTCCTCGTGTATACCCCGGGTATGTGTACGTTGAATGTGTAGGCTGGTAAGTCCTCTTGACTGGTGTAGTGGGAGCATGTGAAAGGGATATGAGTCCATTGCGAGCCTATGAGCCGCGATACATATCTTCCTCAACTTGTGGAGCTCTAAGTCCAGCCACACACTGGGGCAGCATACGAGAAAACATACGATCTGCGCATGCGTACTCAGTTTCTGAACATAAAACGCTTCGGTGCGCATACGCATTTCAGACAATTTAGTGTCGCACGACTGATGTCGAGCTAATGTGTGGCTTGCCTAAGCCTTATAAGCAAGGTTGGTTGGTATTTAATTAACGTCGCATTGGAGCAACAAAATTTGCTATTGGCGACGGTCCGGTATCAATCACCAAGGGAAAGATCCGAGAACAACACCACGTAATTTTGAATCACGGTCAGATGACGAGGTGAACACCTGAGCTGGCGCCCCACTCTCCAAACTTCCACACCACGCCAACGTGAGAACATCTGAGGCCACGACAGGCTTAACGTGCACCATCCACCTTTGTACACGACGGTCTTTGGTTGGATTCGAACTCGCAGCCCTCCAGTGGCTAGTTCGTTACTCTTCCAACCGGGCTACCGCGGCCCTGCAACACCCCCCCCCCAAATATAAGGCATCGGGAGCAGCAGCTGGAGAATGCCTGGCATATAATTTCCCACTAAGCGATTAGCAACCGGAGTGTTCCGATTTCTAAACTAGGTTCGTCGCGTCGTGTACGTGTGGGCTTGTGCACGTTAAATCTGTCGTAGCCCCCCAAATGTCCACACGTTGGCGTGGTGTGACAGCTCAGGTGTGGACCTCGTCATCTGACCGTGGTTCAAAACTACGAGGCGTTGTCCTCGGACCTTTCCCTTCGGGATTGATCGCGGACTGTCGCCAATAGCCCGTTGTGTTGTTCCAGTGTGACTTTAATTAATTACCTACGTACCTACCAACCATCGTGTACGTGGGGCTAGTGCACATTAAATATGTCGTGGCCCCAAATGTCCTCACGTTGGCGTGGTGTGGAAGTTTGGAGAGAGGGGGCTGCCAGCTCAGGAGTTGACCTCGTCATCTGACCGTGGTTCAAAATGACGGTGTTGTCCTCGGTGAGTCAACGGATCTTTCCCTTGGGGATTGATCCCAGACCGTCGCCAATAGCCCGTTGGGTTGCTGCAGTGTGACATTAATTAAAATACCTACCCCTCAGTAACGCAAAGTCGCTATAAGAAAACGTTAACTTTTGGTTGGTTGTTTTGGGGGTTTTATGGCGCAAGGGCCATATTTGGCCATACTGCGCTAGACACGACATACGTACATCAATAGATACACACAATGAAGGTTTTACTGACTCAGAAGAGAAATACACCCAGGGAGGAATGCATCTGACAGGAATTTCAAAACTTGACGTACCAAACTCTTGAGGACGTATAATATATATGTCATAATAACATCTCATAAGCCTGCAGTCGTGACGAGAGTGGTGTAAGGCAACCGAAGAGAATGATCCATTGATATTGAGTGTAATGCAGATTCCACAACAATTCTTTATTATTTCAGTAGACGAGTAGTTACATCATGAGGTTGTTGAGGGTTTGGAGTTTGGAATGGCTCTGAGGGCTCCTTAGCCCAAGAGGCTCGTGAAAGAATAAATAGTTGACAAAAATCACGCTAGTGGGATTAGGATTAGGAGAAAAATATTAGTGGACCAGGGGATTTAGCAAGAAAGTTCATTGGTAGAAGTCGGTGGTTTTATGAAGGGGGAAAGTGATCTTACATATGCGATTTGAAAGCAGGAGAGTCCTTGGGAGGTCTAAGTCAACGAGACGGCTTGAGCTCAAAGGTGAAAGGCAAGATATTGACCACTTAGATAGGGAGACAAAAACTGGGATAAAAGGGGACCGCTAAGGGGTGATCTGTAGTGAAATTTGTACTTAGGGGGTTATTTTTAGGTATCGTTTCATATATATGAAACGATACCTAAAACCAACCCCCTAAGTACAATTCTCACTACAGATAAGTCCCTTAGCGGTCCCCTTTTCTCCCAGTCTTTGTCTCCCTATCTAAGTGGTCAATATATCATGCAACCAACCCCCTTTCACCTTTGAACTCAAGCCGTCTCGTTAATTTGGACCTCCCACGGACTCTCCTGCTTTCAATTCAAATCCCATAGGTAAGATCACATTCCTCCTTCGTTAAACCACCGATTTCTACCAATGAATTTTCTTGTTAGATCTCCTGGTCCAATATATTTCTCTTAATCCTAATCCTTCTATAGCGAGATCATTGAAAACTATCCATTCTTTCACAAGCCTCTTGGGCTAAGGAGCCCTCAGAACCGCGCGTCCCAAACTCCAAACCCTCAACAATCTCCTCGCCTTATGATGTTACTACTCGTCTATTGAAATAATAAAGAATTGCTATGGAACTTTCTGCTTCTCCATTTGTGGAATCTGCATTACGTTCAATACCAATGGATCATTCTCTCCGGTTGCATTACACCACTTTCGTCACGACTGCAGGCTTATGATATCTGTTTTTTTGTCATATATATATATATATATATAGGAATATTCATTTCAATCGTCCTTTCCTCGTCCTTTTCCAATCCAATGACCTTGCTCTGTAATCATTAAAATGATCCCGCTGATGAGGAAAGAAAAAAAAACCGAGAAAATAAAGGCCAATAAAAAACCACCGATGAAACAAACATTCTTCCCAAACCTGCCGATGTTACCGAAGGGGAGAAACAATGAACCACCTGTTGTCATTCATGGAAAGGGAATTTCATCATCCGGTCGTTCCACGCAGGGGCCTGCGCCAGTGTGTGGAATTGCTCCTTTTTTTTTCGCTCCGTGCTTCTCCACTTCCTAATAGAATTTTGTGGAAAGCCACGTTTTGCTCATTGCGTCATCTTTTTCGGAGGAGTTAATGTGTTTACGTAGCGCCTGACCTTCCCCATGCGAATGAGCGGATTTCGGGTTACCATTTTTTGGCGAGGTTCACCGAATTATTCAAATTGTTGCTCTCGATTTCTTTTTAAACCTGGTGGTTCGGAGCAGCGATTTTCAAACTTTTCCCTCTCCATGGCACGCATTAAACTAATTCCTTAAATTCTGCTGCACACCAAGATATGTATTCGATTTTTTTGCCGGTCACAAAATAGGTAAAATTGTAATTAATTTACAAAACCAATTATATAATAGCTTAATCTTTTACTCCAACGCAGCCTTAAAAATATTTTTGAAACAATTTATTTACTTTGCGATGCTTTAACCAGGTATGCAGACTTGTTAAGACCATGGGCCACCTAGATTCATTGTAAATTATAGGAGGGCCGCCCATAAAACATGAAAGTTATCTATCATATATATTATATATTAGGTCTACCGGAAGGTTCTGTCCGTTTTTAGAATAAAACAAAATAATAAATTTTTCATACCTTGAATAAACTTTATTGAATAATATAATTTCTATCATTATTTATGACTTCTTGCTAGCGAGATGGCAATTTGTATATCCCATTTTTAAAAAATGCCTTATCCCAAGAGGCGAAAAATTGAACCAGTGCTTGTCTGATATCTTCTTCGTTTTTGAATTTTTTGCAGTGCAAAAAATTTTGTAAGGACAAAAACAAATGATAATCGTAGGGTGCTAGGTCCGGGGAGTATGGTGGATGCGACAGAATTTCCCAGCCTAGCTCTGCGAGTTTCTGACGAGTCCCCAAAGCGGTATGTGGCCTGGCATTATCATGAAGCAGTATGATGTCCTATTGAACATCGCCGGCATCGATTTTTGGAGTGCTGTTTTTAAATTATCCTATTGCTGACAATACCTCTCCGAATTTAGCTTTTCGTTCGGTTTCAACAGTTCATATACACAACATTCTCTTACTCAGGCTCAACTTCGGTTTATTGGTGGAGGGGGCAGGTTTTCCGGATTCACAATATGCCCTTTTCCTTACGATGTTTTCATAGGTAATCCACTTTTCATTCCAGTTATCATCTGGTCCAATAAGGATTCGATTTTGTTCCGCAGAGATGTGCAAATGATGACTCGATCATTCAAATTCTTCTCTTGTGGCACCCATCTCAAATATTTCCACACCAATCCTAGTTTCCGAAATGGTTTGTTGAGCTGAATCAAGCCTTTCCGCAATCTCCAATGTTGTCAAAAAAGGATTTTGCTCTAACATGATCTTGACAGTATCGTCGTCGATCAAAGATGGTCGCCCAGAGCGTGGCTTAATCAGAAAGGTCGAAATCACCTATTTGAAATTTTTCGAACCATCTTCTGCATGTTCTATCAGAAACTGTACCTTCACCAAACACTTTCAATAAATTTCTACACGCCCTTCTGTAGCATTTCTTCCTTGTTGGAATTCGTACAAAATACAGTGGCGTAAATGAACTTTATCAGTAGCCATGGGTACACGATCGCGTCTCACTTAATACTAACATGAATCATCTTCGTTTTAGTTCATTTGCTAGGTTAGTATGTATACATTCAGTGATAAAAGAGAGCCAAATATGCGTCAAATGAATATGCGCATACTTGTAACCGGAACGGACAGAACTTTCCGGTACACCTAATATTATATTTATCATATATTGATGCAAAGAAAGATAATATAAAAAGTAAATAAAGAATTTAATTTCATGCGTGACATAGCATTGATTTAACTATTGTTTTAATATTTGGTTCGATTTTTGTAGTCTCCAAGCGCAAAATTAAATCTAAATTTTCATTAGTCAAGCGGTTCCTATTTTTCGATTAGCCAATATTCATTACTGGAAAAGCTTGTTCGCAGATATATGTTGACCCAAGGAAGCTTGCGCATTTTCATGCATTGTCTAGCTACAATTTACAACTGTTTTTATCGACACAATGATAGAAGTTTAAATTGCCTTCATTGAATTTGTTTCACATGTTTCTCTTCGTCTTGCATGTCGATGATTCAGATTGTACTGATTCGGTGGTATTTTCAGGCAAGAGATGCTAAATAAACCTAGCAACGGTTTTACTTTTTGAAAATCAGAAAAACACTCCTTGAAATAATATGGTGAGCCATGCCACAAGCAAGTAAACGAAGGGCCGCATGTGGCCCGCGATCTGTGCAACCATGATTTAACCCTCTGAGAGGTTCGCACGCATGTATCCGGTGTGCAACCTGCAAGCTCCCAACCTATTTCGATCTGCACAAATAGAAACCAAAAGATGTTTATTCATTATGTGTGTTGTAAATAGCCTGGTTGGAAGAGTAGCGGATTACCAACAGGCGTGTCGATCCAACAAAGGCTGTCGGGTGAGTGGGGACTGATACACGGTTAAATCTGTCGTGGCCTCAAATTTCGTTATGTTGGCGTGGTGTGGAAGTTTGGAGAGTAGGGTGCCAGCTCAGGTGTTTCCTCGTCATCTGACCATGGTTCAAAATTACCTCGGATCTTTCCCTTTGGGATTGATCCCGGACCATCACCAATGGCCCGTTGTGTTGTTCCAGTGTGACGTTAAATAAAATACCTACCTACCTTAATTTGAGAATTCAAAAATGAGTGTGCCTACGCAGCCGGAATTCTTCCCGAAATGATTTTGGTAGGTAGTTTATTAACGTCGCTCTGGAGCAACACAACGCACTTTTGGCAGCGGTCCGGGATCCAACCCGAACGGAAAGACCCGAGGACAACACTTCGTCATTTGAACCACGGTCAGACGACGAGGTCTCACCGCGGCTGGTACCCCACTCTCCAAACTTCCACTTACCGCCAACGTGAAGACATTTGAGGCTACGACATTTAACGGCACCAGCCCCTGCATATAGACGGTCTTCGACTGAACCGAGTTTCAAACTTTCTAAACCGTTACTCTTTGCAGCTGGGATACCAAAGGCCAACCGAAAGGGTGGTAATTCAGCTCAGGTGGGACCTCGTCATCTGACCATTGATTCATAATTACGTGGTATTGTCCTATATCTTTCCCTTCGGGTTTGATCCCTGACCGTCGCCAATAGCCCATTGTGTTGCTCCAGTGTGATTTAATTAAATATCTACCTAACTTGCAGATCATATTTTACTATTGCCACTTCGTTGAACATGAAAACATCCATGTCATAAAAGCGTCCTACAATCTTCAATCTTTATAGCCGCTTCATGGTATCCATGTTGCAAGAGTAGCGGATTAGCAACCGCAGGATTGAAAGTTCGAAACTCGTCGTGTACGTGTGGATTGTACGCCACGACGGATTTAACGTGGACCACCACAGCGTACACGACGATCTTTAGTTGGACCTAGTTTCGAACTCGTAACCCTCCCGTTGCTCTTCCAAATGGGCTACAGCGGCGACCACTGTTTTGGGCAAATCCATCCACGCGTTTCATAACAAACTGGAGGGTCGCGGTGGCCCGGTTGGAAGAGTAACGGATTAGCAATCGGAGGGTTGCGATTTCGAATCCAACCAAACACAGTCGTGTTCAAAGGGGGATTGGAGCATGTTAAATCTTTCGTGGCCTGAAATGTGTTGGCGTGATGTGGAATTTTGGAGAGTGATGTGCCAGCTCAGGTGTTGCCTCGTCATCTGACCGTGGTTCAAAATTATTTGATGTTGTCTCTTTGGGATTGATCCCGGACCGTCACCAATAATAGCCCGTTGTGTTGCTCCCCCCCCAGTGTGACGTTAATTAAAAAATACCAAATCATAACACCTGATTCAAGACTTTTAGGTGAGCGTGCCTTCCAGGCACTTAACCCTCCACTTCGCTTCTCGGAAAGGACGCATCTGTTTTGCTTAGGGGTTAAGGAACCGACTTATTTGCGGAATTCAAGGTGTGCGATAATTGCATAAGGAACAGTGACCCTCCTTCGGAAAGGGCCAGGAATAGGGTCAACCCTGACGTCACACCTCCTAAATATTGCATATGGGAAATTCCCCGCGACGTCATCAGACGTCATCACGAGCGAAAAACAACATACATTAAAGCGGACAAACATCTTAATCAGTAACCGGGCGTTCGAATTACAAAATGAATGAAATAACGACATCGGCCGGAAAAAATTAGGCGTGGACTCGAACTGCTTTCGAATTTTAAGTTCTTGAGAAAGAGTTTTTTTCCTACTGAGTTCAGATGCAAAGTGTGGTGTGGAAACTAGAGGAACGATGCCGTTTTTGTGGATGACGAACCTTGAAGAGTTGGTTTTAAAACGTCCGCTAATTGCATCGCTTCTAATTTGCACACAAATTCTAGTCCTGAAAAAACACAGGCACTGTAGTCCGGTTGAAAGAGTAACGGATTAGCAATTGGAGGGTTGCGATTTCGAAACTCGATTCAACCAAAGACCGTCGGGTGTCGGTGCACGTTATATCTGTCGTGGCCTCAAATGTCATATTTGCGTGATGTGGATAGTAGGTAGGTATTTTAATTAACGTCCCACTGGAGCGACACAATGGACCATTGGCGACAGTCCGGGATCAAACCAGAAGGGAAAGATCCGATGACTACACCACGTCATTTTGAACCACGGTCATATGACGATGCGGAATTTTGGAGTGGGGTGCCAACTCAGGTGTTGTCTTCGTCATCTGACCGTGGTTCAAAATTACAAGGTGTTATTCTTGGGTATTTCCCGTCGGGATTGATCCCGGAGCGTCGACAATGGCCCGTCATATTGCTCCACGTTGATTCAACTACCCCTCCACAATTTATTGCATAAATGTTCTTGTCTAGGTTGGGCACGTGATGTGTGTAGAAAGCACATTGTGTACGGGGCTTCAATTAATAAATATAGGGTGGCTATGAAAAAAAAGCGTTGGTTGCAGGATTCACTTGAGTCACTGACTTGTGTGGGTTTCATATCGAGTTTTCTTAAATTTGAAAAACGAGACTCATATGGTTTCTACACTCACTAATCCAACGCCAGATTCGTATTTTCTATATTTTTTTCCAATTGCATGAAGAAAACAAAATACACAGTACAAAGATTAGTAACAAAAGTACGCACGAACAATATTTAACATTGCTAAGAGAAGATCATTCAAGAAATAGCTGTCCATCCGTCCTCTAGTCTCACAGTAGCGGTTGCACAGGTCCGCAGTACAAATTTTCAGATGATGGATTCCTTTTCTAAACTTTGAAGAATATAATATAAATTTAAAACTTAAGATTAGCTTTATTATAATTGAGTACTGCAGATTCTTATATTCATACATTTAATTTCTTACGTGCGTACTTCATACTTAATATTCATACGTTTCAATTTCAGAACTTTGTGATTGGGTGTGTTTTAAAAACTACCAACATGTTAACCCTTCTGATGGCTGTCTCGACGATGCATTTCGTCATTAGCAAAACTGACCAGGTTTCGATGGACTAGATATCTCATAAAAAACTGACAAGATCTTGATTTCACCATCATCAAAAAATCGGAAATATCTTGGTCACGCGATTTCCCGTCATTAGCAAAATTGGTCAGATCTTTATTGACGAGATATCTTGTCGAAACCACTTGGAAGGTTTGCTGAGGTTTTTGCCTCAATCGGTTCCTCCAAACATCGGACCAGTCTATTTGAATATATGGCCAGATCAACTACAATCTCAAAAACTTCTTGTGTATATTGAAGTCCTTCATTTGCAATTAATGTCTTTCTACGCTTGTATTTCGTCATTAGCAAAACTGACCAGGTTTCGATGGACTAGATATCTCATCATAAAATAATTAATAAGTGTCTTTCTACGCTTATTGAATTAAGTTCATAAAATCGTTACTTTTGACTTAACAAAGGCTTGTTTGGGAGACAATGGAGCTTGCTTGGATATCTTCGAGGGTTGGCGAGTGGAATCGAGCCTGGGGAACGCCTAATTACTTTTTAAATCAGTAATAATATGTGTTCATATCGTCACCTGAATGCACGAACTAGGTAATCCGGTTGAAAGAGTAGCGGATTAGTAATCGGAGGGTTGCGAGATCGAAACTCGATCTAATAAAATATCATCGTTTACGTGGATGCACATTAAATCTCAAACGTCCTCTTTTGTGTGGTGTGGAAGTTTGGAGAGTGAGCTGCCAGCTCAGATGGGACCTCGTCATCTGTGCGTGATTCAAAAAGACGAGGTGTTATCCTCGGATATTTCCCTTTGGGACTGATATCCCGGACCGTCGCCAATAGCCCATTGTGTTGCCAAGTGCGACCGTTAATTGAACTACCTACCTTTCCCAATTTAGACAGTAAGTCACAGCAGTGTCAATCTTCCGTCACACCAGTGTCAATCCTCCGTCACACCTATTAAAAATAGCTTGCTTTTGTATAAAATGAATATATACTGCCTGTACGAAATTCAAACTTTTGAATTCATCCATCCATTGGTATTTATTTGAGTAACAAACTTGAAGCATGCCAACGAACATAAGGGCACCATTTTAACATTTCTCTACATTTTTCTTGGAGAAGAGGGGTGTTAAACACTTGCACAACCCACGCTTCCCATCTCACGTGTAGCAACGAAGAGAACCCACGTGTGGAAGGTCATCTCAGACTTCCACCTGCCAAGCCACGTGCGGAAAAGGTGACGGGCTAATGCAGACGGGCGAAAACTAAAAATAATGAATACATCAACACGTGTTTGAAAAAAAACAATGTTCCTTTTGTCCTTCAGAATCAGGATTACCAAACGTTCCGATTCGACCTGTATTGTTGTCTCGGTCAGATGTGTAACAAAATAATAAAGTCGATGATGAATTGGACATACTTGGACAGACTATTTGGCGAAGAGGCGGTTGCCTAGGCATTTTGGTTGGTTTTTTCTGGCGCAGGGCCATATTTGGCCACGCCGCGCCAGACACAAAACAGAAAACATCAAGTGATGGACATGGACACACAAAGGTTTTACTGACGCAGAAGAAAGAAATACACCCAGGGAGGGATCGAACCTGCGCCGCCTACAACTCGCTTGCGCAGTGGGCATACCCTCTAATCCACGACTGCTCCCGAGGCGTTTTGGAATTTCAAGCAATAACACTCAGAAAACTGAGCAAGTCCCCAATTTCCACTAGGGTCAATTAAACCGCTTTATCCCCCCCTGGTGGTTTATCTTCGCGTCGAGATGTTCCCTGAAGTCTCCAGCCTCTGGTGCAAAAACCTGTTACAAAAGGTCACCTGTTCTGGTCAAGGAACAATTTGTTTTTCCTACTTCGGTCTTCATTTCCCTTTGGAGTAATAGGACAGTTTTGCCTCGACGAGGTATCTCGTTATTAAGAAAGTGAACCAGGTCTAGGACGAGATATCTCGTTGAAACCACTTGTAGCGTTAGAATATATAACTGATGTACAAGGAGATCTTCTCAAGCAAAAAATGAACATTTTAACAAATGTACAGGGTCTCCTCGACTTACGACCGAGTTCCGTTCCGACTGACAAGTCGTAAGTCGGATTTAAATTTTTCAACACCATTTTCATTCAAACGGGTAATAAAAATTGAACATAAAACACAAAAATTCAATCTATATACGTATAATTATTGTACAAATAGTAAAAAATACATAACTAATATGTACTCTATTGGTCTTTTTGACCCTACCATTGTAGTTATCTTTCTTTATTTACTATTTTTATTTATTTATATTTTGTGGTCGTAATTGCGGATGGTCGTAAGTCGCATAGGTCGTAAGTCGAGGAAACCCTGTATTTCCAAATTGTCATTAAGTGCCGCAATTCGAACGAACTTTAAGCATTCCCAATGAAAAATAGGGGCCGTGGTAGCCCGGTTGGAAGAGGAACGGATTAGCAACCGGAGGGTTGTGAGTTCGAATCCAACCAAAAACCGACGTGTACAAATGGGGCTAGTGCATGTTAAATCTGTCGTGACCTCAAATGTCCTCGCGTTGGCGTGGTGTGGAAGTTTGGAGAGTGGGGTGCCAGCTCAGGTGTGACCTCCTCATCTGACCGTGGTACAAAATTACCTCGGATCTTTCCCTTCGGGTCTGATCCCGGACCGTCGAAAAAATCCCGTCGCTACAGTGCGACGTTAATTAAAATACCTACCTACTTTCCCAGATTGTCATCAAGTATCGCAATAGAACAAACTTTAACACATTCAAGCATTCACTGAGAAAAATAGGACAAGGTTCGTTTCTACAGCAGCAGACAGGGGTATACTTGGCGTCTGGAGCAGTTCCTGTGGTAGACAGACAGTGATGCGATACGTACCGGTAGTTTACTGTGAGGTATACTACTTTCAAATTCATAATATTTCTGTTTTACATCGACAGAGGGCGCCACGATTGAAATTTAGGAAAATCGTGAAGAATAATAAAAGTTATGAATGGTTATGGTTCAGCTTTTAAAATTAAAGCAAAACTAGGTTCCACTTTCGTTTTGGGAAAGCGTGTGGGAGAGTTTTCTCCGGTATTTTGTTTCTGTTCTCACTGTTTTCATCATAGTGCATTTCATAGGGTAAATAAGTTTAGGTACATAAAGTAGAAATAAAATATCTATGCATCATCCACTTTTTAATTCTGCAAGAGGCATTTTCCTTAAACCTAAATGCTTTTGCGTAGCAAAAATGTCTTCCAGTTGAAGACTTGTTGTTGTAGACTAAAGCTTCGAAGTGTGTTTCTTATTGAATTCCAGCTCAAAAGAGATTTACTCTTCCAAAATATTATGAAAATTAATGTGAGCCTGTCAGTTATTGGGCCGTGTTGTTGAAGAGTAGCAGATTAGCAACCGGAGGGTTGTAAGTTCAAAACTCGATTAAACCAAAGACCATCGTATACGCGAGGGCTGGTGCACGTTAAATCTGCCACAAATATCCTCACGCTGGCGTGGTCTGCAAGGAAGAAGGGTGCCAGCTCAGGTGTTTACCTCGTCATCTGACCGTGGTTCAGAATGACGAGGTAGTATCCTCTGATCTTTCCGCTCGGAATTGATCCCGGACCGTCGCCAATAGCCCGTTGTGTTGCTCCAGTTTGAAGTTAATTAAGATGCAATTTTTATCTCGCATTAAAAATTGTAATATTCTTTCTTTGTAACATTTAGTTAATTTCATTTCACTATTAAATATCTGCCAGACACGCGAGTCATCAACCATGAAGAATTTGATTAAAATTTTGACCTAAATTACGTAACGTCAAGACCAATAATTCACTACAAAGTTCAAAAAGCTTCAATAGTGTTTTTCAATCGGATAACCATCTCACTGCAATAAAGTTATGTGCACTACCCATTTCATCGCACAAAATTTTAAATACCTCTGACTAAAGTGGTCGAGATTTTACGTAGTTGATAGTTTTTATGGTTTCACCCAAAATAGCTTTTTATTTTGTAAATATTGCTTATTTATGTGTGCAAAACACAATGACTTTTGGTGGCTCTACCTGCAGGATAGGTGTTACAACTCCTTTAACCTATCCTACCATTGCTTGAGCACCATCTGTACAAATATCAATACACTTCTGGTAACATATTTCCTGTTTTGTAATGTAATTGTTAATATATATACAACTGAATAGATTTTCTCCGGTACTTTACTCTTGTAGATATTTACACATGAGTAAATCTTCTTAAATACTTTCATCAAATATGTGGCGAACAAACACTGGTAAAACAGCGAGTCCTGCGACATATGTGGATTCATCCATTTGCAATGCATATTTTACGTCTAATGCAAAGTCTACGTCGATGAATTAATTAGCTCTTTCTCTGTCAGCTGTAACATCATCGATGTAGCGGGAAAAAGTATTATTGGATAATTCTACTGGCATCTATTTTTGATGTAAATACGTCTTTAAAATCGGAACTACTGGGACATGCGTGAAAACTCTAGCATTACAAAGAAGCATTACAGAGGCTGTTCGGACATTTTTTGAACGATTTTGATGAGCTGTAAAAAAATTGTATGCTACGAAAGAATTTTATTTTCACAGCAGTTAAATAGTTAAAGTATAACTTATCGTCTGCTAACTCAGAGTTTTGTTTACTTTCAAAATGGCGCTTTTAAATAAGCAATGGATGGAAGGCTGTTTCCGCTCTTTCCGAAGAGAATTATACTTATTCAATTATTCAAAAACGCTGTAAAAGTCATGGTTGTTCGATATCTAAAGGTACGATAAGTAATGTTATTAATGAGAAAGGAAGGAAAAACGTAAAAGTGGGAAAATACGTCCAAAAAAGTATCCAAAAAAGAAACATTTTCTGAGAATATTTGTAAGGTAAGATATTTAATTTTAAAAGAGAATCCGCCAAGTCAAAGGACTATAGCAAAGTGAACGTGAGAACTTTCTCTAAGAGATTTATGATTGTTGCCGGTTTTGCATATAACGGAAAATTAAAAGTAAAAAGAGGGGGGAAATGTAAAAATCAACTCCCACATATTATCAAGACCATATTTATCCCCAATATTCAAAAAAGAAATACCATATCTTTACCCACAGTGCCGACAATCAGTAGAACTGCATCAGGGTAAAGCAAGCAGCCACACATCTAAATCGACTATTAAATTCTTGGAAAAAATAGAACAAGAAACTGGTATCAAATCTCCAGATGTTTCACCTATGGACTTTTGTGCTTTTGGACTTTTAAAAAGGGCATTATCGAAACGACGACCGAAACCATTCAAGGACTGGAAAACTGTGGAACAAGAATGGGACAAAATACCACTATCGATACTACAAAAGTCATTATTATCATGGAAATTAAGGTATTGGTATTTTCAATTAACGTCACACTGGAGCAACACAACGGGCTATTGGTGACGGTCCGGGATCAATCCCAGAGGGAAAGATCCGAGGACAGCACCACGTAATTTTGAACCACGGTCAGATGACGAGGCAACACCTGAGCTGGCACCCCACTCTCCAAACTTCCACACCACGCCAACGTGAGGACATCTGAGGCCACGACAGATTTAACGTGCACCAGCCCCCTTTGTACACGACGGTGTTTGGCTGGATTCGAACTCGCAACCCTTCGGTTGCTAGTCCGTTACTCTTCCAACCGGGCCACCGCGGCCCCTGTAAATTAAGGTGTAGAAAGATAGTTAACAATAAGGTCTATCAAATGGAACATTTAAAACACAAAAATTTGATGTAAAAATTGAGCTTCAGTCCATTAAAATCGTTCAAAAAATGTCCGAACAGCCTCTTTACAACTGCTTTGTCTTATGATTTCAGAACTAGAAGGATCATCCAGAAGATGAATATAGCGACGTGTATACAAAGGATGTCTGTACCTGACATGACCGAATGCGCAGGCGCAATGAGCGTGGGGAGGGGCTTAGTAATGTGTCACAATTTTACGGTGCAGGGCGAGTTTTGGGATAGTGCCACTTTGGATTATGGAGTGAGGACTGTGTAATGGTGTCGTTTGAAAGCAACCTAACTACGCTACAATCGCAGACTTTTAATCACTAAATTTATCCTTCAACGTTAATATCTCAAACTCTTCTTTAATCGTTCAAACTGTAAAGTAGTTATTGAATATTCACACAATAAACAATCGTTCAAATTTCCTACGTCTGCTTCATTCATTCCACAATCCAACATTAGGCCCCATTTTTCAAGTTAAAACTACAGTTTGCGTCCATGACACAACCTACCAATATTTTTAGCAGCCTGCTCGTTTAACATGCCAGAAATAGCCCGTTGTGTTGCTCCAGTGTGGCGTTAATTAAAATACCTACCTAACATGCCTGATACAAGGTCTTTCCCTCAAGGCTTAGTGAACATTTCTCCTATTGTATGAATTCACCATTAAGTGCAATGAGGTAACTCAAGTGGAAATGTGCTTCTGTACATTTTTATTTTTAGCAACTGTAATTGTTTGAAGTTTAGATATTTCTTGCGTGTCCATGGCGTCTCTCTCCCCTTTCTTTCTCTTTTAAAAGATTTATATATTTTCCTTTCTAATCAGCGTGTTTTTTTCGAAGTGCCTGCGATGTTTAACTGGAGCCAAAAAACTGTTTGCTAGTATTTTATTACATAAAACACTTGTTCGGGCCTGCGTTTCTGCGTGACAGTTGTTGGCGTTGCTCCTTATTGGCGTAACTCTTCATGTACTTGGCGAGCGCCAAGAACATTGCCAACTTCTCAGTTTCTGCCTCTTGACGAGATAAGATGGTATCACCAGCGTTCCGTTTCAGGAACCATTGTGTATTTGGGATACCTCAACTCTTTTATGTACTTAGGATATACATATCTTTGTACGTAGGATAGTACAACAATCAATATAAATAAACATAATTAAGGTCTACTAAAGTTTGTATTTTTGTGTGAGCTCAGACAACACACATTATATTGGTTTTAGGTTTGTCCAAATATGGGAGGTAGTTGAATTAACGTCGCACTGGAGCATCAAAACGGGCTATTGGTGACGGTCCGGGATCACCCCCAAGGGAAAGATCCGAGGAAAACACCTTGTCATTTTGAACTACGCTCAGAAAACGAGATACGGTAAACACTTGACAGTTAGATACGGTAAACACCTGAGCTGGCACCCCCTCCGGTTGCCAATCCGTTACTCTTCCAACTGGGGTATCTTAGACCCTCTTTTCATTGCATTTGGTTGATTTAGGGTTTTAAGGGTTGGTTGATTTAGGGTTCCGGTGCAAGGACCATATTTGGCCCTTGCGCCGGACATACAATATCAATAGACACAAGACATACAATATCAATAGACATGCACACACAATGAAAGTTTTTACTGACACAGAAGAGAGAAATACACCCAGGGAGGAATGCACCTGACAGGAATCGAACCTGCGCCGCTTACAACTCGAAGGTTGCTAGCGCAGTGGGCATACTCACTAAGCCACGACAGCCCCCTCTTTCCATTGGAAGTTACAGTTCTGAATTTATACAGATGAACGGAATATTTTTGATTGCTTTCTCGCCT
Organism: Meta bourneti; assembly: GCA_933210815.1. Classification (NCBI taxonomy): domain Eukaryota; kingdom Metazoa; phylum Arthropoda; class Arachnida; order Araneae; family Tetragnathidae; genus Meta; species Meta bourneti. The sequence continues at coordinate 75,234,883 of OW119931.1, forward strand.
GGCATGAATTTTTTACTGAAATAAATTCTGAGTAATGAAGAAGTTTCTAACGTAATTTTAGAACACTTGCATGACATACAATCAACCATTTTCCGAAATCCAGTGAAGATAATTTCTGGATTTGGAATCCATTTAAAATGACAGCTAAACCAGCAGGATCCAGCGCAAGTGATTACGAAATGTAATTGACTTGATTAGTGATTTACAACAAATATAAAAAGAACTGCCATTAAATGTTTTCTGGACAAATTTAACAGAATAGTACGACAACGTGTTAAAACTAGCTATTCTTGTTTTACTACCTTTTACAGCGACATATTTATGGGAGGCAGGTTTTTCACTATGGGAATTCAACTTTCTAATATGGTGCGTGATATCAGCAGAATTTGCAATTCAAATACCCGAAAATCTCGAAGTCATTGTAGATGTTGCTGCGTGTTGAATAACACTGACATATTAACAGGAATAAAATTTATTTAACTTTAATAGGAACACATCAGAACAGGGAAAAACGTTCTCGTCACTGGGGTTACGCTCCTTCTCCTTTTTTACCGCGCGAGCGAGCGAGCGAGATTTGAATTTCCATACGTCAGCGAAACGTCACGGTTCGCCTCCGTCTCATTGGACGACGGAGAGGACGACCGCAGCACCGTTCGCTCCCGTGGCATCCCGCTGAACTAGAAGAGGAAAGTGTGGTTGGATTGATTCACTACTATCAAGAACGAAATTTTACAATATATATGCGCTATTTTCTGTTTTTATACGTTTTGTTTTAAATAATTAACATTAGAGAATAAATGTTTGTTTATTAACTCTTTTTTTATCTATTACTATCAGAATTCCCCAGCGTTGTCCTGGTTGAATTGGTTAAATGTTGATTGTAAAGTGATCAGACTTATCACTTCTTTCATACAAAAAATGCAAGCATTATTTAAGTGTACAGAAAATAAATTTTTTAACACCATTTAAACTGTTTTACAATTTACTTCTGACTCAAATACCCATATAAATGATATATCTATCCATATAATCCATTTCACATTCATCGCACCCCTGCTATAAGACAAACTACAGTTATACAAAGGTGATGACTGTAGAAGTCGGTTTTGAGTTTTGGAGTGATTATAAATACCCCTTAAATTCATTTCCTGTAGAAATGACGATCTTCCGCCTTTGTATTGCACTCAGTTTTTACTATCAATATTTTTTTTATTTGCGGAATTCTTGCACCAGGGATGCGATGTTCCCGAATTTCATTATCATTATGAGAGGAAGTCAAATTAAATTGATACGATATTCGTGATTAATTTACTTTGAAGTAAATACATTTTTTCATGAAAATATTCCCTTCAGCGGCATTTAAGATAACGTTGCTTGTTTTAAAATTAAATGTCATCTAGTACAGACAAAGCAAAGTCTATCGATTAAGGTTTCTTTAGAAACAGAAGATAAATTTCAGTGTTTTAAAAAAGAAAATCACTGCTTTCAACGAATTTTTCACATGTATCTGAGTTGCAAAAAACAACATACTGACATGAAGTTTTAAATTGAATCCTTATAACATTTTTTCAATCCAAAACCACGTACCTTTAGAGAATGATAAATTCAGTTATTTGACTATTGAGTATAGTTTTCTATAATATTCTTGTGTTACTCCAGTGAGACGTTAATTAACTCCCTACACCCACCTTACCCTCAACAATATTCATGAAACATGGAAAATAAGTGTAAGTTTAATTGATTTTTATCTTTTTGAGTTTAATCTCCTTGAAAGATGAATGATATTCGCCATGCCCAGAAGAAATGCAAACAGAAAATAATTGCATCGAGCGAAATCGCGAAGCGGAAAGGAGTGGAATATCCTCGATCAGTGAATCGAATATACACGATCGAGTCGTTTCAGTTGCATCGAAACATGGGCGTTGAGCCACGACCAATCAAGTTTCAAGGCGAAATGATTGAGAAATGTTGCAGTTGAATCTGGTCCTAAGTGAACGCAAGTAAAATCTTCGCCTTCCCGATGGTTTGTTTTTACTGAAAATCCCTATCATAGAAGTCGAATCAACATTAAAACGGAAATAAATCAAATTAGTTCTCTTGAAGTACTGGCTTTGAATATCTTGCAAAATGTAGGGGGGTATTTCAATTAACGTCACACTGGAGCAACACAACGGGCTATTGGTGACGGTCCGGGATCAAACCCGAAGGGGAAAGATCCGAGGACAACACCACGTAATTTTGAACCACGGTCAGATGACGAGGCAACACCTGAGCTGGCACCCCACTCTCCAAACTTCCACACCACTCCAACGTGAGGACATTTGAGGCCACGACAGATTTAACGTGCACCAGCCCCCTTTGTACACGACGGTGTTTGGTTGGATTCGAACTCGCTTCGGTTGCGAGTCCGTTACTCGTCCAACCGGGCCATCGCGGCCCCTGCAAAATGTAGGATCTTAGTTTGAGCGACGATAAGGTTTCGATTTTCGTCTGATTTCAGTTTAACTCAAATGCTAATTCGTTAAAACTAAGAAAAAAATTTACTAAACTTTGCAGATTGTTAATGACTAAATAAATTAAGAGAAAATCTTACACTAATTAATATCACCTTCTTCGAATTACCGTATGAGCCCTAGAAATGCATTTAAATGACGACATACTTCTACGATTCCGTAGCCTGGCAACACAACAACAAAAAATGTTCGGTCTTTAAGTTTTCCTTTTCGACTGCAATACGAATGATTCATTAATTTGTGTTGTAAATTAGTATTTGTCAGCATTAAGGATTCGACACTAAGGTCAGTACTAAGTATACAATTCATATTTAAATTTTTAAATTAAATTCCTAAGTTTTCTTTTTGTTCTAATACTGTGCTCAAACTTATTACGAAGTTATTTGTTCGTGGATCTGTATTTGAGAGTAATAACAAACAAAAACTGAAATCTGGTTTTAATAACTGAAACTTTCTAGATGTAGGAATGAGTAAAATTACGTCATCTTCGTCTTAATCTTGGCCCTAAAACTAGGTTATTTAAACCGAAAATGTGTAAACTGAAAACAATTAATGTTACTGGAATTCTCATTGATGTATTTTAAAGAAGTGTATTTTAATGCATAATATCGTGAAAGCATTCTTAATTGCTCCGTATTTGTACGGCAGTTTGCCTTTCAAAACACAATTCTGAACAGTTACCGACTGGATCGGATGTTTGATCCAGGAAAATGTAATCATCTACTGGCCTCAGGGGAATCGGAATTGTTGGAAATAAATTACTTTTGGAAGTAAGTAACTTACTAATTTAAACATTTGGGCAACATTAATTAACGCAACACCTTTTCGATTGTCGAGTGAAAAGGGTTTTCGATTCTCTTGGTCAAATAAGGTCAACCAACCAGTCCCTGACCACCTACCGTAATTGACCATTTCCTCATATTTCTCATTAAAACTTGCAAACTAGTTTATTCCACAATGAATAAAATTTATATTCTTATAGCCAATAAACTACTGGAATACATGCTAACCAATCTGAAGTTCACTAATTTGTCCTTTTATTGATAAAAAATAAAGTCATGCCAAATCATTGGGATCTATGAAATCACAGTATAGTGGACATGGTCTGAAGAGTGATGTCTCAATCTTAATTCATTTCAATTTTTCTTATTTTGAACTAAAGTTTAGCATAAAGGTAAATTAATATCTCTAATTTTGATAAACATAGTAATTTTTGTATCTGAATAAGTTTCAAGTCGGTAACATTGTGGTCAATCCACTGGAAGAACAAAATTGCTTGCTTTCTACCAATTGACCAAACTGGTCAATTACTGAATTTTTAGGCAAACTTTAATTTTGAATTTGATGTTAGATATTTCATGATGGTTAAGTATTTGGCAATTGTTTAAAGTAAATTAAGTATAAAAATTGAGCTTGTATCCAGTATTTGACCAGGTTGTTAATTACTGGAAGAGGTGATAAAGTACTGAGAATAAATGCAGAAACAATGAAATTTTTAATCAAGAAAGAATATCTTAAAAATTTACACTAAACCCTCTTCATGGTGAAGTGATTAGCTTGCCATTTTATGGGTATTTAAAAAAAGCAATACCAGTTCTAGAGTTAGTAGTACTTAATCAGTACAGAAAGATGTAATCAGTGTCTATTTGGGGTACAATACACCAAATATTTTTGATTTTCTGTTAAGTGTAATAAGGTGTTACTTTTATAAATGAGTGCTTAATATTTATAATCTTCATAAAAGATAATAGTATAAAATTTTACTATCATTCTTCAATGTTAACTTGTATCTTTGAGCCAATTCTCTCAGGAAGTTATGGGGATTCCAAGTAATAAATAATAATTGAAACAAAGTTTTTATTTTTTCCTGCAAGCTGTTGGCAGCATAGGTCCAATTCCTGCAACTTACCCTGGCTATATTTCTCTCTTCTATGTCAGTAAACCTTTCCGGTGGTGTGTATCCATCACTTGATATTGTCTGATGTGTTTGATGCAGCTTGGAGAAATATGGCCCTTATACCACAAAACCCAACCAACCATACTTATTTTTCATATTACTAAATATTCAGATCAATGTTTTTGTATCCTAAAACAAAATTTGTACAAATGTTTCCTAACAATATTATAACAGTCTGGGTTTAGATCCACATGCTTATCTTTAGATTTAGTCATTTTTTTATATTTGGAATTATCTATATAAATAAGAATGGTTTGTTTGTACATTGAATATTTTCAACCCATTTCAAGTTTTCTATCCATTTTAAACCTTTCTGATGCAAAATCCGTCTCTTGCACATTTGGTGTCTGTCCATCTGTCTGTATGTGTATGCCCTTGCTACGTCCAAATGGTTGAACATATTTTCATGAAACTTTCATACCGTGAGTAATAACATTCATTTAGTTACTGAACTTGGTTGCGTAAGTCTGTCTGTCCATCTTCCCATTCGATTTTGTGTATGTGTGTTTGTACAAGTATCACACGAGATTTGTTCAACATATTTTAATTTATTGTTTTACATTTGATACACCACATTTAAGTTAAGTGAATGCATTATTTGAAATTTCTTTTCTTACTTATTTAGGCGTTTCATGTTAAAACATCTGAGTAACTACTTAAATCAACTGTAATTTGGTAGTTTTGGAGTAGCTGGGAGATATATTGAGCACATTGCAATTACTTGGATTGTTTTACCGATGCTGCTGAAGTATCAATTATTTACCAAAGCTATTGTTACGGAATTTAAATTCTGATAGTTTATTTTGAGCCTTATTTTTTTTACGAAAAATAAAAAAATTCTGAATGTTTGGAACAGATGATATACAGAATAAAACTATACATAACAAACCTTTTTAAAATAGGACTGATAGTTAATATGGCAACCTTGGTATTTTTTTTTTTAATTTGTGTCCATTATATTCCAAGAATCTACTGTAGCGAATAAACAGATACATTCATTACTTTTCGTTTGAAGCTTTTTAAAATCTGTTTTAAGATGTATTTCTGGATTTTCAATTTGATGTTTTTCATTCAATAACTGTAATGAAGGTAAATAATGGTTTAATTAGTCAAAAAACATTTTTAAGTATGATAGTTTTGGGAAATGCTTTTGTTTTTAAATTACATACAAGGCATTTATATGCATACTATGAACTATTCTATGCATTCTGGGTAACACTGGCACTCTAGAGACTTTTCTTACTAAAAATTAAATTCTACAGAAATGTAAAATGTTAAATATGACATTTATTTACATTTGGGTATTTAACAATCATTAAATACCCAAATTCACAATATTGCTTTATTAGAGTGATAGTTGTTACATGGGATGAATAGGAAGTACAATTTATTAACGAAAACGGAAATTAGTTAACCAATTCAACCTGAGTAAAGCCGGGTTATTCTGCTAGTATAAAACAAGTTTGTAGGTCATTTTTAAATATTGTAGGTCAATAACATCTTGGGTAGCCAACTTTTAGCCATAAATTTAAAGATTTAGTTGCAACAAATTTTGAACATTTTTAATAACATTGCATCATTTCCACTAATGTTCATGGAATGGATAATATTAAACAAAACAAGTAATTTATATTGCATATAATATACAGGTCACAATATTGAATAAAAATGTACAAATTTTGCATGTATCTTAGTCCTAACATGTATGTATTTATCCACTGATATTGCAAAACTAAGCATTTTTTAAATTTCTAAAACTCTTTACAACTATAGTCAATTAATTGTTACCATTAGCTTGGGCTGCTTTTCTTTTCTAAGCTGCTGATCATTTCCCATGGGCTGGAGATCTTTTCTTTTCCCTGTCTTTAGGAAAGACAGGTCTCTTCCCATGGGGTTTACTGTCTTTAGTAAACACAGGTGACTCTTCCCATGGGGTTTACTGTCTTTAGTAAACACAGGTATCTCATATGCACTTGTACTCCTCTCTCACTCTCTGCATTTATTTTTACGGTACTTACATACTTTCCCGTTGACCGTTTTCACCAAACAAAAATTGTCGCCAATTGTGGATTTAGGTCCAATGATGTCACAACACTCAGGATCTTTGCCTTGGTAACCCAATTAATAGCCATTTTTTTATGTAAGAAAGAATTAACTCCTATTTCTCTGTTTTTTGCCTCACATTTTGAAAAAATTATTGCAATTTGATACCTACCTTCTACGGAATTGAATGCAGTGGAGTACTTTCAAAGTTACGGCATCCTGCCATAAAAAAGTGTGCGTTAGTGGGCACAATATGGGACTTTATTGAACACATTCAAAGATGGGTTTGGCCAAATGGCGAAATAATAAGCTATGCGGAACTATGCATGACTACACAAAGATTCGTATTTAGACAAATTTATGTGGCATTGACTTCACAAAGATGACTCATTTGTTGCTATTTTGAATGCTATTAGGGATTTCTGGCTGCTGAAATGATTTGCGAAAGTTTGGCATAATCTGCATCAACTTTCATGGTCGACAGTATAGTATGTACCATTTTTACTAGTTTCATGTATGTTTAAAAGTTTTATTCTATCTTTATAAACAGTGTGAGGAAATGGCTCCTGAAAAGGAAACATCTGACATGATGGATCCCAAAGCATACATCCGTTCTTTAGCATCAGTTGCTAGTGCTGTAACAGTTGATCGCCGGATTCCCATTCGCCGTTACTTTCGCTCAGGTTCAGAAATGCTGCGCATGGCCAAAATGTATCTAGATGAAGGAGAGCTTGAAAATGCTTTTATTTTGTATACTAAGTATACAACGTAAGTATTTTTCTAGAAATAATTTTAAAATTTACCCTGTAATGAGAAAATAAAACATTTAGTGTTCCAAAAATTAGTCTTAACAGTTATTACATATTGCCACTCAAAGTCCAAAATAGTCCATACATATTTCCAAAAGGTCATATATCAAAAATTCCATTTTTCTTTTATTATTGCCATATGTGGCATTTTGTGATTTTTTGTGACGTTTTGTGTTTTTATTTTGCACCTGAAAAATGCAGCTTTTAGACATACGACCTTTTGCACTTTGAGTGATGATATAGCAATAATAAAAAAATGGAATTTTTGACATACGACCTTTTGCACTTTGAGTGATGATATTGTTTTACTATCAAAACCTCATAAGTCCAATTTTTTTTTGTTTATGGGAGTTTAGCTTTATTCATTTCCTCACTTGTTTCAATAGCTCCTAAGTCTGCATCAGTTATAAAGCCCACTATCAGTAAATTTTTAATCATTTCATAGCTTGTCTACAATTTGATATCCATTTTTATCGCTCCTGAAAAGTTTTGATTTCAAGACTTATGAGGTTTTGATAGTAAAATGGGGAATGTTTATTCTTATTTATTAAAATAATTATATGTATACATTTTAAAAATAGCACAAATATATGAATTAGTAAAATACTTATTTAAATGTAGTAAAACTAAATTTTCTTGAACAAAACTTCCCAAATTTTATTTTTTGTATAGATGTCAGAATAATTAATAAATAAGGATGTCCCACATCTGTCCATAAAATATGAGGTTAAAATTTGTATTTATTTTCGTTATTTAAATTGTAATTTTAACTATTTCTGAAACAATATTGATTTTTATACTTTGAAGAGGGCTCAGTTGGGGGGGGGGGAAGAGTAATGGATTAGCAACAGGAAGGTTGCGACTTTGAATCCAACCAAAGACCGTTGTGTACAAAGGGGCTGGTGCACTGAATATGTCGAGGCCTCAAATGTCCTCGCATTGGCGTGGTGTGGAGGTTGGAGAGTGGGGTGCCAGCTGAGGTGTGACCTCATCTAATCATGGTTCAAAATTGCGTGGTGTCCTCGATCTTCCCCTTCGGGTTTAATCCCAGACCATCACCAATGGGTCATTGTGTTGCTCCAGTGAAACATTAATTAAAATACCTACCTGAAACATTAATAAAAGTGTGAAACATTAATAAAAAATCTACTTACCTACCTGATTAAATACAAGCTGTAGGTGATACAGGTGCGATTCCTCCCTGGGCATATTTCTCTCTTGTGTATCAGTAAAACATTAATAACTTTAATTGTGTTTGTGTGTCCACTTACTAGATATCGACTGTCTTTTGTTTGGCACAGTGTGGCCAAATATAGCCCTAGTACCATAAAAATCAACTGAAGGCTGATTAAAGAAGGCATTCTTTTATTTAGTGTTACATAGATTAATTCTAAATTTTTGTGAAATTTTTTTTTCTTCAGATTGCAAAATTTGTTTTCTATTTATAAAATTATTAGCTTTGATACTAAAACTTGGAACAGATATTTGTCTTGTAAAATATTTCCAGTTTTACTGTGTAGCGAATGTATTTTTGCAATTTCTTATATACTAATTTCATATTATTTCAAAAGATAAGTAATATTTATTGGTTTTGTCTTGAATTTTCCTTTTGTAGGTTGTTTATTGAACAGATTCCCAAACACCCAGAGTACTCTACTCTGACGGATGTAGAAAAAATTGAAACACGAAAGGTACATGATATGCTCAATATGTATAATGCTAATGTCTTCTAAATTAGAATCTGTTTTAAGAGTTTATAATTTCCTTATGATCCTAATTACATTTGATTATTGTAAGTGGTAAATATGACTATTCTGTGATGGTACACTAACCTGTAAAAGATCACTAACCCTTTTAATTTTATAATCATGTTCAGAATTTTCAATGATTCAGTTTTTTATTATTGCAAATTTTTACGTAAATTCATCGAATTTATTTAGAATACACGCTGTTATGCTATAATTTGAGCAATTAATTTTATTATATTGACTCACCCATATCTGCAGTATCATAGACGAGTTGAATAAAAATATAAATTATGATGAAATGAATATTAAAAAATGGGAAGAAAATTTACTACAAATAATTGAAGAGAGAACAACTCATACCCCCAAACACAACATATTTACTCCTGTAACAAATGTTGACTATTGAGTGACAAATAAAAGCATTACACTGCTATACATACCGTAACATTTATCACTGCTTTACTTGGTGCTTTGTGCCTAGTACTGGACTAGTTTCCTTCCGTTTGGAGCTCTAATTCTGCCATTCTGAATGTAGTATTCTATTAGTAACAGTTATTAGTTGGATTATATTTGTATAATATTGTGCACACACACAGCTGTATTATATGGCTGTACAAAGCAGGAAGCACAACTCATCCATTATTTATTAATTAATGTACATCTATTTACTTTATTTTGAGCTTGCTCCAAAATCTTGTAGAATTATGCTTTTGCTAAATTGTCTTTTTTGGATTGCTATCAAAACTGCAGGAATGCCAACCATTTTGGGTAGTAAAAATAATGGAAAATCTCATTTGATGAAAAAAGCAGTTCAGTCATTAAAAGTCACCAATTTATGACCCATTGCTCTTTAAAATATCGGGCCACTGTAACCCGGTTGGCAAAGTAATGAGTTAGCAACCGGAGGCTTGCAAGTTTGAATCCAACCAAAGACCATTGTGTACAAAGGGGTCTGGTGAACGTTAAATCTGTTGTGCCTTCGAATGTCTTCACATTTTCGTGGTGTGGAAGTTTGTAGAGCGAGGTTCCAGCTCACAGGTGCAACCTCATCGTCTGACTGGTTCAAAATTATGTGATATTGTCCTCTGATCTTTCTCTTCGGGTTTGATCCTGGACCATCACCAATAGCCTGTGTTGCTCCAGTACGATGTTAATTAAATTACCTACCGTCTTTAAAAAGATTGTTAAATTGGCATCATATTAACAATATGAAGACTCCAATCCTTGTTATGTCCTCATTACAAAGTGGTATTTCGATTTGCTGTTAACATTTATCAGGTGACTTGGTAAGCAACAATTTAAATTGTGCCCCAAGACCTTAATGTTAACTACAACATGCTAAAATTAAATTTAAATAGGAAGAAACTTCCAAACACTGGGTTTGAGTAAAAAAATGTGGCCAAAAGCTGATGACTAGAAATAATTTTTTCAATGTTTGGATTGAAAATATGTACCAAAAACTGCTACAATTTGTAATGAGGAAATGTTTCATTTCTAATTTTTATGCATACTCTGCAAAGGATTATTCTTTTCAATTACGGTATTTTTTACAAGAAGCAATGTATCAATAAAGAACTTCTGCTAATTTTTTTCTTCTGAATTAAACATTTTATGAATTTTTAATTGACCCCCATTCTTTTAGTATGACAACAGCTGGAGCAATATACCATCACTTGCCATCCTATCTTGTCAGATATTTTTACCATTTTGCTTACCTTGCAGAGCAAGGGTTTCAATATTCTCTTTTGTTGGGTCCCTAGTCACATGGGCATCAAGGGTAATGAGCTTGCTGACAGTGCTGTGAAGGCAGCTTCCTTTCCATTGCAGCAAGCTGTTCCTCTAAGTGACATTCCTTGTAGCAGAAGTTATGGAATCTGCAAGCTACCAACAAATTGCATTCTTTAAAACATTCATCTGTGGCCAGTGTCTCCAGTGTGGAGGACGGATGTCAAACTGACCAGCCTTCACATGGACCCACGTTTCACCCATCTTTTATTGGGAGAGAGTGCACCCTTTTGCAACTCATGCTCTACTCCATTCTCTGTTTTTCATATTTTAATTGTCTGTCCTCTTTTCAATCTTCAATGTATCAGATATTTTAAAACTGCAATTTTAAATCTGAGAATTTGATTGGGGATAATCCCCATTCAAACCTTTTCATGTTTTTATGTGCTGGTGGTTTTTAAATCTCATTTAATTTTTTTCAAATTTGAAATGACTGAGAAATCTATTTTATCCAAATTCTTTTATAATTTAATCTTTTTAATTTCACACTTCCAAATTTTATGCATATGTAAACTAAACTCATTAGTTAAGCTGCAGAAAATGGTCTTGTATTATCATCTGACTATTTAAATATTTTTATCCTCTTTTACACATTTTACATTTTAAATCTACCTTTTATCTTTGTCTTGAACTTGATTTTTACATGTTTTGTACTTTTATTGGGTTGTATTCTGTCTTGTGTTTGGCGCAGCTTGTCCACTTTTGGACCTTGTGCCATAAAACCCTAACACCCAATTCCATTCTTTTGGATGACTCACTTTTGCAGTCAAAGCAGATATAAAGTAATGTTTCTCTGTTTCTATATCACTAAAAATATTTGTTGATATTGGGATGGAATAGCCATTTGTAGAAGCTACAGTGAAAATATATTTCTTGTTAACTGTATTCAAATAAAAATGATATTGATATTTCTGTTGTGTCTGTTAAGAGATCTGTGCCAAGAAAACTTCCTACTTCAAAAAAGATTAGTGCTAGAGGAATATTGAGATTTTATTGATGAAGGTTGAATTATGTTACAAGAATAGTTTAAATCAGAATTAATGCATCCAAAAAAGCAACAAAACTAAAAATATAATTTTGGTGTATTGTTTCAGTTTCCATGTTCCCTTAATTTTGCTTTGAATTTGATAAAATGTTATTTATAAAAAATTATGAAACTGCAACAGTACTGAAAATATATAATTCTGAAATGTCCCGAAAAATCAATTTCAGATTCATGAAACATTAAATTGAAGGTTTGCATATCTCAAACTGCCTAAATTTCAAGTAACATTTTTATCGTTATACTTATCAGCATCTTACATTTAACTGATGATGTCATAATTTTGTTCTGTAGAAACTACAAAGTATATTTACCGTTGCGGAAAAAGTCAAATCCTCCCTTTCAATAGCCTATGCCAAAAAGTATGAAAAGTGGAAAGAGGAAAGGGTGAGTAAATTTTTAAAGGGATTCATTTCATCATTTGTTATTAATATAATATTTATTTGAATGCTAAAACTATAACTAATATGTAATACAATTTACTGGGGTTTTGTTTGTTTCCCTTTTAGAATTAATTTATGAAATGTTTTGTAAAAATAACTTATTCCAATTTAATTCTCTAATTTAACTTTCATGTTGGCAGTTGTTAATGTTATCCTCATCCTCACTTTAGGCAATAACATGCCAAATTTGGTGGGTACCCTTGAGTCCTTTAGATTAAAAATAGTGCCAGATCAGTTGCATTTGGACTCCTGCTCGATCTGACTCTTGATACATAACTCTTCAGTGTATTGAAGTGGTGAATGCAACTTTCTTTTATAGACTAGAGTCCAAATATTCATTTATTAGCCATAGTTCATGTAGCCATAGAATACTCATAGTTCATGTGTTCATTTGTTAATAGATATGTAAATGTAATAAATGGATTTCTCGGGTTTCATTGGGAGCTGTCATGGCTCAGTGGGTATGGCCACTCCGCTAGCAATCTGCAAGTTATAGGTGGCACAGGTTTGATTCCTCCCTGGGTGTGTTTCTCTTTTCTGTTGGAAGAGTAACGAATTAGCAACAGGAGGTTTGCGAGTTCTAATCCAGCCAAATACTGTCATGTACAAAGGGACTGATGCACGTTATATCTGTCGTAGCCGCAAATGTCCTCAAGTTGGCATGGTGCAGAAGTTTGAAGAGGGGTGCCAGCTCAGGGGCAGGGTGACCTCGTCAGCTGACCATGGCTTAAAATTACTTGGTGTCCTTGGATCTTTCCCCTTTCAGGTTTGCTAGTGGACCGTTGCCAATAGTCCATTGTGTAGCTCCACAATGCGTTGTTTATTAAAATACCAAATACCAAAAAATACGATTACTTGATATTGTATGTCTTGTGTTAGGCTCAGCTTGGCCAAATATGTCTCGTGCTCCATAAAACCCCAAAACAACCAACTAACAAACCTCTAATTGATATACTATTCTTATGCTCTGTACCATATTTCATCCTGTGCAAATTAAGTACAGAAGGTAACTGTGAAATGTATACCCTGTTGATGAACTAGAAAATTCTGTTTGCTGTATCTTAAATTTTAAGATTGATTTTGGTGTAAAAGTAAAATAACTTCAAATTTGCAAATTGTAAGCCTTCATTTTTACGAGTTTCATTGGCAATTGAAATATTGTGTTCATATGTGTAATTATTTATTTTCTTTGCTTATAGCAATATTTCTTGTTATTTTGTGATAGGGTATGATTTGCAGAATTGACATACCTGACAGCTTTTCCAGATAAAACCACTTTTTTGCCCAGTCTGCTAGATGGAAAAAATGTTTTCCAGATTTTTCCTTCCAATGTAGGAAATTTGGAAGTGACTTCGCGAACTTGGCATTTGGCACCACATTGTGGCTATAAATAAAGAATTGGATATTATAAAATATTCTAATCAGGTTGGCGAGCTGCTGAAAAAATTTGCTTTGCACATGCCAAGTTTGGGAAAAGGGATTTCATACATGTTGTAAAAGGAAGGCCAGTAAATGCCATTTTTTTCTTAATTAAAGGTCTAGCATTGGAATAAGTTGGCAAGTTGCCAGAAAATTTTCTTTTGAGAAATCAACTATGAAACCAGGATTTGTGTGCATTGTGAAATCACCACAATTAGTGAGATGTCTGCATTAAGTTTCAATTCATTGTGACCTTTAGTGATCATCTGCTTTAGGTGTATATGGGCTTTATTGATCCGAGGTACCCTAGTCCTCTTTTCTTTTCCCATGGGATTTACTGTCTTTGGTAAACAGGGAGGTTGTGCACCTGAGATACCCAAGCGATCTTCTGCTTTCATTGCACTACTCTATTCCTCAATCCCTCTTTTTTCCCCTTTCACATTTTTTACTTCATGTCTGTCTTGCATTTGGAGCTGCTTGACCAAACATGTCTCAAAATGCTCTAAAACTCCAAAAACAACCAACTAACCAAATTTGTAGACTCAAGTAGACCTGAGGGATCTTTTCTTTTCCCATGGGGTTTACTGTCTTTAATAAACATGTGGGTCATGCTCCCAGGATACACCTAAGCGATCTTTTTCTGTTTTTATCCCATTACTCTGTTCCCCAATCTCTTTTTCTTTCTGGACATTTTTTACTTGAGGTTGTCTTGTGTTTGGTGCAGGTTGGCCAAATATGGCTCTTACACCATAAAACTTGCCAATTCATTGTGTTTTGAACTTGACATCATTAGTTTTTATGCTGCTAAAAATGTTCTTGTTTATTTTCTTGGAGCCTGGCAGAGATGGTATTTACAAATCTTTGTCAGTGTGAAACACCTAAAACGGCATTTTGAATCTTAAAAACTCCACTTTATGTTTACAGGAAGTAGAGGAGAAGCTTAGACAGATGCAGCTACTTGAAGAGCGAGAACAGAGAATGAAGGAACTGAAGTTGCAGGAGGATTTCGAAAAGGAAAAAAATTGGAGGCTGTCTCAAGGGAGAGAAATGTTGAAATCTACCGAGCCTCCTTCTTACCCAGAATCCGTAAATCTTATCGACACCTATGTCTTAGATGGTGATTTAGATCAAAGGAGTCAGAATAGCTCTCGTGCATCTACATACTCACCATCTCCTTCCTTGTACTCTGTGCAATCTATTCCAAGTTCTGACAATGAAAAGTAAGTAAAAAGTTAAATGAGTCTGCATTTATTATCCTGTTAGCTATTTGAGAAATAGCTGTTCTCATTGGGGTCTGGTGGCATCTACAAAATTGTTGCTGCAAATAGATATATCTCAAACTTGCAGACCAGATACAGCTCATTTACCTGACCCACAGGCCAATTGTGGCAATACCAGACAAGTTTACCTGACCCGTAGTTCAGATACAACTCTCAGGACAGGTTTACCCATCCTGCAGTCTAGATGCAACCCTCTGAATACTTCTATCAGGCCTGAAGACCAGATATGGCCCTCCAGATAGGTTTACATGGCCCATTGACCAGATACAGCTTATTTGGACTGATTTACTTAACCAGATATAACCCTCCGAATATTTTTATCAGGTCTGCGACCAGATACTGCTCTCTGTACTGGTTTACCTAGCCTGCAGTCTAGATGTAACCCTCTAAATACTATCAGACTCGAAGACCAGATATGGCCCTTAAATGAGTTTAACCAACTCACAGTTCAAATACGATACCATGGACAGGTTTACCAGAGCTGTAGACCAGATACAACCATCCGAATAGGTTTAGCCAGCCTGCAAACCAGATACTGCCCTCCACCCAAGTATATCCAGCCCTCAGACCAGAATAGGCCCTCTAAATTCATAGTTAATTAACCTCGTCTTTTCCTTATTGGCCCATCTGCCAATAAGTGAATTTTGTATGGGCATTACAGACATCAAGTCATGGGGATTGTGGTTCTTGATCGATCAGATCCAGAAAATAAGGTAGAAAATTCATAAGCAAACTGCAGTACAAAAATATTGTATTGTAATTTTACATAATTTCAAATACAAAATACATGAGTTTTTTTCCAAAAGTGATAAGTAAATTTTTCTTGGCCTCAGTATATCACATTTTTGTCCCAGAAAAAGTATAACATTGAGGGGCTTCTTGAAGTTGTATTGTTACTTGATAGTTTTCCATGCTGACATTATCTTGGTTTTGAATCTCGTTTTCTTAATCTGACATTACAATTGATTTCTTTTGTTTTGCAGCCGAGCCATTAGCCAGCCTTCTGTAGATCGTAGCACAAAGCCTCGTTCTTTGCTGAGTCCAGGTCCCGATTCTGCATACGTCCATGGCCTCAGAATTGTCATTGTGCCTTATGGTGGAATCAACACCTTCTTGGGACTTGCCAAGTCCAATACAGAGCGTAACGTTGAAACCTGTGGAATTTTAACTGGGAAAATGGTAAAAATGAATTATGTTGATTATAAAAAATATATAGATAATTTTTACTATAAGGTTGGTAGTCATACCTCTAAAGTGATATCTTCAATTTGATTGAGATGAGTCAGTAAATTGCTAATATAAAGTTATGCATATTTGAGGAAAATATTCAACTAAGAAACAGTAACTAATTAATTATTTTATTCTATATATGGTAAACTTCCTCCATAAACTCCATCTTTGATTCAAAGTTGTAATCGTGTGGTGTTTTACTTTATCTAGATATTTTTTGCTTTATCTTGAATTAATTTAATCAAGACTGAATAAATTGATGAAATAATTTGTAAAATTCTCTACTATTTAATGAGCCATGGTATCCCTGTTGGAAGAGTAGTGGATTTGTAACCAGAGAGCTTCAACTTTGAAACTCGATCCAACCAGACCATTGTGTACGTTCAATCTGCATAGCTTCAAATGTCCTCACGTTGGCATGGTATGAAGTAGTTTGGAGAGGGGTGTCATCTCAGGTGTTGACCTTGTCATCTGGCTTTGGTTTGAAATTACGAGATGTTCTTGGATCTTTCTCTTCAGGGTTGATCTCGGATTGTTGCCAGTAGCCTGCTGTGTTGCTCCAGTGCAACATTAATTCAAATACCCACCTACCTACTATTTAATGTTAAGTATACACTAATAAACTACCTACCCCAGCAAAGTCATTACCAAGTCGATTGAACTTGGCAATGTTGAAGGGTGAAAGCTAAATATATTTCAAACTTAAATTTATCTTAATTTAACAAATAACTTCAATAAATAAATAATTGAAGAATGTAATCTAAAAATGTACTTCAAAATTTCATATCATAATGTACAAAGACATAAATTTAAACTGAATATCAAGTTAAAGAAATATAGAACAGGAATGTATTTAATCAAAAGAACTTCAATAAATGGAGGTGTGGGAGAAATTCATGATGAAGGGTAGCAAATGAATTGAAAAGAATAGCTTTTGCTTTATCTGTGCCCAATGTTATAAAACTAGAAAAAGTATATTGTACTATTCAAATTGAATTCATTTCAGATTGAGCATGCTTAGATTACAATTTTCTTTTTCAGTCCCATAACCAACTGATGGTAACTCATCTACTTATCCCTAAACAGACGGGTACAGCCGACTCTTGTAACACAGACAATGAAGAAGATATATTCATGTATCAAGATAAACATGACCTTATCACACTGGGCTGGATTCATGTGAGTTATTAATGAATTGAGATAATTTTGGGAAGTATATCAATGACTCAAATAATTGATTCAAATGTTTCATGATTTTTTAAATGTTTAAAATTTATTTTGTTTTTAATGTGAACAAATTAAAAGTTAACAAAGTGGGAATGGTTTGTAAAAAATATGCTAAGATCAGCTATTGCAGATAAGCACAGTCTAGAGTTTGGTCTGCATGTTTTTTAACCAGTTTCCTGAAATATGTTTGGGTTGCGGTAGCCCAGTTGAAAGAGTAACGGACTAGCGACCAGACGGTTGCAAGTTCGAATTCAACCAAAGACCATCGTGTACAAAGGGGCCTGGTGCACGTTAAATCTATCGTGGCCTCAAATGTATTCACAGTGGTGTGGTGTGGAAGTTTGGAGAGTGGATGCCAGCTCAGGTGTGACAACACATAATTTTGAAACATGGTCAGATGACGACCTGAGTGAGCTGGTTTCCGGAGGGTTGCAAGTTCAAAACGGTCCAACCAGAGACCGTGGAGTACACTGACGCATGTTAAATCTGTCATTTTCTCTCACATTGACATGGTATGGAATTTTGGGGTGCCAGCTCAGGTGTTGACCTCGTCATCTGACTAGATCAAAATTACGTGTTGTCCTCGAATCATCCCCTTCGGGGTTGATCGCGAACCGTCGCCAATAGCCCGTTGTGTTGCTCCAGTACATTAATTAAATGCCTACCTTTCTACCTGAAATATGTTTAAACAAATGTCCCTATGTTCTTATGATAGTTGCAATATGCAATATAGGATGTTATGTAACTGTAAAATGTTCTGACTGTAAGTAAAAGCACATCTAACTGGATTGACAAAAAGTAGCATCTGTCTGGATTCGAAAATTCCTTGTTATAGCTTGATTTCCACTTTTCTGCCACAAAGCGGTGTCTGCAGATCGTATTTTATTGTTGCAGCTATAAGAAAAATTAAATGTTACAACATTTATATCATATAAATGTGTGGTATGATTCTTTTTGTAATCTCCAAATCTTTAAAATATTGTTTTATTATTTTGCATCAAATGAGTTTATAAAAATTAGTCTTTTAAAATGAAAGACTTGTTTCCTCTCAGAACAAAATGTTGCAAACACAAAGGACTTTTAGTAAAACATGATTGAAATGTACATGTTAAAAGCCAATTCGCATGTCAACAGATTGGAATTTTCAAAATGTAATTCAACATCTTTTACATCTACTTTCAACAAGGGTCACTGGCAACCATTTTAGTTACTAGAGCCAATAACATAATTTCCATAGACATCAGAAATCTGGACAGCTGCTCCTAGAAGATTTTTGTCAACCCAGTTAGCCTGGTAAAAGTAACTTTATTAAAAAATTTGTTTGATTTGGTAATACAGGATCAGGGTATGAGATCTCAACCTCTTCACACTATCAGCTATTTTAGTAATCTATTATGTTTCTCACTGTTTTGATATGTACATCGAATAAAAAATGAATTTAATTATTAAAATTTAATTTATTTAAAACCGAAGAAATATGGGTTTGCTAGTTATGGGGAAAGGTATAAAACATAGTTTCCTACTAAATAGCATTAAATGAACATTAGTAAGGGACAATACTAGGCAGTGGGAAGTAGGGAAAGTTAAGGATTATAAGATGCCAAAAATTGGTAGGTTGTGTCGAGGAACAAACTAGTTTTGACATGAATCCTCTGGCCTGATGTTGGATTGTTGAATGAATGAAGCAGACATGAAGTTTCGACGATTGTTTAGTGTGAATATTCAACAATTGATTTACACTTTGAACGATTAAAGTGCAGTTTGATATTAATTGTCCAAAATTAGTTCTAGCGTAATTGGGTAGTTTCAAATGACATCACTTACACAGTCCTCACTCTATGCAATCCAAAGTTACATTGGCCCAAAGCTCACTCAGCAACGTAGAATATTAACATATTGTGGACTCACTCCCACTCTCAGTGTGCCTGCATATTCGGTCCAAAGGTCGTGTCAGGTACGGACATCCTTTGTCTACTCGACGCTATATATATTGTCTGAATGTTTCTTGTTCTGAAATCATAAGACAAAACAATTTTAATGCTGGACTTTTCATTCATGCTCCCAGTACAGCTCCGATTTTAGAGACATTCACGTCAAAAAGTCCATTAATATTAATAAGAAAATAATTTTCAGTGACAATTAGAGTGTAACAGAAAATGTGGCTGCAGATTACAGCATTGTGGGTTTAATGTTCTGTGAGCATAGATCTTTTTAATCCTGTATTTAATAATACCTTTCGTTTTGCAGACTCATCCCACCCAAACTGCTTTCATGTCAAGTGTTGACTTGCATACTCACTGCTCCTATCAACTAATGATGCCAGAAGCCATAGCAATAGTTTGTTCTCCAAAGTATGATAAGTAAGTGCCTACATGCAGCATCAAATAGTTGTCAGAAATTCAGCTCCAATTTTGCTTATTGGTAAATTCACAATTTTTTTGTAGAGCAAAAGTTTTCTGTGATGAGTGTTGAATGATAGTTTGGCATAACTCAGTGGACTGGGGATGTACCAAAAAGATGACAATGCAGCCAAAATATAATTAAACTGAATATTTATTTTAAAACAGGAATTTATATTATTTACAGAATTAATCAGATTTGTGTCCCTTGGTTGTGGCACTGCAAAAGGGAGAATAGGGACCGAATCGAAAACAGCCATTGATCAAGTGCCAAAAAACACAACTGCCCTGTTCGAGTTCTGGAAAAGTTTTGGTTTCTCGTTTCACAGTTCACAGGGGGACAGTTGAATCCCAAGGGGCTGTCGTGCACTCCTAAAAGACCATCTGGACAGGAAGGAGACCACCCCGATAGACATTTCAGGATTTATGACCTGCAGTCAGCAGTGCAAGTATTGACCCGAGCCATTGCTATGGATGCTTCACCCTAAATCTTTTAAAATTGACATTAAACCATCGCTAATTGTCAGCTTTGTTATTCCTTTCATCTTCATCTCATTGTTCAGGTTTGCCACCTCAAGAATACTCACCATATTTTGAATGTATTCTGATGAAAAGTGTCACACTGGCAAACCTATTTTAGCAAGGCATACATAAGGTAGCGTGGTAAGCTTGAAAATCATGCTACTGGCAAAATTATTAGAAAAATTCAAGTTGTGGTATGTCTTGGGGGTTAGCTGATTGAGTTTTTTAATTATTAAATTCATGATTAGTTGAAGAATATTGTTCCTCTGAATCCAAACCACTGTCCATTGAAATATCGTCAACCCTTATTTACACTACATTGTGATGTGATTGTAGTGAGTAACATTTTGAGTTTGAGGTTACTCTATTACATGTATACTCGAGATCATTTCTATGCAGGCAAATAACAGCACTTTGATAAAAACACTTAGCAGAAATTACAAAAGGGACAAAATCAAGTAATTTGATCTGGCAGCAAATTCATCCTCATTATTTCCCCCTCAGACTTACATTTGTGCTTTCATATTAAAACTAGCAAAAAAAAAAAAGCAAAAAACTAGTAAGCTGAAAGAAAGCATCTAAAAACAAACAGAATGAGGCTGTTCAAAACATTGCAGTAGGTATTTCAGTCTGAATTTTGAGTCACAAAGTTTTCATGCTACAGAAGCAATCCTTTAACCATCATTTTCCTGTGATATATACTGTAGTCTTAAGCGAAACTCAAGATGTTCTATAACACAGCAAATAGAAATAGTAATTCAGAATTCAGACAAATTTATTTATATTGTAATTTTTATATCAATAAGTAAACATTTTTGGCCTAGCAC
Organism: Meta bourneti; assembly: GCA_933210815.1. Lineage (NCBI taxonomy): Eukaryota > Metazoa > Arthropoda > Arachnida > Araneae > Tetragnathidae > Meta > Meta bourneti. Next base: position 75,256,127 of record OW119931.1, read on the forward strand.
GTAGTCATTTTAGTGATTTCCGCAGATGACTGTTAAATAGGTTCTAATGTAATTTGCTAAAAATTATAAATGAAACATTTAGAGAACAAAATCTACCTCTTAAGTTGACAGTTTAATTAATGCGTTTATTATAAGGCTATTAAGGAGTCTTATTTTAACTAATATTATAATATTCTTCATTTCTTAGGACTTGTATATTTTCCTTGACTGCTAATTATGGTTTGGATTATATATCACAGTGCCAGCAAAAAGGCTTTCATCCTCATCCTAACGAACCTCCTATATATGAAGTAAGTTAAGTTTCAAATGTGAATTATCTAGCTTAAAAATAGTTTTTCTGACATTTTGCTGATTATATACATATTTTTCATTGAACTTTGTTCTTACTATTTGAAATTTTTTTGCTACCATTTTTCAATTTTGATGGCTAGGGGCATCTTTATAAGTAAAGTCATCTCTAAAGCTCCTATTTAAAAAATTTTGGCAACTTTTCAAAAATTTACCCAAAGGCCACCAGAAATTGAGTCACTTCTTTTTAACTTATTGCGGACTAATACAATATTTTTCAGATTTTTTTAGAGAAAAAAGGGTTGCCAACTTCAAAATTTTGACACCAAGCATAAAAGAAAAATATCGGAATCTGTTGTTGCTAGATTGTCATGAAAACCTCATTAAGAAAATATTCAGTTTTTAATTTTAAGATGGTCTTGGTCAGAGTTTTTGATTTTAAGATGGTTTTGTTTCATACTTAGCACATTTTGTGTTTTAGTCGACTGATCTTGTTTCTGTGCTACTAAAATAGGGTCTAAGAGAAGACTTGCTACTATTTTTAAACATTTATGCCACTATTTCACAAGTGCTTTGGCTGTGGCACCCTGTTAGCCTGAACTTAATTTTTAATGATTCTGAGAGTTGAAATAAAAACTATTTAAGGGAAACAAATGCTTAATGTCACTAGGCTAGTTAGAAATTTGTAGCAGAAAGTCAGGCATCAATGGCATCTAAATTCTTTCCCACAAATGCAAAAGTATTTTGCTTGGGTGCATTTTCAAATTTGTTTTAGGGGATGTGTTCAAAAACAACAGTAATGACTAAACCATTTGGACTTTCACGCACCTACTAAAAAGTAAAAGCATAAATTATTCGAAGGATGATTTAAGAGTTGATCGATCTGAGTTTGCCAAACAAATGAAAAAATTCAGAAATGTTAGGTGTTGGACGACTGGATCCCAAATCTTAGTCATTAAAATAAATGTATAGGTGCAAAACACTATTAATGATTGCTAATTTCATACTTTGTCATTTAGTGACACTAAGTATCCAGTCTTTTTTTTAGGCTTATACTTTGACTTATTAATTTTATTTTATCAATTTTAGAGCTATCATTTCTGTACCATGTAGAAATTTTGCTACAATTTAGCAAGACAAATTGGAGCATTTTTGACACAGCATTAGAAGCTTTGTAATTTATATTGTTACATGGAATGGATAATATTAAGCAAAATAATTAATTTATATTGTATATAATATGAAGCCAACAATATAGAATAAAAATATAAAAATTTGCAGTTTCTTAATCCTAACCTATATGTATTCATTCACTGCAGCTCAAAACTAAGCATTTTTTTATCTTGTACAAATTTCGAAAACTCTTTACTATTGGGTCGGTGTGAATGATATGTCCGGAAAATGACCATCACACTACGATGGCGATAACTGAAAAATACAGTACCTAACCTACTCGAAATAATCTCCCTCTGAATCGACACACTGTTGCCACTTGTCTGACAAGGCCTTGATCCCAGAATGAAAAAAGTCTTGTAGCCGGAATGCGAAGAAGTCATCAACTGCACTGTGAACCTCAGTATATTGGGTGAAACCATTTGCCAGAAAGCGATTCAGGTGACGAAACACATGAAAATCTGTAGGTGACAAGTCAGGGGAATAGGGGGATGAGGCATCGCTTCATAGCCCAACTCACGTAGTGTCCATCATTGTCCATTGTGCGACATGAGGATGGGCATTATCTTGCAAGAGGAGAATCCCATGCCTGTTTACCAAAGTTGGTTGTTTCACCATCAATTTCCGGTGCATCTATCATAATTCATCAATATCGTTTTGAAGTGATGGTTTGGCCACTTGGCAGGAAACTGCGATGAATTATTCCAGCTGTAGACCACCATACAAGCATAACCTTCCTGGGATGTAAGGGTCGCTTGGGATGGCGTCCAGGAGGCGGTGCTTTGCTCAACCATCGTGCAGATAATTTCCGATTGTCATAAAGGACCCATTTCTCATCGCAGGTAACGATTCGCTGTAGTAGAGGTTCTTTCATTCCTGGAAAGGAGCGATGCACAGACTTCCAACTGTCTTATCTTGTTGGCAATTGTCAATTCATGAGGCACCCAAGATTCCATCTTTTTGACCTTACCCAGTGCAGTCAGACGGCAAACCATTGTAGTGTGGTGGACACCTAGCTCGGCCGCTATCTCACGACATATTTTCTGCGATTCAGCTTCAACCACACTTAACAGAACATCGTCAGAAACTGCAACTTCTCGTTGACACGTGATTTGTTTTTCAGATCCATATCTCCACTTCGAAACTTCGCAAACCATCGCCAAATGGTTCGTTCATTGGTTGTATTCTCCCTGAATGATGTGTTAATGTTTTGAGCAGCAACTGCAGCAGAATGTCTCAGTTTAAATTCGTAAAGGAAGATGACTCTCAAATCTGAGTTTTCCATGTTGAATTTGGAAGCACCTTATGCCCAAACAAATTAAATCTGGAACTTGTACTTCACACGCGTGATAGCTATTTATAGTAGCTCTGACGTAAGATGCCGGAAGCTTGTAGGTAATTGCTTTTAGCTGTATGGGGTCATTCCCAAAGCTATTTCTCAACAGACATTTCATTTACACCAACCCAATACTATAGTCACTATTAACTCTGACAATTAGTTCTAAGCTGCTTTAATTTCTCTGATAAGTCCATTTATTGCTCATCAGTGAAAAATCTCAGTAAACGTATTTGAGCCTGGGCTGTTTAAAACAAAGCCTTAAATCTTATTAAGGTTCAGCACATAAATTGTTCCTCAAATCACTGATAATATTGAACCAACTTTGTTCCTACATCTGGTAAACAATCTGCAAATGGATATACCCCTACCGATTTGTACATTCTAAACTTTTTATTGATTATTATAGTAATTTTTCGATGTTTATGGATCAGTACCTCTAAGTCTAAACTGTTGATAATAATGGCAATTAAAAAGGAATATATCTGGTGAGAATAATATTTAATTTAAATTTATTGATCTTGATTGCTTATGAAATATGCAGGAGAAATAGATGGTCAATATTTGAGATAGGAAGATCCAAAACATTTAGCTTGAATACAATAGAATTGGTCATTATAACGCTCATATTGATCCTTTGGAAGTATGATAAAATTTATTTTTGGCTGTGGAATTTTCTATCCAAACTGCTGCAGAAGGCTTTTGGAATAGGGATGTGAGTTCTCGAAGTTCCAGTTAATTGTTCCGGAACTGAAATATGCATAAAAATGAATTAAATCTGATAAATTGCCTTAAGTGATAATTGCTGAAGCATTTCGGTCTTCGAACAGTGATACATAGAAAACCCAGAGCTTCGATCATTACAGTGCTTTGGTTTGTTGCTCGAAGGTTTTTGTTACACAAGGACAAATTAGACTGACGTATGCTTTAAAGTATTTGAATTCACAGCCTAATTAAACTCAAGCCAGAGTACTCATCGATCACTAAAAGTGTCCTGGTTGGAACAAAATATAAACTGAAATGCTAGAAAAACTGGCACACCTGTCTAGTACTTGGTAGGCATCCAGCAGGAGCTTAGAACTGCAGAAATACGATGGGGCATGGACTCCACGAGCCTGCAGGAGTATTCTGTAGGCATTGAACACCACAACTTTCTGCAGTTTTGTATTCCGAGGTTTAGGATTTCAGTATTCCACATTGAATTGCATGGCATTCCAGATGCGTACGTTAATGTTAAGGTCTGGACAGTTGATAATGACAAGACCCCAAACAGATGAGTGTTCCTCTAACCATAATTCAGCATGGCTAGAATGATGTAGTGGCACCATTGGCATTTTGAAAGAGGCCAAACCCATCAGAATGAACACGGGACATGAACAGGCCTCATCAGAAAGGATGCACACATAGCATTCACCTGTTTGTAGTCTTACCAGGGGTCCCATTGAATGCCAGGTAAACAAACCCCATACCATTATGGAGGCACCACGACCCTGTTCAATCCCCTGTTTATGTACAGGATCCATGACTTCATGTGGTTTTCTCCACACACATATCCTTCCATATGCTCAAAACAGCTGCAAATGTGACTTGTCAGACCATGCTACTCATTTCTAATCATCAAGTGTCAGTATTCCTGAGCTCAGGTTAGGCACATAGCAGTGTGTCCAGTATTCATCAAGGTACTCGAGTTGGATGTCTGTTCTTAAGCCTATTGCCCTTAGGGACATATCTTTAACAGTGTACAGGCATCACAACCCTGAGATACCCAAATGATCTGTCCTCCCTTCTGTTTTATTATGGCCTATACATCTACGTTTTGCTTTTTTTCCTACCTCATTGTCGACATTGTGTGGAACGAGTGGCAAACTGACTGGAATACTCAAACAAACTCATAGTATTCAGAGTGATATATCACTATGGCTTCCCCATTCTTCTCGACATTCCAATGTAATTTTGATTCGCAGCACATTGGACACACCCTTTACTCACAGGCATCTTTTCTTAGGAGGAAGTGCCCCTGTATGTGGAGTGTGTGTAATTCCCTTCACAATTCGCCATCTTTTAATCGATTGTCTCACTTTCAACCATCATCGGCATCACTTTTTTAGTACTTCTATTTTAACTTTATGGGATTTAATTGAGAAGAGACCCCATCCAAATATTTTTAACTTGTATAGCATTCGATTTTTAAATTCTATATAATATTTTTATCCCTATTCATACCATTCTCTCTTTACTTGACTGGAATCTTTTCCTACTAATTTTTAATGTTTTCATGTCTACACTGATTTTACTATCTTATCTGGCATTTGGCGCAACTTGTCCATTTCTGGACCTTGTTCCATAAAACCTAAATGAACCAACCAACCTACCTCATTGTCTTGCATTTGGTGCAGCTTGGACAAATATGGCCCTTTCACCATAAATCCCAAACCTAACCAACCTTAGCCCATCTTTGAGGGAATGTTGCAGTCCCCATGTTGATGTTTGTTGAGGGTCCAGCATTGAATTCCAATGTTAGAGGCAGTGTTGCATGCCTATCGCGTGAAAATATTCTAACCATCTGACACTGGTCACTTTCACCCCCGAGTCTTTTTGCCGTCTGCTGGGACTGATGCCGTAATTTCAGGTTTTCCCAGAATTCTTGGACCACTAATTGTATCACTTAAAAGTTAAATTTTAACATTTAAATTGTAATTTCTATCACCTAAGTTTAATTGCCTTTCCTTTATTTAATACTAACTCTCTTCTATGCGAGAGTGTAGCAGTCTAGGGGATTCGTCCCTGAGCCAACTTTTTGACCCAAACCTAAGCACCTTTCGGTTGCGGTCAGTAGATGGGAGGGTGACCTCCCATCTCTTGTGACTGGGCGAGGCCTAAGGTAATCATCATTTAAATTCTGCCCCTAGATCGATATTTTCTTAAAATCACCCACCCTTATGTTACTAGCATTTATTTAATATTTTGATCTTTTTTGATGGAAGATGAGTTGCTTTGCAGCAAGTGCTCCGAAAGTGATATATGTCCTGTCCTGTCTTGAGAAAAATAATAAAGTAACCTTGTATATTATGTTGTAACCTGTTATTTAATATTCATTTGTGTTTTTCATCTTTCTTTTCAGGAGAGTGTTCATGTAAAACTAGATGATCATGCATCCTTAACTGTTGTGGATCTCAGAAAGTGAAGTGCAATTTTTTGCATCCTATATACTAGTCCAAATCTTATGTATGAAGCACTACTAAATCATAAATATGAAGCAGAACGGCTTGGAAACTGTACATAACAAATGAGGTGTAAATTATAACTAAATATATGGAGTGGTGTGATTCAAAATGAATTTGAAGACAATTTATTTTACGATGGTTAAAGAGTGATATTTTGAGATCTCGTCAACAGATACTAGTGTTTTTTGGTACTGATTCTGTATGGTTAATTTATTAATCTCGAATTAACATTACTCTTTGAATTATCAACAGTTTTATTCATATTTGTACAGTACATTTTAAAACTATTTAAAAGTTTTGGTTTTGTTTATGAGTTTTTGGGTATATTGTGGTTTAGCAAAGTCCTTAATATCATGCCATTGTCTGACAATCTCAATGTTATTTGCAGCAGTGATATAAATTAGTAATGTAAAACATGGCTTTAATTTTCATGATGTTTGGTTTTATTATACATTTACGTGTACACATTAGATTTTTGCTAAATTCGGGAAACTTTATGAAAGATGAGTTGCTACATTATTTACAGAAATGAATTGCTATAAGTTCTTGTTTTTCTGACACATAGTACCCAGACTTTTCCATGTAAACTAAATAACTTGTTATTTTACTGTATTTCTGTTTCCAAATGTTATTTAATTGTTTATGTGCAGAAAAATATCCAATTACAGAGAACAAAAAATACATCTAACATGTTAGAGCAAAACAGTACAAGTCAAATAATTTTTTTTCAAGAGACAGTTTTATTATATATTTGTTACGTATTCATTATAAATCAACTTAATCGTTTCAACCAGCATTTATATCTTCTTTTATTCATAGTTGACATACTAATTTGGCTAATGAAAGTTAATTTTCTTATATGTACTAGTTTACTTACCTCGATTTGAACAATTTTTGACTTACTGTTTTTCCCAAATATGCTAGGTATTATCCAAACAATTCAAGAAAAAGACATACACAAATATAGTTAGATAATATATAAAACAAAACACTTTGAAACAGATTACTTATTGAATTGAAATCATTCAAAATATCAAACTCCAAGAAAGAATTTGACAGTTTAAAAATCTATTTGTAGAAAAATTGTTTCATACATTCTTTCTTAAAGGTTTGATAAAAAGTAATTTAGTTTGTTGTACATGTCTTTACAAAGCTTCAAAGTAATGAAACCACAATGATTTTACAATTCGACATTGACATTTTGACTGAAAGCAAATTGAATCTTATCAATTTAGTGCTATAAAACTATAACGAACAGTTATTTCAAACACTACTTAAGAATCTTTTCGTAGTCGAATTGTAATTTGACGTAGATTTATCTTGGACTCTAGGTGAAGAATTTGAATAGCCAAATCTCACTTTTTCACTGCCTTAAATGGGGTGGCAAGCTGTACCAAATACTTCGTCCTGTTTCAAAAGATCATTTTCCCAAGTAATTAACAAATCATAAGTTCTGAAGGAAACAAATAGAATATTTATATGAAAATTTTCTTGAAAGTTAAGCTATATGAATCACAACTTGAGACGATTTCAATTATAATCTTTACAACTCTCTTATGAGAAATTTGGTATCCCTTACATAAGTTTTTATTGGTTGGACTAACTTACTTATACATTAGATTTGGTCAGTAATTTATAAAAACCTAATAAAAGGGTCTGGGAAGTAAATTCCAGTAAAGGATACACCACCAATGTAGTTTCTGCTTTTAAACTAATGTCTTTAGATTAAACAGGTTTAAGTTATTATTTAGATTAATGAACATATTGACATGAATTTTCAAAGCGAAATTTCAAACGGGGCATCTTTAGGTGTGTACAGGTATCACAACTCCAAGGTTCCTGAGTGATCCTCCCACCTGTTTTACCCTTGCCTACCTTTCTACTTTCTTTTCCTCTCTCATTGTTGGGCTGTGGTAGCCTGGTTGGAAGAGTAGCAGACTAACAACTGGAGGGTTACAAGTTCGAATCCAACCAAAGACCGTCATGTACAAAGGGGGTGGTGCCTGTTAAATCTGCCATGGCCTCAAATGTTCTCACAGTGGCATGGTTTGGAAAGTGGGGTGCCAGCTCAGGTGTGACCTCGTCATCTGATCGTGGTTCAAAATTACTTGGTATTCTCTGATCTTTCCCTTTGGGATTGATTCCAGATCGTTGCCAATAGCCTGTTGTGTTGCTCCAGTGTGACGTTAATTAAATACCTCCCTGCCTCTTTGTTGTCTTGTGTCTGGTGCAGCTTGGCCAAATAACCCAAAACCAACCAATCGAAACAAAACCAATTTTATATCCTTAATTTTCACATTAATGAGCTTTCAATCCTCTTCTGTTGAAAAGGTATAAAGAAATTCTGATAACGTAATATTCATCCAAGACTGAGCTTGGCTACAATCAAGTCGTGAATTCAGTTGAACCTCAATTTAACATTTTGGAAGGGACACTTGATTTTATTAATTTTTTCAAGGAAATCATAAAATCAAGAGATTCCAATAAAAGGGATGCTGTGATAGTCAAATGGATTTATTCCAAGCTAAATGTTATTTAAGAATTTTTATCTTAGCGATTTACTGAATTTGAAGCATGATAGTGTGAACTAAAATGCTTTCTTTCATAAAATAATTTGATAATACTCAATCATTGAAATTTTATTTTCATTTCTTAACTAACCTTATAAATACCTGTTTTTTTTCTATTCTGGATAAATGTTTGAATTGCGTTCTGGAATGTTTAGTGTTTGATTTCTGATTATTTCTGCTGGAAAGTATTCTCATGACTTTGCTAATAAAACCCATATTAGTTGACCATCTATCAAATGGCTCATTTTTTTCTGGTTAGAGAAAGAATCCAGTTTCATTATTAGTGGAATAATGCATAATTTCTTAAACTCTCCGAGCTGCTTAAAATTCTGTGGTTAAGAACAATTGTGCACAGTAAGTTCCTAAACTTGAAATAAACTAAACAATGAATTAAATACTAATGTACTATCAAAATGCTTTATTTTTAAAATGTCTACTGTTTAAAGCACATTAAGTATCTTGGTGTTGCATAAATTATTGAAAAGCTCACAAAAGTTGTTTAAAATACAGTAAAATCTCGAAAAGTTGTCACTCAATGGACAAAGAAATTTTAACTAAAGTAGAATGACGACAAAAGCGGATTAACCACCGGAATGTACTCAATATGTATTACTGTAACTATCGCGTGAAATTTTAATTTATCACGTTATTCACACCCTTTTTATCTTACACACTCAGTACCTAGAACTGACAAGGTAATTTTATAATTGTTTCTAAGGCTTTAGGAACTTGTGTTTTATTATGTATATAAAGAATTTCCTTGTTTTGCACTTTCATTGCTCACTCTTTCACACTTTTATGGTCATTTGAGAGCATACTACGACGTTATTCATGTCTATGTAGTCATGTTATATAGAAATCAAACCTTATGAGGAGTCAGGAGTAATACATGGACTTTCAAAATTCAATACAGTCAAGAGTCCTCAATTTCGTTTTCATTTTCTTTGCCTTCAGTCACAAACCCTGTACGTCTTAAAACTTTTCCAAAGTGGCGAGTTAATCTGATGTAGTGATGAGTAAATGAAGGTTTAATTACATTGTCGTCTATGAGAGGTTGACGAAAATTGATGACTTATCGAGGTTTTACTGTACATCAGAATTTATAAGCGAACTATTAAATTTAACTCATTGTGTGGAGAGGTGTATTGTATTCATGTGCAACATTAAAAAAGTATTGTGCTTTATTTTTTTACATGCTGAAGTCTGATTTTCCCATGCTGACTGTGATCAACATTTAAGTTAAAGCAAGATTTTAAATCCACATTTTTTAAACTTTTTCTTTTAGTGAGTTCACTTTAGTCTAATATTTAAACAAATGGAGGCCTTAATGCTTTGACTCTTTCTGTTGGTGTTGTGATTATGTACAAAAATCTTTCTAGTTATATATTATGTATTGTAAATAAATTATTGATAATTTTATTATTTCATCTGTTTCCGTGTGCATTTCTTTATAAAGGTGCTAAAATTCTTTTTAAAAGAATTTCAGCAAGAATATGTCCTTACCACCACACCAAAGGCACCAATCTGCAAAATTAACGTTTCTACAAAAACGCGTTCTAAGTTTTGATGCTCAGGTGTTGCCTCGTCATCTGACCGCGGTTCAAAATTACGTGGTGTTGTCCTCGGACTTTCCCTCTGGGATTGATCCCGGACCGTCACCAATAGCCCGTTGTGTTGCTCCAGTGTGACGTTAATTGAAAATACCAAATACTAAGTTTTGATGCATCGGGAAAATCGAGTTACGACTCAAAGGTTGTTTTCTCGTGAAAATCGGAGCTGTTACCTCGTCATCTGACCGTGGTTCAAAATTACGTGGTGTTTTCGGATCTTTTTTTTTTGTGATTGATCCCGGACCATCACCAATAGCCCGTTGTGTTGCTCTAGTGTGACGTTTATTTAAAATACCTATCTACCTCATGAAAATCGGCATTTCCACTAAGAATCAGGATGATTCGTGGCTTTCTCATAGTATAAAGCATGTATTGGTGACTCGAAAGATGCAGATTGGTGCCTTTGGCGTAGTGGTAACGATATGTATCATAAGTTCCACTTCATATAACACCAGGATTGCATTTGAAGATATTTCTTTGGATAGGGGTGCCAGTTCAGGAGTGACCGTCATCTGACCGTGATTCAAAATTACGTGTCCTCGGATCTTTTCCTTCGGGTTTGATCCTGGCCCGTCGCCAATAGCCCGTTGTGTTGCTCCAGTGCGACGTTAATTAAATACCTACTAAACAGAATTGGCGAATGAAATCCTGTTGATTTTATAATAGCCCGTTGTGTTGCTCCAGCAACACAGCGGGGCTTCGGTGACCCGGTTGGAAGAGTAACGGATTAGCAACCGGAGGGTTGCGAGTTCGAATCCAACCAAAGACCTTCGTGTACAAAGGGGGTTGGTGCACGTTAAATCTGTTGTGGTGTGGAAGTTTGGAGAGTGGGGATGCCAGCTCAGCCTCAGGTATTGCCTCGTCATCTGACCGTGGTTTAACCACTTAAAGCACGAGTTTTTTTCGGAAAAACTGGTAAAAAATAATCGAGTTTTTTTTTGACAGAAAATGAATATATACAGTATAAGTTATTTTTTGCAATTTCAGTTCCGGGGGGTGGGGTAAAAGTTATAAAAAAATTATTATACAAACATAGTGTAAACGATTTGATTACATGTTTATTTTGAATTTCAAAATATTCATAATAATAAAATATTAACTTCAGATTCACTTCCATCACTCAAGAGATCATCATTTTCATCGCTGAAACTGATAAATTGGCATATTCAAAATCGTCAGAGTCGCTCATTATCAGATAACTTTTTCTAAACAAGTTATAAAAACACTTAGTAAAAATTAATTTATGGTTAACTGTTTACTTTTATGATATTTAACGTAATAAAAATGGATATATTACCTTTTCCACACCAAACAACTGCTTTATAACAAAGAATTCCTAACAAACTTTTAGCTAATCATCAAAATTCACCACTTGGTTTACACAAGAAAAATGGTGCATAGTGGTGCCATCTACTTTAAATAAGTTTAATATCCATCTATAAATAAGTGGTAAATCATCTATGATAAATAAGTTTATGCCATCTATGGTATAAGTTTAATCTAGCCTATCTATTTTTACTAGAACGGATCTCAGATGGGCATTAGAAATAAAATAACGCGAGATACAAGAGCGCCCGTGTGAGACACGGGCATGTGCAAATTTGCCGGTAACTTTCGCCTGTGTCAAACACGGGTAAATGCGTTAAGTGGTTAATGGGCCTGGTGACACGGAACACTCATCCTGGAACATCCCATCGTTATTGGGGTAAGTGAAGTCCATAAAGGGCTGCAAATGGCCACCAAGCAACTGAACAACAGTTTCCTGTCAATGACCATTTCAATTTGACCAGAGGATCCAATTCATGCCAGGTAAACACTCCCCACACCATTATGGAACCACCACCAGCTTGCACAATGCCTTGCTAACAAGTAAGATCCATAGCTTCATGGTCGAATTCCTCCACAGGAATTCGACCATTAGCTCGTACCAACTGGAAACGGGACTCATCGGACGACGCTACCTTCCAGTCATCTAGTGTTGTGAGTAGTCTATATTCAGCTGTCATATCCCATCAACGTCAAATTCCGCTGCACGGACCTCACAGACACGCCTCTAATGCGTCCCGCATTGAATGTGGCAGTGAGTTCACGCAAAGGAGCGCCTGGTGGAAAGTATATCTAGACTTTGGCCTACATTAGGGTCAGAATCCCGTTCTTTTCCTATTACGTTGCTTTTAACAAAGCAAAAAATATGTTTTTCTCAAAAACTTAAACTTACGACGTGTTCACCTAAGCATTTCTTTTTCATTTCTTCAGTTCAAGTAGCACAGGGCTGCCATAGAAGACTTTTTGCTAGTATTTTTCAAACTTGGCGAAAGCAAAATCGTCTCCAAAGCTTCAATTTTCAAAATTTTGGCAACTTTTTTTCTAAATTAACCAAAGGTCAAAGAAAATTTCGTTCTTTTTCTTAACTAATAGCGGAATACGACGGAAAAAATGTTTTTCAGATTTTTCTTTAGGAGGAAAATTTTTCAAGCGAAGTTCGAAGTTTTGGTGCCAAGCCAATGGCAACAATGAAAGGAAAACATCAGAATCTGGTTGCTAGATTGTCATGATAACCTTACTTAAAAGTATATAGGGGTTTATTATTTTAAAATTTAAATTTCTTGGCGAGATCTCCTGTCTGTGTTTCACACTTAATTAGCGCATTTTGAACTTTAGCCGATTTTTATTGAGCAACTAAAATTGCTTCTAAAATAGGGTTTAAGAGGAGAATTTTTTGCTACTATTTTTAAAAATTAATGCTACTATTTCATAAATGTTTTGGCTGTCACAGCTAGATGCTAACAGCTACAGTTAATGTGGTTCATGATTGGATAGATTTGGAAACGTTTTATTTCTCCCAGTTTTCCCTGAACAGCATAAAATAGACTTCGGTGAATTAATTGGTTTGTAGAGGAAATATTCAACGAAATTCTTAACTGATTATTCAGTTCACATCATGGTATTAATGTTCAATTTGTTTTATTTATTTTATTCATGTGAACTTTAAATGGACTGCGATTGAAAAGGAATTATATGGGTCTAAAAATAGAAAGAGTAAAACAAATCAGATCATGTGTCGTAAAAGTTTACAATGTAACAACAGTTTAGAAATGGAGTTTTAATTACGTATGAACCTTGCAATATTAAAACGAATAACCAATTGAAATTATATATTATATCATTAATTCTGAATTAAGCATCAAATTTCAAACTTTCTAGTTACAACAATGGAAATAAACACAACAGAACCATCTCAATTTTTCGTAAACAATTTTGACTATAATGCCAATTTCATTGTTACCTCAACATCGAAATTATTATTTCATTATTACCCAAACATTGTTGTACGTATGCAATACGGTTTTTATAAGATTTCGACATTCATGTTATGTCTGTCAATGCTAACTAGCGCCTTTTAAAACTTTGATCAAGTGAGATTTATATACTTTTGATTAAAGAGATTTTTTTGTTGTAGAGTGATCTGCTGCAATTTATCTACGAACAGTACTTTTCAGTGCTATTTACGTCATTTCTACCGACGTTTTACTTACAAACAGTACTTTTCAGTGCTATTTACGTCATTTTTATAGACATTTTATTCATCTTTCAAGATGCTGGATTGGTTCGGGAAACAAATGTAAGTGTGTGATCTATTTCTTATCTCTTCCTTAAATTACTTATTTGTATGCATTTTGGTGTCTATTAACATTACGTCTTTTCTATAAACTGTTGGTTTTAAATACGTAATGTGTCCTTCCCTTTTTGAAAAATTAATAAATACCGACCTGCTATTCCAGAAATAAGTTTCGAGAAAAGCGAAGCAAAAAGAAACAGGCTAAAAAGGAGGCCAAAAAACAGAAACAAGAGCAACCTTACTTTGAACGTGACTACCTCGCAGAGTGGAATGCTGAACATCCCGAAGAATTCATGGACTTGCGTCTGCGTACCATCGAAGACGAGATGACAGAAAGGGATCTAACCGCTGTTGACGCACCAGCAGCAGAAACTGCCACAGATCTCAACGGAGAAGACGATGAATTCGATTTATTTGTGAAGAATAGAATCGCCTGTGAAGTAATATCTTCAAATGTCCTCAACACAGGATCGGATAACCTTGAAAACATGGTCTGGAAATAAAACTTCTGATAACACCGATGGTAATGGAGGATCAGTCGAATTTTACGTCTGGTGGGCGAAACCGCCGGGGATTCAGATTCTGAAAAGCCCTGCCTAAATAAAAAGTCTGATAAAATTGCTCAGGAAATGCTGTCCTAACGAATCGCAGTGCTGAACGTTACATAAGTAGTCACTGCAGAGAAAGACTTAATTCTAAACCGAATGGACTAATCAATTTGGACTGAAATAATGTCATCGTTGCAAGCAAAGCAGAACTGGAATGCCTAATTCTTCAAGATACTTTCTTGGGATTAGAATCAAAACAGAGAACGAATTATACAAGCCATAGGAAGCTGATTTCTTTGAAAAGGGGGCCACATTCAACATAGTTTCAGTACTCTATATCTCAATGAATAAGAAGGAACAAACCTGCATTAACATTACTATACTTTACAGAAACTGCATAGAAAATATTCTTACGAAAACTTTAAAAACTAACGTACGAAAGTTTGATTTATCAATTGTTTGAGGTTATGTCGTTGTTATCATCTCTTACTTTCGTTATTTGAAAAGTCTAAAGGCACATTCCATGAAATTTCTAGTTTAAGAAAATCAATAAAAATGGCAACCTACTCCAGTTGCGTGTATTTATTACTTTTATTTTATATATTTACGTCATATTTGTGCGTCTTCTTTCATCGGGGTCCAAATTTGTATCAATGTCATATATGAACACGTTCATATGAGTTTACAAGTCATAACTTTGATTCCACATGTTCATACATTATTTGTTTCATTACCCGTTTGATTCACTATTTTTCTTTTCTCGTCAACAGTATAAAGCTTTAAACCTTGAAAATTGGGTTTCAGGTCTCATAAACAGTTTAATATAAGAAAGTCAAAATAATTCAGTTAGGAGAGCGTTAGACTGAAGATATAAAGGTCCCTGGTATGATACCGGTTTCGTCAAATCCTGTTGGTTGCCTCATCGTGGCGAGGGGGTGATTGGAGTTTTGTACTTGTAGGGTCACCTTAGACATGAAGGGCTGGCCATATTCCAAGCTAAATGCTAGTAGCATGTAACTCCTGAGGTTAAGTCAAACTTCGGTCTCTATGATCATCATTCAGGTTCAACTTCATTCAAATGCAGGTTCATTTTAATGGTACCTCATTAAAATGTACCTGCATTTGTTCCCCTAGGTCATGATGGGTAGGTAGGTATTTTAATTAACGTCGCACTGGATCAACAATACGGGCTATTGTCGACCGCCTGGGATCAAACCCGAAGGGAAAGATCGACGATACCCATCGAAGAGTTAAAAAATGGCATTTATAAAAGATGTCGAGTAAAAAGAATATGGACATAAAATAATTCGATTCTATATAAATTATGATAATTCTATTTGTTTCCCAGGGTGGAAATAAAATACGTAAATGAAATTTGGGATCGGATTCGGCATTGCATCGAAATTCCTCCCCATTGCCCGGATGGAATAAACAAAAACTGGAAAATGGGCTCCAGAGGTCGGCTTCGAAATCACATCCCCAACCCTTGGATTCACGTGAAATTGTATCCGAATGCAAATGAGCGATTCTTTTGAAACCAGAGGGGGTTTTGTTTGAAAGATGCTGAGCGTGCTGAATCTCCCGGTATCGTTATTCGGGTGGGATTATGTGAGAGATTTAACGCTGAATAAATGACACGAAGGAATGCGAATCGATCTTTTAAACTTCGGAATCGATAAATTGTTAGCGAAAGGGAAAGCAGTTGGAGCAGCTGAACTCGATCTGCCAGTTATGTAACTTTTTTTGTGTAAAATGTTTTAAAATATTTCCTACAATATTCTATGGCTATTTGGAAGAGTAGCGGATCAGCAATCGGAGGGTTTGCAAATTTGAAACTTAGTCTACCACCGGAAAACCACCAAAAACCATCGTGTACACGGGGCTCGTGCACGTTAAATCTGTCTTGGCCTCAAATGTCCTCACGTTGAGGTCACGACCAGCCCCCTTTGTGCTTAATAAGAACCCCCAATCGTGTGCAAGGGGGGCTCTTATTAAAGTTCAGCACATAAATTGTTTCTCAAATCACTGATAATATTGAACTGCATCTTGTAAAACTGCAAAGATACAATCTGCAAACGGATACAATCTGCAAACGGATACAATCTGCAAATGGATACCTCTACAGATTTGTACATTCTAAACTTTCTATTGATTATTAATAGTAGTTTTTCTATGAGGGCCGCGGTAGCCCGATTGGAAGAGTAACGGACTAGCAACCAGAGGGTTATGAGTTCGAATCCAACCCAAGACCGTCGTGTACAAAGGGGGCTGGTACACGTTAAATCAGTCGTGGCCTCAAATGTCCTCACGTTGGCGTGGAAGTTTGGAGAGTGGGGTGCCAGCTCAGATGTGACCTCGTCATCCGACTGTGGTTCAAAATTACGTGGTGTTGTCCTCGGATCTTTCTCTTGGGGATTGATCCCGGACAGTCGCCAATAGCCCGCTGTGTTGCTCCTGTGCGATGTTAATTATACAGGGTGAATCTAAATTGTTTTTACAAAATAAGAGGGGTGATAGTACCCATCCAGACGAGCAATAATTACCATGGAACATAGGGTCGCATTCCACTCTGAGAGGCAGAAAAGAGTAAAAGTCGAAACGCGTCGAGCATGAACAAGTCATCGTCTCTGACGTCTCACACTTTTCCAGCACGGTCCGGCACTTCTTGAATGCCACATATCCCGCACGATGGATCGGTCGTGGCGGACCTGTGGCTTGGCCTCCTCGCTCACCGGACCTCAACCCACTGGACTTTTTCTTCTGGGGGCACATGAAATCTTTAGTGTACCAGACGCCTGTGGACTCGGCTGAAGATCTCGTAGCGAGAATCGGTGTTGTCGCAGACAAAATTAACACAACACCAGGAATCTTCGAGAGGGTACGCCAGTCATTCCTTCGCCGGTGTGAACTGTACAACGACAAGCGTGGCCGCCACTTTGAGCACTTGCTGTGAGTTTTTCTCTGATCAATCAATCAGATTGTGCAACTTTTGGTATCGTTCATTCGCTTTCCCAACACTGTTGTAAGTTCATGTTGGAATTCTAATTTTACTCTATTCTGCCTCTCAGAGTGGAATGCGACCCTATATCCAATGGTAATTATTGCTCGTCTGGATGGGTACTATCACCCCTCTTATTTTGTAAAAACAATTTAGACTCACCCTGTATATATAATTACCATTACCACCAGAATTACCTTCGTCATCTGACCGTAGTTCAAAATGGCGAGGTGTTGCCCTCGATCTTTGCCTAGGGGATTAATCTTGGACAATCGTCAATAGCCCTTTATGTTGCTTCACTGGGCGTTAATTTATATACCCTACCCCCTTCCAAAACTTCCTACAGTATTCATGCATTTCGAGCTACCTCTGAACATCTCATTCTTTCATTTTAGCGCTCTGGCCCCATAGAGCGTCAAGTTGGATGGATAAGTCTAAAGCACTGCTCATTTAAGCCTCGATAACAATCGGTTATGCATTTCTAGAAACGCCTATATCGAAACGGGTAGAATCCTAATGAGAACTGGATTAAGGCCTGAACTAATGTACTAAATACATCGACCATCGATGAAAAAGACGCAGCACGAGGACGGAGTTGCGATTGGAAGATCTCGGAAGTGTGGATCACGTGGACTTGGGAATCGATTTGTGTCGATTGGCTGCCGAAGCTGAAATTAATATTTTGAATCACGCGCGTCCATTAATCCTACATTAAGATTGGTGCTTTCTTCCAATACCACGTGGCCTCGCCCGGAGATCTTCAAACTGAGCGAATAACATGCAGCTGCGCGCATCTATTTCATTGGAAGGTGGATGATAAAAACACGCTTGTTTTTTTTAATTCTAGGTCAAATTGAATGATCGAGGAATTAGAAAGGTCACTCAATTCTCATAAGGTTATACAAGCATCTACTAATTAATGATCTATCGAACCATAGGGTCAAAAAGAAGTGTGTTAGTGAATCTAGAAACATAAGTAGCATAATTTTTCAACTTTAAAATTACTATAGTAAACTATTGCAAATAGAAGGCTTTCCGGACTTCCGAAAATGTGACTGAGATACAATGAGAGGGATTTTCAATGTAAACAAACTAGACGGTCTGCGAAGATTGCTCTCTACTTTTAGCTCTTTTTACTCGGAGCTTAAGTTCAATCAGTCGTTTGTGATCGTGGACCTCATCAATCACAATCCTAAGCCAACTTGACCTCACTTGAAGCCGATCGCATGATCTTCAAAGGCATGAAATAGAAAAAAATTAATCAATTAATTAGGTTAAATCGCAGGCGGATTAGCAAGTCCAAAACGTGATCCAACCAAGGATCATCGTGTTCGTGGGGGTTGATGCACGTTAAGTCTGTCGTGGCCTCAAATGTCCTAACACTGGTGGGGTATGGAAATTTGGAGAGTGGGGTGCCAACTTGGGTATTAACCCTCTGGATACGGGGACCCGCCCAACCAGCCGAAAGTTTCGTGTCCCCTCGTTACGAAAGGCTAGGATTCTTTCAGACCTCAAACTCCTGAAGGATCGCTGAAGCCCATTGAATTTCCATCTCCTATGTTCTGTGCTACAAAAAGACCCGCGCGTGAAAAGCCTTATCTCCCCGTTTACAAAGATATCAGGGTTATCGACGGGGAGCCTCGCTAATTGTTTATCCTCGAGCATCTAGTCTGAGAGAGGTTGAGTAAATGAAAAGAGATGCACTTAAAAAGTCACCGCCGCTCTTTCAGTTTACCCGGGAAGAATCTGTCCCTTCTAGGCATACCCACGACCCTACAATAGAAACCGGCACATTAGATGATAATGGGACGACACATATTCCCTCTCCTCCTGGGGAAAGCATTGCAAAGGCCGTTTCGGCCGGTTTCAGTAAGTTGCCTGTAAAGCCGTTGGGCCGGCTGCCGTACCAAAGAAGGAAACGATATGTAAACGCGACGTATGCAGAGGGTTCTAGGCTTCTAGACCCACCTCCTTCCAGCTCACCGATAGGTGTAGAGCCTTTCCTGGCAGGAGGGAGAGACCCCCAGCCAATCAACAGACCAACATTTATTTAAAATAATACAGACACATAGGCCAACAGGGCCCAACCAAAAACATGTAGAAGACGACCGGCACAGGCCGGTTTACAGGGTCGTTAAAACTATATAAAACATTAAAAATACAAAGATGAGACCACAAAATACAGACGATATTTATGAAATAGTTAGTCAAAACAAAATACACAACAAATGAAGATGATAATTATATTTGTACAGATGAAAATGACAAACAAATAAAATAAAATAAAAATATGATATAATAAATAGTAAAACTTTTAAAATATTTAAAATTGGGCCGGACCTAGTCCTTGGCCCACTACTTACGAGGGGAGCCAGGAAAGGGTTAGGGTTTAAAATTTGATTGTTTAATTATCAGGGGGCATGTCCGCAGTCACCTCCCCGGCCGCCAGCACACTTAATCTAATTTTATTAATTGATGTTTTATTATTTATTATGTTGGCACACCACTTTGATAAGTTTTGTTCAGAAGGTTTTGTGATGTGGTGTGCCAAAGTTTGCGGGCAGTCGAAGAGATAATGATGTGCGTCTCCCAACCTCCCACAGGAACACAGATCTGAATCCTTTAGCTTGAACCTGTGGAGGTAGGCCATATATGGGCCATGGCCTGTAAGAAACCAAGTGAGGTGCCTGTTGGTGACGAGGGTGTTTAAGTTGACCTTCTTCACCCGGAGGCCCTTTGTTGAGTTGTTGTGATGCTCCTGCCATTTAGTAATAATACATTACCTGACATTGAAAATGCAACACAAAGAAGGAGTTGGCAGAAAGTGATGAAATTTGGCAGAGAGAGACAACAACGAGCAATAAGTGATCTTTATTGCAACATTATACACCTTGCCACTGAGCAGCAAGAACGTCTGATCACTAGGTTGTAGGACCACCGCGAGCGGCGATACAGGCAGCAACACGTCTAAGTACAGAAGCAATGAGCGAGGGATGGCTACCCATTCCTGTCAACTATTTGCCAGAGTTCGTCTTCTGAACGTGCCGGTGGCAACGCATGCAAGCGACGTCCAATGACGTCCCAGAAATGTTCGATAGGTGAGAGATCAGGGGAGACAGCTGGCCAGGGAAGCACCTGGGTACCTTGCAGGGCATGTTGGCTGATGCGTGCCGTGTGCGGCCGGGCGTTATCCTGCTGGAAAATGGCATTGGGCACCCCCTGAAGGAAAGGTAGTGTCACCGGTTGCAGCACGTCATCCACGTATCGTTGGGCCATCATAGTGCCCTGAATACGGACCAGAGGTGACCTGCTATCGTAGGCGATGGCGCCCCAAACCATTATACCGCGTTGTCTCGCGGTATGGCGTTCCACAGATGCGGCCGAATTGGCCCTGTCACCACGTCGGCGCCAGAATCGTACGGCGACTGTCATTGCTAAAACAGAAGCATGACTCGTCTGAGAACACCACCCTGTGCCATTCCGTCGTCCACGTGGCTCTATCCCGACACCATTGCAAACGGAGACGTCTGTGCTGTTGGGTCAATGGTACTCGTCTCAACGGGCGCCATGAGTTCAGGCCGCCAGCGATCAATCGGCGGCTAATGGTCCTGGACGATATGGGAGCATCAAGGGTGTCCTGCACATGCTGCAAAAGGGCGACAGACGTGGCTTGAGGGGCCGCCGATGCTTGCCGGCAGATGCGTCGGTCCACGCGTGCTGACGTCACTCTGGCTGCACCGGAACCCCTCAAACGTGCCACATTCCCTTGGTCCAACCATCTGTGCCACAATCGGTGCACCGTGGACGCATGTAGGTGGGTATCTGCTGAGATTTGACGTATGGACCAACTTGCCCTTCTGAGGCCAATCACCATACCCCTCGTGATGTCGTCTGTTTGCTGGAACTGTCTTGATTGGCGGCGTCCTGGCATTCTCCGCTACTAGACGTTTCCTCTGAGACACAAAAACAAATTGCAACTTGACTTACCTGGCAAACAGAGCGGCGCGAAACTGACCACTTTTGCAGGTTCCTTCCCTGGTTTTTCACTCGCCGTGCGCGGGCCAGCTGCGCAGTTTGCATCATTGTTGGAATCGGTCTCAAACCTCCAATTATAGTGCCGTGTGGGGCACATAAATGTGAAGAATATGTAAATCTTTGAATGTATAAAAGTGAAGAAAGTTGGGGATCATGATCTGATCAGACTTCTTGTTGTTTTCTAAAAGTATGTTTTTAAACCATAAGACTTGGCTACATAATAAAATTTATTTTTAATGTATAAAACTCTGTCTTCAATCGATAAAACCCAACAATTGGTTATGGGCCTCAGACCTTAAGCTGAACCTGAATTCTGCCACTACCGGTTTCCAGTATGATGGGTATTCAAGAAATGTCCATGTTTTCCTTCCCGAAGTTATCGGATTTCAACTATGCCACGTGGAAGACGGACATGAAGGTATTGCTAATCGACCGGAACTGCTGGGAATTTATCACTAAAACGGAACCTCTATTATTGGAAAATGCTCCAGAACAAGAAAAAAGAGACTATCGTTATAGGAAGCAGAGGACATATACAACTATCTACCAGGGCATAGACAGAAAATATCAAGTCTTAATTTCATCTACTGAGGACGGTAAGGAAGCCTGGGATATATTAAAGACCAACTTTGAACCAGCATCTAGAGCACGATTGGCAGGCCTTGTGGACGAGTTCTTTTCAATCCGCTATCAGCCGGAGGACGAATCCATTGGACTCTTCTGCAAACGAGTGCATGAGAAGCTGTTACAG
The DNA here is from genome assembly GCA_933210815.1 of Meta bourneti. Classification (NCBI taxonomy): domain Eukaryota; kingdom Metazoa; phylum Arthropoda; class Arachnida; order Araneae; family Tetragnathidae; genus Meta; species Meta bourneti. Next base: position 75,278,279 of record OW119931.1, read on the forward strand.
ATAAAAGAATGTGGATTCGAAATCCCAGACCTTTTAGTTTGCTTTCAACTAATAAGACATTTGCCTCACGAATACGATAATCTGGTACAACTGCTATACAGGATGGATGACAACGAGTTCACGCTAGACAAATTGTCTAAACATTTGATAACAGAATCCAGCCGGATCGACCTGAAGCGGAAGGACGAAGACACAAAATTAAGTATCGTGGCCGATGCTTATGCTACAAGAAACAAGTCATCTAGATACAAGGAGACACGGGCGTCTACTCCTGATCACAGCAGATGCGTACTGGACCCTGAATTAATTCCTTCAAGCCCAAGAAAGTCGACAGTTTGTCGTATGGGGCCGCGACCATTCTGCAACTACTGCAAAAAGTCGGGACATTACGAATCGAAGTGCTTCAAGAAATGCAATCGGCAGAAACCTGGTGGTGAATTATTTTATATGGAGGACAATCCAAAAACTGATCTTCAACGTGCCTATGCAGTTTCAAATTTTCCAAATGAAAGACCGAGGGAATTTCTCATTGATTCTGCTGCAACTGCTCACTTCTGTAAAGAACGTGATATGTTTACGACATTCAGAAAACTACCACCACAGAAGATCCTAGTCGGAGACAAGGACAGCACCTCGGAAGTATTAGGTATGGGTGATATTCAATTTACAGTTTTAGATAGAAACAGAAATTATGATATAACTTTAAAAGATGTGTTATACTCGCCTAATATGAGAAGAAATTTAATTAGTGGTGCTCGTATTGACCTTGTGGGAAACCAAATTAAATGGGGAAATAACAAAATGATTATTTATAATAGTTATAATAAATATTTGTTTACTGTTCCCAGAATTGGAAAATTGTATATCTTGAAAGGTTATCCCAAGATTAAAAATTATGTATATGTAACTGGTTTAGATCTAGAAAAAGCCCACCGTAGGTTTTGTCATGTTAACATGCCCTTAATTGAAAATATGAGTAAAATTAATTGTGTAAAAGGAATTGAAAAACTTAATTGTAAGAATATAGATAAAAATTGTAAGATTTGTGCTATTGCTAAATCCACTAGAATATCCTTAAAAAGAAACTATATGTACGAAAGGAAAACTAAAAATGTTTTGGAAAGGATCCATATGGATTTGTGGGGTCCTGCTCCAGTTAACTCTCTAGGTGGAAACAAATACTTTTTATCTATTATTGATGATTTTTCACGTAAAGTAACTGTTTATATTATTCAAAATAAGAATGAAGTTTTTGATTACTTTAAAAAATACTTGGTTAGAGCTGAAAGACAGCTAAATGTTAAGTTAAAATGTGTCCGAACTGACAATGGTTTAGAATTTTGTCACAAAGAATTTAAAAAGTTTTTAAATGATCTAGGAATAAAAATCGAAAGAACTTCAACTTATACCCCTGAACAAAATGGCGTTGCAGAAAGGTTCAATAGAACAGCCATGGATTGTGTCAGAGCTATGCTTCAGGACAGTGGTTTACAACCACAATTTTGGTCAGAAGCACTTTTAGCATTTATTCACACTAAAAATAGATGCGAACACAAATTAACTGAGGGTATATCTCCTAACGAAATATGGACTGGTTTCAAACCATCAGTAAAACATTTTAGAATTTTTGGCTCTTTGGCATATGTTCATATTCCTAAAATACAGAGAAATAAATTACAACCCAGAGCAAAACTTGGTATTTTGACAGGATATGGTTTGAAAACTAAAGGTTACAGAATATATATCCCAAACGAGAAGAGAATAGTTGAAACTGTCCATGTTCATATCGACGAAAGTAAGAAAGCTGTTGATGTACTATTTGGTAAAAACTTTGAGTACGTTTCTTTCGATCTTAATTCTGATATTCCTATTTATCAATCAAATGAAAATATAAAAGTAAAATCGGAAAGTGAAACTCAAGTTTTAGATTCTAAAGATTTAGTTAAAACTGAGGACTTAAAATGTCTTAACATTTCAAATTGGCGAAGAATCGAAAAACCTAGAAATAAAAGCAATAGGATAGATGTATACTATTATTCTCCTGAAAATTTGAGAATGAGATCTTTAAATGATATTAAAAAGTACTGTACTAAAAACAAGATTAGGTTTGATCCTGTAAATTTCAATTTTAAGCCAGAGACTGAACATCCTAATGTGGATATTTCTAATGTGCCATCTACTTCTAGTGATGAATCTAATTTTTTAGACCAACAGCTGTACGACATGTATGATCAGTGTTACAATGTCGAAATCCCCAAAAGTTATGAAGAAACGCAAGCAAGTAAGGATAAAATTAAATGGAATATTGCCATGAATGAAGAAATTCAGATAATGAAGGATAGGCAAGTATGGAAATTAGCGGACACCCCCCCAAATACAACCATAATTGGAAGTAAGTGGGTGTACAGCTTAAAAATGGACGAAAACAATATACCTAAAAGGTATAAAGCTCGTCTTGTTGCTCAAGGTTTTAAGCAAAAACCCGGCATTGATTTTAAAGATATTTTTTCACCAGTTGTGAATTTTTCTATTGTTAGATTATTGTTTGTACTATTGATTTCTATGTTGGGTTGGTATCACTGTCAAGTTGACGTGAAAAGTGCATATTTATATGGACACCTTAAGGATACTATATACATGAAACAGCCAAAAGGATTTGTGCTGAAAGGATCCGAAAACAAAGTATGTCTATTGGAAAAGGCTATATATGGTCTGCATCAAAGTGGTAGAGAATGGAATTTGGAATTAGACGGTATTTTAACTAAATTAGGATTTTCTCAGTTAAATTGGTGTAATTGTGTCTACAAATTTAAAGATGTAATTTTAATTGTTTATGTAGATGATATGGTTTTGTTTTCAAAAAGGGAACATTTGATAAATGAAGTAATCGAATTATTGGACAAAAAATTGGATCTTACAGTCCTAGGTAAAACTAAATATTTGTTAGGCGTAAACTTTCAAGAAATTGAAAATTCGATTTATTTACATCAAATTACCTACATTGAAAAATTAATGTCAAAATTCAAAGATCTTCCTAAAAGTTTTGTGAATTTACCTTTTAAAATTGGTTGTAACTTACCTGATAAGGTTAAAGAGGAAGAAATAATTGAAAATGATTTAATGAGGAAATTTCCCTATCGTTCCTTAATAGGATGTTTATCGTTTTTGTCAGATAGATCCAGACCAGATATTGCATTTGCTGTTAATATAATGTCTCAGTTTTGTAATGGTTATACTTACAAACACTGGTCTTACGTTGTTGATATTATGAACTATGTTTTTCTTACAAAGGATTTTAAAATTAATCTTTCCAATGTAGAAAGTTCAAATTTGATTGCTTTTTCTGATGCAAATTGGGGATGTGGTCTCACAAACAGACATTCAAGCAGTGGCTATTTAATTTATTTTGGTAACATCCCAATATCATGGAAATCTTCTAAACAAAAGTGCATAGCTCTTAGCTCAATGGAATCTGAATTTATTGCACTAACCGATTGCACTAAAGAAGTTATTTGGTTTAGTAGAATTATAAATGAATTAAGTTTGTGTGATTACATAAGACCCCAAGTATATTGTGATAATCAATCTGCTATCTATTTTTCAAAAAATAGTCAGGAAAATCAGAAAACTAAACATATTGATATCAAGTACAAATTTATTCGTAAATTAATAAAAGATGAACTATTTAACGTAAATTATATTTCATCGGAAAATAATTTGGCTGACTTTTTAACAAAGCCTTTATTGTTAAATAAATTTAAAAATATTATTAGAAAAATATTTTGTTAGATTTATATATATGTATGTGTATATATATATATATATATATATATATATATATATATATATATATATATATATATATATTGAATTGTACTACATCTGCTGAGGTTTTACAACCGATGGGGCCGCATGTTGGAATCGGTCTCAAACCTCCAATTATAGTGCCGTGTGGGGCACATAAATGTGAAGAATATGTAAATCTTTGAATGTATAAAAGTGAAGAAAGTTGGGGATCATGATCTGATCAGACTTCTTGTTGTTTTCTAAAAGTATGTTTTTAAACCATAAGACTTGGCTACGTAATAAAATTTATTTTTAATGTATAAAACTCTGTCTTCAATCGATAAAACCCAACAATCATTTACATATCTCGGCGAGCTGCGTCTACCCTGTAAATTTCATCCAGTTCTGCGCACTCCTTCTGGGTGTTGCATTTTCAATGTCAGGAAGTGTATATTTTTTAATGTTTTTGTTTAAAAAAGAGATTGGTGCAGGAGCATCTACTCCCTCACCACTTATTGTGGCTAGCTTGGCGCAGGTGTCAGCCAGCTCATTTCCGGCGTCCCCCACGTGTGCCCGAACCCAATGCAGGCCAAAGAGATGAGTATTTAAAGATATTTCCTTTTTTAATTGATTAATAAAGTTAGATAGGATGTTTGGGGATTTTAGAGCCTGGATAGAGCTCAAGCTGTCGGAATAAATATTTATCCTTTTATTTTGGGTTTTTGCAAATTCGACTGCCTTATAGATTGCATACAACTCCGCCTGAAAGACGGAGTTGTAGCCTATTGAGTTTGTACTTCTTTATTTTTTTGGAGGATGCACACCGAGGCCCCGATACAGCCATCTATACCGGAGCCATCGGTTTACACCTCATAGTCGTCTGCATTATCTATTTTTTTATTAAATTGGATGATTATTGAATTTATATCAATAGAAATTAAAGGGATATTATTGTCTAAATTGTTGACCGACAGCTCGATCTCAGGGTCGGGGAGCCGCCTTTTATAGATTTTAAATTTTAGAAGCAACGACTCCAGAGTCACGTGGAGCGGGGGGATCCCGCTGAGAACGTTTTGGGAGTCAGTTGGGGAGGTACGATAAGCCCCCAACACACCCAGCAGAAAAACTCTTGTATGCAGAGGGTTAATCTTATGTATACCGTGGTTCCACATTACCGAATAGGAGGAGTTGTCTTCGATTCTATCCCTTTGGGACTGATTCCGGACCATAGCCAATAGCCCGTAGCGTTGCTTCAGTGTGACGTAAATTCAACTTCATACCTATCTTTAAAAATTCGAAATTCGTAGCATAGAACAAGCAAAAATAATCCCCGAATTGACAAAAGCATCACCGAATTAATTAGAAGCCAAAATATGTAACCAAGGTATATAACCAAGGTAGGTATTTAATTAACGTCGCACTGGAGCAACACAAGGGGCTATTGATGACGGTTCGCGATCAAAGCCGAAGCGTAAGGACTGTGAGGGCAACACCACGTAATTTTGAACCACGGTCAGATGACGAGATCAACGCCTGAGCTGGCGTCGCACTTTCCGAACTTCCACACCACGCCAGGACATTTGAGGCTACGACAGATTTAACGTGCACCAGCCCCCTTGTACACGGCGGTCTTTGGTTAGATTCGAACTCGCAAACCTTCGGTTGCTAATCCGTTACTCTTCCAACTGGGCTACCGCGGAACAACTTAAGTGACAACAGCATCACCGTAGAAGCCAAAATATGTTTCCAAGGAAAAATATTGAGTAATTTGAATGAAAAATTGTCATGAGAACACGTTAGATTTGGTACCGAAATCCTCATGTTTCAAAACCGTGAATTTCAGTTTGTTTCCTCCCTGGAGAATCCCGTTGGGCTTATCTCAATCAAAAAACCTTTGTTATGTATCATAAATTTCTCTCCACATACAATATATTTCAATAGATGTAGAATTTACGATCTTTTCACATGTATGATTCAGGAGGTTGGAGGAAATAAGCTTTTCGTTCGCACAAACATCTATTTTTTGTCTGTTATACATCGCTTTGATATATGTCGAGCGTAGTCATGATCTAAACCACTGTAGAGTCTACTATCATTCACCCCTCGTCCCTTTTTTGTTCTAATATCAATCAAATACGATCTCTTTCTGTTGGTGTGTTGTGGAAGTTTGGAGAGTGGGGTACCAGCTCAGGTGTGACATCGTCATCTGACCGTGATTCAAAATTACGCGATGTTGTCCTCGATCTTTCCCTTCGGGTTTGTTCCCGGACCGTCGCCAATAACCTGTTGGGTTGCTCCAGTGCGACGTTGATTAACACTATCTACCTCTATATATGTTTAACAAGCGTACATGTAACAGAAATCGGCATTATCTGTATACTGGCGAATCGCAACAACGGATATAAAACATCAAATTAACCCTAATTTTGACATTTTGTTCAAACGTATTTGAGTTGATAGTTGAATTAACATCGCATTGGAGCAACATAACGGGCTCTTGCGGTTGTCCGGGATCAATGCAGAAGGGAAAAATCCGAATCATTTTGAACCACAGTCAGATGACCAATCTCTATTTACACGACGGTCTTTGGTTGGATCGAGTCTCGAAATCGCAACCCTCCGGTTGCTAATCCGCAACTTTTCCAACCAGGCTTCCGCGTCCCTTAAATGTGTTTCATTTGAGCTACGGAGCTATAAAATGCTGTTAGAAAAGCACTAGGGAGAGCTCTTCACTCTAATGAAATTCTTCAGCCGTCTGATGATGAAATGCAGGTAGGTAGTTTATTAACGTCGTACCGACCGACACAACGGACTATCGTCGAAGGTCCGAGATCAATCCCGAAGGTAACGATCCAAAGAGTAGTTTTGAGTCACGGTCAGATGACGAGATCAACACCTGAGTTGGCACTCACTCTCCAAACTTCCACACGACGCCAATGTGAAGACATTTGAGCACACGGCAGATTTGAAGTGTACCAGCTCCCGTGTACACGACGGTCTTTGGCTGAACCGAGTTATGAACTCGTAACCCTTGCTATTCCGTTGGTCTTCCAGCTGGGTTACCGCGTCCAATGAGGAATCTGGAAGATATTAATCAGCGCAGAAAACAAAATGTGAACAGATGTGAGAAAATAGTTTCGATGTTAAAATATATCGAATAGGGTTGCCCGTTGTGCTGCTCCAGTGTGACGTTAATTCAACTACCTACCTACCATATATTTTACAGTATCTAAGACAAGTATGACAATCTCCATTAGAGAATTCCAACAAAGTGAATGCTGCTGGTGTAGCTGATATTAAAATGCCGATACAACTCAGGTACTTTTATTTGGGGAATTCAGTTTATAACCTTCCTCGGAAATAACCTGTCAGTTTAAGGCAGGATAAACGAAAAGTTTTTCCATATGTATTGAATTTTATACCTGCAGAATTGAAAAATGTGTAGCTGGGCAATTCCAGATTTACTAACTTTTGGAAAAGCTGACACATTTTTTCACACATATTGAAAGAAATCTATCTTATTAAAACCAATGCAGGGTGAAGGTCAAATGTCATTTTATAGCATTCAGTGACGTAGTCAGGGGAGAGGATTGTGGTGGCCCATACCCCTGAAATTGTTCATTTCTTATTACAGATAATTATTAAAATGTATAGAATACTTTTAAATTATTAATATAAATTGAAGTGCCTGATAAATTGGTACATCAGTCTAATACTTGGTAATACTCTTCCCAAGGGAGCGTAGAACTGCAGAAATACGACGGGGCATGGACTCCACGGGCTTGCGGAAGTGTTCCGTAAGCATTAGAACTACATGCTTCCTGTATGGTGGTCGGCTAATCTGTTGTATTCCGCGATATAGGATGCAGTGTTCCACAGCACGTTGCATGCCATCTCAGATCTGTTCGATAACGTTGCGATCTGGTGTCTTAAGCCGAGTCCACACCGGCCGCGCAGAACTGCGCCAAACGAAACAAAGGCGAGCAGCGCGGGCTGTTCTGACGGCGAAGCGCGCAATGTTGTGCAACTTCGAACACGCGCCGACGCGATCCGGTCCGTGTCGGTACATCAAAGGAAAGTGTTTGTGCGCGCTGTATTTGGACGGCATTTCAGTTCACTCGCCGTACGATCCGGTTCGTATTCACTCTGCTAATATCATTGTTTCTATTTGTTGGAATCGGTCTCAAACCTCTGCCGAGGACTTGAAATTATAGTGCCGTATTGGGTATATGAAAGTAGAAAGTTATGTTAATCTTGAGTGTTTAAAAGATAGCAGAAGAAATAATGTTATAGATGAGACGTCTTGATTTTGGATGTATGCTTGTAAATACGAGTTGGTCTCAATAAAGTTAATTTTTAAATAATGTCTCGAAAACTTTAATGTCCTCTGGCTCCAGTCGGTCAAAGCCAACACTATTAATACACTGCTGGCCACCGTAAATGCAACACCCTGAAGGAAGCATGCAAATAATATGAAATTTACAACATGCATTAGCGGAGGTGAGATATGCAAATGATTAGAATTTCAGCGCAGACGCACATCACGCGCGCCTGTGGCGCCACTTCAAAACGCTATTTAAGGCTTGGAGATTTCGACGATTTCAAGTACGGCAATTGTGTTTTTCTTGTGGTTTTTTCAAAAAAACGATCAATTATGCCTCGTAGAAAACAGCGATCATCTTTTGATCAAGTATCCGAGTTCGACAGAGGAAGGATAGTGGCCTACCAAGATTGTGTATTATCTTTCAGGGAAATCGGTAGTCGTGTTGGACGAAACCAAACAACTGTAATGCGGATATGTGATCGTTGGATGCAGGAGGGTACGACGGACCGACGTGTTCGATCGCATCCACCTCAGTGCACCACTTCACGTGATGACAGGCATATTGTGCGTATGGCAGTGACGGATCGCTCAGCCACATCACGAACCATAGCACAGCACATTCAGTCTGTACCGCATCATCCAGTGTCTGCGCGTACCATTCGACGCCGTTTACAGCAGAGTGGTCTGTCCGCAAGACGTCCATTGCTTCGTCTACCCTTGACGCAGAACCACAGACGTTTCCGCCGCCAATGGTGCGATGAAAGAAGGATGTGGGCGGCAGAATGGAATGAAATTGTCTTTACTGACGAGTCACGCTTCTGTCTGCAACACCACGATGGTCGGATTCGAGTCTGGAGACACCGTGGAGAGAGGATGCTGAACAGCTGCATTATGCACCGCCACACTGGTCCTGCACTGGGTATTATGGTATGGGGCGGTATTGGTTATCACTCTCGCACTCCTCTAGTACGCATTGCCGGTACTTTAAACAGCCAGCGCTACATCTCCGAGGTGTTGGAGCCAGTTGTCCTTCCTTACCTTCAGGGCTTGCCCACAGCCATATTTCAACAGGATAATGCGCGACCACACGTGGCACGCATTGTCCAAGGGTTCTTCGTTAATCGCCAGATTGAATTGCTTCCCTGGCCAGCTCACTCTCCGGATCTTTCGCCGATAGAAAACATGTGGTCCATGGTTGCTCAACGATTGACCCAGAATACATCCCCAGCTGCCACACCAGATCAACTTTGGCAACGTGTGGAAGCTGCTTGGTCTGCTGTACCCCAAGAACACATCCAAAGTCTCTTTGAATCAATGCCGAGGCGTGTGGCAGCGGTGATCTCCAACAATGGCGGCTACTCTGGCTACTGATTTTGGCAGGAACCACACTTCACAGAAGTCTATAAATTTAATCATTTGATACTTGGTCAACATGTTATCTACAAAATAAATTTTGTTGGGATATCTCTTGTCTTTCTTGGTGTTGCAATTTGGGTGGCCAGCAGTGTAATAAAATACATTCTTATCCGAACCACTAGACACGTTTCAACACAGTCAAAGCACGATTTTGCGCTTTCTCCCTTTTCGAACCGGAAATTTTCTCGTCCTCAATCTGGAAAGATGGTTTTTCTGCGACCTCGGTTTTACCTTTTTCTGATTCGAACAGTTTTTAGATTCTGGTCCCTAGATAACATACAATCAGGGTTTCGATATTGCTTGTTGTGCGCCTTTTTCTTGAACTTTTTTCTCCCTTTCTCTTTAATAAATCGTCAATGACAATATACGCAGCACTCGCGATTATGCGCCGACTTTGTAAAGAACGGGACATTTAAACAATTTGTTTTAAGCAATAAGTTTTCAGTTTAATTTCGTACACACAACCTCCAGCACTCACGTGAACACAATGGAACAATCTGAGCACGAGCCGTCCCACTACAAACACCTCACTACCTGGTTCGTCCTTCTCTGTTCCGCGCTGTTTTGGGCATTTTCGTGCAGCGACGAACAGAAACGGCGCAGTTCTGCGCGGCCGGTGTGGACTCGACTTTAGGTGGGAATGGCAGGACCCGAAACTCATGTGAGTGTTGCCCTAACCATAATTTGGCTTGTCTAGACCCATTACCATTGGCGGCGCATTGTCCTATTCGAAGAGGCCAAACAGATCAGAATGAACACAGGACATGGACAGGGGTAACTCGTCAGAAAGGATGCACACATAGCGTTCACCTGTCAGAGGCGTTTCTAGATATACCAGGGGTCCTATTGAACACCTGCTAACCAAACCCCATACCATTACGAAGCCACCACTAGCTTGTACAATCCCCTGTTGACTACGTGATCCCTGGATTCGTGGGGTTTTCTCCACACACGAATCATTCCATCTGTCCGAAACAGTTGGAAACTTGACTCGTCAGATCAGGTTTCTATATTCCAGTCATCAAGTGTCAAGTGTCGTTGTTTCCGAGTCCAGGTGAGGCGCATAGCTGTGTGTCGAGTATTCATCAAGGCTACTCGACTTCGGCGTCGGCTCCTAAAGTCCGTATCTTTGAGGGATCTTTTCACATTCCTCACTCTGATGTTAGTTGAGGGTACCAGCATTGAATTCTAATGTTATTCGAGGCAGTGTTGTACGCCTTTCGCTTGAAACGATTCTTGCCAGCCGACGTTGTTCACGTTCACCCAGTATTTTTACGGCCACCGTCGTAAGTTACAGGTTTTACCAGAATTCTTGTAGTCACGGTACACCCTTGAAATGGTAGTACGTGAAAATTCAATTTGCCAATCTACCTCCGATAGAACTGGCATAGAGATCTTTAACAAACTCAAGCATGTCTCATACATCTGTGAGGTGCACCTACAGTGGATACCTTCACACGTGGACCTCAGGGGAAACGAAGTAGAGGATGATTTGGCGAAGGAGGGTGTCGATGAACCATTGTCCGATACCCACTCATTGAAATTTCTTGATAAGAAGGCATGGATCGTTCTCCGGTACACTCCTGGTATCATGGGGATCACTCCGGAAGATCTCTTGTTCTCAATTGCGACAGACATATTCAGACAGCGCTCTCCCGCTTTTTCAGTGGCCATCTGAGGTGTCTCACATTTAGCTGTGATCGCAAGATTCATCCTGTTTGCCTTAACGACAGACGCCACGATAGATTTAATGCACCAGCCCACACATACACGACGATCTTTGGCTGAACGAGTTTCGAACTTCCAACCCTCCAGTTGCTAATCCGTTGCTCTTCCAAATGGTCTACCGTGGCCCTTATTTGTCCTTGGGAATTACACTACTATATTTTTCCAATTTTATTCCGGCTCTATTATTTCAGGATACATCTTACTTCCTATCGAAGCAGCTTGGTCAAACTTGGCCCATACGTCATTAAAGTTGGATCTAAAAGCCTCATCCATCAAAAGAAAAGTTAAACAGAAAATACTTCACAAAAGAAACAAATTAATCAAGCAACGTTTAGCCATGTATTCAAGGAATGCATTTCCCATTCTGATTGATCAGAGCAATTATTTTTAAAACTATTGTGATTCCCCCATCTATTTCTTAGACAAAATTATCCGAAACCAATGTAAAAACTTTCCCCAACTGCAGGTTTACTTTCGATTAGATGTATCGCTCTCCCAATCGTTCATAAAACAATCCGCCGCGAAATATCAAGTTTTGTCAAAATTCCGACATTTTGATCTTAGTAAAGCCATTATTGATTTTTCTAGGATGATCTTCGGAAGTCAAGAAAGAGAGAGAGAGAGAGAGAGAGAGAGAGAGAGATATTCGAATGGAGAGGAAGGAACATTATATTCATCTGTTCCATTTCGAACTAAATGACCCACCCTTTTTCTGAGAAAGACTCTCCCGAATTGTGTCCCTTTGAGAGCATTTTCCTTCATATATCCACCCGAGCCCATAATCCACGGAAGAAATACATTGACTTCTCAAGTGGCTTATAGATCAAAAGTAAAGATTTTTGTGCGCTGGGGTTGGGAGATAAAACTTATGGCAGATGCCGAAAGATTGGGAAATTGATTGGCTCTGGAGAAGTGGTGAATCGTGGCCAATAGCCTGTTGTGTTGTTCCAATGTGTGCACGTTAATTTACTACCTACCTTACATAACTTTACCTGCCACAAAGTTTTAATAAGTTCAGGTTGAGCTAGGAGCTACATAATAATAATGGAATTATACGGAAGAGCTCTCGCCTCTCTAATGGAGTTCTTCAGCAATCTGATAACAGAAGGCAATGTGAAATTTGGAAGATGGAAATTAACGCAGCTACATAATATTACTGGAATTATACGGAAGAGATCTCGCCTCTCTAATGGAGTTCTTCAGCAATCTGATGACAAATGGCAATGAAAAATTTGGAAGATAGGAATTAACGTAGCTACATAATATTACTGAAATTATACGGAAGAGATCTCGCCTCTCTAATGGAGTTCTTCAGCAATCTGATGACAAATGGCAATGATAAATTTGGAAGATAGGAATTAACGTAGTTACATAATATTACTGAAATTATACGGAAGAGATCTCGCCTCTCTAATGGAGTTCTTCAGCAATCTGATGACAAATGGCAATGAAAAATTTGGAAGATAGGAATTAACGTAGCTACATAATATTACTGAAATTATACGGAAGAGATCTCGCCTCTCTAATGGAGTTCTTCAGCAATCTGATGACAAATGGCAATGATAAATTTGGAAGATAGGAATTAACGTAGTTACATAATATTACTGAAATTATACGGAAGAGATCTCGCCTCTCTAATGGAGTTCTTCAGCAATCTGATGACAAATGGCAATGACAAATTTGTAAGATAGGAATTAACGTAGCTACATAATATTACTGAAATTATACGGAAGAGATCTCGCCTCTCTAATGGAGTTCTTCAGCAATCTGATGACAAATGGCAATGAAAAATTTGGAAGAAAAGAATTAACGTAGCTACATAATATTACTGAAGTTATACGGAAGAGATCTCTCCTCTCTAATGGAGTTCTTCAGCAATCTGATGACAAATGGCAATGAAAAATTTGGAAGATAGGAATTAACGTAGCTACATAATATTACTGAAGTTATACGGAAGAGATCTCTCCTCTCTAATGGAGTTCGTCAGCAATCTGATGACAAATGGCAATGATAAATTTGGAAGATAGGAATTAACGTAGCTACATAATATTACTGAAATTATACGGAAGAGATCTCGCCTCTCTAATGGAGTTCTTCAGCAATCTGATGACAAATGGCAATGATAAATTTGGAAGATAGGAATTAACGCAGCTACATAATATTACTGAAATTATACGGTAGAGATCTCGCCTCTCTAATGGAGTTCTTCAGCAATCTGATGACAAATGGCAATGAAAAATTTGGAAGATAGGAATTAACGCAGCTACATAATATTACTGAAATTATACGGAAGAGATCTCGCCTCTCTAATGGAGTTCTTCAGCAATCTGATGACAAATGGCAATGATAAATTTGGAAGATAGGAATTAACGCAGCTACATAATATTACTGAAATTATACGGAAGAGATCTCGCCTCTCTAATGGAGTTCTTCAGCAATCTGATGACAAATGGCAATGAAAAATTTGGAAGATAGGAATTAACGCAGCTACATAATATTACAGAAATTATACGGAAGAGATCTCGCCTCTCTAATGGAATTCTTCAGCAATCTGATGACAAATGGCAATGATAAATTTGGAAGATAGGAATTAACGGAGCTACATAATATTACTGAAATTATACGGAAGAGATCTCGCCTCTCTAACGAATTCTTCAGCAATCTGATGACAAATGGCAATGAGAAATTTGGAAGATAGGAATTAACGCAGCTACATAATATTACTGGAATTATACGGAAGAGATCTCGCCTCTCTAATGGAGTTCTTCAGCAATTTAACAAATGGCAATGAGAAATTTGGAAGATAGGAATTAACGCAGCTACATAAGACTACTGAAATTATACGGAAGAGATCCCGCCTCTCTAATGGAGTTCTTTAGCAATCTGATGAGAAATGGCAATGATAAATTTGGAAGATAGGAATTAACGTAGCTACATAATATTACTGAAATTATACGGAAGAGATCTCGCCTCTCTAATGGAGTTCTTCAGCAATCTGATGACAAATGGCAATGAAAAATTTGGAAGATAGGAATTAACGTAGCTACATAATATTACTGAAATTATACGGAAGAGATCTCGCCTCTCTAATGGAGTTCTTCAGCAATCTGATGACAAATGGCAATGATAAATTTGGAAGATAGGAATTAACGTAGTTACATAATATTACTGAAATTATACGGAAGAGATCTCGCCTCTCTAATGGAGTTCTTCAGCAATCTGATGACAAATGGCAATGACAAATTTGTAAGATAGGAATTAACGTAGCTACATAATATTACTGAAATTATACGGAAGAGATCTCGCCTCTCTAATGGAGTTCTTCAGCAATCTGATGACAAATGGCAATGAAAAATTTGGAAGAAAAGAATTAACGTAGCTACATAATATTACTGAAGTTATACGGAAGAGATCTCTCCTCTCTAATGGAGTTCTTCAGCAATCTGATGACAAATGGCAATGAAAAATTTGGAAGATAGGAATTAACGTAGCTACATAATATTACTGAAGTTATACGGAAGAGATCTCTCCTCTCTAATGGAGTTCGTCAGCAATCTGATGACAAATGGCAATGATAAATTTGGAAGATAGGAATTAACGTAGCTACATAATATTACTGAAATTATACGGAAGAGATCTCGCCTCTCTAATGGAGTTCTTCAGCAATCTGATGACAAATGGCAATGATAAATTTGGAAGATAGGAATTAACGCAGCTACATAATATTACTGAAATTATACGGTAGAGATCTCGCCTCTCTAATGGAGTTCTTCAGCAATCTGATGACAAATGGCAATGAAAAATTTGGAAGATAGGAATTAACGCAGCTACATAATATTACTGGAATTATACGGAAGAGATCTCGCCTCTCTAATGGAGTTCTTCAGCAATCTAACAAATGGCAATGAGAAATTTGGAAGATAGGAATTAACGCAGCTACATAAGACTACTGAAATTATACGGTAGAGATCTCGCCTCTCTAATGGAGTTCTTCAGCAATCTGATGAGAAATGGCAATGATAAATTTGGAAGATAGGAATTAACGTAGCTACATAATATTACTGAAATTATACGGAAGAGATCTCGCCTCTCTAATGGAGTTCTTCAGCAATCTGATGACAAATGGCAATGAAAAATTTGGAAGATAGGAATTAACGTAGCTACATAATATTACTGAAATTATACGGAAGAGATCTCGCCTCTCTAATGGAGTTCTTCAGCAATCTGATGACAAATGGCAATGAAAAATTTGGAAGAAAGGAATTAACGTAGCTACATAATATTACTGAAGTTATACGGAAGAGATCTCTCCTCTCTAATGGAGTTCTTCAGCAATCTGATGACAAATGGCAATGAAAAATTTGGAAGATAGGAATTAACGTAGCTACATAATATTACTGAAATTATACGGAAGAGATCTCCTCTCTAATGGAGTTCTTCAGCAATCTGATGACAAATGGCAATGAAAAATTTGGAAGATAGGAATTAACGCAGCTACATAATATTACTGGAATTATACGGAAGAGATCTCGCCTCTCTAATGGAGTTCTTCAGCAATCTAACAAATGGCAATGAGAAATTTGGAAGATAGGAATAAACGCAGCTACATAAGACTACTGAAATTATACGGAAGAGATCTTGCCTCTCTAATGGAGTTCTTTAGCAATCTGATGAGAAATGGCAATGATAAATTTGGAAGATAGGAATTAACGTAGCTACATAATATTACTGAAATTATACGGAAGAGATCTCGCCTCTCTAATGGAGTTCTTCAGCAATCTGATGACAAATGGCAATGATAAATTTGGAAGATAAGAATTAACGCAGAGAAGAAAATCTGAGCCAACCCAAAAATAGGTTTAGAGTTAAAGGAATGTTGAATCAACTTTGGACAAGTTAATGGGAATGCAATTGAAACGGACGTTCAGAAGATAATTGTAGCGAAGAAAAATGTAAATAAAAATTGCCGTTTTATACTTTTTTTAGTTAATTTGATTTCATTTCGACGAACTAAATTTGCATAATGATGCTTATATTCAGAATAAATGCATTTAAACAAGGTATGAAATGCGACTGCCGTCAATAATATCAGAAATTAATCCTCTAGGTTGTTTAGTAGAGATATCTCGTTCATCAAGATCTGACCAATTTTGCCAATGACGAAATATCTCGTCATCAATATGAATCCGATTTTTTATATGACGACGAGATCAAGATCTGGTCAGTTCCAGATTTTGATCCAGCGTCTCTTCCAATTAGGCTTCCAAAGCCATTTGGAGTGTCTAATAGTAGATGGTGATAGTAGCATTTTCTAATGTAAGTTTCTGAAGCACACACAAATATTCCGATTAAAATAACCAGATGGACAAAAGAAAGGAAATACGATTCATATTCAAATGCAAATCAAAACGGGAAATTGAGTAAAAGGGGACAAAGAATGTTTGTAAATAGAAATATAAAAATTTGACGGTACCGTCAACGTGTGTAAGTTTAGTGTGTCTTTTTACGACCAGATGGCGCTGGGTAACATCTGTAATTGTGGATACTAGTGGGGAAAATTATCTGTCGAGGAGTACTATTGGGTATCGTGACTTTACGAAGACAAGATTATTATTTTTTAAAAATATCTTAGATGCAATTTGCTGAAAAATTTGTGCTGACAATTAAAATATTCATTTCTGACCATTGGTAGGTAGGTATTTTAATTAACGTCGCACTGGAGCAACACAACGGGCTATTGGCGACGGTTCGGGATCCATCCCCTAGGTAAAGAACCGAGGACAACACCACGTAATTTTGAACCACGATCAGATGACGAGGTCAACACCTGAACTGGCACCCTACTCTCCAAACTTTCACACCACACCAACGTGAGGACATTTGAGGCCACGATAGATTTAACGTGCACCTGTACCCATGTTGACGACGGTCTTTGGTTGGACCGAGTTTCGAACTCGCAACCCACTGGTTGCTAAACCATTTCTCTTCCAACTGGGCTACCGCGGCCCCCATTTTCATTAACTGTTGTAAACTCATTATAATTGGATTAATGCAAATTTTATTTTTATTCGGAACAAGAAAATATTAGTTCGGTATTGTTTTTCTAAAGGAGAATAATTTTACATAACTCTTTTCTTTTATGCGTTCTATTTTGTGGTTTTTCTAAATTTAGTCACAAAGTTTTTCCATGCATTACTTATCAAATTACCTAGTTTTTTTACTTCTTTTGAAGGGAATAAAATAAAAAAATCGAATAAAAAGTGATTAATTTGTTAAGACAGCTCAATCGCTTGTTATTCCACAATATCTTACTGCCTCATTTGTTCACTCGTTTATAAATTTCAATAAGGCTGTTCTGATATTGGCAGACATAATAAATGAACTGTTTGTAGCCGAACTGTTCGTGGTCGATGGGAAACGCAATTTTGTCCTCTGTGAATGCACGGTGAATATTAATGAACACCAGCTGCTCGTGTACATCTCAATTGCGTCAACATTTCTTTTAGCCTGCAAGCGATAATGAATCAGTGTTCCGAGGCTGTAAAAATAAATCGATGATCCCCGTGTCGTCATCGAATTGAATTATCCCGAATCGTCTGCGAATCGTGTCACGCACGCAACGAACTTGTCACAGCGTATTTAAAAAGTTGACTTTAGTGATTAATGGAAAGGTTTCCCGTCGGAAAGGATCGGATATATTCTATTTCGGAATAAAAGATAAGTTGCGACAGAATATTCCGGTTGTAGGCTCACGGGGTTGTTATTTAATTTAGTTCTTTTGCAAAGGAAGCGTCAGATGCAAATGAGTTCGAGATTGTTCTCCGCGATTCTGATTCGTTGGAAAAGCAGTCGCCATAACTAATGAACTGCTTGCAAACGATACGTACCGAACGTGTAGTGGAGTCGTTATAATTTTTCTTGGCAGAAACAAAATAAAGCGTTAAATTATTCACGAATAAGTTATCTGAAAACTGCTAAAATAAAAGGAAAAGATTACAAGTGTCTACTTCAACTGGCGTGATTAAATTTAGAACTTTTTTCGTGTTTTAAACTACAACGAGATTGATTTAATTTGTAAAGGATAATATACGTGTGGTGTTGATAGTGTTATATTATTTGCCATTGTTGCTATCATGTAAATGTCAACTAAACGAAAATGAAACATTCAAGGGATTAAATTAAACGTTCTAAAACAATTTTATTAGTATCTAAGATGTTTAAAGAAATTTTAAACTTTTCGTGGAACTTGAATTGCATCAGTAATTGCTAATCAATGTATATTTAATATCGTATTTATAAATTATAAATAAATTATGTGCTTAAATAAATTTATGATTAAGCGATAACAGATGAAATACAGTCTCTAGGCAGTCAGTTTTGCTAAGTTTGCAATTTTAAAGAGATCAAAATGAACTTCGTACGAAAAGAATCAATCCGCAATAAATATCAGATAAAATATTTAACCCATGGATCATAAAGAAATTCTAATCTCTCATGAGGGAATTCGCCACGTTAAAAATGGATTTGGTTTGAAATCTATTTTGTTACTCATTTAACGAAAGTAACTAAATTAGTTAATTTACCGATTAAAAATATTTTACATTTTTTACACGTACATGAGATGAAATTCCAAACCAAATAAGTAAAGGGGGAGGGAGAGAGGGATATTCAATTAACGTCACACTGGAGCAACACAACGGGCTATTGGTGACGGTCCGGGATCAATCCCAAGGGGAAAGATCCGAGGACAACACCACGTAATTTTGAACCACGGTCAGATGACGAGGCAACACCTGAGCTGGCACCCCACTCTCCAAACTTCCACACCACGCCAACGTGAGGACATTTGAGGCCACGACAGATTTAACGTGCACCAGCCCCCTTTGTACACGACGGTGTTTTGGCTGGATTCGAACTCGCAACCCTTCGGTTGCAAGTCCGTTACTCTTCCAACCGGGCCACCGCGGCCCCAAATAAGTAAAGAACTTGTGAACTGACCAATCGTGTTCATTCGAATATGATATTTCAGTTTGTGGGAAAGATTGTTTAAGAAATCTCCCATCGCCAACATATTAAGTATCAGTTTCATTTATTAATATTTATTGCAGTGAGTGCAACTACATTTGAAATACAAAATCTGCCATACGTTACATTACTTATCTAATTGATAGGTGTGATAAATCAAAATGTATGGAAGTCTTCGATCGTTTAGTAGCAAGTTTCAAAATAAGTCTAAGCATTTATAAGGAAATGCAAATTTTTTATGTAATGATGATGTTTATTTCAACGTACACTAGAGAGTTTATAGTTTTTTTATATTTTTCTATAGTTTAATAATGATAAGAGTGTTTATGTTTGGCGAGAAGAAGTAAAAGTTATTTCTATACTCACCTTTCTGGTCATAATCTCGTTTACATGACTAACTATTAAATTAACACTACAGTTTTCTTTATAATGCATACAACATTCATCTTCTAAAGAAGTATTTTTCCTAATTTGAGATACTCCAGCACATCGTCGGTTTAGAGCAGAAACACATTAACTAACATTTTTTCGGAGACACTAAATGCTTATTTTCATGATGAGAAATACATTGTCATATCGTAATCTGTTTAATAGGCACCTAACACTAGTGAAATGCTTAAAATTCATATTTTTTTACCTGAAATCTAATAGTTAGATTTCAAAGAGCTGTATTGTAAAAAATTCGATTCGTCAATCAATGAGTTTTTGCTCTAAGCCGAAGATATTTTTAAATTTTGGAATATCTGAATATTAAACTTCCATAAAAATTCTAAAAATGTGTTCTTTCTAAACTTAACTTGAACCATGGAAATTCAATCGTTAAAGTTCCTTTTAGTCATTAAGAATTTAACATTGATAAATTATATAAACGTGGAAACATTTAATAAAAGAAATATTTAATCATGACACATGGAGATCATAATTTTACATTAAAACGCATAGTTTATTGGAAGTGTAATAATTTAAAATTAAATTCAATTAATATGGAAACATTTGATAGAATAAAAGAATTTAATCATGACCATGGAGATCATGATCTTAGATTAAACACATAACTTATTGGAAGTTTCTCTTTCAATGTATTGTTCTTTCACAGTGTACCCTTTTTTCTGCGACGCCTTTGTAGATAATACTCTTCCAAATCTCACCTGTAATATCCTTAAATCCAAATGTATTATCTTCCTCATTCCATTTCTCCCGATACAATCAACATCTTTGTTCCGAAAATGTTGTACAATCCTCCATCGAACACTAATATAACTTGCAGAAGCGATAAGAAAAATGGCAACGGCGTTTCTATTCTGCAGATTCCTGACGATTTTCGTTTATTTCTTTTTCCGATGTTCGAAAGATGGTAAAAAATGAGTAACTATTTTCGATAAGATACTGATACAATCATCATTTAGTGTTACTTGTTTTTTGTTTTCGAATTTTCATTTATCAAAATAAAGGATCGATGCTCTTTTCCCCCCTCTTGCAATTTATCGCTCCATCTTTTTCTCGAATCGAACCAGTTTCAATTACTTCTCAGGAGTTTCATCTCGGAACTCCATTTTTAAGGCACTTTTAAAAATTGCTTCCGTTGGTTATCGATTGAGGTACAGTGAAGATGAAGAAGTATTATACTATGTTATTTTAGTAAAGAATGCATTATTAGTTTTCCATTAGTTTGGTTTGAGTTCTGAATTTGAGAAGTAATAAATACTAGGTTATTTTTTTAATCTTCTCCAAACATGCAAGTTATTCTTTTCTGTATTCTCCAAATTTAAAACTGTAAAGAAATAACCATAAACTAACAAAAGACAGAAACAAAAGCAAAAACATACAAGTGACCACCTCCCAGTAAAGTAGCCATTTTCCTATATTTCTCATTTAACCATCTGAGGGGTTCACATATCCGTCATGTATCCTGCAGTCATCTTTGGTATGACTTCTAACCAGATTTGATCTTCTTGACCAATAGAACCTTTTAAGGATTCTTTCGACCAGCAGATGTGGTTATTTCGTCATGTCTCATAGGGAAAAACAATATTACAGTGCTCGGAAATCTCTTGATGCTCAGAGGGTTAAACAAGTCTAATCTAGTCAGTAATCAATGAGTTTGGTATTCTTAAGCCAAAGAACGACTAGAATAAATGCTAACCAACCTAATGGGTTGGCACTAGAACTAGATGAGACTCAATTACTGGTCAAATCACTGTTCTGAATTTGACAAAAAGTTATTATTTTAACCCTCCTGGTGGTTTATCTTCGCTTGAAAAACCACCGTCAGCCTCTGATGCAAAAACATCTTCCAAACTGTCACCAGTTTACCAAATGTTCACCGCAAAGTAAAATTTGTGTTTCCTACTTGGATCTATTCCCCTTGGAGTAATAGGAAAGTTTTTCTCGACGAGGTATCTCGTCATTAGCAAGATTGATCAGATCTTGAACGAAATATTTCATAATAAGCAAGATTGATAAGGTAGGTAGTTAATTAACGTCGCACTGGCGAAACACAACGAGCTATTGGCGACGGTCCGGGATCAATCCCGAAGGGAAAGAACCTCGGACATCACCTCATCATTTTGAACCACGGTCTGATGACGAGAACAACACCTGAGCTGGCACCCCACTCTTCAGACATCCATACCACGCCATCATGATTACATTTGAGGCCACGTCAGATTGAACATGCACCAGACCCTATGTATACGATGGTCTTTGATTGGATCGAGTTCTGAACTCTCCGGTTGCTAATCCGTCTCTTCCAACTAGGTTACCGCGACCTCCAAAATTGATGTGATCTCGGACGTGATATCTCTTTGAAATCACTTTTAAGCCAAACAACTGACCTCTTCTGCACTGCAATGGGCAGCTATTCTCGAGGACGCATCCAGTAGATAGCCACGGTTGCTTCTGACAGGGACAATCACTAATACCCATGCATTTAGAAAACAGGATACAAACCCAGGACCCACTGGTAGGTAAATGCTATGACATTATTCTATACAAAAGTTTAAAAAGTTATTTTAAGCCACCACCTTCCAAGTGATTTCAACGAAATATCTCGTCCATCCTGATCTGACTTATTTATTTAATGACGAGATATCTCATCAAGATATTGCCCATGTTTTGTGACGATGCGATCAAGATCTGGTCAGTTTTCTTCTAAAGAAGAGATATCTCTCAAGATCTGGTCAGTTTCATCCTAATGACGAGATATCTCTTTGATAAAACCGCCAGGAGGGTTAAATATACATGTTAAGAGAATAATTGGAATTATTTTTCATTCATATAAATTATAAAATGTTATTTGCAATGTTATTTAGTATAAAGTATAAAACAAAAAATATGCAGTGGATAAAAAAAGTTTCCGTAAAATTTCCGTAAATTATTATAATTTCTAAATAAATCTCACCAAAGATTCAGAAACTGCAACTATTTCATACTAGAGAATGTGTTTGCAACAAAAGTTCCTTAATTTTCACAAATAAAAAGTAATTAATTAAGACTTTGAGAAAAAGATACAAAATGAAAGGCAAAAAATGTTTCTGTACGCATTATGAAAATTGATTAGAACGTACAGTCCAGCTGTCCCGCATTCAATTATCATAAATATCGAAAGAAAAAGAACTTCAGTATTGAGTAAGTAATAATTTCGAACGATTTTTAATACCATTGGATCGCTTAAAATAGAAATTCCGAAAGCTATTCGCGTGTTGGTGATTAATTTGAGAAATAACGGTATCAATGAGGAAAATATTGCGAAATAGCAAACATCTACTTCAAAAATCACTGAGATATAATTAGGTACGAACTGATAAATAGGAACCGATGCTGAAGACATCAGAAATTGAGC
Source organism: Meta bourneti (assembly GCA_933210815.1). Classification (NCBI taxonomy): domain Eukaryota; kingdom Metazoa; phylum Arthropoda; class Arachnida; order Araneae; family Tetragnathidae; genus Meta; species Meta bourneti. The sequence continues at coordinate 75,301,399 of OW119931.1, forward strand.
CATATATAACAGGAATATTCTGTGAAAACTTCGCGATAATACACGAATTAGGCACCACAACTTGCATCTTTGTTGAAAACTGATTACAATCTTGAAATATAACAGACATTAAGAAAAGTAATAAAAAGGTGGATATACAATGGAGAATGTTGCACATAAGAAGCCACTAATTAGCAAACTTGAAGAAAGCGTCTTGAGTTTGCAAAAAATATGTAAGTAAGCCCTTAACTTTCTGGTATTCTGTACTTTTCAGAGACGAATCAAAATTTTGTCTCTATGGTTTAAGGTGGACGAGTTATGGCATGGTGAAAAACGAAACATCAAATGCAAACAAAAACTTATGTAGAACTGTAAAACACGGCGGAGGAAATGAAGAGGTATCGGTTTGCATGAGTTCTGGTGTGTATAATTTATGTTTTGTTGAAGGTAACATGGATATCTATGTGTACGTAGACATTTTGAAATAAAATGTCCTTTGTAGTGCTACGAAACTGTCTCTTGGAAGACCATTTATCTTCCAACAGGACAACGATTCAAAACACATTGCAACGTTCCGTAGAGAATGATGCCTTTACCATATGTCACAGGCAACTTCACACAGCAGTCTCCTGATTTAAGCCCCATCGAATACTTATGGGAAGAAATCGGTCGTGAACTAAAAAGTTATGATACCAGCAACAAAGATAAACTGAAAAGTGCCATTCTGGCTGTCTAGAACAAAATTACTCTAGAAACAACAAAAAACTTGTGGGAGTCATGCCTAAACTTCTGAGAGATCATTAAAGCAAAAAGCAGGTTCAACTGACCATTAAATGATGAAACATGGTGGAGGAAATAAAATTTAATGGAAGATTTTTCACAGTACGGAGACTTTTTTGCTTTATATTTGGCATAATTTTGTGTTATTGTGAATTATGCGTTAAATTATATTATTATTTTTTGTTTAAATGCAATAGAAACTTTCTATACAATTATGCTCATCTGTTCTTCCATTTTTATTTCTTCAATATTTATATTCCGCAAGTAATGAAGCAATTTATTTCAAATAGTAAGTGCGTACGGAAACTTTTTTTATTCACTGTAAATATAAAATGAAAAATATTAAGTACATTATAAGCATCAGTATAAAACAAAAGATTTGTTAGCCATTTTCCTACATTCGTATATTTTATTAACTTAATTGAGATTTTCCATAAACGGGATAAATGATAGTTGTTTTTATTCATTAAAATCACATTTTCATGTAAGAAATGTGTATGAGAATAAAAATCTGATGCGGAAATTATTTTCTATGCTCTAGTTATATCGCAGATTTGTATCGTAAAAAGTATCCTTTTCAGTTTCAGAATTTTTCAAACTATGCTCTTCTGCAGCCCTTGGGCTACGCCATTGTTATCTTAGGCTCAGTGAAGCAAACACTTTTTTGTATTTCTCAACACAATGAGCGAATCAACAATTGCCAAGAAATCAAGGAATTGTCTTCAAAAGAGAAGCATATAACAGAAATGTCAACATATACTTTAAAAAATATTTCTGGGAAAAGAAAATTTACAAAATTTGAGATTGAAAAATCCTTAGAATAATACTCTGAAATAAGGAATCTGACTTTGGAATTTTGTATAAGCTTTTGCTTCTACGAAATGGGGAAATCTCAAAAACAGAAAACTGACGAAACAAACAGAAAATTGAAGAAACGAACAAAATTTGAAAGAAGGTAGAATACCTTTGGCAAAAAGTCACAAATGCCCATGTTGTTGACACATAAAACTTAAAATTCTAAAATGTATTGTAAATGTTTTTCTTTTATAATTCACAATTCGATTTTATTTCCAATACTTCTTGTTGCTATGGTAACTAAAATGGCAAATTATCATTCTGTTTTTCGCAACGTAGCTTTGTCGAGAAAAAAAATGTCCAATGTTGATGCAAAATCTGGCTCACCGGTCAGATGCGGACCTCTGAATAGGTTTATGCCAGCGCGCAGACTAGATACTGAAAACAGTTATTCCTAGAAGATACTCATTCATAAAAAGTAAATATTTGAAAAAGTAGCAAATCGGAGCCTTGAGTTATTTTGCAAACAAAGTTGAAATTTGCGTAAGCTGATTTATATATCGTCGAATTAGAGCAGAAACTCGACAAAAATAATTTTTAGTGTACTGTTATTTAAAGACAAACTATTAATTGTTAGGTCAAAAAATAAAGTTATAAGCATTTTCATTACTTATTAATTGACAAAACACGATTTTTATGTACTTCTATTTAAAGACAAACATAGTTTTTATGTAAAATAACATAAATTATAAATATTTTCACATAGGTAGGATAATAGCCCGTTGTGTTGCTCTAGTGTGACGTTAATTGAAATACCCCCCCACATAGGTAGGTAATTGAATTAACGTCGCTCTGGTGCATCACAACGGGCTATTGGCGACGGTGCGGGATCAATCCTGAAGGGAAAGATTCGCATTTTAATGCCATGTATCTTTTAAAGATATTATAATATGACAATGCATTTCTCATCATCATGAAAATAAGCATTAAGTGTCTTCGAAAAAATATAAGTTAATGAGTTTTGCTCTAAGCCGACGATTTATTCATGTCGTTTGGTTCCGTTTTTTGTCTACGAATATCTTCCTTTTGCTTAACACAAAAAAGGTCTAATTTCTATTTGTTACATGGCAACGACAAAATCAAACTCCAAGCCGATTCCGCTCAGGAATCAAACCCGCCAATGGAAAGAACACTAATGATTTCACTGGATTAAAAATAAAAAAAATGGCGACAAACAACTTCAAACTTTTTAAAAGATAAACAAGTTGTGCGTGTATTACATTTTCTCTCTCATAACGAATAGAAGACGTAATCCACTTTGGCGTGCGGAATATTGGTAATCATACGTTTTAATCCGAATAATGGCGAACATTTTTTCGACAAAATCAAAAGCCGTGCAAGATAGAAAGAGAACAGAACGAAGTTTATTAGGTAAGTACTTCCTAAATAATTGGATTATTCCGATGTTTTAATAAATTTGATTTAGCGATTGGAAAATATATGAAGGTTGGTTTTTAATTAAGGTCGTACTGGAGTAACACAACAATATTGGCGATAGTCCGAGATCAATCCCAAGGGAAAAATCCGAGGACAACAAACGGTAATTTTGAACAACGATCAGATGACGATAAAGAAATGTTCAGAAAATATTAAGTTTTCTAATTTTAAAATTTAAATTTTTTGGCAAGATCTTCAATATGTTTTATGTTTTGCACATTTTGTGTTTTAGTCGTTTATATCATATTTGAGCAACTAAAACGGCCACTAAAATAGAGCTTATGAGGAGACTTTTTCGCTATGATTTTTAACCCTCCAAGTGGTTTCGACGAGATATCTCGTCCATCAATACCTGATCAATCTTGCTAATGTCGAAATGCCTCGTCAACAAGATATTGGGGAAAGATCCGAAGACAACACCACATAATTTTGAACCACTGTCAGATGACGAGGTAACACCTGAGCTGGCACCCCACTCTCTAAATTTCCACGCCACGCCAACGAGAGTACATTTGAGGCCACGGCAGATTTAACGTGCACCAGCCCTCTTTGTACAAGACGGTCTTCGACGTACAACGTTGGATTCGAACTTGCAACCCTCCGGTTGCTAATCCGTTACTCTTCCATACTGGGTTACAGCGGCCGTGGAAAATATATGAAAGTTATTTACCTGCGATATATCAAAGAATAAAATGTGTAATGTCATTCTATTTTATAGAATATCCATAGGTTTCTTCTGAGAGCGTTCATACTGTTTTCTAGACATGGTCAAAATCTTGAAATCCTAACTCTGTAATTGATAGGTTTTCCTACTCTTTCTTCCGTGTTAAGGCAAAAGGGGTTAAGTCTGACTTTTGATGGGTTCGAAGGAGTTAAATGCATCATGATTTTAAAAAAACTAGTGGTCGCCCAGTGGTCGAAATTCGACCATAATTCATTTAATTTTTAAGTTTGAAAGTTAATAAAGTTCTTTTGTCAAAGAGTATACCTCTATATTCATTGCATATGATTTTTTTTAAATTTTGTTCTATTATGTAAGCTGCGAGCATGTACAAATACGTCATAGGAAAAATGCGGTATAGCTTGGTTAAGCCATATCTAAAAAACAATAACGCTTTGTTTGACATTTTCTTGGGTTCTTTTTATTGCTATACTGGCCACAGGTTTCGCCAAGGCTGCACAGTTAATTTGCCTATCTTTTTCAAATTATACAAAATTTAAATAAAAAATAAATCCAAAAAATGAAATAAGGAATACGTGCTTCGTATTTTCTTATATATTTTTTATTGAAAAAAAAACCCCGGGTGGTTAAAAAAAATAAATGTTGTCCATTGAACTTGAAATAGTTCGACAATGAATTTAATGATTCTAAACTTCTGTGTAGACGATGTTTTTTTTTAAAAACTCTTTCATCCTTTGCTAAATGCCCTTGACCGCTATATTCTGAAATATAAAATCTCAAACCATCGAATGATCGAACTCTACTTGCTGCGACGTACAACTGACGATGTGTAAAAACTGGCTGCCTCAATAAAATTGCAATTTTTTCGAATGTTTGTCCTTGAGACTTATTTATTGCCATCGAAAATGTAGGTATAATTAGAAATTGAGTTCTTTGAAAGTTAAATGGTAAAATAGTTCCGGAATATGTTAAATTTATACGTGGAATCACAATTCTCCTATTGCGTGCGGTTCCAGTTAAAACTTCGCAATCAGTAGTATTACGATGCATAAATTTGATACGCATTCTTGTTCCATTGACTAATGCTTCCTTTGTATTTAAGTTTCTGATCAGCAAAACGATGCAATTAACTTTCAATACTAACTTATGTGGTGGAAAATTATGCCAAATCTCATACTCCCCCGTGCTATCAATGTGCTTAAAAAGGGTTACTAAGTTTTTTCTTCACGTATTAATATATAGATTACAGTATATGAACGTTAAACAATGAGTGTTTTATTTTGTTTAATTTAATATATTTGTAACGCATATTATACATTAATTTTATCTTTCTGCACTCCTTCTCCATATGAACTTTAATTACGCCAAATCTCATACTCCTCCGTGCGCGCAATGTGCTTAAAAAGGGGTACTAAGTTTTTTCTTCACGTATTAATATATAGATTACAGTATATGAACATTAAACAATGAGTGTTTTATTTTGTTTAATTTAATATATTTGTAACGCATAATATACATTAATTTTATCTTTCTGCACTCATTCTCCATATGAACTTTAATTACGCCAAATCTCATACTCCTCGGTGCGCGCAATGTGCTTAAAAAGGGGTACTAAGTTTTTTCTTCACGTATTAATATATAGATTACAGTATATGAACATTAAACAATGAGTGTTTTATTTTGTTTAATTTAATATATTTGTAACGCATAATATACATTAATTTTATCTTTCTGCACTCATTCTCCATATGAACTTTAATTACGCCAAATCTCATACTCCTCCGTGCGCGCAATGTGCTTAAAAAGGGGTACAAAGTTTTTTCTTCACGTATTAATATATAGATTACAGTATATGAACATTAAACAATGAGTGTTTTATTTTGTTTAATTTAATATATTTGTAACGCATATTATACATTAATTTTATCTTTCTGCACTCCTTCTCCATATGAACTTTAATTACGCCAAATCTCATACTCCTCCGTGCGCGCAATGTGCTTAAAAAGGGGTACAAAGTTTTTTCTTCACGTATTAATATATAGATTACAGTATATGAACGTTAAACAATGAGTGTTTTATTTTGTTTAATTTAATATATTTGTAACGCATATTATACATTAATTTTATCTTTCTGCACTCCTTCTCCATATGAACTTTAATTACGCCAAATCTCATACTCCTCCGTGCGCGCAATGTGCTTAAAAAGGGGTACAAAGTTTTTTCTTCACGTATTAATATATAGATTACAGTATATGAACGTTAAACAATGAGTGTTTTATTTTGTTTAATTTAATATATTTGTAACGCATATTATACATTAATTTTATCTTTCTGCACTCCTTCTCCATATGAACTTTAATTACGCCAAATCTCATACTCCTCCGTGCGGGCAATGTGCTTAAAAAGGGGTACAAAGTTTTTTCTTCACGTATTAATATATAGATATATTCTCAAAATCAAAACTAAATAAATCTACGAATCTAAATTACAATTATTTGTATCATGTCATTCTTCTTTTTCTCTTCGAATATTTGTGAGAAAGAGCAATATTCAAATTAAGACTGAGAAGTAGCCATTTCGACTTAAAATCTTTTGCCTGACATGAAATATACAGTGGCTCCCAAAAGTGTTCGTACACTTACGAATTTCAATGAAATATACTGCTCTATCCATTAATAAAAATTAATATTTCAGAATGGGAATTTTTTTAATAACATCTATAACTTGTTCTTAACAAAACTACATAAAATATTTTAAAAACATAGTAAAACTTTTTTTGGAAAATCAATAATCAAAAAGTAACAAAAAAGTTACCTCACAAAAGTCTTCGTACACTTTAAAAAAAATCTCTATATATTAGTAAATATTGTAATATTTCGGTAAATTAGTACTTAGTAGGATATCTTATAGCATCCACAACAGCTTTTAAACGTCTGGGAATAGAGTTCACTAATTTTTTTGTAATTTCTGCATCAATGTTCTTTCCATTCTTCAATCATTACTATTTTTAGTCCGCTTTTCGTTTTAATGTCGTGTCTTCGTACTCTAACCTCCAGTTCTCTCCAAATGTGGGTTTAAATCCGGCGACTGAGGTGGTGTTTTCAGAACTTGTGGACAATTATAGAGACACCAGAGACGAACATTGAGAGCCGTGTGCTTAGGATCGTTATCTTGATAAAAAACAACTTACAAATTTTCTAACTATAAATCTCTGAATACATTGAGTTAACTTTGCTGGACGACCTTTCCATACCTTGTTTTCGATCCGATTTTCTTCTTTAAAGCGTTTTATCACATACTGCACCGTAGAATGGGATAAATTGACTAATTTAGAGATATTTCGAACTGATTTACCACTACTATGATGAAAAATAATCAATTTTCGAATGCTGTTCGTTGTTTCCTTACGACTACGAGCCATTTTTAAATAATAAATAGAATATTACGAATTAAGCAAGCAAAGATTAAAGCCAATTTAATCTTTAATTATCACCACAATGCAAAAATAAAAAAAGCGATAAACGATCATTTTATTTATGAATTTATCCGAAAATGTTTCGGTGTACGATCACTTTTGTGACGAGTTCTTTCTCTGCCTCCTTGCATTTTCATTTTTATAAAAAGAAAATTTAAAAAAAAAAGAAATAAAAAAAGAAATGAGTCAATATTTTTAAAGCATGTTAGGTTTTATTCAGAATCACATGGAGATGATATGAAAAAATATTGGACTTTATATTCGAATTCAATTCCAGGCTACAGCGCTTTTTCTACAAATTTTTAAAGTGCACGAACACTTTTGGGAGCCACTGTATATAAAAGACAAACTTGACGCGGATCACTCTTTACCCTAGCTCTTTATCAGTGTGGTTAGAGTTGCACTTAAATACTTTCACGAGAAGTTGCTTACGCACAGTAAATTAATATTAAATCATGATAGATGCCAGGAAACGAAATGCAAGAGATAATATTTATAAAACAGTGGAACACTCTAATGGATATTTCTGCAGAAGAGCTCAGTAAAATGTGCATGCGTTGGTTAATTAAATTATTATTATGTATGTAGGTATTTTAATTAACGTCACACAGGAGCAACGTAACGGGCTTTGGTGATGGTCCGGGATCAGTCCCAAAGGGAAAGATCCGAGGACACCACGTAATTTTGAACCATGGTTAGATGACGAGGCAACACCTAAACTGGCACCCCACTCTCCAAACTTTCACACCACGCCAACGTGAGGACATTTGAGGCCACGACGGATTTAACGTGCACCAGTCCCCTTTGTACACAACGGTCTTTGGTTGGATTCGAACTCGCAACCCTCCGATTGCTAATCCAATACTCTTCCAAGCGGACTACCGCAGCCTTTATTAACTATGTAATTTTCTATATTTGGTAACGCCAGATGTATTTTTAGTTCCATTTAGAATTATCGATAAGTATATAACTTTCTATATTTGGTAACGCCGGATGTATTTTTTGCTTCCATTTAGAGCTATTAATACGTATGTAGTTTTGTATATTTCGTAAAGCCCTTATGTGTGTTTAACTTTTTAGTTTCATTTAATTATTAATTTGATGTAATTTTGAGCTGTGAATTTAGTACTTATTAAATTCTGTATTACCGAGTTTTTGCAAGATTACTTAAGACATGTATTTTTGAGTTGCGACATTTATTAGTTGACTTCTATTAACTATTTTTGACTAATACTCTTCTGAGTATTTTGAGTCGTAGATATCCATGGTAATGAAGCATATCAAGAGTATGTTTTAATACGCACTTATTTACCATTCCTCCGAAAAAGGTAATAATTAGCACTTCAAGTGAATTTTACAGCCCGGCTGTATTTATATCCCAAGGGCTTTACAGTTAGTTAAATTATATCTCGTGCATTGAAACTTTTTATAACAGCACATTTGCGGACCGTCGCCAATAGTCCGTTCTGTTGCTCCAGTGGAAGTTAATTCAACAACCAACCTGATTTGATTCCCCTGTTTTTTTCGAATTAAATAGTTTGCATAAAAAAGAAATCGAATTTCAATTTCAGTTAAAGCACTTTCCTCTTGAAGGTTCGATATGTACGCAAACAATTTATTATATCCCTTTACAATGATAAAATTTAGAATATACAAGACTACTTGGGATTAGTGTCAAATTTAACTGTAAATATTCTCTAAATATTCAAAAACTACTGGAAACAAATTAAAACATACATATTGTCGACTTAGAGCAGAAACTCATTAACGCACATTTTTAGGAAAGACCTTTTTTTGACACTAAATGATTATTTTCATGACAATGAGAAATAAATTGTCATATCGTATTTGGTTTGACAGAAAATATATCGTTATCAAAATGCTTATAATTTTTATTTTTGACCTAAAAACGAAGAGCTCGTCTGTAATCGGCTGTGCTGTAAAATTTAATTTTTGCCATCAATCAGTTTCTGCTCTAAGCAGACGATATAAAACCATTAAAAGTGTACCATCGGCTTAGAGCAGATTACCAACTGACATTTTTTCGGAGATACTAAATGCTTGTTTTCATAAGATAATGAGAAACACGTTATCATATTGATGCTTCAAAATATACATATAACACTCAAAATACTGAGTCTTATTTATCTAAAAACTTATAGCCAAAGAAACTACGCAGTGAAAACATTTTTCTTTTCAGTTCGAGTTTCTGTTCTAAGCCGATGAAACAATTTTAAATTTTGCGAGATCGACTTTTCGCGTAAATAAGTCGATCTAAACAGTATTTTCGTTTGAATATTTATTCCAGATCAAGCCGAATAAGATTTGTTAAAATTCATTATCGAATGTTCATAATAATAGCGCAAACATTTCTGTTTTCACTTAAGCGAGTGCATGAGTAAAAAGTTTAGGACTCAATAAAGGAGTTGTAGTTCCATCGGAACTGGGGGTTGTACGGTGAGCGAGCGCTAAACTTCCTCCGTCCGAGTTCACATTCACAAGCGATTGCCTTGGCGTGTTGGCGACTAAACACCACCCCTGGCGACCGCCACGCCCAACGTTAAATCCCATGCTCCGATGTTGTAACAGTCGGTTCATAGCTCTCCGCTGAGCTATCGTCCGGATCGCGATCTGTACTTGGCCGGCAACTATCGCCGAGAAAACCACGTGTTTCGATCAGCCAGCGGCCGGTGATGCTTGACAGTTCGAACGACCGGGAATGATTTGTTGCAAAGGGCGCGCTTGTTTCCAGACCATGTGATAATTCCATTATCACGGATTAATCACACCCGGGAAGTGATATTTCGATCGCGCGGATTATTGGCGATCGTACGTTTTGATACGAGATTAAATGATGGTGATCATTCGTTGTCTGTAACAAGCGTTGGATAAAAGCTGTTTGATAATTAGCACTGATCTTTGAGTGGGCGATACTTTATAGCATATCATTAAGTGGATATAAAACCTAGATTCTATATACCTTTTGGATCTTATATAACTAGGGAATTGATGGTCCTTGCTTGAAGATGTCTTGAGTGTTCTTGTCTTTGAATGCAATCATTGAGTGTGTATTAGAGTAGAATACACACTAACCTACACCGGAAGACCTTTTGGAATCGTTCTTCAGCAAGCACCTATTAGTGGTTAATAAGCCATGCCATCATTGTTGAGTGCGATTTAGAATATAATATATACCAAATTAAAACGACCTTGAAGGATTGTTCAGCAAGTGCCGTTGGATTGTGCAGTGGTTAGTAACGGTCACATCATCTGTCTTCATGCAGTCGTTGTTAAGTGTGGATTAGAATCGATTACACCAAACTAACCGAAGACCTTAAAGGATTGTTCTTCAAGTGCCGTTCTATTGTGCAGTGGTTAATCAGGTCACCATCTATCTTTACACGCAGTTCGTTGTTGAGGGTGCATTAGAATCGAATACATCGACCCTTGAGGATAGTTCTCCAGGAAGTGCCGTTCTATTGTGCAGTGGTTAATAGGGTCACACTATCCATCCTTACACGCAGTCACTGTCGAGTGTGCCATTGAAACAGAACACACCAACCTAACCCTTGAGGATTGTTCTCCATCAAGTGCCGATCAGTGGTTAATAACGGTCACTACCATCTTTACACGCCAGTCATTGTCGAGTGTGTATTATATCAGCACACCAACCTAACCCTTGAGGATTGTTCATCAAATGCCGATCATTGGTGTCATGCCATCCACTCAGGTCAGCGTCTAGGTAACCATGAATACCGACACCCCTCCAAAGAGCAGGAAGTGCTCCAAAGAGAAGTGCAGCAGTCCTTCCAAGTCCAAAAAGCAGTCTAAGTCTCCCGAGCATAAATCTGAGCACAAATCTCCTGAGCACAAATCTCCCGAGCATAAATCTGAGCACAAATCTCTTGAGCATAAGTCTTCGGACCACGACCTCAAACTGTGGCAGGCCAAAGAGCATGTGCTCAACATGCCGAGTCCTCGCCGCGAGTACAGGGAGTGCGCTGTGGATACCCGGCCGTCCCGCAGCACGGACCGGCAGGCCGTTTGCTGCGGCCCCGACAAGAAGGGCGAGGGGTTCTCCCGGATGGCCGTTTTGTACTTCATGTTCTTTTCGTGCGTGTTTGTGGTGGCCATCATCGGACTGCGGATGTTTACCATCGAGGATAAACTGCTGAGGCTGGACACGGATTATCAGCAGCAGCAGATGAGGATAGAGGCACTCGAGGAGAGGATATCGCGACTCACGAAGAAGGTGAGTGGCCAGTTTTTGAATAGTGTGTTCTAATGCCGGGCCGGGGCAGCCCGGTTGGAAGAGTAGCGGATTAGCAATCAGAGGATTGCGAGTTCGAAACTAGATCCAACCAAAAGACCGTCGTGTTTGGGGTGGAGGGCGCATGTTAAATCTGTCGTGGACTAGTAGGTTCTCATGCTGGTGGATCTTTCCTTTGGGATTGATCCCGGACCTTCACCAATAGCCTGTTGTGTTGCTCCAGTGTGACGTTAATTAAATATCTACCTCATGTTGGTGTGGCATGGAAGATTGGAGTGTGGAGTCAGGTGTTGATCTTGTCACCTGACCAGGTGTTCTCGGATCTCTCCCTTCGGGGTCGATCCCGGCCGTCTCCAATAGTCCGTTGTGTGATTAATTCAACTACCTACTTAAAATGACCCCAGCCAATTGAACCTTATTCAGTATGGCATTACAAGGTCGGTAGGTAGGTCGTAGTTGAATTTACACTGGAGCAACACAACGGGCTATTGGCGACGGTTCGGGATAAATCCCGAAGGGAAAGATACCAGGACAAGACTTCACTTTGAACCTCGATAAGAGGACGAGATCGATACCTGAGCTGGAACCCCACTCTCCAAACTTCCACACCACGCCAAACTTGAGGACATTTGAGATCATGACAGATTTAACGAGCACCAGACCCCACGTACATGACGGTCTTTGGTTGGATCGAATTTAGAACTTGTAACCCTTCGGTTGCTAATCCGCGACTCTACCAACTGGGCCTACCGTGGCCCAGTAAGTATTTGTGACAACTTTACAAGATCGTATATGTGAACAACTTTACATTACCGAAGTGCATCATGGCGTATGAGGGCTCACCCCGTTAGACCTTTACATTCATACCACACTTTTCGAACCAGCAGTTGCGTTGCTCCAGTGCGACGTTTATTAACTACCTTCCTCGAAGCACAACCCATTTATAGAAGCCACAAATTCTTTCGACGGAATGATATTAATGCCTTACCCTGGATTTAAACCATGAACATTTCAGTCCAGAAGCCTGACCACTAGATCGATTGGTCAGCAATTGGATACTAACCTTGTGTTTAACATTGGCGTTCTGTGGAGGTTTTTAGAGTAGGGTGTGTGCCAACTCAGATATTGACCTCGTCATCTGACCTTGGTTCAAAATTACGAGTTGTCTTCGGTAGGTGCGACGCTAATTAAATACCTACCTCGGTAGGTGGGTATTTTAATTAACTGGAGCACAAGGCAATAGGCTATTGGCGAAGGTCCGGGATCATATCGAAGGGAAAGATCGAGGGCAACACGTAATTTGAACCACGATCAGATGACGAGGTCATACCTGAGGTGACACCCCACTCTCCAAACTTCCACATCATGCCAACATATTTAAAGCCAAGAGATTTAACGCGCGCCAGCTCTTTGTACACGACGGTATTTGGTTCGATTCGAACTCGCAACCCTCCGGTTTCTAACCTGTTACTCTTCCAACGAGTTGTCTTCGGATTTGTCCCAACGGGATGGATTCCAGACAGTCGTCAATAGTTCGAAACTCTGTCCAGCCAAAGACCGTGTACGTGGCGACTGGTGCACGTTCAATCTGTCGTGGCCTCAAATGTCCTCACGTTGGCGTGGTGTAAACTTTGGTGTCATCTCAAGTGCTGACATCGACATCTGACCGAGGTTCAAAATTACGAGTTGCCTTCGGGATTTTTCCCATCGAGTTTGATTCCAGACTGTCTCGAATAGCACTTTGTGTTGCACCAGTGCGTCGTTAATTACCTCTCGCCTTATGCTGTTGTTGAGTTGCCATTTCCCGGCATGTGGTTCTGTTAGCGTGATTTGGATGTCATGTAAGGCTGTAGCTTACCACCTGGGATTCTCGGGGCCTTTTTGAACTCTATTTTGAAAGGTCACGTGATGAGTCTGGAAGGTAGAGAATAAATCCAACGACCTCTGAAACTTGTTCTATAACCTGCAGAGGGGGACCCGAAAGATTTTCGGTGTTCATTGCTTGTAAGTATTTTGTTTTTTCTTACAGTCAGACACCCATGAGTTGGTAGTAGAGGCATGGTTTTGGACGACTTCTATCCGTCTGCTAGACCAAATCCAAGGCATCCTGAAAGAAATTGTTAAATCTAAGCGTAATGGGATTTCCGAGTAGTGTAGTGTTGTTTTTACCCCACAACGTCCTTAATATCTAGGATGGCTGCGGTAGCCCAGTTGGAAGGGCAACGGACTAGCAACCGGAGGGTTGCGAATTAGAATCCAACCAAAGACCATTGTGTACAAAGGTGCCCGTTAAATATCGTGGCCTCAAATGCCCTCACGTGGGCGTGGTGTGGAAGTTAAGAGAGTGGGGCTGTCACCTCAGGTATGACTTCGTCATCTGACCGTGGTTCAAAATTACATGGTGCTGTCCTCGGTTCTTTCCCTTCGGGGTGGATCCCCGACCATCGCCAATAACCCGTTGTGTTCCTCTAGTGCGACATAAATTAAAATACCTACCTACCTGGACGACCCTACTAGTTAAATTAGGTGACTGGTGGTAAAGTAAACCAAGCTCTTCCACATCTGGGTTTCTTTTGAGTGGATTCTGGTTCCGAGTTTATCATTCGTAAAATGATAGCATTAATAAGGAGTTCAGAGGGAAGACATCCACTTCGGTTGTCTTTAATTCTTTTGCGTATGGCAGGCTTATGACGACTGTCTTCTCGTAGTGTGTTCCAAACTTTTCCTTAACACTTCAGGAGTCTTGGTGGCTCAGTGAGTAAGCCCACTGCACCATCAACCTGCGAGCTGTAGGTGGTACAGGTTCTATTCCTCCCTGGGTGTATCTCTCTTGTGGCAGTAAAACTTACCTTGTGTGTGTCTATTACTTGACATTGTATTGTGTTTGGCGCAGCATGGCCAAATATGGTGGCCCTTGCGCCATGAAACCAAACCAACCATAATATTTCAGATCTGATGATCTTTAATCTTTTCGTGCAACTTTCCAAATAAGCTCGCTAGTTTTTATTGTCACAATTACGTGATTTGTTTTACTGAGCAGAAGCTACTTTGAATTTCGAACATGACTCATGTAATCCAAATTATAAACGCATTTTAGTTATTCCTATAATTTACTTTTCACAAATCTGGAAACCTTTTAACGAAGTTGACAAGCTTCGGAAAAAGATCCAACCACCCCTTCTTATTATAACATCGTTCACAGTAGAACAAATTCAAAGGTCTATTTATATCCATAAAATTTGCATAAGAGACCATATATCAAATTGCGCACAAAATTTATATCTTTCAATAGCAATATCCAAATTTAATGAGAAATTTTAAACATATCGTTGGTTTAGAGCAGGAACTCATTAACTGACAAAATAACTCATTTTATAGCACAGGCGATTAAAAAGGCTATTGGATTTTAGGTCAAAAATAAAAATTAAAAATTTTGAGGTGTTGGATTTTCTTTCAAACCAAATACAAAATGATAATTTATTTCGGATCATAAAAACAATCATTTAGTGTGAAAAAATACCACTTCTAAAAATGTCAGTTAATGAGTTTCTGCCTCTAAGTCAACGATATCAAAATTTAACCTCAGATACCAAGTTTTAAGTCATTATTCAACCAACTTGATTATGCTGAAATGTGTATTAAGTTACTATTAAAAACTTAAACAAAAGTCTACATGTTTTAAAATAATTTTTAGTATGTAGCTTTAATTATGAAATTAATATTCGAAGAAAGAGGAAGAGCCTTCATATATTTTGATGGAAATAGATTCAGAAGGACCTACACGATAATGCAAAATTTCAGCTTTTTCCTCTTAGAAGTAAGCCATTTCTTTTTGCAATAAATGACTCAGAATGGCGAATATTATATTTTTATGGTGAAAAAAACTACCGAGGAGAAAAATGCTAAAATTTCGCATAATTGAATAAGATTTCTGAATCGATTTTTTCGAATATTAATTTAATAATTAAAAAATTTTACCCAGATTTACATATCTTCCGAAGTCATCTTCATGTTAGCCTGGAATAATTAAAGAACTCAAACAAAATCTTCATAGCGATTTATAATTTTAAGGATGTAATATCTATTATGAAATTAATATTCGAAACAAGAATGAATAGTAACCTTCAGATATTTTGATAGAAAACTATTCAGAAGGATTTTTTTTACACTATAATGCAAAATTTCAGTTTTTCCTCTTTATTTTAGAAGTTAACCATTTCTTTTTGCAATAAGCAGCTCAAAATGGACAATATTGCATTTATTATAATAGTACCGAGATAAAAAGATCTGAAATTTTGCATCATACAAGCTTTCGGAATCGATTTTTTAGAATATGAATTTAATAATTAATATTGCATACTAACAATTTAACTCGGACTCTTTCACATCTCTCTTCCAAAGTCATCTTCATATCACGATGAAATAATTAAAGAACTCAAACAAAATCGACAACGCTTTTAACATAATTTTTAGTATGCAATATTAATTATGAAATTAATATTCAAAGCAAGAAATATGAATAGCAACCTTCATATATTTCGATAAAAATTGATTCTGGACTTTTTCGATAATAATGCAAAATTTCAGCTTTTCCTCTCAGTATAAGTTATCCATTTCTTTTTGCAATAAACAGCTCGAATTGGCGAATATTACATTTATTATAAAAACTATCGAGGTATAAAGAGCTGAAATCGTATTATTGTATGAGCTTTCTGAACCGTTTTTTTCTCGAATATTAATTTTATAATTAATATTGTATACTAAAAACTGAACCCTGACCCTTAACACTCTTCCGAAATAATTCTCATCACCGCTGAAATAATTAAAGAATTCAAACACACAAAGTCTACATAAAGCTTTTGAAATAATTTTTAGTACCTATATAATATTAATAATACAATTAATCGAAACAATTAGAATAGCAACTTTCATATATTTTAATAGAAATAGATTTCGAAGAACTTTTTACACGATAAAACAAAATTTCTGTTCTTTCCTCCTAACAGAATTTAGCCATTTCTATTTGCAATAAACGGTTCAACGGGAAATATTACATTTATTATAGTGAAAACAACTATTGGGAGGAAAGCTGAAATTTTACTAATCGAATAAGAATCTTTCTGAATCGATTTCTTTTAAAATGTATTGTCGCTCAGAAATAATTAAAAATTCGAGAGAAGGAAAATAAATTTTGACATTTATTTGAAAAAGAAACACAGAAAACAGTAAGCCATAACAAGAAAGAAGTGGAATAGAATGATAAATAAAAAAAGTAATCAACGTTTTACAAAGTAATAAACATCGTTTTAAGTGTCATGACATAGCTTTCCAGATGCTTCTTTAAAGTTCTACAATGCCATTATTAAAAACGCAAAATCAATGAAAAAACCCGAAAAAATATCATTTTCCATCAGTCTAATAGTGGTTTTGAACCTTGAACTCTGTTTTTCTTTTAGCTATTTATCGTTTACACAGTTCAGTACGTGACAATATAAAGATTGCTATCCATAATGTTTTTTAATATTAATTTTATAATTAAAATGAGAAATGGAAAACAAAACAGAAGATAAAGTGGAATGGAATGATAAATAAAAAATAATCAACATTTTACAAAATAATAAACATCGTTTTAAGTTTCATGATGTATATAGCTTACCAAATGCTTCTTTAAAGTTCTACAATTCATTATCCAAAAATGCAAATTTCAATGAAAAAAATACTAAAAAATATAGTTTGACATCAAAATTTAATGGCGTTTTAGAACCTGGAACTTTATTTCCTTTCGGTTATTTATCGTTTACATAGTTCAGTAAGTTGCAATATGATGATTGCTATTCATAATATTTTCGAATATTAATATTTCGCAATTATTATTGCATATAAAACTTACATAGATTTTCTTTTAGTTCATAAATAATAACACAGTAAAGAATTTCAGCTTGATGGGAAGATGATTTCGGAACATTGTGTGCTCAAAATGTTCCATACTCATAAATTCAGAAGCGGTTGAACGGTTAAATATTTAGCAGTTGGAATACATATTTGCATTTCATGAGGGTGCAGTTCTGTTACCTTGAACTGAGTCATGCCTCGCATTGTAGAGATGTAAAGAGATCCCATCTTTTAAATCAAGCTCTACTTATTCCTATGTAGGAATTAAATGTCCTTGGTTGTGAAGGTTCCCACGGGAATCAGTTTGGTCTGCAATCTTGCTCTGCTGTAACTTACGGTTGTTTACACAATTGACACCTACGCCACTGCATTTGAAGATAAATACTTACATTAAAACACATTCTGCTCCTTTGCTTTTGCGTAGAGGGATTTTCTGTGTGAACAAACAAGCCGGACGGAATGCGAAGATTTTACTTCCGCTACGCAAGTGCTCTCGCATGATGCCATATGGGGGTTACCTTAAAATGTCGTTTATCGCTATTCTGATACGTTGAGCGTTGACCAAATCAACTATCCTTTATAAATTATGAGTTAAATCTTTGGAATTTTTATTGGGGATGTGCAGAAATCCTACACGAAAAACAAGCCAAGTGACAACGTTCGGAATACGAAGAGTTGGATAGGTGTTTTAATTTACATTGCACTGGAGCAACACAACGGACTATTGGCGACGGCCCGGAATCAATCCTCAAGGGAAAGAACCGAGGACAACACCTCGTCATTTTGAACCAGATGACGAGGCCAACATCTGAACTGACACCCCTCTCCAAACTTCCACTCTTCGCCAACGTGAGGACATTTGAGGCCACGACAGATTTAACCTCCATGTATTCGACGGTCTTTGGTTGGATTCAAACTCTCAACTCTGCGATACCTAATCCGTTTCTCTTCCAACCGGGATACCGCGGCCCCCTTAACCTTTAAGACTTTATGCTTTCACAAGTGCTTTGACTGCCAACACTATTCGAATACGTTCAGGAAACACGTTCTACCGCAGAAACACTACCGCCATCTACATTCAGCTTGGCAGAAAATACCTCTCATGTGATTAATCAAATAAGCGACAGGTCTCCCAGCAATCCTTTGAACAAAGATTCGATTTACTCGTTCGAAAGCTGTCCTCGATCCTTCATTGAAATTCGATGGCCCAACCAAGGGTCCAAGGTAAATGTGTTGCCTGCAGTGCGACGTAAATTCAACTATCTTCCAACCAAGGTAGACTTCCCAGAATCACCACATCGTATCAAACTGAAGTTTTTATGTGGTGAGAGGTATAAAAAACTATTCTCCACACCATAATATAAAACTGTGATGGAAGTCTTGCCCTTCTTCCATCCATCAATCGATCACTGTCTGGCGTTGAGAGGAAAGTTCCGATTTATTTCAAGTGGGAGGAGTATCGTGCCCTAAGGTCGCATAAAGCTCCACGTCTTTCTATCAAAGATGGGTTCTCGTGGAGTATGGAATAACTAATTGGTCTCCGGGTCTTTTATTTGAGCTTCGAGTGGAAGGGTTTCGCCTTGCTTAATAGAACACGAAAATCCTTTTCTGAGACGCGTTTTTATTTTGTCTTATCTCATCTCTGTACCGGTAAAACCCCCGTTTAATTCGTGTTTATTTTGCAGAAGATGGAAAATCTGAGTGTTTAGTTGATAAGGTGGTGGGCAATTTCTTTTCCTATCAACAATCTTGTTTTGTGGATTGCAAAATACCGCTCTTTGCGACTGCGCCAGGCGTGGACTGGCTACAAGAAACGTTTTCTGTCAAGCTAAATGTTTCTCAAAACTAGTTACGTGATATTATCTCTTATCTAGCATCGTGATCCACTCTTATCTTTCCCTTGGGGATTGGTCCCGGACCGTCACCGTTGTGTTGCTCTAGGGTGACATTAATTACCTACCTCATAACTAGTTCTGTCTGGCGGTAGTGTTTCTGTGGCAGTAGTGTTTCTATGGCAGTTGTGTTTCTGTGGGAGTAGTGTTTCTGTGGGAGAGCTGTATTAGGTCTGAAGTAGGTAGGTAGTAAATTAACGTCGCATTGGAGCAACACAACGGGCTGTTGGTGACGGTTCGGGATCCAACCCGAAGAGAAAGATTCGAGGACAATACCACGTAACTAGTTTTGAGAAACATTTAGCTTGACAGAAAATGTTAGCCAGTCCATGCCTGGCGCAGTCGCAAAGAGCGGTATTTTGCAAACCACAAAACAAGATTGTTGATAGGAAAAGAAATTGCCCACCACCTTATCAACTAAACGCTTGCATTTACCTCTTCTGCGAAATAACAAACACGATTTAAACGGTTGATTTTACCGGTACGGAGAGAGATTAGACAAAAATGAAAACTCGTCAGAAAAAGATTTTCGTGTTCTATTAAGCAAGGCGAAACCCTTCCACCCGAAGCTCAAATAAAAGACCCGGAGAGACCAATAAATTATTCCTTACTCCACGAGAAACCATCTTTGATAGTCGTCGTCATTTTGAACCGCGGTCGGATGACGAAGTCAACACCACAGCTGGAACCCCACTCTACAAATTTCCGCACCACACCAACGTGAGGGCACTAGAGATTTAACATGCACCAGCCCCCGCGGTCTTTGGTTGGACCAAGTTTTGAACTCGTAACCCTCCGGTTGCAAATCCGTTACTCTTCCAACTGGGCTATCGCGGCCCATATATGCTCTGAATGGGCCAGACTTACTTAACCCTCCAAGTTTGACGAGATATCTCGTCCATCAAGATCTAACCAACTTCGCTGGTGTCCAGATATCTCATCATAGGGATATTTCTGATTTTTTGATGACGAGATAAAGATCTGGTCAGTTTTCTTCTAATGGAAATACATCTCGTTCATCAAGAACCGGTCAGTTTTCTTCTAATTATTAGATACTTCGTTGAGACATCCACAAGGAATGTTAAGGACTGTCAGAAGATTTAACAGGCTGTTTTCCCGGCCATTTAGCATTTCCTATCTAGTCTACCATTACAACATCAGATTAAAAACAATTACTTATTAATTGAGGAACGTGTTTCCTGTCCGTACTCCGTACGCGACGTCGTTTTACCTGTTACGAATACGATTTTAGCACCTAAAAAGATTTCAACGAATGAATTTCGAATTGATTTATGATAGTTGAAAGGCGACTTCAGTTAGATTCAACGCCAAACGGCGATAAAAAACATTTTATGGTAACCCCAATATGTACTACGATATGTTGAGCGAAGGTATTCAATAATAAATTATAGAGCAATTAATTTAAAATATTCGCAATCCGTCTTGGTTTTTTTTTACATTGAAAATCCCTCTCATATGGAGGATGTGAGAAATGCCATATGGTACGGTATATTTGGACTGAGTGGGCCGAACTTACTTAATGACTCTGAAGATTTAAGAGATTTCATGCAGATGTTCATTTCATGTTAATATTCCATTAAACTTTTGAGTAAAGGATATACTCGTATTTTTTCATCCTTAATTACTTGGATATCTTGAATACAATTACCTCGCTTTTGTTGTGGTTTGATCCATTGGTTCTTTTATATACTACTATTAAGATATAGTTCACAATCATGTAAGGGGAGATGAAGAGGTGAAGCCTTCTCTATGTGACGTTAGTCCAATGGTTTCGTCGAGATATTTCGTCCATCAAGATCTGACCAATTTTGCTAATAACGAGGTACCTCGTCATTATGATATTGCAGACTTTTTGATGATGACGACATCAAGATCTGACTATCGACCTTCTAATAAAATAGGCGGATCGTGGGCGGAGTCGCAGTCGTAAGATCTCTGAAGGGTAAATCTCAAATCGACTTAGCCGATTGGCTATGGAAGCGCAGACTAGTGTTTTCGATCACGGTGGATAATCACTTTAACCAACCAATAACTTAGGATTCATGCTTTTACCCACAACCATGGGACAGATCTTCAAACCGAGCAACTGGAAGAAATAACATGAAGCTGCGGGAACATGCTCTGTCTATTTAATTTTAAGGTCGATGTATCTGGTCAATTTCTTTCTAATGACGAGAGACGACGAGATATCTCGTCCATTAAGATCTGGTCAGTTTTGCTAATGACGAGATACCCCGTCGAAACAGCCACCAGGAAGGTTAACAAGCTTAGCCAAATTTACAAAACGGCGAATCGAATAAGTGGACTGGACTAAGGGTCCATGTGGCACTTACCAAGCAACATTGACTCCAGAAATATTGAGCTTTCTTTGCTTCACCTGTAAAATTAGTGACCATGTGACCATTAGTGACTATATAACACATACCGTAATTTGGTTCGAACGCTTCAATAGCTTGTTTTTCCTTGCACAGAATTTTCTGTGATATTCAACTACCAAGAAGTCCAAGCATTTAAATACAAGCACACAGTAAAAATATTCTGAAAAGTTTGGGCCGTGATTTTGAATTCAAACCAACGCATCCGCATTTAGATTAAAGGACTTTTGACATCTAATGATAATGTAATCTCATGCCATAATAACAGGTACTTGAGGATTAAGGTGAAAGCAAATTCTTCAAGCTGGAAATTCTTCTAAGAAATATAAGAAATACTAGTTTTACAATTAGTTCTAGGAATTCTGTTCGATACCATGATCATCTGTTCTGTCTAGTTATTCTTCAAACAGTTGATTACTAATACCGAGACCAATACAATATCAAGAAAAAATCCAGACTATTGTTCTTGATATTTTGCATAAGAAATGGAGTGCTCATGATTGATGGACATAATTTAAAAAAAGTCCCAGTAAGCTTGAAATCATTTAAAGTGCGTGACCTCTGATGCCGAAGATAATGATGATTTGTCCTGAGAAAAAGCTCCTTGTCTATTTCTTGTTCCTTGGCACTGGCTCTATCCGTACTTGTCTATCAGAATTTTTTTCCCATCCTCATGCATCAAGACGTCAGTCCTGCAATGCTTCATAGACTGTAGCTGTTTGTCCTTTCTGTTTCAGATGAGTTTTGAAACTCTTAACCCTCCAAGTGGTTTCGAGAAATCTCGTCCATCAAGATCTGACTAATATTGCTAATGACTATTTCGTCATCAAGATTTTGCCGATTTTTAAGTGATGACGAGATTAAAATCTGTTGAGTTTTCTTCTAATGACAAGAGACAACGAGGTCTTGAGGGTCGAGATATCTCGCCCCTCAAGATCTGGTCAGTTTTGCTAATGACGAGATACCTACCTCGTCGAACCAATCACCAGGAGGGTTAAACAATGTCTCCATGTCATAAGTTTGGAGCAGAAATTCATTAACTCATACAAGAACAAACTTTACTACACAGACGTTGAAAGACTTATTAGTATTTAGGTCAAGATGAAAAATTACAAAATGACAATATATTTGTAATTGTCATGAAAATATTAATTTAGACTAAAACTACTGAATTTTATTACATAGTTTTAAAATTTTTTATTCTATTTGAAAACTTGGTAGCAATTATATAGGTAGTGTTTGGCGCAGTTTGGCCAAATCTGACCCTTGTGCCACAAAAACCAACATCATGAAAATTAGTGTAAAAAAACCAGCATTTCCAAAAAATATCAGTTGATAAGTTTATGCCCCAAGACGACGATATACATGCTCAATTTTCTTGCGAGTTAAATCTTGTAAAAGTTTTCAATTCCAATCAATAATGAAAGCAACATATCCCAGAATTTTTTGACATATTTATCAGATCGGCAAAAAAACAGTATATCTTTCGATGTGCCGTGTTTTGGTGTGTATCTTTGGTGTCAGATTAGTAATTACGTGTGCCTTGAAATGTAAAAGGTTGAAAATCGTTACATCAGACCACACAGTACAAGAGCATACAGCCATTACATAGCAAGTTGCTACCATTCAACTGTATTATCTTCGCATTCGACTTTTTGTGAGCGCGTCTGTTTTTTCCTTCACCTCCGCAACACAGATCTGCGTGGGTCCCTGGCAACATGTGCGATAACATGCGGACCTGTTGATGGATGGAAGATTCGAACGGGGGGGAAGTAATTCCCAGAAAGCGGGGATGATCTCTCCCTTCCCGAAATGTTCGTGTTGACAAATGGAACAGTTATTTTTGCCAAGCGCGCTATAAGCCTAAAAAACTTCGATGGAACATGACCTTGACCTGTATTAGGAGGGATCGAACTCCTGCTGTTTCTTTTGATGCCCAGCTTGTCTACTGGGAAGAACAAAAGGCCATCTGGAAAGGTTATTGTTTCCCATACTTTTCGGAGGGCCTCTTAATCCTTCTGGAACAGCTACAAATTCTTGTCGAACAAAACACCAAGTAGAATTCCAAGTTGCCGCCCATGAGGATAGTCGAGAGCAGGTAGCAAATTTTGGGGATCTTTAAATGTAATGTTTTTGTTGTTATCTTCAGGTTCGTTTCCTCGGTGAGTGTATTTTTCTCTTCTGTGTCAGTAAAACTTTCCTTCTGTGTGTATGTCCATTCACTTGACTTTGTTTTGTATTTAACGCAGCCAAATATGGCCCTTGTGCCATAAAACCAAAACCTAATAACCTGTAACTACTATCTTGGGTGTATTCCTCTCTTCTGTATCAGTAAAACTTTCCTTGTATGTGTGTGTGTCCATTTACTTGAAGTTATCTGTTTTGTGTTTGGTTCAACTTCGCCTTTGCGCCATAAAACCAAAACCAACTGACGTAAGTATCCTGAGTGTATTTCGGTGCGGTCGTGGCTCAATGGGTATGTCCACTGTGCTAGCAACCTTCTAGTTGTAGGTGGCGTAGAATCGATTAGGTGTTAACCTCGTCATCTGACCGTGATTCAAAGTTACATGGTGTTGTCCTCGGTTCTTTCCCTTGGGATTGATCCTGGACCGTCGCCAATAGCCCGTTCTGTTGCTCCGATGTTAATGAACTACCTACTTTTTTTTCCCTTTCACTACATTCTTTACTTGACGTTGTCTTTTGTTTGGTGCAGCTTGGCCAAATACGGCCTTGCGCCATAAAACCCCAAAGTTACCAACCATAAAAGCATGGGAAAGGCGTATGTATTGCTGGCAGGGTCCAATGATAGTGCATGGTTTTCTTTACCTACTCAGTTTTAAACGCAGTAGACCACCTTAATATTTGAAAATGTCAGCACCTTTTCTAACAAATTTATTATCTCCCGTGAGAAATTTAATGACTACACTCGTGTTTCGTCGAGAAACTAATTTACGCCTCACCTCATAACCATCAAGCCCAGCCATTCCAGCGGCTTTGCATAGTGTAGATGAATTTCTGCAGAAAAGCTTTATTCTGATGGGATTATACATATAGCTACAGCGGCATTATCTGCGGGTGGTTCAATTTAACTCCTGGAGGGGACGACACCAACGACTCATAACCGTCTGTGCATACTTATTTAATTACACCTATTAAGTTACATCCGTTACTGTGCTTGAACTGCATTCAAATTTCACTTTAAAATGAACACCCTTTGGAATTTTGGGCACTAGAAGCAATTTTCGTACTGTGGGTGATATAATTAACATTCATGCCTGTATTAAATAGGATTAAATCTTTCGTGACCTCAAGTGTCCTCACATTGGCGGGGTGTGGAAGTTTGGGGAGTGCGGTTCCAGCTCTGGTGTTGACCTCGTCATCTGACTGTGGTTCAAAATGACGAGGCTTTGTGTGTCCTTGGATCTTTCCCTTAGGGATGGATCCTGGATCGTCGCCAATAGCCTGTCGTATTGCTCCAGTGCGACGTCAGTTAACTACCTACTTCATGTTTCTGTTATCCACTTTAATAGGACGCGTCGTGGCTCAGTGGGTATGCGCTAGTAACCTGCGAGGCGACGCAAGTTCGATTCGTCCATGGATGTCTTTCTTCTGTGTGACTAAAACTTTCATAGTGTGTGAGTGTCTATTACTTGATATTTTCTGTCTCGTGTCTGGCACAACATGGCTGAGTATGACCCTTGCGTTATAACCCCCACCTCAATTTAAGAACTATAGTCCGTTTCAGATTAATTGCGAGTTGATAGGCGGGTTTAATTCCTTCCTCTATGTACTTCTCTTAAGTGTCAATTAAAATTTTGCAATAAAAGCCTGGCCTCGGGTCTTAAGTCCAGACCGTTGTCAATAGCAGGAGATTAAAGGCAACTTTTTACTTTTATTTTTGACCATGGCGACTAAGGCTATCTATTTAAGCAGAATCGTTTCAACTACAATTTTCATCAAAGGTCAACGAAAGTTTAATCCTTTTTTAAAAGTGGACGGAAAAATAATTCTTGGATTTTTTAAGAGAAAACCAAAAAAGACTTTCCAAGGAATGCCAATTTCGAGGTATTAGTGCCAATTAGTTGGAACCATGAACAAAAACATCGAAATCTGCGGTTGCTAAATTGTCATGAAAGGAGTTTTGAAAGTTATGATTCGTTGGTTGGCTTCAGGGTTTTATGGTACAAGGGCCATATTTGGCGATGCTGCCAGATACACGACATACAATATCAAGTAATAGACACACAATGAAAGTTTTACTGACACAGAAGACAGAAATACATCCAGGGAGGAATGCACCTGACATGAATGGAACTTGCGCCGACTACAACTCGAAGGCTGCTAGCGCAGTGGGCATACCCACTGAGCCACGACGAAATTTTCAGGTAGTAGGTATTTTAATTAGCGTCACACTGGAGCAATACAACGGGCTATTGGTGACGGTCCAGGATCAATTCCAAAGGGAAAGAACCGAGGACAACAAACCGTAATTTTGAACTAGTCAAATGACGATAAAGAAATGTTCAGAAAATATTAAGTTTTCTAATTTTAAAATTTAAATTTCTTGGTAAGAGATCTTCAACATGTTTCATACTTTGCACATTTTGTGTATTAGTCGTTCATTTTATATCCGAGCAACTAAAACGGCCACTAAAATAAGTTTTGAGGAGACTTTTTTCGCTGACTTTTAACCCTCCAAGTGGTTTCGACGAGATATCTCGTCCATCAACACCTGACCAATTTTGCTAATATCGAGATCAAGATATTGCCGATTTTTTTTATGATGACCGAATTAAGATCTATTAAGTTTTCTTCCAATGACGAGATATCTCGTTCATCAACATTTTGCTAATGGCTTTACTTATGAAGAGATACATCAAGACAACCGCCAGGAGAGGAAAGAATTAATGCTGTTATTTCACAAGTGCTTTGGGCAGTGGCAGCCTTGCAATAGCCCGTTGTTTTGCTTCAGTGTGACGTAAACTCAAGTATCATCCTTCCTTCCTGAGCAATAGATTTTTCAGGACTATTTAGACGTGACTATTTAGCCTTTAAATGGTTTTTGATTCATGGTAAAAGTAGTACTAGGCCACTCGAAAATATCGTGACAGAGGGTTAAATTTTGTGTATGGATGTAGATTCTATTCCTTGAACAGAATATTCATGACTCGCTTAACGAACCAATGAAAATTGCCTAGCAATCTTCGTGGATTGGGTAGGTATTTAATTAACGTAGCACTGGCAGCAACACAACGGGCTATTCGACAGTCCGGGATCATCCACTGAAAGGAAAGATTCGAGGACAACACGTTATTTTGAATCACGGTCAGATGACGAGGTCACACCTGAGGTGGCACCACTGTCCAATCATGGATTGGGGAGGGGAGCGAGTAGGGGAATTCCCTAGTTTCATTTAATTCCGGAAGGATTAAGAAGAAGCTCTTGAGCTTCTCAATTTCTTCTGCCTATAGTGACCGTTATGGTTCAGAGGGTGTGCCCACTGCCGTTAGCAACCTGCGAATCGTGGGTGGTTCAGGTTCGATTCCTCCCTGGGAGTATTTATTTCTCTTCTGCGACAGTAAAACTTTCCTTGTGTGTGGGCCGCGGTGGCCCGGTTGGAAGAGTAACGGACATTTAACCGGAAGGTTGCGAGTTCGAATCCAACCAAAAGACCGTCGTGTTCAAATGGAGGCTTGTGCACGTTAAATCTATCTTGGCCTCAAATGTCCTTACGTTGACATGGTGTGGAAGTTTGGAGAGTGGGGTGCCAGCTGAGGTGTTGCCTCGTCATCTGACCGTGGTTCAAAATTACTCAGTGTTGCCCTCGGACCTTTCCATTCGGGATTGTTCCCGGACCGTCGTCAATAGCCCATTGTGTAATAGTACGACATTAATTAATTACCATTACCTTTGTGTATGTCCATTACTTGATATTTTATATCTTTTGTCTGGCGCAGATATGGTCCTTTGCGCCATTAAAACGAACAGTA
This sequence comes from Meta bourneti, assembly GCA_933210815.1. Taxonomy (NCBI): domain Eukaryota; kingdom Metazoa; phylum Arthropoda; class Arachnida; order Araneae; family Tetragnathidae; genus Meta; species Meta bourneti. Next base: position 75,329,047 of record OW119931.1, read on the forward strand.
CCTCTTAATTATGAACCATAATATTTAGTAAGCACGCGGAAATCTACGTGCACTGAAGAAGGCTTATACGTTCCGAGCAACATGTGGACGGGCATTGTCTTGCTGAAATACAGTTCCGGGAATGCGGGTTGCAGGAGGGGTAGGAGGACCTCGGGCTCCACAACTTCCCTGATATAGCGCCCGCTGTTCAGGGTCCCCACAATTTGGAGTAGGCGGGATCGCCCATGATATCCAATAGCGCCCCAGACCATAACGCCAGGCGTTCGTCCACTATGACACTGAATAAGACACTCTGGGAGAAGGCGTTCACCTCTAGCGTCTGACGAGTACGCGTCCATCGTTATAGTCCAGATTGTAACGGGACTCATCTGAGAAGACGACTTGTTGCCAATCGGCACGCCATTGGCTGTGTTGGTGAGCCCATTGTAGCCGGAGGCGTCGGTGGTTGAGCGTCAAGGTAATCCTGCGCAGGGGAATCCTTACATGTAGCCCATGGCGTAGACGTCGACGAACCGTGGGGGCAGACAATAACACACCTGTAGACGTGCTCCAATGTTATGCCAACGCACGAGAGGACGCTGTATGGTCCGTCGCCGCCATGCGGATGAGGTGTTTGTCGTTCCGTGGTGACGTCATATTGCATGGCCCATTGCCGGGGTTTCGACTTGTCCGGTTCTCCATGGTCCATCTCTTCCACACACGCATCACTGTTATGGTATTACGCCCCGTGCGAATGGCGATTTCACGATACGAAACCTCCGTGAGGGTGGACCCCTCACGGAGGCCGATCATGCCCCCGTTCGAACTCCGTTAGTTGCTCGTATGGCACTCTGCGTTTTTGGCGAGGCATATTGACTTCTAATCAATCATTTACAGCAGTCAAACGACGATGCACACATTTTAACGCACCTTTACAGTGCTTTTTATACACGGCTCACTTGGAAGTTTAGAGGGTGTTTCTCGGCCCATACATGCGTGATCGCTTTGTAATTCTAATCATTTGTATATCCTAACCTGTTTTGCATTTCCTGCAAGTTTCGTTTAATTTGCATGATTCCTTCATGGTGTTGTCATATTGCACACTACTGTTTGTGAAAATTGCGAGAAAGTTATTTGGAATTTGGAAAAGTGTAAAAGAGAATCGATCTTCGGTCTATAATTTTCTATTGCCCTTAGTTCATTAATAAATTTTAAACGTTTTCTAAAAAGCATTCTGCTTCATGTTTGTAACTGAAAAGCTAATCAGTTAATGCAATCTTATTGATACTGTGATAACACTACACTGAAGAGCAATTGAATTAGGGATAGCTGCCATTATACAAATTTGGATCTGTGAGCAGGCCTGAAAGCGGCTTGCAAATGACGTAAGCAGCTGTTTGACGAGATAAGGAGTGCTGCTCACGGTATTAGTAACAGTCAAAAGCAGTATGGGTAAGAGTGCGGATCTAAGCGCATTTGATCGTGGTCAAATAGTCCGGGCCCGACGAATGGGTCACTCCATCTCGGAAGTAGTGAAGACACTCGGATTTTCTCCCACCACTGTCAAGGGTGTACCTTGGGTACGTCGATTCCGGTAAAACCATCCCTGCCAGGGTCAACTGCCGCGGAAAACAGCGTGTGGATCAGCGAGGTCGTCGTCGGCTAGCCCGCATTGTAACAGCAGTCAGACGGGCCACAACAACGTGTAAGCTGCCACACCATCCAAAACCATCTCCTCTCTGTGGAGTACAGAAGCCATCGTCGCACGAGAGTCTCTCGTCGCACGAGAGACACAGGGCGCAACGATTGGCATGGGCACGAGAAAATCGCCAATGGACCGTCGAGATGTGGAAAAATGTTGCTTGGAGTGATAAGTCGAGATTCACTTTGGTACATGCCGATGATGATTGACACAGTGTACGTGTATGGCGTAAACCACATGAAGCGATGGATCCTTCAGGCTGGTGGAGGTGGCATTCTTGTCTGGGGACTGTTCACATGGACTAAAATGGGACCCTTGGTACGTGTGACATTGTCTCTCACAGGTGAACGTTACCGGGTTATCTTTGGCGACCATCTCGTCCCTTATGTTCGTTTACGACAGCCCACTACAGAGATTATCTTTCATCAAGACAAGGCACCGTGCCATCGCTCCCGAATTGTGTCCGAATGGTTGGATGAACATTCCACAGACCTGCGCGTGCTTTCCTGGCCATCACGGTCACCTGACCTCAATCCAATCGAGCACATCTGGGATGCAATTGAGAGATGTCCGAGCCTCAGACCACTTTCCATCTAATCGTGAATTGTGGGAGATTGTTCAGGAGTCGTGGATACGTATGGGCTTCCCATCGCTTCCAGTGTCTTGTCGAGTCCATGTCAAGACGAATCGCCGCAGTCATCTATGCGAAAGGTGGTGCTACGCGATACTAGACAGGTATCGCTAATTCAATTGCTCTTCAGTATAAAAGTAACCAGAAAGAATCTTAATCTCCGAGGTGAGTTAAACCTCCTGGTGCTTTATCTTCGGGTCGAAAACTACCCTGTAGTGTCCAGTCTTTGATGCAACTACCTGTTCCAAACAATCACCAGTTCAGGGCAAGAGACAATTTGTTTTTCCTACTTGGGTCTTCATTCCCTTGGAGTAATAGGGCAGTTTTGTCTCGACGGATAATTCACCCTTAGCAAAACTGACCAAATTTTGGAGGGCCACAGTTAGAAGAGTAACGGATTAGCAAGGGCGTTGCCAGTTCGAATCCAACCAAAGACCGTTGTGTACAAAGGGGGCTGGTGCACTTTGAAACTGTCGTGGCCTCAAATGTCCTCACGTTTGCGTGGTGGAGAAGTTTGGAGAGTGGGGTGTCAGCTCAGGTGTGACCTCGTCATCTGACTGATTAATTCAGATGACGAGGTGTTGCGTCAAATTACGTGGTGTTCTCGGATGTTTCACTTAGGGATTGATCCCGGACTGTCGCCACTAGCCCTTTGTGTTCAATTCAGTGCGACGTTAATTAAATACCTACCTAACAGATTTTGGACGATATATCTTTCCGAAACACTTGGACAGTTAAGAGCCGACTGGGATCATTCCTCTGCTTACCTTCATAAATGGCAAGGGTGGGATTAAATATCCTGCCATTTATGGTCAAGTTGTTTATTTGGGTATTTACTGATCAATGATATCAACCCATATGAGAACTAATATGTCCATCACTTCTGGGCGTTGCCATTTACTTACTATCCCGTTGTGTTACTCCAGTGTGACGTTAATTAAAAATACCAATACCCATTTACTTACTATGCTAGAGTTTCTGAGCCTTCGAGTTGAACGTTTAAGCCTCGGTTTCCCGTACAGCATGCTAATGAGTTGTTATTCAGATTTCTAATTGCTTCGTCTAAATGGTCACGTATTCCTTTTCATTTCTTCCGATCATTTTAATCCTTAACTTGTCAACACCTTTCCATTTGCGATCGTAGAAGTGGGTACGTTAATTGATTGAGGTGGTTTTGTTGCGTAGTATTGAACGAACTTCCATGAATCTTATACCTTGACGTGGGTTTGCTTTCGAAATTAGATCCAACCGAAGACCGCGGTGTACGAGAGGGCAGGTGCACTTTAAATCTGTCGTGGCCTCAAATGTCCTCACGTTGGCGTGGTGGGGAAGTTTGGAGAGTGGGATGCCAGCTCCGGTAATGACCTCATCAGCTGACCGTGGTTCAATAGCCCTTTGTGTTGCTCCAGTGCGACGTTAATTAAGTACCTACCTGACCGTTGTTTAAAATGACGATGTGTTATCTTCGGATCTTTCCTTTTGGGAATGATCCCAGATCCTCTCCCCCATAGCCCGCTGTGCTGCTCCAGTGCGACGTTAATTTAACTACAGTTGGTGCTCTTTAATCCGGCATTCTTCGGTTCGGCACATTCTGTAATCCGGCACCGATCGAGCTGCTCGCGTTCGGATTTTTTCGTGTGGATTCGGGCGTTTGTTGACCTTGACCGCCAGGTCGCGACACTGCGCTGCCCTCACTTTTACTTCGCTCAGTGTTTATCGTGACTGTCAGTTTTCATTTCAGTACAGTGTTTCCTGTTTTCTAGCGGGTTACATATCACGTTTGCACAATATTACAACTGTGTACATACAGTGTACTGTACTGTAAAATGTTCTCGAAGCCCAGCACGAGTTCTTCAAGTGCTAATAAAACTAATAACCGTAAGCATGTGACACTCACTATACAGCAGAAACTAGAGATACTTAATCGTCTCGAAAAAGGCGAAAACAGAAACGTCATAATGCGTGATTTCAATATTGGTTCTTCGACAATTTATGATATAAAAAAACAAAAAACTAAAGAAGTTTGCTGCTCAAGGTGTAACAGCAAAAACTACGAAATCGATACACACATTGAAGAAACCTAAACTTGAAATTCTTGATAGTGCCTTGTGTACACTTGGTTTAGTGCGAAAAGATCAGAGGGAAAACCTGTGACTGGACCTATGATCATCGAAAAAGCAAAACAGTTTCATCGTGATCTGAATATAGAAAGTTGTGTGTTTTCCGATGGTTGGCTTCAGAAATTTAAAATTCGACACGGAATCCGGAGGCTGGATGTGGCTGGAGAGAGCAGATCTAGCCGATGAAAACGCCGCTGAAAAATATAAGAACACTTTTAGCAGCCTTGTACGTGGAAAATAACCCGTTGTTATATTTACAATGCCGATGAAACCGGCCTTTTATGGCGTTGTTTGCCAACGTCTTCTCCGGCAGGTGGGGATGAAAAATGTACTAAGCTAAGGGATTCAAGAAAAATAAAGACAGATTGACTATTTTGTGTGCAAATGCTTCTGGCGACCATCAGCTGACACCTGTCGTGATTGGTAAATATAAAAAACCTAGAGCTTTAAAAGCAGTCTTAAACTTGCTTGTGCATTATGATGCGCAGAGCAATGCATGGATGACAACATATTTGTTTAAGGACTGGTTTTTCCATCATTTTGTACCACAAGTAAAGGAAACTTTAAGAAACGTGGAATGTCAGAAGATAGAGCACTTTTGTTAGACAACTGTACCGCTCATCCTTCTGCTTCTGATTTGGTATCCTGCAATATTTTTGCAGATTACCTACCACCAAATGTCACTCTCTTGATTCAGCCGATGGATCAAGGTGTGATTCAAAATTTCAAGTGTTTTTATAGATGTTTTGTGCAAGGCCTTTTGTACTCTGTGGTGTAAGACTTCCAAAAACAGTTTAATGTCAAAGATGCAATTTTCGCAATTGCCTTAGCGTGGAACAGGTGAAAGAAGTGACTACAGCGGTGCTGGCGCAACCTTTGGCCTAATGAAGATGCGGATCAAGATTCCAAACGTTACCAGTAATGGTTAAAATATGGTGTTAGATTTGGTAAAGGCTGTGCCAAACAACCCTTTTAGATGTACCCCGTGAGGAAGCTATAAACTGGATTGAAATCGACAAAAGTGTGCCAGTGGTCGAAGAACTAAGTGAACAGATTATACAAAGTGTTGTGAATCCACAAGCCCAGGTTGAGGAGGTGGAATTGGATGAAGGAGCCAAGGCAGATGATCGTGGAAACAGGCTTCTGATGCATTAAATGCATTTATAAAATTTGCCGAATCCAACAAAAGCTATAATTCTTCAGAACTCATAAATTTGTGTATAATCCGTAATGATATTTTGAAGAAGAGATCCGAATCACGGAGATACGTCGTATCAGATTTTTTAAACAGTAACGCTCATGTGTATTTCTCTTGCCATAGAGCAGCTTTTATTACAACTTGTTTTAAATATCATTGTACTGTATTAATTTTCCTTTGGTATTCCCGTTAAAACTATATTGACGTTCGATAATCCGGCATGGCCGTGGTCCGAACGTGCCGGATTAAAGAGCGCCTACTGTACTTCGCAGTGGATTTGCCCACTGAGCAGCCTGTGAGGTATAGGCAATTCTTGTAAACAAACCAATCTCAAAGCATACATTAACATCGTTTCAATAATGTAAGTTTACCCAGAAAGTTGATGTTTTTGGGGGCCAACGGTCAGATTTGGTGAAGCTGCGCCAAGTAATGTTTTTTCGATACGTAATGGACACCACAGGGGAAGCTTTTATTGACACAGGGCCGCGGTGGCCCGGTTGGAAGAGTAACAGACTAGCAAACGGTGGGTTGCGAGTTCGAATCCAACCAAAGACCGTCGTGTACAAAGGGGACTGGTGAACGTTGAATCTGTCCTCAAATTTCCTCACTTTGGAGTGGTGTGGAAGTTTGGAGAGCGGGGTGCAAGCTCAGGTGTTGCCTCGTAATCTGACCGTGGTTCAAAATTACGTGGTGTTTTCCTTCGGGATTGATCCCGAATCGTCCACAGCCCGTTGTGTTGCTCTAGTACGACGTTAATTAATTATCATTACTGACACAAAAGAGACTAACTTACAGGAATCGAGCGCCTGTTACGCCTGCACCACCCAGGCTGTTGGCAGCATAGACGTGAAATATAAGTAGACTGAGCATTGCTATTGAGAGTAGTTTCAAAAAGAGTGACTAACAAATAGACTAATAGTCAAGTCACTGGTCTGAAAAATGGCTTGGGCGATTTGGTATTTTATCTCCTTGGATATTGCATCTTATGACAGAGTAGGTGTGTGAATTCACATTTCTATAGTGGCGACAAAATCGCCAAAGCCTACTATTATCAGGTAATCAATCAGTGGACCAATCAGATGATGAATCAATGGATGGGCGTTTTCTATCGTATCAATATAATATGTCGACCAATCAGATAATGATCAGACGAAGGTACTCTAAGGGTCACGCTACTAATAGTTTTGGTTACATGATCCTGGGCACATAAAAAGGTTACCATTGTTGCCATACTTTCGGTATTATAAAAATTTAAAGTTGTTTGGTAGGTAGATATTTTAATTAACGTCGCACTGGAGCAAAACAACTTGATATTGGTGACGGTCCGGGATCAACCCCTGAAGGAAAATATCCGAGGACAACACCAAGTAATTTTCAACAACGGTCAGATTAGGAGGCAACACCTGAGTTGGCACCCCACTCTCCAAACTTCCACACCACGCCAAAGTGAGGAAATTTGAGGACGGATTTAACGTGCACCAGGTTGTACACGACGGTTTTTTGACTGGATTCGAACTCGTAACCCTCCGTTTTCTAGTCCGTTACTCTTCCAACCGCGCCACTGCGGCCCTCTGTTATTTGGTACTTATCTCAAGAAATGCAAAGTCTTAAGACCTAAGCTAAGTTCAATGTTTATATGGTGTGAATGAGTCTTGTGTTCTACATAAATTGATTTTCTGTAGTTGTAATTTAACTGGTGACAATTTTACTCCATATAAATCAGTCACCCTTTCTCTAGTTACCTACTATGCTACTCAACTATTCCTAAGTGGTGGACAATTGCCCGTTGTGTTGCTCCAGTGTGACGTTAATTAAAAGTACCAATACCTAAGTGGTGGTCTGAGATAAAATAGTTAAAACTTAGTGATTTATTATGCGGAAGAATATCTAATGGATTTCCATAGTGGAGGTTTCCTTAACGATTGAAATGGCGCCTTTGATCAATAAAGGATGCCGCGGTAACCCGGTTGGTAGAGTAGCGGAATAGCGACCGGAGGGTTGCGAATTCGGAACTCGATCCAGCCAATCGTCTGCGTTGGGGGGCTGGAGCACTTTAAATCTGTCGCGGCGCCAAACGTCCTCACTTTGGTGTAGTGTGGAGGTTTGAAGAGGGAGTGCCATTTCAGTTGTCGACCTCGTCAACCGTGATTCAAAATGACGAGGTGTTGTCCTCGGGACTTCCCCTTCGGGTAGGTAGGTATCTTGTTTAACGTCGCACTGGAGAGACACAATGGGCTATTGGGACGGCGCACCCGAAGGGAAAGAACCGAGGATTCATTTTGAATCTCGGTCAGATGACGAGGTCACACCTGAGCTGGCACCCCTCTCTACCAACTTCCACGCCAACGTGAGGACGTTTGAGGCCACGGCAGATTTAACGTCCACCAGCCCTTTGTACACGATGGTATTTGGTTGGATTCGAAACCCTCTGGTTGTTAATCCGTTACCTTTCCAACCGGGCTAGTGTATGAGGAAGTTCTTTTTAAAGCTTAATAGAGAGGGCGCTAGTGTTTTGATTGGGTGTATTTTTATAGTTGAAGGGCAGATGTGGTCAAGCTAAGTCAGGTTGTTTCTTTTGTTAAGTAAATAGACAAACATGGAAAATGTGTACTGGCACAGAAGAAATATACACGGAGTGGTTATAAGAATCGATCCTGCGCCGCTTACAGCTCGCATGTAGGTTTGTAGTTGAATTAATGCCTCACTGAAACTGCACAACAGGATATTCGCGAAGGTCCGGGATCAATCCCTTAGGGAAAGAACCGAAGACAATACCTTAATTTTCTACCACGATCAGCGGCCGAGGTCACCAGAGTTATAGCTCGCAGGCTGGTAGTGCTGTGGGCAATCCCATTGAACCAGTGTTCTTTTCCTGTTGGTGGTTCAAAATTACGTGTTGCTGTCCTCAGATCTTTCCCTTTGGGTTTGATCACGGACCGTCGCCAATATCCCGTTGTGTTGCTGCAGTGAGAACTTAATTAAAAATACCTACTTACCTCAGCCTGTGGTGTTACGGCATGTTTCTCGATCGCAATTTCAGCACTTAGCTTAAGTTAAAAATTATCACCAGCGTTTAATTAAACCCGATCTTAACAGGAAGTATTTTTTCTTTTCCGGTTTATTCTTACACTAAAAATCGCTCTCAGAAATTTTATTCTAACTGTGAATAAACTAGTTAATTTTGCGCAAGAAAAGTGCCTTTGAATTTTTCTTTACAATTTTTTTTTCAAGGTAAAACGTGAAAACGAATTTCAATGACGTTTGTCCTGAAAAGGGAATAATAAATGGTTTTTATTTTGGCGATTGGTAGGTAGGTATTTTAATTTACGTCACACTGGACCAACACAGCGGTTGACGGTCCGGGATTAATTCCTAAGGGAAAGATCCGATTTAGCGATTGGTTGCGCAAAGTATGAATGGCGCTAGGGACTCAAGCACGTATGTAAGTTGGCAGTTATATACACAAGTCAGGTTTTAGGGTGATATATTTCACCACTCCAAGCATTATAAAGAATCTGAATCTTGGAACAAATAACGGAATAATAGCGGGGTCACATTTTGAAATTATATGGTTAATTGGTAATTAACGTCGGCACTAAAGCTACACATGTGATATTGACAACTGTCCGGGGTCCATCCGGCTCCGTGTATGAGAGGTATTTTCAAAGGAAACAAACCAGACAGAAGAGGGAGTTTTTACATCTGCTGCTCAAATTCTCGCGTGATACATATTCGGGTTACCTTAAGATGCATTTCATCGCCGTTTGGCGTTTAATCTAACGCATTGACCAATTAACTACCACATATTAATTCGGAATTCATTCTTTTAATTTTTATTGGCGAAGCGCTGAAAACGAGCCTAATGAGGTCACGTTCGGCATACGTACAGGAAACGCGTTCCTCCGCAGAAACCATCTGCATTGTTGCGAATTTAAAATTCGATCCAACCAAAGAGCGTGGTGGTTGGTACACACTAAATCTGTTGTGGTCTCAAGTGTATTCACGATGGCGTGGTGTTAAAGTTTGGAGAGTGGGGTGCCAGCTCAGGTGTGACCTCGTCATCTGACCGTGATTCAAGTTTACGAGGTGTTTTCCTTCTGATCTTTCTCTTCGGGCACTGAAAAAAATTGTCCAGTGGAAATTGCATAAAGAATTCATATCCAAGTAAGGAAGTTTTTCAGCATGTTTAATGAGGAAAAGACTTACAGATAAAATTAGGCGCTGATTTGCATGAGAGGTAGGTAGTCAATTAAAAACGCACTGGAGCAACACCTGACCGTGGCGACCGTCGAGGATCCAACCCGAAGTGAAAGATCCGAGGACAACGCCTCGTCATTTTGAACCACGGTCGGATGACGAGGACAACACCTGAGCTGGCACCCCACACTTCCACACCACACCAACGTGAGAACATTTGAGGACACGACAGATTTATGCACCAGCCCCTTTGTACACGACGGTCTTTGGCTGGGCCGAGTGTGTGACATTGTCATCTGTCCCTTCGGGACTTGAACCCGGCGCTAATAGTTCCTTGTGTTGCCTTCAGTGCGACGTTGATTAAATATCTACCTACCTACCGAGGACATCTTGTTATTTTCAACCACGGTCAGATGACGAGGTCAACAACAGCTGGCATCCCACTCTCCGAACTTTCACACTACGCTAACGTGAGGACATTGAATTACACGACAGATATAACGTGAATCAGCCCCCCACGTACACGATGGTCTTAGGTTGGATCAAGTTTTGAACTCGCAATCCTCCGGTTGCTAATCCAATGCTATTCCAACTGAGCTACCGTGGCACAGAAAGCTCCCAGATGAAATTAGGCGCTGATTTGTATGAGTGAAACCGGCTTTGAATTAAATGCAAATGCGCCCCCAGCTAAAACCACGCAGAAAGGCAATATAATTTTTATATCCACCCCTCAAAATATCCACAAGAATGCGGTGTCCACACAAAAGGACCCGCATAATAGCATACTTCGTTGAATGGGCTCGTTAGTAAGGCATCAGTATGGAAAAATATGCAAATTAAATTTTCAAAGCCATGTTGGACAAAAAATGAGGCACGTCGCTTGTTTTGTTAATTTCGAGTTGCCGCGGTTCTTTTCTGCGTACCTGCGACTCCTTAATATCATTTTCCACTTTCATTTTTGGGAAGTCATTGCTGAAGGAGATTGGAATTAGAAGAATTTTCGTTTAGATGCAAAGAATAGACGAGACTTTTTATAGTCGCCGTATCTTTTTGATGGAATCGATTTCGTTATTTAAATTGGAGTGTTTAATATCTGCTTAATGGGGCGAGGAATGTATCTCAATTTCTGTTCTCAGTGTATTTCAATTAGAGGGGAAAATACTCGTATCCCAACCAAATCAGAAACCTCGTAAATAAGGTTTTGTTTGTGGATGAAATGCGTGTGTAATATTATTGGTTCTTTTTGTGATTGGTTTTGTAAAAAGTATTTTTTCCGAGAAAGTCGTTCTGCTAATGAGATTTGTGCGAATTCTGAAATCTGAGAACTCAAGTCAATCTAGAAATGATTTTCAACTAATTTTTGTTAAAAATTAGATTCGTTGTTTGTTTTCTGTTCTATTGATTACTGTCTCATTGGAAGTAAGAAACATTTTGCTACAGAGGACATTTTTTTTTGCTTTGTAGAAACCGAATATAAGCTGAAACAAAGTTTCGAAAGGTAATAAAAACTTAGATCAGAGGGTATGGATTAGATTATTTTTTATTTAAAAGTGAAGGTCATGGTTAAAAATCATTGAATTCCATTTATTTTACCAATTCGCAACTTTTTTTACTCGCAAATTGTTCAGAGCTTTGATGTAAAAAGTATAATTTTAATGAATTTCAATTTTAAATGTTTTTCCAATTTCTTTTAGCCTCAAGTGTTTTATTTTATAAAAATCCAATTTTTTTGTGTTTAGATTTCAGATTGTTCAGATCGTTATATGTTTAAAAGTATAAAAATATCCAGATTTTAATAAACATTGCTGAAATTATGCATTGTCACATAATAAAGTTTTTAAGCCTCCTGGTGATTGTATCGACGAGATATATCGTCATTAAAAGAAAACTGACCATATCTTGATCTCGTCATCATCAAACAATCGGCAATATCTTTATGACGAGATATCTCGTCAAAAGCAAAATAAGTCAGATCTCTCGTCCAAACCACTTGAGGGTTGATTACTTCCATATAAATTGAAAATGCTTGTGGTTCTATTTACTTTAATACTTTAATACTCATGTCCAAAATTATCTTTACATGCATAATATCACGGATTTCTCAGAAATTGAACTATAATTTATGAATTTGTGTGAAATAATACATAACATAACACATAAATACAAAGAAAAAAATTTAAGAGCACTGTATATGATATAAAACTGTAGCATGAAACAATAAAAATGGCAATAATACACTGCTGGCCACCGTAAATGCAACACCCTGAAGGAAGCATGCAAATAATATGAAATTTACAACATGCATTAGCGGAGGTGAGATATGCAAATGATTAGAATTTCAGCGCAGACGCACATCACGCGCGCCTGTGGCGCCACTTCAAAGCGCTATTTAAGGCTTGGAGATTTCGACGATTTCAAGTACGGCAATTGTGTTTTTCTTGTGGTTTTTTCAAAAAAACGATCAATTATGCCTCGTAGAAAACAGCAATCATCTTTTGATCAAGTATCCGAGTTCGACAGAGGAAGGATAGTGGCCTACCGAGATTGTGGATTATCTTTCAGGGAAATCGGTAGTCGTGTTGGACGAAACCAAACAACTGTAATGCGGATATGTGATCGTTGCATGCAGGAGGGTACGACGGACCGACGTGTTCGATCGCATCCACCTCAGTGCACCACTTCACGTGATGACAGGCATATTGTGCGTATGGCAGTGACGGATCGCTCAGCCACATCACGAACCATAGCACAGCACATTCAGTCTGTACCGCATCATCCAGTGTCTGCGCGTACCATTCGACGCCGTTTACAGCAGAGTGGTCTGTCCGCAAGACGTCCATTGCTTCGTCTACCCTTGACGCAGAACCACAGACGTTTCCGCCGCCAATGGTGCGATGAAAGAAGGATGTGGACGGCAGAATGGAATGAAATTGTCTTTACTGACGAGTCACGCTTCTGTCTGCAACACCACGATGGTCGGATTCGAGTCTGGAGACACCGTGGAGAGAGGATGCTGAACAGCTGCGTTATGCACCGCCACACTGGTCCTGCACCGGGTATTATGGTATGGGGCGGTATTGGATATCACTCTCGCACTCCTCTAGTACACATTGCCGGTACCTTAAACAGCCAGCTCTACATCTCCGAGGTGTTGGAGCCAGTTGTCCTTCCTTATCTTCAGGGCTTGCCCACAGCCCTATTTCAACAGGATAATGCGCGACCACACGTGGCACGCATTGTCCAAGGGTTCTTCGTCAATCGCCAGATTGAATTGCTTCCCTGGCCAGCTCGCTCTCCGGATCTTTCGCCGATAGAAAACATGTGGTCCATGGTTGCTCAACGATTGACCCAGAATACATCCCCAGCTGCCACACCAGATCAACTTTGGCAACGTGTGGAAGCTGCTTGGTTTGCTGTACCCCAAGAACACATCCAAAGTCTCTTTGAATCAATGCCGAGGCGTGTGGCAGCGGTGATCTCCAACAATGGCGGCTACTCTGGCTACTGATTTTGGCAGGAACCACACTTCACAGAAGTCTATAAATTTAATCATTTGATACTTGGTCAACATGTTATCTACAAAATAAATTTTGTTGTGATATCTCTTGTCTTTCTTGGTGTTGCAATTTGGGTGGCCAGCAGTGTATGTGACATAAGGAGAGTTCAGAAAAGAAAGAGTAACTCAGAAAAAAATTAAGGCTTATGAATTTAATATGGAATGTGATCTCCCCTGACGTGTACACAGATATCACAGCATGTTTTAATGCTGGCAATAATGTTAACCAGTTTGGGGAATTAAGTTCCACTCCTCCAGCAATGCGGTCTTCAGGGCATTTATATCTCTAGGAGGAGGATGTCTCCGTGCAACTGCTTTTCCAAGGTAGTCCCATAAGTTCTCTATCGGGTTCAGATCAGGAGAATTTGCTGACCTCGGTATTCGCTCAATGGCTTTACTTTCAAGGAATTCGTCAACGAGGTTGGCTCGATGTGGACGAGCATTATCGTCCATAAATAAAAAGTCAGATCCATAAGCACCTCTGAAAAGTCTTACATAAGGTTCTAAGACCTCATCCCGATATCTCTGGCTGGTCACAGATCTGCTGTTGAAAACGTGTAGGGGCGTACGTCCATCGATCATTATTCCTCCCCATACCATCACACCTGCACTACCGAAACGGTCACGTTCCATAATGTTCGAAGGAAGATTTCGCGTTCCTGACTACCTCCAGATGTAAACATGTTTAGAATCAGATGTTAAACTAAACTTCGACTCCTCAGTAAAGAGAACATGGGACCATTGGTGTTCACTCCAGTTCTGATGTTCTTTGCACCAATTAAGCGATCCCTCTTTTGTGAAGCCAGTGAAACACATACCCTTGGCTCTCTGGCATAAAGGCCTTTTTCATTAAGCCTTCTGTATACAGTTTGCCGTGATACAACAGTTCCAGTGGCGGCTGCAACCTCTGAACTTAACTGCCAAGCAATAGACTTCCTGTTACGACAGGCAGTTATTGCCAGATATCGATCTTGAGAAGCAGTTGTTATTCGTCTTGTCCAAGCCTCCTTACAACAATTCCAGAGTTCTGAAATTGTTTCCATAGCGTAGAGACTGTCTTGAAATATTCACACATCTCGCTGCTTCCATGATTGTCTGCCCTGCTTCTTAACGGCCGATAATTCGCCACTCCACAGATTCTTCCAAACGATACTTCGGAGCCATAACAAACCGTTTTGAGTCCTTACACACTGAAATCAAACGCTGTCTTGCAGAAATTCACTTTGCGCAAAGCTCGTGATTCACCGTCGGATGACGCAACGCCTTGATTTTGCATATCAGAAACCGTTTGATCACTTTTGATTGGATAATGCTAATTAGGCTTGTCTTTCACACATTCCCTGCAAAAATGGATTACATCGATTGGATATTTGATGGAATATCTTTATTTTTGGGTATGTAAAGATAAATTTGGACATGAGTGTATTTACTTCAATGCAAATGATTCCATGAAATGTTTCTAATTAAACAATTCGATTTGGTTTAATTTAGCGTGATCGTGGGCATTTGTATGTTATAGTAATAGAATTGGTTTCCTTTTTTGAATCTGGGCCACGGTAGCCCGGTTGGAAGAGTAGCGCTCAGGTGTTGATCTCGTCATCTAACCGTGATTCAAAATGACGAGGTGTTGTCCTCAGATCTTTCCTTCGGGATAGATCCCGGATTTTCCTCAATAGCCCGTTTTTTCGCCCCGGCGATGTTTATCAACAACCTACCGAATGCTTTGACGTGATACATATCGGGGTTACCTTAATCGGCGTTTTTGCAGCGTTTGACGTTTAATCTAATTGGTGTCGATATAAAATTTAATTCGGAATTTATTCTTAGGAATTCTACCTCCCAACCTCCCTATTTTGAATTTGTTTTTCTTGTTTTAATTTTTTTTCTCCCGCATTTGATGTATTTCCCATTCTCCAGAATGTCGTTTGTTTTTTGCGGTTCGAAATATTTTAAGCGAATAATTCAGCACAATTTAATATCTTACTGTTTCTGTCTCTTGTTTTCATTATTTACGATGCGAGACTAAATTGCATCGGGGAAGTTCGTCTGCGTCATACATTATTCGCTCTCGAGTTTTTCTGTTTCCTTCTTTCAACCGCTTTGTTTCCCGCGCTTTTCATTCTCGATGGAAGGTCGGGCGTTTTTCTTCGTTCCCTTCCGCTCCACTTTTGTTCTAAGGAATGACAAAGCGTTCTGTTTGTTTCCCTGTGCTTTGTGTCGAAAGATGGTGTTGCGATGATTCACAACTTTCAGTTTGATGGGCTCACCCCAAATGGGAAAGCCCCCCTCCGAAATGAATTTATTCCCTTGTGGGAGTACTTCTTTTTAACTCGTCTTTTTTAGAGTTTAGGTTTTGTGTTATTTTGAAAGGAGTTGGACTGAAAATAATTTGGGTGCTAGCGGGTAGGTAGTTGAATTCAACTTGCACTGGAGTAATTGACGACGGACCGGGATCAATCCCGAAAAGAAAGATTCGAGGACAACGAGTTCGAATCCAACCCCAAAGACCGTCGTATACAAAGTGAACTGATGCACGTTAAATCTGTCGGGGCTTCAAGTGTCCTCACGTTGGCGTGATATGTAAGTTTGGAGAGTGGGGTGCCAGCTCATGTGACACAGTCATCTGTCCCTTCCGGACTTGAACCCGGACCGGCGCCAATAGCTCCTTTTGTTGCTTCAGTGCGACGTCGATTAAATATCTACTTACCTATCTACCGAGGACATCTTGTTATTTTCAACCACGGTCAGATGACGAGGTCAACATCAGCTGGCATCCCACTCTCCGAACTTTCACACCACGCTAACGCGAGGACATTGAATTACACGACAGATATAACGTGAATCAGCCCCCACGTACACGACAGTCTTAGGTTGGATCGAGTCTCGAACTCTCAACCTTCCGGTTACTAATCCTCAACTCTACCAACCGGCATGGGCAAACATGAAAAAAAACCCATCGATATCTGGTTACTAGATTGAATAGGTCATGAAGGTAGGTGGGTAAGTATTTTAATTAACGTCGCACTGGAGCACACAACACAACGGGCTATTGGCGACTGTCCGGGATCAATCCCCAAGGGAAAGTTTCGAGGACAGCACCACGTAATTTTGAACCACGGTCAGATGACGAGGTCGCACCTGAGCTGGCACCCCACTCTCCATACTTCAACACCACGCCAACGTGAGAACATTTCTGGTCACGACAGATTTAACGTGCACCAGCCCCCTTGAACACGACGGTCTTTGGTTGGATTCAAACTCGTAACCTTCCGGTTCCTAATCGGTTACTGGGCTACCGCGGCCACGGATAGGTCATGCAACCCTTATTAAATTCAGTTTTTTTAATTTTAAAATTTAAATTTCTTGGCGAAATCTTCAACGTCTAGGTTCCATACTTAAGCAGCGTATTTTGTGTTTTAGCCGATTCATCTGAGCAACCGAAATTGGTACTAAAAATAGGGTTCATCCTTCTGGATGGTCGTCTAGACGAGGTATCTCGTCATTAGCAGAACTAACCAGATATTGATGTTCGAGATATCTCGTCATAAAAAGAAAACTGACCGGTTCTTGATCTCATTATCAAGAATTCGGCGATATATTTATGAAGAGATATCTCTTCATTAACAAAATTGGTAAATTCTTGATGGACGAAATATCTCGTTAAAACCACTTGGAAGTTTAACCGCCATATAAAGAAAACGAACCTTTTAATAATAGTCCTTAGGCTTGTTTTAGCAAATGCGATATTTTGAAACTTTGAAACGACAAAACAAGACAATTATTCGCCGCAGATTCGTCGTTTTTAAGGTTTGAATAACAGCAATTTTACAAGAAACGTCTTATTACAATGAATTCATAGTCACTCCAAAACAGAACAAAAATAAATCCAGCTATGTGTTTCAACCATTGTCAAACATGTTTGAATTCGGCGTTCTGTATAAATTATCACAACTTGAGTAAATAGTTTTTCATAACTCAAGAAATGATAAACGTTACTATACAGGGTGTTTGGAAAGTATATGTCCAAATTGTAAAGGGACCCAAAATAAACATTTTTCTGTGGAAGAATGTGTCTGGAAATGCCGCATTTAGGTGGTAGAGGGCGTTGTTTAGGTCAGTCGATAACATCGTTTCTGTGGCGTAAAGCGTCATTCCCCGCTTTGATTTTCAACGGCTTGCATCGATACACGAATTCTGCGATTCCAGTCAACCAAAGCGATTTCAATCAACTAAAGCGATTATTCACGAACACAACACGTCGTGCGACGTAAATTCGCCTGCCTACGAACAAAACACATGCAACTAATATCTAAACCTCACTTTGTTTTCGATAGGGCCGCTGTAGCCCGGTTGGCAGAGTAGCGGGTGAGCTAGCGGAGGGTTGCGAGTTCGAAAGCCAAATCCGGTCATCCAAAGCTCGACCCAGCCAAAGACCGTCATATACGTGGGGGCTGATATGTGTGGCGTCGTGTTGTGGTCTCAAATGTCCTCACGTTGGCGTGGTGTTGAAGTTTGGAGAGACGGGTACCAGCTCAGATGTTCTCGCCATCTGAACGTCATTCAAAATTACGAGACGGTGTCCTTGCATCTTTCCCTTTGAGATTGATCAAGGACCGTCGCAAATAGCCCGTTGTGTTCCAGTGCGATGTTAATTAACTACCTATCCAGTTGGAATAGTAATGTATTAGCAACCGGAGCGAGTTCAAAACTCGATCCAACCAAGGATCGTGGGGGCTGGTGCACTTTTAATCGGCGTCAAATGTCCTCACGTTGGCGTGGTGTGTAAGTTTGGGAAGTAGGGTGCCATCTCAGGCGTTGTCCTCGTAATCTGACCGTTGCCCAAAATGACGAGTGTTGTCCTCGAATCTTTCCCTTCGGAGGCCGCTTTAGACCGGTTGGAAGAGCAACGGATTAACAATCGGAGGGTTACTAGTTCGCATCCAACCAAAGACCGTCGTGTACAAAGGGCGCTGGTGCATATTAAATCTGTCGTGTCCTCAAATGTCCTCATGTTGGAGAGATGTGGAAGTTTAGAGAGGGGTGGCAGCTCAGGTGTGACCTCGTCATCTGACCGTGGTTTAAAAATTACAGTAATCCGGCAGATATCAGACCAGAGGACTGTCGGATTAATGGAGGTTCATTAAAAAAACGCATTTTAACAGCAAAACGTATGTTTATTGCACAAAATATTACAAAACTGTTTTTGGCAAAAGCCGCCAAAACAAACCGCTCTCGTCCGCATTATAGACTTGGTCAGGAGTTAATGCCAGTTCCTGAATGTTTTGACATTTTTCTTTGTATGGTTCGTCCGCTTTACATCACACGACAGC
Organism: Meta bourneti; assembly: GCA_933210815.1. Classification (NCBI taxonomy): domain Eukaryota; kingdom Metazoa; phylum Arthropoda; class Arachnida; order Araneae; family Tetragnathidae; genus Meta; species Meta bourneti. Next base: position 75,347,760 of record OW119931.1, read on the forward strand.
TTTTCACCATCATACTCAATAGTCGAATACCGAAACGTTTTTTGAACTTTTCTAGACAGTCCTCACTAACCTGAAAATCATCTTTATTCGTGATTTTTCTCAAGAAAAACAGCTTTCTCCTTTAAAATTTCTCCAGAAATAGGAGTATCTTATTGCGCTTTTGTAAAATCCAAAGATACAGGGTATCTTCAACTTCAGGAAACTCGCCAGTTTTTAATGTTTTGCGTGAACTTTTCACATTTTCATAGTTTTTGAAAAAGGTTTAATCTTTTCACTGTTCTTCCTTATGTCGTGTATTGTAGCACGGCCTACTCCAAATTCATTAGCGAGGTTCACTAACTTTTCACCTTTTCAAGCCGATTTAAATTGCATGTTTCTCAACTAGAGATAAAGTTTTGTTTTCGTTTGCTCTGTAGGGACATTTTTCACTCAGCAATAATTGAATGCTTCACTTGCCAAATCGATTAACACTTTCTGAATTTTATTAAATTTTAATATCGAAGCACTTGATTGACTCCTAACTGTATATATTCAAAACAAATTTCTCTAATAATAAGTATTAACACCACTAAATGACAAAAGTTTTTCAGCCATTGAATAATAAATAATTTATTTCAGAAGCCAATCTGATTAACTCCATACTCTAATGTAAATCGTAATAAAAATTGAGTTAAAACAATTTTTAATAAAGCTTTTAACAAGACTTCTTATATACAGTGAGTCAAAGTAAAAACCGAACACCAAAGAAAATGAAAGAAATTTGTACGTACAGTCCGAACAAACGCAAAAATCACGGGAGCTCAAATACAGCTAACGAAGAACATCATTTATATTGCTGATGAATCAATGTAAACAAAGTAATAATACGTAATATATGTAACAATAACAGAACATTTATTCATTTTTGCTAAAATCTTTAATATAAAATGTATATAATGAAGTTTTTCTGTAATAAAAAATAATTTGAAGACTGAATTAATAATCTTTCACTTGCCAAATCGATTAACTCCCTTAATTACGCGGGTCACGGTGGCAAGGTTGGAAGAGTAACGGACTAGCAACCGAAGGGTTGAGAGTTCGAATCCAGCCAAACACCGTCGTGTACAAAAGGGGCTGGTGCATGTTTAATATGTCGTGGCCTCAAATGTCCTCACATTGGCGTGGTGTGGAAGTTTGGAGAGTGGGGTGCCAGCTCAGGTGTTGCCTCGTCATCTGACCGTGGTTAAAAATTACGTGGTGTTGTCCTCGGATCTTTCCCTTTGGGACTGATTCCGGACCGTCACCAATAGCCCGTTGTGTTGCTCCAGTGTGAAGTTAATTGAAAATACCAATACCCTTAATTACACAAAAATTGTAGTAATAATAACGATTACTCCAAGGATATTCTATCTTATACTTTCTATATGTCGTTAGATAAAAGATACATCTGCAGTAATAGTCTACATCGTTTATTTGAATTTATAATTTAAAAGGAATTTTAAAAAACAATGTATACTATTTTATCGTTTTTCTCAACTTTTTGTTTTATGGAGTTAATCCATTTGGCAAGTGAGCATTCAATTAACACATTCAATTAACGGCATTCAATTAACACCGAGACAAAGAACTGTGCACGTGGAGTTGCGTGTGCAATGACGCGTACAGATCGCTAGACTGAGCCTAGTGTTTACGTTGTGCTAAGATCACTGACACCGACATGCAGTGCCTTGTTTCCCTTTCCCGTCCGCTCTTCTCAAAACACCGGACTACTGGAGGGGCCGGATTGGCGAAGTGCCGGATTTTAGAGGGACCACTGTACATGGTTTTCCTCGAATCTTTACCTTGGGGTTCGATCAAGGACCGTCGCCAAAAGCCCGTTGTCTGACGTTATTTCAACTATCTATCTACCTGCCCTGTTTTAAAAAACAATGCAAAACATACCCCACAAAGAAAACCGCACGAGATATTCATTCCTAAAGAATTAATAAAACCCACCCATAACTTCCTCCAGCGGAAAGAAAAAGGCACCCAAACATGCCTTCCGTTCGAAATGAATAAATCACGGAACACTTTCCTGCAGGATGTCAAAGCGAGCTTCTTCCCCGGTGGCGCCGAATAGACCCCCAAAATAAATATACATCCGAAACAAAGACATTTGTTCGCTGCTGAAAGGATAAGAGATGGAGTCCCGAAATAGCAGCGGAGGCATAGGTAGCCAACGTGCTCACTCATCGCTGTTATGATGTTCCGTAGCTGTCCCGACTGAAACCGAGAGTTGCTTATTGCGTTCGGAGGAGAGGGATAATTTGCCTTTTTTCCAACTCTTCAAATAGGAGAGGAAACGCTCCCGTTTGTAAATGTCGCTGAACGAATTCGCGTCGGTCTTGGCGTACCAGGTGTTGCGGCGTACTCTGTAAACTGCGGTGGATGTTGAGCAGGTGAGAAGTTGGTAGTAAAGAGTGAGATGGTTCGTGACAGGGGTGGTGAAGGGGTAGCGGTAGCCCGGCTGGAAGAGAAGCGGATTAGGGTTGCGAGTTCGAATCCTAGCAGAAGAGCGTCGCGTGCAAAAGGAGCTGGTGCACGTTGGCCTCAAATGTCCTCACTATGGCGTGGTGTGGAAGTTTGAAGAGTGGGGTGCAGCTCAGGTATTGCGGCGTACTCTGAAAACTGGTGGATGTTGAGCAGGTGAGAAGTTGGTAGTAAAGATGTGAGATGGTTCGTGACAGGGGTGGTGATGGGGTCGCTGTAGCCCGGTTGGAAGACTAGCGGATTAGGGTTGCGAGTTCGAATCCTAGCAGAAGAGCGTCGTGTGCAAAGAAGGCTGGTGCGCGTTGAATCTGTCGTGGCCTCACATTGGCGTTTTGTGGAAGTTTGGCGACTGGGGTGCCAGCTCACGTGTTGACCTCGTGATCTGGCCGTGGTTCCAAATTACGTGGTGTTGTCCTCTGATCTTTCCGTTCGGGTTTGATCCCGGACCGTCGCAGATACCTCGTTGTGTTGCTCCAATGTGACGTTAATTAAAATTCCTTCTTGTGTGAGGCGGGCCGGATTGGGAAGAAAGAGGAACGCGTATGTCGGTTTGGAAAAAGGGAAAGGTGTTGGGTAGGATGTAGTTGAATTCATGTATCGCAATGGAGCAACTATTGGAATCAATTCTGAAGGGAAAGATTTGAGGATAAAGCCTGGTAATTTTGAACCACGGTCAGGTGACGAGGTCAACACCTAATCTGGCACCCCACTCTCCAAACGTCCACACCAAGCGAACGTGAGGACATTTGAGGCCACGACATATTTAACGTGCAGCAGCTTCCACGTATAAGACGATCTTTAGTTGGGTCGAGTTTCAAACTTGCAGCCCTCCTAATTCTATTTCACGACTACCAATTGGGCTACCGCAGTCCGAGTGAGAAAGGAACTGATGACGAAATCCATTCCAGGGGAGAACTGTTTATTAATCAATTTGAATCGTTAAATTTTTCTCAAAAGATTTGTCAGGAGTTTATGTCTAATGTTATAGAAATCCTTAATATATCTCCCAAATTCTCGTTTTTGGAATTAGCCCGCAATTAACACTTATTTTAATATTGTTTATTTTTATTTGCTGTTTCTATGCCGAAAAGTATTCAGTTACAGAGAAAAAAATATATAATTAGAAAAATGCTTGAAAAAAGACACAAATACGATTCGGTAAGAAATAAGACGAAACACTCCATTGAAGCAGATTACTTATTGAATTGAAATCAATAAAAAATGTAGCAACCTCTGAGAAAGAATGATGCAGTTTAAAAATATATATGAAACGATACCTAATACTAACCCCTTAAATACAATTTTCACCACAGATAAGTCCCTTAACTTCCCCTTTTCTCTTTTCACGCCGTTAGCCATGTGGTCAATATATCTTGCCACTCCCTTTCACCTTTTAGCTCAAGCCATCTCACTAACCTTGACTTCTGACGGACCTATCGCTCACTCGAAATGTTTGTCTCTTCCTTTCAAATCGCAGGCGCAAGATCAACCTTTCTTCTATAAAACCGACTTTCCACCAATGAACTTTCTTGATAGATCCCCTGGTCCAATAATCTTTCTCATATTCCTTATCCCTCTAGTGAATTCTTATAAATTATTCTTTCACGAGCCCCTTAGAACAAGGAGCTCAGAGCCGTCCCAAAACCTATTAACCAACACCTCCACTCATTATGATGTTGCTACTCGTCTGTTGAAGTAATAAGCTATTGTGATGATATTTTCTGCCTCCACTTTTTTTTTGTAGAACCAACACTAAATTCAATCTGAGTGGATCATTCTCAGGTTGCCTTACACCACTCTTGTCACGATTACAATTTGTTATGGCATATATATATACACTGACGTGCCAAAAGTCATGGGATAGCAGTATGCAAATTTACAAGTTGCGCTCGCATCACATTAAAAGGGTATAAAGTCAGATGATTATATCAGTGCTGTCTGTTGGGCTCTTCAATGTCGTGTAAAATATTTAATTACATGATAATGGCTAATCGCCGGTGGAAGATCAATTTTTTCGTCAAGAAAACCGATTTTCTACCAATGAACTTTCTTGATAGATCCCTGGTCCGATAATCTTTCTCTTAATCCTTATCCCGCTAGTGAGTTCATTTATAACTATTCATTCTTTCACGAGCCCCTTAGAGCAAGGAGTTCAGAGTCGTCCCAAATGCCTTACAGCACCTCCACGCATTATGATGTTAGCACTTGTCTGTTATGGAGTAAAACTATTGCTATGGAATTTTCTGCCTCTCCATTTGTGGAATCAACATTATATTCAGTATCGGTGGATCATTTCTCTGCGGTTGCCTTACATCACTCTTGTCACGACTTGGCTTATAATTTCTGTTATGACATATTTATAGCAAGATTGTCATACAATCTTTTTAAAGGTTTAGCAAAAATTATTTACTGTTCCTAATTTTATACCCATGATTTAAAATACAAGAAACTAAAAAGGCGAATCGATTGTAGACAATTTTTGTTAAAGCTGCTTACGCGAAACTTCTAAATAATGAAATTGAAATGATTTCGCTATTCAGAAGAATGTACACCTGAAAATTCATAATTCTTAAAACTCCCTCTTGAATCATAACTGAAAATCTCCTCTCATGTACCTCATTGCTTAACCTAATATCGACTAATATCACCGATGCAATAAATAGCGACGAAAAAATCAAACACATTTTAAGTTAAAGGGTGAAGATGAAAAGAAAACATTGAGCGCGAACTTTGTTTTACGTGATTTATTGATCACTTAAAATAACTCGTCTATCAATCTAAATAGGTACGTAGGTTTCCATTTAGATACCGGATCTCTAAATTGACAAAGCAAAGTGCCACAAAGAATGATCGAGAACTGCGTGCCAGTTGGCGAATTTTAAATAAAACTTTGCCGATATAAAATATATAAGTAGAATTTTTAAAATAGAAAAGTTTTTGTCTTAAGTGAAGAAAGATCGAGGTTGTTTACTTTAGTAGATGCTATTCTTATGTAACTTTCCTTTTCTCAACCATTCTTCGAAAATATTGATTTACTTTTTTGAAAACGCTGTAAAATTGGTCTTCCATTTTTTGAAAAATTGTAAGATTATCTTTGTTTCGTCTGCACAGAAAACGTTTAATTTTAAAATAAGCTGCTATTTCATATTATGGAATTTTCAAGCAAAAAAAATGAATCAACTTGAAAAGAAATCGTGATATCGTACCAATATGATTTGGCATCCTTTCATAATGATGGAGGAATTCGTAAATATTGTATTCTTGGTGCAAGTGTGCAACAAGTAAAAAATATTAGAAAACTGGATGCAATACTACGCTGTAAGTTTGTCATTTCTACAGGAAATGAACTTAAAGAGCATGCGCAAACACTCCCAAACTCTCAAAATCGGCTCCTGTAATAATCATCTCACTACCACCTTTTGTCGTTTTGTCTTATACTATAGTGCGATGTATGTGAAAGGAATGGATGGATAAATCAAGCATGCTTTTTTATTTCGTCAAAGGTAGTTAATTAACGTCGCACTGGAGCAACACAACTGGCTATTGGTGTCGTTCAGGGATCCATCCCGAAGAAAAATATCCGATGACAACACCTAGTCATTCATTTTGAACCACGGTCAAATGACGAGGTCAACACCTGAGCTGGCACCCCACTCTCCAAACTTCCACACCAAGCCAACGTGAGGGCATTTGAGGTCACGACAGATTCAACTTGCACCAGCCCCCGTGTACACGACGGTATTCGACTGGACCGAGTTACGAATTCAACCCTCCGGTTGCTAATCCATTGCTCTTCCAACCGGGCTACCGCAGCCTGTATTTCGTCCAAAGTAAATTCTAGAAGCTATAAAAATGTCAAAATGGAATTCAAAAAATTTTATTTTCCGCTCACTTATTTTATTTTCAAAATATGCATTATCTATGATATTTGCATTTTTCTGTGATAAAGTGATTTTTCGGATCACTTTCAAGCAACTTTTAACTAACTCAACTCAATGAACGCCGGATTTTCTTCTAGTTGGTAAAGCTCTGTTTTGGCACAAGATTGTAACACTGTTTGGATTCAACTAAATTGATTATACGTATGTACTGCGAAAAATGGATCCTTCCGCCTAAAAATGTAGTTCATGTAGCACTACAAAATTCATCTTAGTATAAAAATGAATGCTGAACTAAGTTACGAATACAAACTGAAAATACGGAATATTTATTTTAAAATAAATGTTTTTCTGTTTTGTTTCTCTTTGATTTACTAACAGCCCGCGTCATACTCACGAATAAAATCGACCCACGAACCGAGTTGAATCCAAACAGTGGACAATCTTGTGCCAAAGCTGAGCTTTATAACCAGCTAGCAGAAAATCCGGCGTTCATCGGGTTGAATTGGTTAAACGTTGCTTGAAAGTGATCCGAAAAATCACTTTCTCTATCACAGAAAAATGCAAATATCATAGAAAATGCAAATTTTGAATATAAAATATAAGTGAGCGGAACATAACCGACCATCGAATCCACGGTCCACGAATAAAATCTTTCGCGCTTGTAACGTATGTAGTAATTCCACTTTTAGAGTGGGGCCGCGGTGGCCCGGTTGGAAGAGTAACGGACTAGCAACCGAAGGGTTGCGAGTTCGAATCCAGCCAAACACCGTCGTGTACAAAGGGGGCTGGTGCACGTTAAATCTGTCGTGGCCTCAAATGTCCTCACGTTGGCGTGGTGTGGAAGCTTGGAGAGTGGGGTGCCAGCTCAGGTGTTGCCTCGTCATCTGACCGTGGTTCAAAATTACGTGGTGCTGTCCTCGGATCTTTCCCTTTGGGATTGATCCCGGACCGTCACCAATAGCCCGTTGTGTTGCTCCAGTGTGACGTTAATTGAAATACCCCTAAATACCCAACCCCACTTTTAGAGGGTAGGTATTTTAATTAACGTCGCATTGAGCAACACAACGGGCTATTGGTGACAGTCCGAGATCAAACCCGAAGGGAAAGATACGAGGACAGCACCACGTAATTTGGAACCATGTCAGATGACGCCACTTTTAGAAAATCAGCTTCGTATTTACGTTCGTGAAACTCTTCACCTATCTGAAGGGTATTCTTTGTAATCTAGTTGACTTGGATGCCAAGTATAGTATAGGTTAACATCTATATTCTACCCTATGAGTGACACTAGATTTCCGTAGTATTGCTTTTATCCCACAAAATTCCGATACCACCAAAGACCGTTGACCGTCGTGTACGTGGGGGCTGGTGGACGTTAAATCTGTCGTGGCCTCAAATGTTCTCATGTTAGCGTGGTATGGAAGTTTGGAGCGTGGGTGCCAGCTTAGATGTTGACATGATTCAAAATGACGGTTCTTTCCCTTTGGGATTGATCCCGGACCATTGCCAACAGCCCGTTATGTTGTCGCTTTTGTGGGTAGGTAGTTAATTCAACTACCTACCTACTAACTATCCACAAAATACATGACTAAGTAGCCACGTCTGTTGGTAGAAAGAATCTAGACCTTGACAAATAGAATCAGGATTCTTTCAACCTTTAGATGTGGTTAATTTGTTGTGTTGCTTTAACCCCAAAACATATAACACTAGGTGTAGGTTTCTTGGTATTGGGCCCTATTGGTCAGATTCTATTTGTCGAAACTGGTTTACAGTAATACAAGTTACAGAATGAATATATGTTTATCCCCTCAGAGGGTTAAATACATAAATTGGATGTGGTAGACTGGGATATATATATATATATGCAATATATCTACCACAATTTAATCCAATCCAACCAAGAGGTAGGTTGTCACATTAATCGCAATGGCTGAAATGCTTGCACAAGTGCACGTCTTGTGCAATCCAGGAATTGATATCTCCAGGAAGTATCCAAGATTGCACGTCTTGTGCAGTCTTGGATACTCGATAATCTTGGATACGTCGTTTAGATAACCATAGGTTTAAGTAAAGTCCTATATGTATCCACATTTTGGTAGCGCGGAAGTAAGGTCTCCGCAGTCTGCTTCGCATATTTCTGTGGCTTATTACTATATTGTCCGTAGATCTTCACATATTCTGGTCACGGTAGACTGGTATATATGCAATATATCTACCACAATTAATCCAATATATCCCAACCGAAGCAAGAGATAGTTTGCACATTAATCACAACAGAGCTGCAAAACTTGCACAAGTTCACGTCTTGTGCATGTTTGGATACTTCCTGGAAATACCACTTACATCCGTATTGATCGTAGCCCTTCATATATTCTGGTAATGGTAAACTAGTATATATACAATATATCTACCACAATTTAATTCAATCCATCCCAACCGAAGCAAGAGATAAGTTGGCACACATTAATCACAATGACAGAAATGCTTTCACAAGAAGTGCATATCTGCTTAATGATACATGTCCAGGAAGAGCCGCTCTCCTAATTGTATGTTCTGTTGCAGGTAAATTGTTGCAATTTCTGGCATACTGTCCATTCTAACCTGAAGTGTAAATGTCCATTAGCCGAGTATTAATGGTGGTCTTGTTTTTTAATACGATTTCAGAACTCCCGTAAAAATTCCAAAGAATGAATTCCGAATCGATATATGGTAGCTGATTAATCAACTCCAAACGTGACCCAAACCTGCCATAAACTACACTTTAACCCTCCAAGTGGTTTCGACGAGATATCTCGTCTATTAAGATCTGAACAATTTTACCTCGCCATCAAGATATTGCCGAATTGTTTTGGTTGACGAGACCAAGATCTGGTCAGTTTTCTTCTAACGACGAGAGCTTAATGTACGAGATATCTCGTCCATCAAGATCTGGTCAGTTTTGCCAATTACGAGATACTTCGTTTAGACAACCACAAGGTTGAGGTAAGTCCTATATGTATCCACATTTGGGTAGTTGAAGTAAGGTCTGCAATCTGCTTCGCATATTTCTGTGGTTTATCGCTATATTGTCCGTAGACATTCACATATTCTGGTCATGGTAGACTAGGATATATGCAATATATCTACTACAATTTAATCCAACAACCGAAGCAATAGGTAGTTTGGCACATTAATCACAATGGCAGAAAGGCTTGCACAAGAAGTGCACGTCTGCTTAATGATACATTTCGAGGAAGAGCCGCTCTCCTAATTGAATGTTCTGTTGCAGGTAAATTGTTGAGCTTTCTGGCACACTGTCCATTCCAGCCAGAAGTGTAAATGTCCATTAGCTGAGTATTAATGGTGGTCTTGTTTTGCAGGCGGCAGAGAAGGGAAGCGTCGGCGACTACTTCGGACACCGGAGGAGCAAACGGGAGACAGCGGAATGCATCTGTCCACCAGGTTAGTCCACCCCTCTTTCCCATCGTTTGTCACGAGGTGTAATTTTCACTAATTATTCGCCTCCCTGGTGTAATTTCGCGGAATCTGGGACGACTGCTGACTTCGTTTCGTTTGTCGGGATCGATGAGGCTGGGTACTTTGTTGGGGTCCTTTTGTTGCTGGGGTGGTCTTTTTTGTTCTTTGGGTATTTGTCTTATTTTCTGGAGTTTCCTGGGTAAGTAATAAATCAGAGTGGGGAAGAAGTTTCTTTCGAGGGCGTGTTATAAAAATTTTATTGGGACACGGTACTTTAAAAACTTTTGACGACTTGTTTATTTACATTTCCCCCATCAAAGGTGGGAATATTCCAGTCATCCCCATGGCGATTCTATTCTACTATCAAAGTAACTGAATTTCACTATTCAATGTGTTCATAGTTGCTCATCTTAGTAATAAATCTCTCTAGGAGAAATAAAAGTATTAACATAGGGAAAAGTTTCTTTTGGATAAGTGTAAAAATTTTAATGGGACGCAGCAACCTAAGAAATGTTTGACGACTTGTTTATTTACATTTCCCCATCCGAGGTGGGAATATTTCAGATTAGTCAAAGGAAACATTAAGACTAGTGCTTCTACTCCATTATCAAAAGAACTGATGTTCACTATTCAATGTCATCATAGTTGCTCACCGGACAAAACCTTAATCATCGTCATAGTGATTTTTTAACCCAAATAAAATCTCAAAAAAAAAAGAATGTAATTTATTTAAATTCAAAGGTACCTTACAGTCATTTTTTTTACCTTTACAACAATTCGTTATTAAATCTTTACGTAAAGGAAAGTTAAGAAATTAAGGGGACACGGTACGCTAATCATGACAAAAATGTAGTACTTTTTATTGCCTTATATTAAGTGTACAGCTTTAAAGGATATTTACAAAATTTCATAGCTGTAGCTACATTATTTGACGAGTTAAAGTTTTTTAATTGAATATTTCAGCGTCCTATTACTCTACGTTCTGTTTTTCGGCTACAATTTATTTAAATTGGTAAAGTTTTTTCCATAAATAATGTAGATTTGAAATCTTTTGTAATTATTTTTATGTATTTGATAACCTCGTGGATGGAATAAAAATTTAGAAGAAAAGTAAGATTTATTAGAATCAATTATTTGCAAATTAATCTGTATTCATAAATATTTCTATGAATGACGTTTTCTGATTTTAAATCTTCAAATTAATAACGCAATAGCCACAAGTATAATATAATATTACAATTTAAACTCTAAAACAAAGAGAAAGAAGGAATAAATCCGCTTGAATAACAAATAATAATTGACCTACAGTTTTTTTCAGAAGGGACACAAAAGTGAAAATTGTATTAAACGACAAGATAGCCAGGTAAATTAGATAGGTAAGTAGGTATTTTAAATTACCGTCGCACTGGGAGCAACACAACGGTCTGGGATCAAACTCGAAGGGAAAGATCCTAGGACACCACCACGTAATTTTGAACCACGTCAGATGATGTCACACCTGAGCTGGCACCCCACTCTCCAAACTTCCACATCACACCAACGTGAGGACATTTGAGGCCATGGCAGATTTAACGTGCACCAGCCCCCTTTGTACACGATGTCTGGTCGGATTCTAACTCGCCCAGGTAAATAAGAAAAAAAATGGTACTGTCCCATTCAAAACTTATTATGATCAGACTATGTTAAACAGACTACTTTTCACAGCGCAGTTCGTCCTCGAACCCACAGTTAAAACTCGGAAATCCTTATTTGAAATTCCCGTCTGAGCCCAGTGCCTGCTGAGAATCGAAAGCAGAGCGAGCAGAGAAAAGTATTCTGTGACGGAATTGCGTTTGGAATGGGGGGTTGGGGTGGAGGACCGGCGTTTGTACTTCGAAATACTTGCGCAAGATAAATACTCAGCGGGGAAGAAAATCTCCGTTGGACTTTTCAATCCTCGAAAAGCTGCGTTCAATTGAACCTGAATCAATAGTGGCGACATTTGCTGGCTTCCTGATTTCGAGGGCAAAGGGGGAAAAGCACATGTGAGTTTCGCTTAAATGAAATTTATTTTGTTCCGACCCGCCATTTTCTTTTTTTTTTGAATCCTAAATGAAAACGTTAATGTTGGCTTAGTCTCTGAAGAATACGAATGTCCTCACGTTGGCGTGGTGTGGAAATTTGCATAGTGGGGTGCCAGATCAGGTGTCGATCTCGTCATCTTATCGATGAGGTGTTGTCCTGGGATCTTTTCCTTCGGGATTGATCCCGAACCGTCGCTAATAGCCTGTAGCTTTAAACCAGTGCGACATTAATTAAAATACCTACCTATCTGAAGAATTCAAACTGCGGTATGTACCACCAGGGTGCGCAGAGGTTCCTCAAGCGTCTGATTTGAAACTGAAAGTCTTGGTCTAAAAGTAGTTTAAACAAGATCTAAACATTAGGTTGGCATGTTTTTTGTTATTAAATGCTTTTTTGCTAATTCCCGACCAATTAACACTCCTGGTGGTTTATCTTCACTTCGAAAACTGCCCTGTAGTGGCCAGCCTGATGCAAAAATCTGTTCCCAATCAACACCAGTTCTGACCAAGGGACAATTTGTTTTTCTTACTTGGATCTTCATTTCCCTTGGAGTAATGGGCAGTTTTGTCTCGAGGAGATATCTCGTCATTAGCAAAACTTACCAGATTTCTATGGACGAGATATCTCGTCAAGACCACTTAGAGGGTTGATTGAGCATTTCCATAATGGCACTACAATGGCGGATTTGTGAACCACTTTGAGTTTACCCTGGTGTTCCAAGGGGGGTTCCCGTTTCACCTCATATGCATACCACACATTTCAAGAACAACCCGTTTATAGAGAGGCCATATATTCATTCAGGACGGACAAACAGCTATGCCGTACACCCGGATTCGAACCAGAAGAACGTATATAATATTCCAAATGATTCACTTCCAAGGAAATTAGTAATAGAATAACACCAAAGAATTCACTTCCAAGGAAAGGAGCAATATAATAACACCAAAGAATTCACTTCCAAGGAAAGGAGCAATATAATAACACCAAAGAATTCACTTCCAAGGAAAGAATCGATAGAATCTCTAATGGTTAAAAGAAGCCGTGGATTCTATAGGAAGATGCAGTTATTTAGTCAGTTTATTGTAGGGTTTAAGGAACGCTACATTTCTCATGAATCTCGGGAAACTCAGGGTTAACCTTCCAAGTGTTTCGACGAGATATATCGTCCAAGGTCTGATAAATTTTGCTATATCTCGTGACAAAACTTCAATATTACTTCCAAGGAAATGAAGATCCAAGTAGAAAAAAACAAATTATCCCTTGCCTAGGACTAGGGACTGTTTGGAATAGGTTTTTGCACTACAGGCAGCTTCGACGGGAACATAAACCACAAGGGGTTAATGTGCTGTCACTGAAAGCCCATGCATATCTGAAAAACACTTTTTTCTATAAATTAAAATCCTCGCTACCTATCAAGTTAATTTAAATTCATAACTATTATAATCAACTACTAGAAATGATTGATTTCAAACAAAATATTCATCTCCAATGGTTCCGTTTCCCAATAGGTACTCTTCAAAGCCACCCCATGTAGAGGCGAGTGTTCTTCATTAAGCGTCTGACATGCCGGGTTCAAACGGAAGGTTATAGCCGCACTCGTCGCTTGAATTAATATTCCCCTGTTCACCTCAGAATCGGCATATTGAACCGAATGGGGCTGATGATGGGAATTAGAAAAGCGCGCACTCGAAAATTAAATAAATTATGCATTCCCGCTCTGGGAGAGGGCGCGTACCAAAAACGAAACTGGTACAAGTCGTCAAATAATAGCCGAGTACGAAATTACACAAAGGACGCAATGTCGTTTCGTTTCTATAGATTTTACACTTGGAAACAATTCTTGCCGTCGTTATTCCCTGGAGCAAAAGATTTATTTTAGAAATAAACCTGTTTTAATATTGGAAGCGGTAGTTTGGTCGTGGATGATGAATAAATTCGAGGGTATTTGAAAATTCGGAGGTAGCCCGGTTGAAGGAGTAGCGGATTAGGTGTGACCTCGTCATCGGACCGTGATTCAAAATGACGAGGCGTTGTCCTCGGATTTTCCTCTTCGGGATTGATGCCGGACCGTCGCCAAGAGTCCACTGTGTTGTTCCAGTGTGACGTTAATTAACTACCTCAGTGACGAGAGGCTTTATCTGCGAAGCTAAATGTTGATGGTAGTGTTTCTGCGGCGAAACATGTTTCCTGTACGTATTCAGGATATGATGTACGTCACTTGGCTCGTTTTTTGAATACGATTTCCCACTTCGCTAATAAAATTCCCAAAGAATGAATTCCAAATTTGCTTATTGATTGGTCATCGCTAAATATTGTGTTGGCAACTAAGTACCCGCCGTTTTGAGTCGTTCCATCTGTTGAACATAGAGTTCCGCGTTGACCGTTTGGTTCCGTTCAAGCAATTCATAATGGATAATCCCTTCCCAGTCCCACCATACGAACAACATCGTTTTACGCGGATGAAGATCTTGTTTCACGCGCGGTGTCGCTTGTTTACCGGGGCTAAGCCATTCCTTGCGCTGCTTCATATCATTAATGTACAGGCACCATTTTTCGTCGCCAGTAACGATTCAGTAAAGAAATCGTTGCTTGCGTCCATGATTTGAGCGGTGACGAGCAAGCAAACCAGCGGAGATTGTGGCTCGTTGATTTTTGTTGTCACTTAAAGTATGCGGAAGCCATGCTCCACACTTCTGAACCTTTCCCATCGAGTGAAGATGCTTCTCTATAGCAGTGTGGGAGCATTCCATTTTCTCTGCCAGTTCCCTTGTCGTTTGACGCGAATTTTCGTGCAAAAGTTGGTTTAATCGTTCTTCATCGAACTTAACTGGACGGCCAGAACGAGGTGCGTCTTTGAGGTCAAAATTTCCATTTTTGAACATGGTATACCAATCACGAGTGGTTCTTTCAGCTATGGCACCCTCTCCATACTCAGCACAAATGTCGCGAGCAGCTTTTGCGGCCTTAGAACCTTGATTAAAAGCAAAAAGAAGGAGGTGTCGAAAATGCTCATTTTTCTCAACTTGACATTCCATTTTAATGATCTGAAAATTAACATAAATTAACTCGAACAAAAAAAGCATAGATTCAGGTAGAACAAAACATCCTATTTCGAATGATTTAAAACATTATGCCAAAAACATTTAATGACATGCGGAATGTTAAAATAAAAAAAACCGGCGGGAACTTAGTTGCCAACCTGATATATTAAACGCCAAATGCTTGCTGTCTTTCATTTCTGCATCTTAGTGTGCCCTCTAGCACATCCGATGGAAAGACGAAAAACAACCCTATGTGAATACGGCTTAACCCTCATGGTGTTGCCTCAACGAGATATCTCGTCATTAGAAGAAAACTGGCCAGATCTTGATCTCGTCATAAAAAAAATAGCAATATATTGATGACAATATATATCATTAGCAAAATTGGCCAGATATTGATGAACGAGATATCTCGTCGAAACCACTCTGAGGGATAATTTTGTGTTTCTCCGCCTCTTCTTGATCCTCCTGGTGGTTGTCTTGACGAGGAATCTTGTCATTAGCAAAACCATTAGCGGATCTTGATGAACGAGGTATCTGGTCATTAGAAGAAAACTCACCAGTTACAGCGATCCAGTTATAAAAAATCGGCAATATCTTGATGACGATATATCTCGTCATAAGGAAAATTGGTGAGATGGACAAGATATCTCACGTCGAAACCATTTCGAGGATTAAAGTTGTTTCCCAGGAAGTTTTGAAACATCCTGTATATTTTTCTAAGACACAAAATATAGATTAAACGATTCCACTACGACTAAAGTTTTAAATGGTTTTAAATATTACTTTGAACGGTTATGAGTTTGAATGCTGAAACCAAAAACTGTATATTAAGCAGCTAGAATTACCTCGCTTTAATCGTAGTGAAACAGCAGCTGAAGACATTACCAAGCTTTCCCAAAACATGCAGTACTTACGGAACCATGTCCAGCCATCACGATCTAATTATACCCATAAAGATTTCCTTTCTCTGTGTAATAATGTCGGCGTTATTTAAACGGCGAAGTCATTATAATGGACGAGCATTTTCTTACGTTAGATATGCAGACTGATTAAAAAGAAACATGTTATTGATTCGCAGTGTTTGTGCATTGAAATTTTTCTGGTCGCAATCCAATAATACCAGAAGAAACAAGATCCACCCTGCTTCTAATTATTTCCCATCTATTACGATAGGGGGTGGGGTCGTAATAACGTCTTCTTCCCATCTTTTAAGAATCTCCTGCGCGTTATTGGATTCGACCCTCCGCGTTGTTTCCGCTCGTTCAAATCGAACGCTTTGTTCCATTCAGAGGAATCCTTTCTTTGTCCCCCTTCGGAGCTGGTGTTCCATTCATGCGAGGATGACGTAATAAATATTTCAAATTTCTTCCGCGCCGAGGAGCACTCGAAACCGGGCGGGACGCGAATTTCTTCATTACACCCCTTCCGATACTTCCCTCCCCCTCTCTGATCGAATATGGACATTGGAAAGAAAAGTGGACTGGTCCGCTGGGGTTCATCTCCAGCAAAGAATGTGCTGGAACCCTCGTAAATATCTCCTTCGCTTTGACTTCATTTGCAAGTCTGGGGTTCCCTAATTTTTCTCCTCCACCCCCCACGTTGAATATATTTCTCTCCTTTTCGGTTACAGTTAGGGAAGGGGGTGTTTCGAGATCCGGTTGTAGGGGGAGCGTTCTGTTTTTGAGTGAGGTTGACTGTTTAGAGGGGATTGGATTTATATTTCCCTTCGCCCTGTCTACCTTTGCGGTGAATGGAATCTGGCAACATTCCGGTTCTGCCGAGAGGGAAAATCTAATTCGAAACGGAAGTCGATTATCTTTGAGGGGAAAAAATCGGGAAACGGGAAAAAAATCTGGGGAATCAGGAAAGAAAAGAGGATTTTGTCGTTAAAAACGGAACGTTGCGTTGCATATCCTCATAAGCAAATCGTTTAACCAAAGGGGTGTTCTCACTTCACTTTTCTCGTGCCTGCCGCTGTGTTTTTTTCTTATTGATTGCAGTCTGCTCGGTTTTTGGCAAGCGAGAATATTCGTTCTGTATACTGTCATTGTCAAAGTTGTGTTTGCTGTATCTGAATATTTTACTTTCGCTCTCTTAATTTAAAATAAAGTATAGATAGGTAGCATTTTAATTAACGTCGCACTGGAGCAACACAAAGGGCTATTGACGACGGTCCAGGATCAAACCCGAAGGGAAAGATTCGAGGACAACGCCACGTAATTTCGAACCACGATCAGATGACGAGGTCACACCTGAGCTGGCACCTCACTCTCGAAACTTCCACACCACGCCAACGTGAGGATATTTGCCACGACAGATTTAACGTGCACCAGCCCCATTTGCACACGACGGTCTTTAGTTGGATTTAAACTCGCAAATATCCGGTTGCTAATCCGTTACTCTTCCAATAGGGCTACCGCAGCCCTAATAAAATATAGGATTCTCGAAATCAATATCTAATCCAATTTTTTAATTGGCTGAAATTTTAATTTTCTTTGTTCCATTTATAACTGGATTTTTGATAATTTTGTTTTAACTTAATGATAGGTGGGGTTTGAGACCTGTTTTACCCGTGTTTTTACTGTTTTATTGTTAATCCTCCTTGTGGTTGTCCCGACGAGGTATCTCGTCATTGGACTAAAAATGACCAGATCTTGATGGCCGATGTAAGAAAACTGACCAGATCTTGATCTCGTCATCAGAATATCGGCAGTACCTCGATGACGCTATATCTCATCATTAGCAAAATCGGTCAGATCTTGATGGAAGAGATATCTCGTCAAAACCACTTGGAGGGTTAACTTTTAATGTTGGTTTAACTAACTAATCATATGCTTGGCGGTCCAAAGTTTGCTCTTTAACCCTCCACGACATTTCGACCAGATATCTCGTTTATCAAGATCTCCAATTTTGCTAATGATGATTTATAGATCAATCAAGATATTGCCGATTTTTGATCATGAAGAGATCAAGATCAGATTAGTTTTCTTTTAATGAAGAGATATCTCGTCCATCAAGATCTGCCAATGGTTTTGTTAATGACGAGATACCGCGTCCAGACAACCATCAGAATGGTTTATACTACGTGACAAATATATACCACCAATGAAGCCCCATACCTGTCGAATACCCTTCAATACGCATCCGGTCATTTTTTTTCTACACTATTTGTCAAAAGGTGCAAATAATAGTTTCAAATAAGTTCCATTTTTAATGAAGGGTAATAATATGGGTTATTTGTAATGATAGGTAGTAATATTGGAAAATAAAATAATTTTTTATTCAATACATTTATAATTTTTTTGGCGAAAACCCCAAATTCTATATCTATACATACAGCAGAGTTGGCCTCTGTCAATTCTCTATACAAATCTCCGCCGTTTAACCAATCTGTACTAAATTTGGTACACTTATTCTTTAGAACCCTGCGGGTAAAGTAGGCTACATATTAATCCCCGTTCTATTTGTCTTGGGTGTGCAGAGGGGTCTAACATCCTGTCATCCTGAACTTGCTAGAGGGCGCTCTCACCCGGTGCCTGGCTGTGCAGATGACGTCAGAGTTAACATCTACAGTTACAGAGTCACCTCTCAAGATGACTTTGGAGTTTTTTAGAATCTTAGAGTAGGGCAATCGCAGATGGGTTTGGTTGCGCTGAAATCGCTCAGTATCATATCGTTTATGTATCCCGTGTGTAAATTCTTAAACTGTAGCTTTATTATTGGAATGCCAATTTTTATGATAATATAAGATTATTTCTATAGGAAGTGGTCTTTTTTATCGTCGATATAGCACAGGGAGCTAAAGACAATCGAAATCCTCTTAGGAATAACATTGCGTATTTATACTACCAATGTCAGACCAATTCACACTAAATTTGGTACATTCATCCTGTAGAATTCTGCGGGATTCATGAGCTATATATATTAACCCCATTCGATTTGTCCTATGTCTGCAGGGAGGCTAAAGAGAATTCGAAATATCCATAGGAATAATATTGAGTAATATTACGATGAATTATAAACAATTTAACCCGAGCAACGCCGGGTAATTCAGCTAGTCAGTTATAAAACACAATTTGTGTTCGTGCTTCTATTATTCGTAAGATAAAGCGAATATACCCGAGCTTTATATATAATATGCCTTACATTTTTATTTTATAACTTAAGTACTACAGAGGAACGAGTGTTATAGAATATGGAGGCGAAAAACATTCCTTTTTGGAATAGCCTAACAAGAAACGATGCTCTGGAGGGGTGTGACCACTTGTTGTATCATGTTAAGCAATCGCTACTTAAGTGTAGGGTGTTTCAAGGAACAAGGGCCCCCTTGATTGGCTACCGTAAAGGGAGATGTCTCGTTTGGCTGGTTCTGTGGGGGTTCTATGATTACTATAATGGCTACATGAATCTAATGCTTATGCTTGCCTTGTAAATGTTATCAGCAATGATGTCTTTTCGATTAGTTTTGGCATTTGGGTTTTTATTCTGATGTAATATGGGGGACATTTTAGGGGATAGGATAGATAAACGTATCACTGAGCCGAGAAGTTGTCGTTGTTTAATCTCTTTAATATGTATTACCCATGTTACTGTCATTCGCATGAGTGTTTTGTAGTATAAATAAGGCTGGATTCGATTTGCGATTTTACCTTTCAAGTGGGTTAGACAAGGTATCTCGTCCATCAAGATCTGACCTATTTTGCTAATGACGAGATATCTCGTCATCAAGAATGCCGATTCCGAATGATGTTTCCATTTCTGATGATGATCAGGTCAGTTTTCTTAATGACGAGATATCTCGTCATCAAGAATGCCGATTCCGAATGATGTTTCCATTTCTGATGATGATCAGGTCAGTTTTCTTAATGACGAGATATCTCGTCGAGGCAACCACCAGGAGGGTTAACCCTCTTAAAGTCGCCAGATTATCGAGTATTGCCTTTACCCCACATAATGAGTAAATAACCACATCTATTGGTTGAAAGAATTGGGGCTTATGGTTACGGCGTTGTGTAGACTTTCGCCTCTATGTTCGAGTTTTAGGCTTTCCCGTATTGTTGGTGAATGGAATAGGGTTTTCCTATAGTTTAGAATTCGTTTGTATAGATTAGGAATCGGAGTATTCCTTCGGTTGTAGCTTTGTTTTTAAATGCTTGGGTCATCAGATTGTAGAAGTTAACAGTGCATTGTATTTGAAGCTTTAAAAGATTGGACTAGCTCTTTTTCGATCGTTATTGTATTTTGTGCAAATAGGTAAACTATGTTCTGAAGAATGCATGTAAGATTCTTCGAGATGAATCGGTGAAATGGCGTTTAACCCCTCAGTAGTAAGATTTCTGAGTAGTGTAGTGTTGTTTTTGTTCATCAACACACACAGTGACTAAATAACCACATCTATTGGATGAAAGAATCCTGGAGAAGATTCGATTGATCAAGATGGTCAAAACTGGTTAGAATTCATACCGGGCAGACTGAAAGTTAGAACGGGTATATATGTTGGCGAACGCTTCAGAGGGTTAAATACTTGGCACAGTACAAGAATGGTCTAACCAACAAAGTGGACAAAAATGAGACAAAAGGTGAAAACTAGTAAGAAGTCATACTGGGAATAGTGAGGGTTACAGAACGGATATATGCGTGTGAACCCCTATAATATGGTTAAATGGCACTGTGAACAAGAATGGCCTAACAACAAATTTGACTAAAGTGAGATAGGACAAAATGGGGTGAGAAACCATACTGGGAAGACTGAAGGTTACAGAAGGGATATCGTTACCATCACGCCAAAGGCACGTATCTGTAAAATTGACGTTTCTATAAAAACGTGTTCAAAGTATTGATGCTTCGGGAAAAATCGAGTTACGACTCAAAAGTTTTCCCATGAAAATCGGCATTTCCACTAAGAATCAAGATGATTCGTTTGTCATAGCGTAAAATGTAAAATGGTGACTCGAAAAATGCAGTTAAGAGAATCTCCAAAATGCACATACATGCCTTTGGCGTGGTAGTAATGATATCTGCTTGCCAATCCCTCAGGGTTAAATGCTTGGCACTGAAAATGGCCTAACACCAAGTTTGTTAAAAGTGACATTCGGCATTACCATTTTATTGATTAAATAAAAACTACCTAAATGTGTTTAAATGTTACTTTGATATATATATATATATATATGCACCCAATTAATCTTTTCTTGCATCATATTTTTTATTTTACCTGAGTGCATATGAGCTATCCTTGTATTCGTTATTTTGCCGTTAGGCTGTTCGTGTTTTGATGTCTCATTTATAAGATGCATTTTAAATATTTCTATAGACTTACAAATCAAAAACACCGCTGCGAAAGCAGGGTTTGTAAAGCTAAATTTAATCAGTATTTCCTTTAGGATGAATCCTGGAAAAATCCCACAATATATACGTTGAAAGGATAGGTCCCTGGATGGAGCATATTTATTATTTTTATCTCATGGATTTTCAAAGTAAATGTAAATTTTGTTTCATAAAAATACAAATGAAAACCTTTTTGTAGGAAGGATAACTTTTCAATGGAACGTACGAAACTGAATTTTGTGAATTTTCAACTAAAAATGTTCGAACCACGTTTCTTCCATTTTCTGTTTTCGTCAGAAAAACTTCGAATCGTGTTCAGTTCTTTCTAAAGTTTTATTCATTGTTATGAGAATTTTGGTATTATTTTTCTAGTTCTAATGAGGTGTATATTCCACGACTTCATATTAAATCAAACACAGTTCACAAAGAGGTACTATTATATTCTCAATATTGAGATATCTAGGGTGGTTGCCATACCTTAGTGGGTTTGCCCACTGAGCTAGCAAATTGCGAGTTGTAGGTCACATGGGTTCGATTCCTCCTTGAGTGTATTTCTCTCTTCTGTGTCAGTAAAACGTTCTTTGTGCGTATGTCCATTTACTGGACGTTGTTTGTCTTTTGTTTGGCCAAATATGGCCCTTGCACCATGAAAACCAAAACCAAACCGTCACTCGGCGTTTTTCTTTACTAATAGGACTTGACAAGAAGCTCCTGCTAAAATTAGGTGGCTTAGGTGTTATGATGCAACGGCCACATTTGGCCAAGCTGAGCCAAGCAAAGGACAACGTCAAGTAAATGGACACACATACACAAGGAATGTTTGACTGACACATAAGAGGAAACACACTCAGGGTAAGTTGTAGGCAGAACACGGGTTCGATTCCTATAACGCACACCTATTAAAATTGAAGTGAAATAATTAAATTGGAGGGAATAAACGAATAAAATAGTTTTGTAGTTTAATTGCTATGTGTAATTGGGTAAATTATCTTACCCGTTGAGTTATTCAGGTTATATGAACTAAGCGACATGTTCTAGGCTCTGGTTAGCACAATCTCTTGTGAATATGTGAAGCAGATTCCTGGTATATGTGAAGAAAGCAAAGGATAGCGTCACACTCAACTAATTCTGCAGATGTTTTCTTGAGTTACTGATGTTAATTGGTTGTTAATTTGATAAAAATAAGCCTTTTATTGCCTTTAAAACCTTTTTATTACTGTATCAACATTACAAGTATTCTAGTCTCAGCGTGGTGATAGTGACTGTCTTGAAATAACGGCACATAAGGGAGATAACGCGGACGTAAAAATCGATGGAGTTAACTCTAATCTTATTAGCTCTACAAGTCAGTAGTTAGAACTAATGTATTCAGTAGTTACTCTTAATTTAATTGCCATTCCTAATTTAGTCGACAGTTATTTCTTACTTTGGATGTCTTTAGTCGATTTTTCTTAAGCCTCTCTTGGTGGTTGTGTCGATCTTGTCAACAGAAAACTGGACGAGATATCTCGACATTAGAAGAAAACTGACTAGATCTTGATTTCGTCATCATAAAAAAAATCATGTTTCGTTCTCAATCCTTTTGTTTTCATGTTTATTTAAATGTTTTGTCAAACCTTTAAGGTGTATGCATACAATAGAAATCACGAAAATTGACCAGAATCTCGATTTTGTTTTTATTTCTTCAAAATGTTTTCCGATTTCTGAGCTTTTAAACAATACTAAGATCTTGTAAATATTCTTAATACTTTTCTGGTTACAAGAGTTTTTCGTTAGGTACTGTCACCAGTACAAACATGTTTCCGAAACTTTAAACTCAAATTCTGAAGAACTGTTTTTGCAATACGATGCTTTGTTCAAACAGGGGGGGGGGGGGTATTTCAATTAACGTCACACTGGCGTCACCAATAGCAACACAACGGGCTATTGGTGACGGTCCGGGATCAATCAGTGTTCAAACGGGGATAACTCAACAATGAATTTTTGTTATAATTATGTTTGTATCATGTATATAATACAGTGGATGTTTTGAACCTCAGTTTTTAGTTACGAAATTAATTTTTAGTTGATTTTTAAATGTTAAAATTCCTGAAAAAAAACTATTTTTTAGACTTCCTTGGAGAAAACAATTGTAAAAAAATAACCTATTCTCTCTAGCAACTTGATTGAATGATAAACATGAACAATAGGAATAATTTCCAACAGGAATTGTCTTTATGAACAAATCAGAATTTGAGATATCACTGTTAAAAAACATGCTAATTAGTTGCTTATATCTAAATTAGATAATTAAGTATTAATTTAATCTGATATTTTCTCAATGAAATTATTGGATTTTTAAAGTCAAAATTAAAAAAAAAGCTTCTAGGGGTATTTTTACACTTAATGTTGATCTGGTTGTTAATTCTGATATTTTAAAATATAATTTTTATTAAAATTTATTTTGTCTTTCGTTTGGCGCAGCTTTTATCCACTTCAGGATATTGCGTCATAAAACCCAAACCAATCAACCCCCCCCCCCCGCTAAACTAGACCAGTTGAGGACTAAGTATGCACCCTCGGCTCGAAGTTTTGTTTAAAGCTTTTAAGTACGTGTATCCCAGTCGATATCAAATTCGACTGGGATACACGTACATGTTTAATCGGAGCTCGGATATCCAAGGTAAGGTGTAGTTACGGTGACCAACTATCGGTCATGAATTCAAGAGATATTTAGTCGCGACAAATTTGGCACATTCTTAGCGGCGAGGCGCCACTCCAACAAATATTCGTGTAGCGGTAACCCAGGACAGAGTAACAGATTAGCAACGAGTTCGAATCCAAAAAAGACCGTCGTGTACAAAGGGGCTGGGCACGTTAAATCCATCGTGGCCTCAAATGTCCTCACGTTGGAATGGTGTGGAAATTTGGAGAGTGGAGTTCCAGCTCAGGTGTCACCTTAACATCTGACCGTGATTCAAAATTACGAGGTGTTGTCCTCGGATCTTTCGGGAATGATCCCGGACGGTCGCTAATACCCCGTTGTGTTGCTCCAGTGCGACGTTGACTCAACTACCTACCCATATATGCGCAGTGACAATACAGCTTCAAACAATTAAATTGCAATGAACCCCATCCTGAATTTAATAAGGCTGCATAGCTCATTTTTCCCTCCCTTATCAGAACAATAGAGGCGAAACATTTTTCCAAAGCGCTTTCGCCAAACGGCTATAAATCGCGATACCAAACAAAAACAAGCGAAAAAGTCGTATTTAAATTGTGTGCAGATGTATACATAAGGAATTTCTTTTCAAGTCGTTAGGGGGTATTTATTCTCTGAAGCGTGTGCTCGCGAGATGATTAGAGAAGGGCCGGCTTTTTGAAAGAATAAGTAGCCATTCGAGTTCCAGTTTTGCATTGAAAAATAATTTCTCTTCTTCGGAGCTAATTTGCATGAAAAGCTACTTTGTCTCTATCTCTTGGAGCGACGTTTTTTAAAACGTTACAATGAATCCCTTTTGAAGCGAGTTTACGTTTCGGAGCGAAGGAAATATGCTTTTTGTTTAAAATAATTGTTGATCGCTTCTTGACTTTGTTTTGGAAATGTGTTCGGGTAGATGGATGTTTTCGATATCTTTTTTCGGTCGTCATTTAATTAAGCTCCAAATGAAATTGTATTTTTATAGCTCCTTTTTGTTAATTAATTGTTAATTTAAATGAGGTTACGCTTCCAATCAATATGCCCATTTTTGAAGAGCACAGTGTATTCATAATTTCCATTAAGTATGTAAAGTAAGTTGATTAGAAAATGGTAAAAATCTATTTGGTTTGCGTAAACGAATATGGACCTTAGGGGCAGCTGTTATGTGTCTGATCTGGAGACCGTTGTAGCCCGGTTGGAAGAGTAACGGATTAGCAATCGGAGGGTTGGAATTCGAAACTCGGTCCAACCAGACCGTCGTGTACATGGGGACTGGTGCATGTTAAATGTGTCGTGGCCTCAAATATCCACACGTTGGCGTTGTGTGGAGAATGGGGTGACAGCTAAGGTGTTGACCTCGCTTCTGACCGCAGTTCAAAATTACGAGGTGTTGTCCTCGGTTCTTTCCCTTGGGGATTGATCCCGGACCGTCACCAATAGCCCGTTGCGTTGCTCCAGTGCGATGTTAATAAATTACCACCATTACCATGGGTTTTATCTGAGACAGCTATTTCATGAATTGCTGAGAGGCTTTTCCGTCAAGCTAAATACAGGTGGCGGTAATGTTTTCTGGTGGAACGTGCTTTCTGAACGTCCCCTTTATGTGCCACGAGGTAGGAAAAGTTAACAAACTTCAAAAGTATTTTAATGGGACCAAACAAAATCGAAAAATCAGTCAGGTAATTTAGCATACTGGTGGTGCGCGTACCATTTGTAACCAAAAGGTTAAAACTTCCAGTATGAGAGGTTTTTTCTGCCAAGCTAAATGGTAGGCTGTGTCACTTTGGTGGAGGCTTCCTATAAGTATTCCGGACGTGACGTTACTTGGCTTGTTTTACGAATTTCAACGCGTGGCCAGTAAAAATTTCAAAGAATGAGTTCCGATTTGATATAAGATAGGTTGATAGGCCAATTTGATTAAATTCCAAATGTCACCATAACGGTGATATACTGCCAGCTCGGGTTTGACAACGTCATCTGACCGTGGTTCAAAATTACTCGTCCTCGGGTCTTTCCCTTTGGGTTTGAACCCGGACCGTCACCAATAGCCCGTTATGTTGCTCCAGTGTGACGTTTGTTAACTTAGCATTAGTATACTACCTGCGAGTAGTCGGCGAAGTTTTGAGTCCTGTCAGGTCGATTTCCCTTGTAACGTAGTTCGGTAGCTTTCGAAGGACACCACTCCATGCCAGCTCCCCCAGTACTGTTCCGATTTTAAAATCGTATTCACGTAAAAAAAATCATTAGTTTGTCTCAGCGTTGCTTCTGAAGAAAGGAGAAAAAAGGTTAGCACCAAAACGGTTTCCTCATAAAAAGTCGAATTATTGGGTTTCGTTCAGCAGATACATTATATTGGATTGGCAACTAAGTTCCCGCCGTTTTGAGTCGTTCCATCTGTTGAACGTAGAGTTCCGCGTTGACCGTTTGGTTCCGTTCAAGCAATTCGTAATGGATAATCCTTTCCCAGTCCCACCATACGCACAACTTCGTTTTACGCGGATGAAGATCTTGTTTCACGCGCGGTGTCGCTTGTTTACCGGGGCTAAGCCATTCCTTGCGCTGCTTCATATCATTAATGTACAGGCACCATTTTTCGTCGCCAGTAACGATTCGGTAAAGAAATCGTTGCTTGCGTCCATGAGTTGAGCGGTGACGAGCAAGCAAACCAGCGGAGATTGTGGCTCGTTGATTTTTGTTGTCACTTAAAGTATGCGGAACCCATGCTCCACACTTCTGAACCTTTCCCATCGAGTGAAGATGCTTCTCTATAGCAGTGTGGGAACATTCCATTTTCTCTGCCAGTTCCCTTGTCGTTTGACGCGAATTTTCGTGCAAAAGTTGGTTTAATCGCTCTTCATCGAACTCAACTGGACGGCCAGAACGAGGTGCGTCTTTGTGGTCAAAATTTCCATTTTTGAACTTGGCATATCAATCACGAGTGGTTCTTTCAGCTATCGCACCCTCTCCATACACAGCACAAATGTCGGGAGCAGCTTTTGCGGCCTTAGAACCTCGATTAAAAGCAAAAAGAAGGAGGTGTCGAAAATGCTCATTTTTCTCAACTTGACATTCCATTTTAATGATCTGAAAATTAACATAAATTAACTCGAATAAAAAAAACATAGATTCCGGTAGAACAAAACATCCTCTTTCGAATGATTTAAAACATTATGCCAAAAACATTTAATGACATGCGGAATGTTAAAATTTAAAAAAACGGCGGGAACTTAGTTGCCAACCTGATACATAAACAAGTTTCAAAAATCGAATTATTCGATTAATCTATTAAGGTGTATCTTGTTTTACTTCGAAATTTCCAACGATTAGAAAATAAAAAATATTCTAAAACCATTTCATGTTTCTAATTTTTTATAGAAATTATTATTTACAAGAAAAATTCATTAAGATTCAAACATCTTTAACAGCTCGCCTTTCGCAAAACAGCTAAAATATGTTGTAGCGAATCGGTTCAACTAATTTAAATTTCTGCTAAAAAACAGCGATGAGATGAAACATTTTTATGGTTTGTTCTCAAAGATATCAAGTTCGAGTGTTTACACAATCATAATTGAAGTCCTTTCCCTAAGTGTAATTTTCAGAAACGGGAATATCTCTTCATGCATCACAGGGAAAGGTGGTTTTAATATTTACGGTGTTTCTAAGAATTTGTTAATTTTTAATGGCTTGAGATGCATTAAATTGGAGACATCTTTGGAAATTATGGTACATGTTTACGGAATAGCGAATCATGATTAAAGTGAAAACGAATGTTCTGTTCAAAACAATTCCAAGAACACTTACGAAACTTTTTTGTATTAATTAATATGTGCTTTATATTACTGGGTATAGGATGATTGTCCGTGCAGTGTAGTAGGTTCAAATAAGTGGACTGTATAATTAAAACTTATTTATTTACTAAATTCTCTTTACATTAATTAACAGAGGCCGTGATACTAAAATTATTTTATGTGAAGCGCTTCCATCCTTTTGTGCAAAATGTGCGCTGAGGCATAAAGTTATGTCGGCATACAGGTAGTCAAAGAATTATGAACACGAACAGTTATGAATAATAAGACGGATCTTTCCCTTTGGGATTGATCCCGGACCATCGCTAATAGCCCGTTGTGTTGCTCCAGTGTGACGTTAATTAAAATACCTACCTACCTGAATAACAAGAACACAAATTCTAAAGATATCTTTTTTAAATATTGCCACAACTGGAGTCTAAAAAATAAAAAGAACCCAAAAACTGCAAACGAATTTTAATTTTTCGCGATCCAAAGTGTCAATGCGCGCGCAAACGATAATTATCTGGCACGCGCGCCCAGTCATTTAAAATGGATGTTGATTATTTTACATATATTACATTTTGATTATCTTTTTAACCATCTGAGGGGTTCACGGGCATATAACCATTCTGTAATCTCGTCTTCCATGTATGACTTCTTACCAGTTTTGAATTTCTTGACCAATCGAATCTTTCGTAGGATTCTTTCATCCAACATATGGGGTTATTTAGGCCCTGTGTGTTATGTGTTAAAAGCAGCACTACACTAATCAGAAATCTTATGACACTTAGGAGATATAAATGTCGTTTTACCAATTAAATCTAGAAGAATCAAGAATGTCTTACAAGTAAAGATTCTTTAAATCGTATTTTACTTGTTTGCACAAAATACAAT
This sequence comes from Meta bourneti, assembly GCA_933210815.1. Lineage (NCBI taxonomy): Eukaryota > Metazoa > Arthropoda > Arachnida > Araneae > Tetragnathidae > Meta > Meta bourneti. Next base: position 75,376,402 of record OW119931.1, read on the forward strand.
AACGAACGAAAAACATATTCCAATCTTTAAAACTTCAAGGGCCGCAATAGCCAGTTGGAAGAGTAACGGATTAAGAACTGGAAGGTTGCGAGTTCGAAACTCGATCCCGACCAAAGATCGTCCTGTACGCGGAGGCTGGTGCACGTTAAAACTCGTGGCCTTAAATTAAAATTGGTGAAGTTTGGAGAGTACGGTGCAAGCTCAGGTATTGACCTCATCTGACCGTGGTCCGAAAATTCCGAAGTGTTGTCCTTGATCTTTCCCTTCGGGATTGACCCCTGACAGCGGCCAATAGCCCGTTGTGTTGCTCCAATACAAAGTTATTTCAACTATCTACCTACCGATTCCATATCGAAGAATCAGCGGAATGTATATATATAAAGAAAAAGATCTTATTTTATTTATTTGCACAATACAATAACGAACGAAAAAGCTATTTGAATCCTTTGAACTTCAAACACAATATACTGGTAGCTTCTGCAATCTGATGTGACCCAAGCATTTAAAAACAAAGCTACCAGCCAGAGGACTACTCCGATTTCTAATCTACAAACGAATTCTAAACTTCAGGAGCCCTATTCCACTCACTAACGATACATAAAGCTAAAACTCGGAACAATAGAAGCGAAAGTCGACAACGCCGTAACCATAAACCTCAAAGTACTCGACAATCTCGAAATCACATAGTGGTGCTTCGAAATCTTGACTGTCATTTTCTCTGTCAAGTAATGCTCTGGATAACAGGCTCTGGATTCAAATTCTGGTAAGATATGGGCTTTAGGATTTCCCTAAAGCTTCAGAAGCTACTATAAGCTAAAGGTACCCGATCTAATTAGAAATTGCAGAAAATGAGAGAAAAGCAACAAAATGAATTCAAATAACGACCATTTCAAATTATTTTGATAGAAAATTATTTTGAAATCCATAGTTTTTACATTTTCTATTTTGAAATGTATAGTTTTCTAATTTGAAATTCATAGTTTTCTAAGGAGCGGTGCCCATTTGGAAGAGGAATGGATTAGCAACCGGAGAGTTGCGAGTTCTAGACACGATCCAATCAAAGACTCGTGTACGTGGGGGCTGGCGCACGTTAAATCTGTCGTGGCCCCAAATGTCCTCACGTTGGCGTGGTGTGGAATTTGGAGAGTGGGGTGTCAGCTCAGGTGTTGACCTCGTCATCTGACTGCTGTTCAAAATGACGAGGTGTTCTCGATCCTTCCCTTCGGGATGGATCCCGAAACGTCTCCAATAGCCAATTGTATTGCTTCAGTGTGACGTTAATTCAACTACTACCTACCGTTGTTTTTAATTTCCTATTTTAAAATCTAGTTTTCTGCTTTGAAATCCATAGTTTTCTGCTTTGAAATCCATAGTTTTCTGCTTTGAAATCCATAGTTTTCTGCTTTGAAATCTATAGTTTTCTGCTTTGAAATCTATAGTTTTCTGCTTTGAAATCCATAGTTTTCTGCTTTGAAATCTATAGTTTTCTGCTTTGAAATCTATAGTTTTCTGCTTTGAAATCTATAGTTTTCTGCTTTGAAATCTATAGTTTTCTGCTTTGAAATCTAGTTTTCTATTTTGAAATCCATAGTTTTCTACTTTGAAATCCAGTTTTCTATATTGAAATCCATAGTTTTTCCATATTGAAATCCTTGGCCGTCGTGGCTCAGTGGGTATGCCCCCTGTGCTAGCAACCTTCGAGTTGTAGGTGGCGCAGGTTTGATTCCTGTCAGGTGCATTCCTCCCTGGGTGTATTTCTCTCTTCTGTGTCAGAAAAGCTTTCGTTGTTGTGTCTGTCTATTACTTGATATTGTATGTCTTGGGACTGGCGCAGCATGGCCAAATATGACCCTTGCACCATAAAACCCCAACAATCCAAACCAAAAGAACTTCATCTGACCGTGATTCAAAATTATGTGTTGTTGTCCTCGGATCTTTCCATCGGATCAGTGTCGATCCCGGACCGTCGCCAATAGCTAGCGGTGTTGCTCCAGTGAGACGATAATTAAAATACCTACCAAACCAAAACAAACCATATTGAAATTCAAAGTTTACCATATTGAAATTCAAAGTTTACCATATTGAAATCCATAGTTTTTCAAAATTAAAATCCATAGTTTTTCTATATTAAAATCCATACTTTTCTATTTGAAATGCAGTTTTCAATTCGAAATCTATAGTTTCCTATTTTGAAATCAATAGTTTTCTATTTTGAAACACTGGTTTCAATTTGAAATCTACAGTTTTATTTGAAATCCATAATTTTCTATTTTTACATTTACTTTTCTATTTCCACTTCAAAATCAAATATATTGTTTAATTTGATTAGAAACTTTTGGCCATTTTTTGGAACACATCCCGACAGTTTTTTCCCACACGCAAAACACTGCAATGAAAGAAAAAACACCCCTCCCATCAATAACACGTCAGAAACATCCCTCAAATAAGACTTTAAATAGGCTACACAGAGATACCCACTCACCAACCTCCCCCTCTATAGATTACCAATAATTCTTTCTCCAATACGTTGTTTCAAAGAACTCACTCCGACTGGGAAAAGGAAAAAGGCCACACATCCCACCTCTTGCGAAACGCGTTGCCCTGGAAACAAAATACCGAAATTACGGAAAGTTTGATATTGAAATTGAAATTTGATATCCATTCGGGTCAACGTCCCTTCTACACTTTCTTTATTCCCTTGATATTCCTGAAACTATTTCCGTTTTTTTTTGCGGTGCGTTTTATTGCTCGATATTTTTTATTGACTCTTCGGATATAAGAGGCTTTTTTCTGTCCAGCTAAATGTAGGTGTCGGTAGTGTTTTCGCGATTTCCTGTACGAGTTCGAAACACGGTCCAGCCAGACTCGTTCGTTACTAAATATAGGATGTTTTTAAATGTAAGGGCATCATTTTGTTTTGGAATGCATTTTAAAGTAGGTAGGTGATTCAATTAACGTAGCACTAGAGCAATGCAATGGGCTATTGGCGCCGGTCCGGGATCAATCCCTGAGGGAAAGATCGAGAACAACACCACGTAATTTTGAACCAGTCAGATGACGGGGTCACACCTGAAGTGGCATCCCACTTTCTAGACTTCCTCACCACGCCAACGTGAGGACAGGAATAAATTTTAAATAAAACATTTTAGGCATGCAACATTTTATGTAGAAAATGCAATCAAACTCATTATAAACCCCATGTCTACTTGTTACATTGAGGTCAAACTAGAGTTCTTATTTTCTGTTTGAGGGTTTGTTTAAGAGGAGTTTTTACATCATACCAATTGCGTGTTATAATTGGATTATTGAATAATGTTACTTATATAAATATATATACCATTATTTATATATATACATATATATGTATATATATAAATAATGGTATATATATTTATATAAGTATGTATATATATGTATGTATATACGTATGTATGTATATATATATATATATATATATATATATACATATACATATATATATACATATATATATGTATATGTATATATATTCCATACATACATATATTCCATACATATGGAATACACCATTGAATTTCGTTTGAAGTGAGTCAGAATACTTGTGCTATTTTTCTAGTTTTAACAACTGCACCAACAAATTTTAACTATACTAAAAGAATTTCTATTTGAATTGTTAAAACGGTTATAGGAGACTAATATGTTTTAACTATACAAAGAGCATCACTTACAAAAGCGCACGAAAATTTCTACATTCCACAACTCATTGAAAAACATCTCTAGTTCAAACTCTACTACTGCCACAACGTTATCGCACACTTAATTATTGAAATTTGAAACAAAATGCATCGCATTTTACATTTTAATTAAGTTCATTTTCTTCTAAATTCTAGAAATAAGATAATACCGCATTACATTAAAAGAAATTTAAAACTGCGCGCCGCTGCAGAAACAAAAGACTTGGAATATAATCTAAGATTCCCTGAGGGAATGTTTCCATTATTTTCTTCGTGCCGACTCTACTGAATAAAACGCATTAGAATAATTACTCTCAAATTATTAACAATAGAGAAGTGTCCCAATTGAGACATTGTAACCTCATAAATAAAGCAAATTAATCGCAGAAAAAGTCACCGATCGATTTTTAAATTTTAATTGAGATTTCTTTGCTTGCATAAGTTTCCGCGATTTCGACTTTTCTGTAAGTCATTTGTAGAATATCGCTTGAGGCCATTGCGAAAGGGACTAATACAGAGAGAAGCCAACACTGGACGTATAAAGCGAAAAGAGAAAAAGTGGATGTGTGCCCAATTAATATTTTGAAAATTTAATCTCCATAATAGCTTTACAACTTCAGTTCAGTTATTTTATTTCCAAACAGTTTTTGAAATTTTAAAATCACATGCGCAGCTGTATAAATATTTTGGTGAATCGCAAAAGTTATAGGCACAGCTACGCTTGTCATTTATTATTAGTTAGAATATTTTTGACAGAGGGGACCCCAAAAGATTGAAAGGGGCGTTGAGTCAAAAAAGGTTGGGAAACTGATCTATCATGGTAGAACTGCTCAAACACGAAGTCTAGGTTCTAGTGGTCATTATAGAAACAGGACTCGTATATTTTGAGTGGAGATGTGCCGGGTGACGTTTTGGCGATTTTGGCGTTGGCTGGTTGGGCGATTTGGGAGTGGGTGGTTTGGCAATTTTGGGTGCCGGGTGGTTTAGCGACTATGGGGAGGGTGATTTGGCGATTGTATGTGTGGGGTGTGGATTTTTTTTTGGGGGGGGGGGAGATTTCGGTGGTGGGTTGTTTGGAGATTTAGGGGTGGGTGATTTGGCGATTTGGGTGCCGGGTGGTTCGCCAGATTTGGGGGGTTGGCGATTTTGGGGTGGGTGATTTGTTGATTTTGGAGATAGGTGGTTTGGCTGTTTTGGAAGTGGGTTAATTTCAAACCACTTAATGTTTAATTTAAACAGTTACAAATTGTTAACACCGTCAATTGTGCTGCAGTTAAATATTTTTGCTAGTTTATACATGGTTGTTTTCCCCAATCCATTTAGCAATGATCGCATCTAACGAGGTAACTTCGTCACCACAAATTATAAGAGCAGAGATTATGCCACTGAGTAAAAAAAGTGAACCACATCATGAAATCTAATCTCCTCGAAATCACTTCAAAAATCATCCCGACGTTTTACACACTAACTCGACCATCAATAAGCCCCATTTTCCAAACCGAAAACAAACACTTCCGCGATGCGATCTCGAATTAAATCTCACCCCTCCCTTCAACGCGATTATAATCTCCAGAGATCCGCTGACGAAGATCCCGTTTACATCTGCGGAAGAAGACAGCAAAAAAGACGCGTGATCACCTTCAGAACTGACGCGAGTTTTCCAGCTGAGCTGTTCCCATTAGCGACAGGGCGCGGATTACGACGCTTTTAAAGCGACTTCACAAAAGCCCGAAACTTTTGCGCTGGCTGTCAGGATAAAGTGGAAAACTGTGTTTACACGAGATCTGAGCTAATTCGACGTGCTCTTAACTTGGTGCGAGAGGTATTAATCTTTACGCGTTTTCCGCTTTGATGAAGTTTAAGTGACTTTGATACATCGTTCTCTTTGTTCTGGGTACAATGGGGATGGGGTTCGTGTCTAATCGAATCTATAGAAACAGGTCTCTTATGTTTGAAGTGGGGATGTGTCGTATGACGTTTTGGCAAATTTGTCGGTAGGTAGTTTGGTGATTTTGTCGGTGGGTGATTTGGGAGGTGGGTGGTTTGGCGATTTGGGTAGTTTTGGCGATTTGGGAGGTGAGTGGTTCGTCGATTTTGGCGGCAGATGATTTGGCGATTTGGGAGGTGAGTGGTTTGATGATTTAGGGGGGTGAGGTTTAGTGATTTCGGGGATGGGTGGTTTGACAATATTTGGTGTGGGTAGTTTGGCGATTTTGCGGGTCGGTGGTTTGACGATTTAGGGGATGGGTGGTTTTTGGCGATTTTGTGGGTGGGTGGTTTGGCGATTTGGGGTAGTTTTGGCGATTTGGGTAGTTTTGGCGATTTGGGAGGTGAGTGGTTCGTCGATTTTGGCGGCAGATGATTTGGCGATTTGGGAGGTGAGTGGTTTGATGATTTAGGGGGGTGAGGTTTAGTGATTTCGGGGATGGGTGGTTTGACAATATTTGGTGTGGGTAGTTTGGCGATTTTGCGGGTCGGTGGTTTGACGATTTAGGGGATGGGTGGTTTTTGGCGATTTTGTGGGTGGGTGGTTTGGCGATTTGGGGTAGTTTTGGCGATTTGGGTAGTTTTGGCGATTTGGGAGGTGAGTGGTTCGTCGATTTTGGCGGCAGATGATTTGGCGATTTGGGAGGTGAGTGGTTTGATGATTTAGGGGGGTGAGGTTTAGTGATTTCGGGGATGGGTGGTTTGACAATATTTGGTGTGGGTAGTTTGGCGATTTTGCGGGTCGGTGGTTTGACGATTTAGGGGATGGGTGGTTTTTGGCGATTTTGTGGGTGGGTGGTTTGGCGATTTGGGGTAGTTTTGGCGATTTGGGTAGTTTTGGCGATTTGGGAGGTGAGTGGTTCGTCGATTTTGGCGGCAGATGATTTGGCGATTTGGGAGGTGAGTGGTTTGATGATTTAGGGGGGTGAGGTTTAGTGATTTCGGGGATGGGTGGTTTGACAATATTTGGTGTGGGTAGTTTGGCGATTTTGCGGGTCGGTGGTTTGACGATTTAGGGGATGGGTGGTTTTTGGCGATTTTGTGGGTGGGTGGTTTGGCGATTTGGGGTAGTTTTGGCGATTTGGGTAGTTTTGGCGATTTGGGAGGTGAGTGGTTCGTCGATTTTGGCGGCAGATGATTTGGCGATTTGGGAGGTGAGTGGTTTGATGATTTAGGGGGGTGAGGTTTAGTGATTTCGGGGATGGGTGGTTTGACAATATTTGGTGTGGGTAGTTTGGCGATTTTGCGGGTCGGTGGTTTGACGATTTAGGGGATGGGTGGTTTTTGGCGATTTTGTGGGTGGGTGGTTTGGCGATTTGGGGTAGTTTTGGCGATTTGGGTAGTTTTGGCGATTTGGGAGGTGAGTGGTTCGTCGATTTTGGCGGCAGATGATTTGGCGATTTGGGAGGTGAGTGGTTTGATGATTTAGGGGGGTGAGGTTTAGTGATTTCGGGGATGGGTGGTTTGACAATTTTTGGTGTGGGTAGTTTGGCGATTTTGCGGGTCGGTGGTTTGACGATTTACGGGATGGGTGGTTTTTGGCGATTTTGTGGGTGGGTGGTTTGGCCATTTTGGCCTTATGTGATTTGGTGATTTTGAGATGGGTAATTTTAAACCACTTAACGTATAATTTAAACATTTGAAAATCGTCAACATTGGCCGTTAACATCAATTGCGCTACAGTTTTAAAAAAACATTTGAATTACTGGAAGTTACTCGGATTCATTTAGCCATGATCGCATCAAACGAGGCTGAACAGCATTACCTTCGTCACTACAAATTATAAGAGCAGAGATTATGCCACTGAATGAAAAAAGTGAACCACATCATAAAATCTAATCTCGCGATCACTGCAAAAGTATTCCCGACACTGACAACGTTTCACACACTAACACGACCATCAATAAGCAACCCCTCTTCCCAAAAAAGCACCGGACGAACCCGAAAACAAACATTTCGGGAATACGATCTCGAATTAAATCTCACCCCTCCCTCCAACGCGATTATAATCTCCAGAGAGATCCGCTGACGATGAAGACAACCAAAAAGACGCGCACGCTGATCACCTTCAGAAATGACGCTAGTTTTCCAGCTGAGCTGTTCCCATTAAACGCTTTTAAAGGGACTTCACAAAAGCCCGAAACTTTTGCGTTGGCTGTCAGGATGTAAAGTGGAAAACGGTGTTGTTTACACGAGAGATTTGAGCTGACGGGGGTCGGCTAATTCGACGCTCTCTTAACTGGGTGCGAGAGGTATTAATCTTTTTACGCGACTAACCCGTTTTCCGCTCGGGCGCCTTTGATGAAGTTTAAGTGACTGATACATCGTTAGCTTTGTTCGGAGTACAATGGGGATGGGGTTCGTGCCCAATAACCGATCTGGTGTCGCGGAATTGTTCCTGCGAAGTGTTAATCTGGAGAGTTTGGTTATTAGCAGAATTCGAAGTTCTGAAGATGTGTGTTGAGGGAATGCAGATGGGTCTAGGAGTTTTGGAGGGAAGATGGATTTAATTTGCGTGTGTGGATTAATCTCAACCTTAATTCGACGAAATAAGCTACTTCGATCTCAAATAAAAACCCATTGATAGGTAAAACTTTTATTCTGATCATTTTTACTATTTATGATATATACATGTGATTTAACAGTTTAATACAAAACTCAACTTATAGAGCAACTCAGCGACCAAACCGGCGCTGCTATTTTCAACAGTTTCTTCTACGCCTTTTTCCCACTTGTTTTTGGGCCGCTGTAGCCCAGGTTGGAAGAGCAAGGGATTAGCAACAGAAGGGTTGCGAGTTTGAAACTCGGTCCAGCCAAAGACTAGTGTACAAGGGAGCTGGTGCACGTTAAATCTGCCGTGGCCTCAAATGTCCTCACTTTGGCGTGGTGTAGAAGTTGGAGAGTGGAATACCAGCTCAGGTGTTGTCCTCGTTATCTGACCGTGGTTCAAAATTACGTGGTGTTGTCCTGGAATCTTTCCCTTCGGGATTGATCGCAAACCGTCGCCAATAGCCCGTTGTGTTGCTCCAATGCGACTTTAATTAACTAACTACCCACTTGTTTTTGATATGGGTAGGTAGTTAATTAACAACGCACTGGAGCAACAAACACAACGTGCTATTGGCGACGGTCCGGAATCAATCCTGAAGGGAAGTTTTTGATCTGGGGAAGAATTCAATCCCGTACCCCAAATTAAGAGTTTCATACGGATGGGTGGTGTCATCTTAATCCCATCCGTACAGACGAGATATTGTTATGTTATGATCTTCGATGTATGAGCCGAACTTGGGGATGTCCGCTGGATGGTGAGAGTCGAGGCGAAAGGGGGTGGCGAATGGGGGTGCTGTTCCCCTGAATGACTTGCCAGAGCGGAAGAGAGGAGGAGAGGCAGAGAGTGCGAAGGACTGCAAATCGGTGAGGTCGCAAGAATAAGACTCGGGGGACAAAAACGAAAACTCCGGACGCGAGCCAGCGTCCATGCCGAGACAGTCTGATAGAAGTCCAACAGAATCCCGGCGAGTCGTCTCCTCTCCTTATCCGGCCTGCCCCGGCCTCGGCCTCTCACCATATTCAGGTATCCGGATCCCCAAGGTAAAGCCGATTTGTTTTTAAACTGGACCCCACCAATAAATGAATATCAAGAAAAGGAGTTGATTATTTTACAAGTGCTAACCACTACACGACAAATGGCGCCGTGACCAGGATCGGCTTTTGCTGAGTGAAAGTCTTAAGTCTTCATGGACATAACTTGCGATCTCAGAGATTTTATTAATTTAATAAGGATTTAAATGCCGAATGATCATATTAAGTGGGTGTCCAGCCTTTTTTTGTGTATTTATATTACTTGCGTGAATTAGTTTATTAATTGATATGTGTATTTCTTGTGTAGCATTAATATTGCTTCCCTAAATTAGCTTGTGATTTATGTGTGTATTATTCGGAAGCTTTGCTCCCTTTTAGATTGCTTTTATTATGCATGCTTGCTTATGATTGGTATTATAAATTTGTTGAAGTGGTATTCTTATGTGAGATGATAAAGGGTATCTATGTTATACAAGTGAATGTTATTAGGCTATTTATAAATTGTTTGTTTAAAAGAAGCAAGAGCATCTTATAGTAAAAAAAAAAGGAAAAATGGCAAGTCCTCAAAATGGTGTGCCTGAGGGAATTGCAACCAACGCTACGGGGTTGCCGCAATTGCGATCGGAGGTTGGCGCGAGGGGGACCTTTTTCCCTTACAGTTTTTCCCCCGAGAGTCTGGGGTTAATACCCACTTTCACGGGGCAAAGAGGATCATATGATGTGCTAGAATTTTTCGAAAGGATCGAGGAGGTAGCTAAATTTGCGAATTGGACTCAGGACGAGTTGTACTTTGCCTGCAAGTGCAAGTTAGGGGGAGAAGCTGCGTCGTATTTTAGGGACATCCGTCACAGCATCGGGGGGTTTAAGGAGTTAAAAGATGCATTGCTGGAGCGGTTCGAAATAAAAACCGATACCTCCAGTTCCGTTCGAGAATTGTTGGAATTTCGTCAACCCTCGGACATGACTGTAGCCGAATTTTTCACGAAGGCCTCTGCATTGTCATACAGAGCTTGTTGTTCTGGGGAATGAGATGGAGGAAGCCTATAGAAAAAAAATGTTGAAAGCCGTCCTATTGTCAAACTTATATCCTCAAATCAGGAGGGGCGTTGTTGCCAGGAATCCCTCCACAATAGAGGAAATTAAGCAGTTTGCTTTAGCCGAGGAGCGGGCTTGGAGGGATTGTAAGGGGGATGATCAAATTTTGGAACAGGCACAAATGTTTGCTGTGGTAAGGCGGGACGCTGAATTAGATGAATTAAGGCTTGCAAACAAATCTGTGACCGACACCTGCTCAAAACTTGCAGAGCAAATTCAAAAGTTAACCGAGCGAATTGAATTCATGAGCACCGAGCATGCCCCTCATGGGTTTCAATTGGGAAGACGGAACAATCAGACAGATATCGAATGTTTTAATTGCGGAAGAAGGGGACACATAGCGCGATTTTGCAGAGAGAGACCTAGGAAGCAAAACAGTAATAACATGCGACCAAATCAGAGACAACCAAGAGGAGAAACTAGTGAAGGAAATTCTTTTTACACAAGAAATTATAGGGGGTCTTTAAACTAAAAGAGGGTCCGATCAACATACCTGTAGTTGATCCGATTGAACCCAATGTGCAGGTGGAAAGAAACTATGCGATGGAGGAAAGGGCAACAGATCTGCCAATCATCCAATGCATTATAGGGGGTAATAGTGTAAGAGCATTGTTGGATTCGGGGGCATCTCTCAATCTAATTCACAGGAGTGCGATACCGAAGGGTTGGAATTTGGAGGAAAATTGTAACGTTTCTTTGCGCACAATTAGAGATTCCGATTTGAATATTAAGCACAAAACATATTTAACTGTAAACATTGAAGGCCACGAATTTAAAGAGGAATTTTTCATAACCAAGGAGAATATTTCACCGAATTTTCAGGTAATTTTAGGAAATTCTTTCCTATTAAATCAAAATTGCAATCTAAACTTTCAGACTAAAACAGTTTGTGGTGAAAATTTTTTAATTAAATGGTCGGTTGACCCATGTATAAATGAAACGAAGAGGAGTTCGAATAACTGCTCATCGGTCCATAACTTAACACCCGCTGAACAAGATGATCGGATGAGAATTCGTAATTCCTTTTCCAGACCTTTCGCGTATCTGAATAGAAAAGAAACGATTCCTCCTTTTAGCCAGAAAGTTGTACATGCTAATGTAAGGGGAGAGATAGTGTCTGAAATGTTTTTGGCCGAATCGGCAAAACTTAAAAATATTGCCATTTGTCGTACTATTCATTGGAATAATAGCAAAACCAATATTCCGATCATGATTTTAAACACTTCTAACCAAAGTTTAAAGTTAAATAAAGGACTGAAGTTGGTACACCTTGAGCCCCTACAAAATGCGTCCGTGGAAGAGATAAATTATTTGCAGGAAGACTTGGTCAATACAAATTGGGGAGCTTGTGATGAAGCTGATTTAGAGTGGGAAGCAAACTTTAATTTTGATCACATTGAAGACAGCATTAAGCAAAAATTAATTAATTTTTTGAGGGAAAATAAGGATGTTTTTGCCAAATCGGTATTGGATCTGGGAGGATGTAGTGCCCTTCCACATAGGATCAATCTATCAGACCAGGTACCAGTTAGAAAAAAGGCCTATCGCGTTCCATATAATCTCCGAGATGAAATGGATAAGCAAATAAACGTGCTATTGGAAGCGGGGATTTTGCAGGAATCATCCTCCCCTTTTGCTGCTCCCGTTCTTCTGATAAGGAAAGCATCTGGAGAATTTAGATTTGTGACAGATTTTAGAGCGTTAAATGCTAAAGTTATACCCGATTCATACCCAATACCCAACATTAATGAAGCTATTGATTCTTTGGCTGGGGCTGAATACTTTTCAAGCTTGGATTTAACAAGCGGTTTCTTTCAACAAACCATCCATCCTGAAGACATTCACAAAACTGCTATCATTACTCACAGAGGCCTTTTCGAATTCACCAGGACACCCTTTGGTTTGTCAACCAGTGCTCCTTCTTTCCAAAGATTAATGTCGATCGTATTATCCGGTTTGCAGCCTTTGAATATTTCTTGCTATATTGATGATATTATAATATCCTCAAGAGATGTTGAATCTCACTGGAACAAACTTCAGTTGGTTTTCAACCGTTTGAGAATATTTAACTTAAAACTAAAACCTTCAAAATGTGTGTTCCTGAAGCAAGCGATACGGTACTTAGGTTTTTTAATTGAAAAAGGAGAGGTTAAACCTGACCCAAAAAATGTTGAAGCTATAGAAAATGCTAGGATACCTCAGAGTAGAAAGGACGTACGCCGGTTTTTGGGGTGCATTAATTATTACAGAAAATTCATCCCTGATTTTACTCAGCGCTCTTTAAATTTAACGAAGCTTACAAGGGAAAAGGAAAAGTTTTGTTGGGGTACGGAAGCTCAAAGAGAATTTGAAGATTTAAAGTCGAGCCTAACTAAATTCCCATGTCTTTCATTGCCAGATATGAGTAAGGATTTTTATTTATATACTGATGCTTCACAAGAAGCGCTGGGATGTGTTTTGGCTCAATTGGATGAAAAGGGCTTTCCTAGGCCTGTGGCTTATGCCAGCAGGAAACTTAAAGACGCTGAAACCAGGTATTCAACCACTGAGCGTGAAGTTTTGGCCATAGTCTTTGCCACTGGTTACTTCAAACATTACTTAATTGGAAGAAAATTTCAAATTTTCTCTGATCACGCCGCGTTAACTCATGTTCTGAAGCTGCGTGATCCAATGAACCGCATAGCTAGGTGGATTATGGCTCTTTCGCATTTTGACTTCGATATTAAATTCATAGCAGGAAAATGCAACAAGGTGGCAGATTTTTTGTCAAGAGGAGTTGCTTACCCACCCGATAATACTAATATTGGTCATGATCACCAATTGCTGATGGGAGAAAGAAGGAATAAAACGCGCACTGAAGTATCCTTGTTAAGTTGCTTACAGGACGATATTATAAAACATCAAGAAAGGGATTCTAAATGTCAAAGCATTAGAAAATTATTACGTAGTAACAGGGAAGTTAAGCCTCAATTTTTGAGTTTTTTTGTGCAAAATGAAGTTTTGAAATGCAAATATAAAGTACCGAGAAATTGGGATAGAGAGAACGTTGCAAAATTGGTAGTTCCTGCGATTATGGTGCCAGAAATACTTCGACAATCGCATGATTCCCCAATGGCGTGTCACCAGGGTTTACAAAAGACGTTAATCCGAATCAAAAGAAATTATTATTGGCCTGGAATATTCTCAGATGTACGGAATTGGATTCAATCTTGCACAAAATGTTTGCAGAAGCGAGCACATAAGCCAAAAAAGCTGGCTCCTTTGCAAAGAATGCCAATTCCGGAATTCCCCTATCAGAGAGTGGCAATAGATGTTTTGGGACCTTTTCCGATTTCAATGGATGGCAATAGATATATTGTAACTATGACCGATTACTTCACACGATGGGGCGAAGCATATCCAGTGAGATCCATCAAAAGTGAGGACATATCAAGGGTGTTATTGCAGTTTGTAGCCCGATTTGGTTGCCCAGAACATTTAGTGTCCGACAGAGGGTCCAATTTTATTAGCGAGGTTATAGTTAAACTTTACGAAATGTTGGGTATTCAAAAACATACGACTACAGCTTTTCACCCGCAGTCCGATGGTGTCTTAGAACGTTGGCATTCAACGTTAGCAAATGCCCTTTCTCATGTAGTGAATGAGAATCATAACGACTGGGATAGATGTCTAGAATTTGCTCTTTTGGCTTACAGAACTACTGTCCACTCAAGCACTATGGAAACTCCAGCATTTCTGACTTATGGGCGTGAGTTCAGGCTCCCCTATCAATTTCTGTTGAATCCTCCTCCTCGATCCTATTCGGAACCAGAAGATTACACTATCTCGCTATTGGGTCGTCTAAATACTGTATTTTCTAAAGTAAGAAAGAATTTATTAGCCGCAGCTGAAAGTCAGGAGAGGAATAGAAATAGAATAGCGGTAAACAAAGATATACAAGTGGGAGATTTTGTTTTTCTATATGATCTTTCAATAAAACAAGGATTATCAAAAAAATTATCTAAACCAAATAAAGGTCCGTACAGGGTCTTAAAGAAGTTAACCCCCGTGAATTTCCAGATATGCCCTGTTGACAGCCCAGGAAGGAATCAATCTGTACATGTTGATAGACTCACAAAAATGGTTGAAAGAAAAAGTTTTCCCGAATATAAAATCGGTTTATCACCCTCGTTTAAACCTGCTGATAGTGAAACCGATGGGCCAGTTTGTCCTGACAACTTCTCGTTGGGGGAAGAAACTTTTAGAGGACGAGCAGGGGTAAAGGGGTGGTTTCTTCCAGATCAAAAGATCCCTCCAAGAGATAACGGTCAGTTTACTGCTTTAGAAAGCGCTCAAAGTTCTCTGCCTGCCCAGCAGAATACCAGGAGTGTACAATATAATCTCCGTCCCAGGAGGCGCGGATTTGTGATTAGGGATTAAGAGAGATAGAATTTGTGACGTTTTTTTTTTTTCATACAATTCATGCGATTAAAAATATAGAGTACATTTCTATTATATTGTATTTTTAATGTAGTTCGGTGGTATTTGATGTTTGTATATATGTACAATTCTTGTATATTTAAATGATATCGTATAAATGTTATTCTGTGGTATCCAATGTTTTAATATACGTCCAGTAGGTAATTCAGAAGATTAAAATTGAATGCATTTTAGTTATTTTATGTAACAAATATGATTTGTGATTTAATGTGAAATTGGGCAGAGCAACCTAAGCGAGTTAAATACATAAGAAATTGACTTTTTTTAATTCAAGGCTGGATATCTTTCATGATCATTCAAACTGTTATATTGATGTGAAGAAAAAAAAATTTCTGTGAAATTTTTCTTCGTAGGAGGGGGATATTTATGTTATGTTATGATCTTCGATGTATGAGCCGAACTTGGGGATGTCCGCTGGATGGTGAGAGTCGAGGCGAAAGGGGGTGGCGAATAGGGGTGCTGTTCCCCTGAATGACTTGCCAGAGCGGAAGAGAGGAGGAGAGGCAGAGAGTGCGAAGGACTGCAAATCGGTGAGGTCGCAAGAATAAGACTCGGGGGACAAAAACGAAAACTCCGGACGCGAGCCAGCGTCCATGCCGAGACAGTCTGATAGAAGTCCAACAGAATCCCGGCGAGTCGTCTCCTCTCCTTATCCGGCCTGCCCCGGCCTCGGCCTCTCACCATATTCAGGTATCCGGATCCCCAAGGTAAAGCCGATTTGTTTTTAAACTGGACCCCACCAATAAATGAATATCAAGAAAAGGAGTTGATTATTTTACAAGTGCTAACCACTACACGACAATATCTCGTCCTTCAAGATCTGACCAATTTTGCTTATGACGAGATATTTAGTCATAAAGATATTACCAAAGTTTTTATGATGACGAGATCAAGATATGGTCAGTTTTCTTATGACTAGATAGTTCGTTCATCAAGATCTGCTAACTGTTTTGCTAAAGACGAGATATCTCGTGAAGACAACCACCTAGAGGGTAAACTAGCAGACTAAACTTTCTTAACCCTCCAGGTGGCTGTCTCGACGAGGTATCTCGTAATTAGCAAAACCATTAGACATCTTGAATGACGAAATATCTCGTATTTAGAAGAAAATTGGCCAGATCTTGATCTCGTCATGATCAACGGGGACTGCACGTTAAATCTGTGTGACCTCAAATGTCCGTGGTGTGGAAATTTGGAGAGTAGGGTGCCAAATGAGGTGCTGACGTCGTCATTTGAGCGTAGTTCCTCGAAACTTTCCCTTTGGGATCAATCCTGGACCGTCATATTCCGCTGTGTTGCTTCAGTGCGACGTTAAGAAACTACGAGGAGTGTTCAAATGAAAAGGTACGAAACGTCGTAAAAACCAAACCGGTTGAAATTTGAATATGCCGCTTTTGGATAACGTAGTGAGACATCTAAGGAAGCGAATGCACAAGTACCGGCGTGGTTGTGCGCATGCGCCCGCACATGACGCAGAAGAGAAGCATGCAGTTGTGTGTTCCGTCCAATTGACGCGGCAGTGCGTGTGAGGACATCATGGCGTTCACATTGCAAAATTCGACGATTGAGGAGCAGCGAGGTGTTATCAGATTTCTGATTGCGGAAGTTGTTAAACCGGTAGGTGAGACACTCCGTAGCCTACGCAAGTCCATCAAGAGCAAACGGCCTGGGCTGCTCACGGAGGGAGTGATTCTGCTCCACGATGACACGCGTCCACACGTCTCCAGGGTCACACAAAGTGTACTGGCCAAGTTCAAGAGGGAGCAGCTTGAGCATCCGCCCTGCAGCCCGGACATATCGCCCTACAACTTCCATCTGTTTTGTCCGCTAAAAAACATCTCAAAGGGAAGCGCTTCAACTCGGACGACGAACTGAAGGACACAGTGGAGGACTGGCTCTTGTCACAGCCACAGGAATTCTGGGAACAGGGAATCCTTCGGCTCGTGAAACAGTAGAATAGTTGTGCTCAGTCCTCTGGTGATTACTTTTGAATAAAGACTTCAATTATACCCACAGTGTCGTTTCGTACCTTTTCATTTGAACACCCCTAGTACCTACCTATCGGAGCTCACAATAAGATCACCAACATTATGACATGAATGTATGGCCTGAATGCATGACCTGACTTCTGCATGGTACCAGTGATATACTCTTCAGTTGAAATTAACTCTACCCTGCAATTTGCAAAAGAGCGAAACATTTAAATGGTCTAATTTTTCATTACGGGCATTTACATCTGAAAAGAGAAAACTTCATTTATTTGCTTCGCTTGAATGGCAATGGCGGTCCGAAGAAAGTGGCGGGGGGTGGGGAATGCCATCCACTCATAAGACGCGGTTGCGGTTAATGAGGTTGTATGAAGCTCATTAGGCCGTAATCACCTGACGAGCCACTCAACGCTGTTTCCACTCGAAATTCATATCGAATTAAAGCGTTTCAGAGAATGGGGAAATTACGCCCTTCCTTCAGCTTTTTCGGATTGCTGTTCTGGTTCTAGCCATTCATGAGGAATTAATCTGCGTTTGGGGTAAATGGTGCGTATTGGATGACTGGAGAGTGCTAAACGGTCTCGTTTAATAATTGTTTTTTGGACTTTTATCTACTGATCCCTGCACACTAACAGAATCAGGATCAATCCGCGTCCATCTGAATCGAGTAAAAACTGACGGACAAAGATTCAGGAGAGCCGCTTCCCTGAGAAATAGGTTATTCGTCGGAAAAACCTCTCACACTATTTGAATCGGAGCATTCCGCTTCATTTAACCCGAAGGTTCAGTGGCTGCCAACTGCGCTAGCAAATTTCGAGTTGTAGCGTTGCCGCCGAGATAACAAGGCCAGACCGCTCTGACGTTTCAATCACGTGACTCGCTAATTAGTAGTCATAACAAACATCGCCGCATGGCCGGCTACTAATGGATTGCCTTTAATGTAGGGTAAAAAATTAGGTTTTTTTATACTATTTTACCGGAAAGTAAGTGCAGTTGCAGTTAAATATTGTTATATAACATTTGTGGAACATTACAGTGTCAAGGTGTTAAAGACTTTCATCAAACACGTTTAACGTGTGTCCAGACCGATTTCTTTAGGCTTAACCACGAGGCTATCCAAAATGCCCTTTACATGCTGTCGCCGAGCAATCTTTTTCTAATATTTTCATCCTCTGGAAAGGAGAACCGCCACTTTTGGTGCATCACCATATCCATAATTTCCAGAGCAAGAAGGTACACAGCATCTAAAGGGCATTTTGGATAGCCTCGTGGTTAAGCCTAAAGAAATCGGTCTGGGCACACGTTAAACGTGTTGTTTGACCGAAAGCCTTTAACACCTTGACACTGTAATGTTCCACAAATGTTATAGAACAATATTTAACTGCAACTGCACTTACTTTCCGGTAAAATAGTATAAAAAACCTAATTTCTTACGCTACATTAAAGGCAATCCATTAGTAGCCGGCCATGCGGCGATATTTGTTATGACTACTGATTAGTGAGTCACGTGATTGAAACGTCAGAGCGGTCTGGCCTTGTTATCTCGGTGGTAACGGTTGTAGGCGGTGCTGGTTCGACCACTCCCTGGGTGTTTCTCTCTTCTGTGTCAGTAAAACTCTCCATGTGTGTGTATGTCCATTACTTGATGTTGTCTGTCTTGCGTCTGGCGCAGCATGGTCACATACGGTTCTTGCGCCATAAAACCCAACCAACCTTTAGGTGTATACGGACTTCACGGCTCCGAGATGCAATAGTAATCTGTTCTTTCCCCATGGGGTTTACTGTCTTTCGTAAACATGGGCGCCGCGCTTACGGGATGCACAAGCGACCTTTTTCTGCTTTCATCCCATTATTCTATTCCACAATCCCTCTTTCTTCCCTTTCCTCAACCTTTTTTACTTGAAGGGGATCTCCTGCGCTTGGCACAGCTTGGCTAAATATGGCCCTTGCGCCATGCAACCCAAAAGTAACCAACCCCGGATTCTGTTGGTGTGAAGGGGCCCAAATGTTAAGTTTAAGCTGAAACAGATTTGTGGAGTTGAATAACACTTTTAAACGTCCCACCTCTGACGTGGTTAAGGCTAGGTATGTAAATAGTCCAAACTCCATCTAATATCTTAGTCGTTGGAGAAAAATTAGGCAAAACTGGAGCAGACATTTGAAACTAACTTAAAGCGTACTCTGATCAGAGATTTCATATTCAATGTTCTCCATCTTATGTAGGTGGCTCATTAGGTTTGCACACTGCTCTAAACGTGCGAGTGGTAGAACGGCCTCCGATGCAAATACCTGTTCCAAACTATCGCCAGTTCTGGGCAATTTGTTTTTCCTATGAGGACCTTCCTTCCCTTTGGAATAATAGGGCAGTTTTGTGTCGACGTGATATCTCGTCCAGAGAAAATTGACCAGATCTTGGACGAGATACCTCGTCGAAACACTTGGAGGGTTAAAGGTTAATGGGATTATTTCTGGTATGCCTAGGATATTAGCTTAGGTTTAATGAGACATTTTCTGTCAAGCTAAACTTTGGACTATACGTGTTTCCTGTACGTATTATGAACGGATGTCACTTGGCTTGGATTTCGAATACGATTTCAGCACTTCGCCAATAAAATTTCAAAGAATTGATAATATGATAGTTGATTGGTCAACGCCAAACTGCCAAAAAGGCGATAAACTACATTTTAAGGTGACCGTGATATGTATCAAGATAGCATCTAGTTTGCACTGTAAATCCCTCATTGATATTTGAAAAGTAGGGTGCCAACTCAGGTTTGACCTCGTCATCTGACCGTGGTTCAAAATTACGTGGTGTTGTCCTCTGATCTTTGATCCCAGACTGTCGCGTAGAGCCCGTTGTGTTGCTCCAGTGCGACGGTAATTAAATACCTACCTACCTTTTAATTGCTATTTTGTTTTCGTGTTATTTATTCGGATTTCATTTCCAAAACCGAATATCAGTTTGCTAATACGTGTGACAGATACTTTTCTATATTTTCTGCTTATAGCAGAAACTCAAATCACAATAAATTTTTTACACGTATAAGATTAAGGATATTTTTATTAATTTTTAACGTCCAGTAAGGTCCAGTTAGAGACTTTTATGAAACAACCCTTTACAATTTTAAAATTTAGTAATAGTTTGTAACAAGTCTTGAAAAATACTTTTTAAATTTTTCGATTCAGATTTCAGGGCTACCACAGGCGGCAAAAAGGCAACTTTTGATACTGTTTTTCAACCTTGGCGTCTAGGGGTATCTTTTTAACCATAATCCTCTCAAAGGCTACAATATTCAAAATTTTGGCGGCTTTTAGAAAATTTTGGCTATTTTCTTTTAAAATTCACCAAAGATCAACGAATATTTAGTCCCCTTTTTAATTAACAGCGGACGGAAAGAAATATTTTTCGGACTTTTTTAGGTAAAAAATTTTCCAAGGGACGCCAATTTCGAAGTTTTTTCTCCAACCCCTGACAACTATGAAAGAAAAATATCTGAATCTGGTTGCTAGTTTGTCACGAAAACTTTATTAACCCTCCTGGTGCTTCGCTTTGAAAACTGCACCGTATTGATCAGCCTCTAATACAAAAAAACTTTTGCAAGCAATTGCCAGTTCTAGCCAAGGAACAATTTGTTTTGCCTACTTAGATCTTAATTGCCCCTTAGAATAAATAGGGCAGTCTTCGTCCCGACGAGGTATCTCATTCGCAAAACCGACCAGATATTGAACGAGATATCTGTCGAAACCACATGGAAGGTGAAAAATATTTAGTTTTAAAATTTAAATTTCTTGGTGAGATTTTCAACGCTGTTTCATACTCAATCAACATATTTTATGCTTTAGCCGATTCATTTATATCTGAGCAACCGTGCTACTAAAATAGTTTACATTTTGTTGCTATTTTTATAATTTATGCTACAAATTCTACCATTGCACGAGTGCTTTGGCTGTGGCAGCTCAGAGAGTTTCATAAATAAGTATGTGTCGTGTAGGTAGTTAATTAACGTCACACTGGAACAACAAAGGGCTATTGGCGACGGTCCGAGATCCATCCCGAATTGAAAGATCTGAGGAAAACACCACGTAAGTTTGAACCACGGTCAGAAGACGAGGTTAACACCTGAGCTCTCCCATTCTCCAAACTTCCATACCACGCCATCGTGAGGACATTTGGGGTCACGACAGATTTAACATGCAACGACGGTCTTTTGGCTGGACCGAGCTTCGAACTCGCAACCCTCTGGTTGTTAATCCGATGCTCTTCCAACTGTGCTACCGAAAATTATGTCATACTTTGGGCCCGAATGAAAATCTACTGGGAATAACTGCTTCCGAAATAAATCGCCGCGGCTGGTCTTGTTTATAAGAAACCAAACTCGTGACTTATCAAAACTTGAAACAAACCACACACAGCCAGCATGCCGTAACAGATAGCGTACCTCGGATCATTCATGTTCGCTATCTGCTATCAACAGACCATCGAGGCATCTGGAGGGAGACCGGTGTTGACAGTGCCAGATATAAATTCGATGTGCAGACTGACGTCCTGAGGCTCAGGGTGTCCCCAATAGCCTGCCGGCGTCTCTCTGGCTCCCGGCCAGCCTTCTACAGCTAGACTGGAAGTTCACAATGGGTCCGTCACGTTTCCAACCACGGGCCGCTAAGTACCGTAAATGGCATGTTGGAAACACGACTTATCGGAAGTTCATCTGACCGCGCATGCGCCCGTGGGGTAATTTGGTAAGATCAATGACTGCTTCTACAAGGTGTCGATGATGGCTTGTCTATCGTGGCGCGTGCAGAATGATGAAAGAGTACTGCAAGACAAGTATCAATTATTTTTAATTGAAGATATTTTTTTTCGTGGTCGAAGGGACAGGCACGAGTTTTATCTTCGAAGCGTATCCTCATGGTTGAGATGAACTTGAGGGTATTTGACGGGGGGGGGGGGGGTTAAGCTATTGAGTAACTTGATAACGAACAGATGGTTGGACGCGTCGATGTGTTCCGGGAGATCAAATAGTGTGCAGTTCCAACAATTAGTCTTGATCCTCTTGACTATTTTGTTTTTAATTTTTTTCATTCCGGAATTTTTAGGTGCCGTCGTGGGTCAGTGGCTATGCCCACTGCACTAGTGACCTTCCAGTTGTAGGCCGCGCAGGTTCGATTCCTGTCAGGTGCATTCCTCCCTGGGTGTATTTCTCTCTTCTGTGTTATAGTATGGCCCTTGCGCCATAAAACCCCAAACCAATCAACCGGAATTTTTATTCTGTGGCTTATTTCTATGTTCTCTCCCGGTGCCCTTGAATTTATTTGTGTTATAGCGTCTCATGGTCCTCAACTTTGGGGCTCGAAATTAATCTTAACAGGAACTGACCATCGGTATATAAATCTCCCAGAGCAGATGTGTCCAACCACATGGGATTAAGGAGTGTCCAGCAGCCCCCTTAGAGGTAACAATCCCTCTTCCTTCCCGGTCTCGACGAGGTATCTCGTCATTAGAAGAAACCTGATCGGATCTTTATCCCGTCATCATAAAAAAATCGGCAATATTTTGATGACTAGATATCTCGTTATTAGCAAAATTGGTCAGATCTTGAAGGACGAGATATCTCGTCGAAACCACTTGGGGAGTTAAGGAATAACGGAAGGAGCAGTGACCTGGATTCCTGACCCCTCGACAAGGGGACCGGCTGAGTTTTGGTTAAGAGCGAACGCAGAGCTTGTCGCTTGGATGGAACCCTGGGACTAAACACTTTTAAGGGGACACGGTACCCTGTGAACAATTTTTTTTGTTTTCGTATGTGTAGCAAAATTATTTAGTATATTATATTTAAATGCACATAAAATGAATATTTCAGGCGAAAAAATTTAATTTTAATAAAGCAATAATTCTGAAATTTAATTTTTTTGAAAAAAAAATCAACATTTTAAAATCCCTACTACTTTTTTAAATATCATCTTTTTAAAATTTTTTTTTACACTTTTCTATTCATTGCAGTATTTTACACAATTCTGTGCATGGGTTTGCATGTATTCTGATTATTTATTTTTCTAGAATTTTTTTTCTAAAAAATACTGTGAAAAACTGGAATAAACATGAATATTTTAGTTTGGCAATTTAAAAAAAAAACTTTTAATCCAAATTCTTATCGCATACACAGAATTGTCAAATACACTGTTGTGAACAACTACAAAAAGTTTCAAACCTCTAAATTAAATTTTAAAAAAGCCTTAGCAATATGAGTACTTCATAGTCATCAAAAACAGAAAGCTGAGAAAAAGCCATTTAAAGTTTTAATTTTTGGTTTCGCTATGTTACATCCAAGAGAAAAAAACTTAAATAACTCCTAAAATAATGTTGCTAGAGCTATGAAATTTTGCATACATATTCAGAAGAGTTGTATAGTTAAAATAAAGCAATAAATTTTTTTTCGATATTTTGGTCATTTTATGTCCCCTTAATTTTCTTTAGCCTCGAATTCTGTTTTAAATTGTTTAACTAATGTTATTCTTAAATAAATTCAATACTAAATGTAATTTTTTTTGCGAAATCTTTCTGCTAAATCCCTTCGCTACAATTTAATTTTATTTCACAACGTCACAGTATACCTCATGGTGGATGTCTCGAAGATTTATCTCGTCATTATCTAAATTGACCAGATCTCGACGGACCAGATATCTCGTCATTAGAAGAAAAACTGACCAGATCTTTATCTCGTCATAAAGAAGGTTGGGAATGCAACGGATTATCAAGCGGAGGGTCGCGAGTTCGAAACTAGGTCCATCCAAAGAACGTCGTCTACACGGGGGCTGCTGCACGTTAAATCTGTCGTGGCCTCAAATTTGCTCACATTGGCGTGGTGTGGAAGTTTGGAGTGAGGTGACAACTCGGGTCTTTACTTCATCATCTGTGTTGTCCTCGGATCTTTCCCTTATGATTAACCCCGAAGAGTCACTAATAGCCCGTTGCGTTGCTCCAGTGCGACATCAATTATCATTCACGTTATAAAAAATTGGCAATATCCTGAAGACGCGATATCTGGTCATTAACAAAATTGGTCGTATCTCGATGGATGAGATATCTCGTCGAAACCACTTGGAGGGTTAAAAAAGAAATACTGTTTATTCATTCTGCTCAAATACCCCTCAGATGGTGCTTTCCATAGCTTTGCCTTCACGTTATTGGTATGGCTTACGTCTATAGTCAGGAAATGAGTCCTTCCATCCAAATAACCCGGAGTGCATTGTATAAATTGCAAATCTCCCTTTCACTGCCGCAGTTTACCTTGCAAAATAGCAGACCTTACTGAAGACAGAGTAACTACCGGCCGTAATCTGAGTAAGCGATGTGTTGCTAATACCCTAAGGTTGCGAATGGCAGTAATTCTGTACTTTATAGGCACTAAACTTCGAGCTTGACTGAGAATGCACATCTGGAGCGCCCTTTAAATAGTGTCGAGGCGACAGTCAAATTGTTGCCAGTGTTTCACGCCGACAGTGGGTACTATAGAAATACTTAACGTTTGTAATGTATATTTAACGTTTCGAAGTCGGGTGCTTAAAATCAAGCACTGGTCATCAACCCCTCTTGATATAAATATTCTCTGCAAAAGTGTTTCTTGATTTGTGACCCAGGAGTTAGTAAGATGCCATTTGGATATTTCCAGTTCGCGAATAGTTCTTCGTGAATATCATGCAGGAAATTAAATTTTCGCAGTGGTGAGTAGTTGTGTTGACGTCGCACTGGTCAGTCTCTGTGAAATCTGTAAAAGGCTCTCCCCTTCCTTCTTCAGTCCAGTCACAAGCTTCACAGGAGATGGAGAGCCAGACTCGGGTTCTTCTGCTACACTCCACTACCTGTCGTATTGGAGCAACACAACGGGCTATTCGTTTTCGCAGTGTAAAAGAGATTATTTTGCAATAGCTCTTCAGACCGGTGGGGGTTGTTTTGACGTTTTAAGGCGCAAGGGCCACATTTGGCCAAACTGCGCCAAGCGCAAGAGAACGTCGGATAAAAAATGTGGAAGAGAAACAAATTAGGGTCTGGGGTTAGAGTAGTGGGGTGAAAGCAGATAAAGATCCCTTGCGTATAATGCGAGCGTTATTCCCGTGTTTACTAAAGACAGTAATTATCTTCTCAGACAGCTGGCACTCCACTCTCCAAACTTCTACACCACGCCAACGTAGACATTTGAGGCCACGACAGTCTTAATGTGCATCAACCCCAACGTACATAGCGGTCTTTGGTTGGACCGAGTTTTGAACCACCTGTTGCTAATCCGCGACTCTACCAACTGGATTTCCGCGGTTCTGTTAAATTAAACGAATTCACCAGTGTTAAATTAAACGAATTCACCATTTCGGAGGATGCTCTAAGTTAAGAATGGGAAATTTTATGGTTTGCTAAGGTGTATTCGCCGTAACTCAGCGGTTTGCTCACTGCATTAACTACCTTCCAGCTGTAGGCGGCGCAGGTTCGATTCCTGTAACTACCCTGCGTGTATTGCTTCGATACCAGTAAACATTTTCTTGTGTGTATTGCTTGACGGAAAAATATTGCTTGACGCAGTTTAGTCAGGTCTGGTACTTGCGCCACAAAACCCAACCAGCCAAGCTAAGATCTAATCAAAATTTGTAAGGTCTTTGTGCTGTTTATTTATCAGAGAATGAACTTAAAATGATTATTGTATGCACATAAAACTGACAAATATCGATTGATCTAAATAGACGAATAACTGCCAATGGGGTTGCGCAGATTTACAAAATGAATTATCAGAAACCAACAGTTTCAGGGGCTCGGGCAACGCCACTGGAATCCACAATGCGATTCCTCCCCTTGAAGATACAATGTATCAAAAATGAAATTCTTTTTTTCCTACGTCCATCTCCAGCCTATTGGCCCTTAATCAACGAGTAGCGCAATATAGTTCTGAAATGAAAAAAATATGGAAGGTGTATGTATAACTAGAACATTTTTTAAATTTTGACTTTAAAAATCCAGTTTTTTCACAATATGTCATTGGTTTGTGCTTAAACTCATTTTAGTGTGAAAAATTCTGATTAAGCTATTCATTAATTAACTAATTTAGATATAATTGGCTAATTAGCATGTTTTTTGAACAGTGATATCTCGAATTCTAATGTGTTCAGAAAGACAATTGCTGTTGGAAATCATTCCTAATATTATTCTTCATGTTTTAACTCTCCATCAAGTTGCTAGTGGGAATACGTTCTTTTTTACAATTTTTTTACGAACTAAGTCTAAAAAAAATCAAGATTTTTTTTCAGGAATTTCAACATTTAAAAATCAACTAAAAATTCATTTCTTAACCAATAACTTCGACTTAGGGTCAAAACATCCACTGTATTACATAGATTATAATGACACAAAAGTAATTATAATAGATCAATTCATTGTTGAGTTATCACTGTTCGAAAGAAGCATCCTATTGCAAAAACATAGTTCCTCAGAAATCGAGTTTCAAGTTTTGGAAACGTGTTTGTCTATGGTGACAGTACCTAACCCAAACCCTTGTAACTTGAAAACTATTTAGAATATTTACAAGATCTTGGTATCGTTTGAAAGCTAAGGGATTGGACAATATTTTGAATTATTAAAAATGGATCGATATTTTAGTCAATTTTCGTGATTTCTAGTGTATGCATACACCTTAAAAACTCATACAACAGTATTTGCAATTCTATTGTCAGGAATTTTAGGGCAGTCCTTGAGTAGTCTCCAGTCATTTTATCCAGTTCACAAAGGGGACAGATTGCTGATCTCGCTACTCCAATACGATGTGTTTTTGTAGGTAGTCATGTCCGATAAGAAGTCGAAAGCAAGCGACTCTTACAGCTCTGAGCAAAGGAACCTGGGATACGATCTTCGTTCCTCAATGAAACATTCCAGTTCTTTCCTGTAGATTGAGAATCTATTAGTCTATATAAACGAGCATATAAACCACTTGATTCGAAATGCGACATTATCCTCTTAAAAATCGTCCATCGGACAACCCGATTCATCAGCAAAGAGAGCAAACTCACGACCATATCTCAGTTTAGTCCTCCTCGTGGTTTATCTAACTCACAACGAGATAAAAGCACGCCGCCCGTTCAAACTTATCTATCACACAAATTCACCCGATAACGCATTAAAAGCATTTTTTGTCCTCCAGAAACTCAACTCATTTCACCTTAATTCATCGGAGAATGGAACTTTTTTCATTCGAAAATTCATAACGCTTTCCTGCCAGAGGAAAACGTTCGATACGTGGGTTCCTTTTTTGTCGCTTTGCTTCTTTATTGGAAAGTGGGACCCCCTGTTCTTTATTGACATGATCAGCTCTTTTCACTTGTCCCAGATATCTTTCGGAATGACGTCTGATAAGTCCGTGGCAGGGAGGGGATATCGGTTTCAGTTGCTGCAGCAGCAGCCACTCTTTCCGGCATTGTCGCGAGTTGGGGGTCTGGTAGAGATGGGTTGAGTTGTTTTTGTCGTTGGTTGGGAGGGCGAGATGCGAATTTATTTTCACCGGGCTTCTGCGTGAGGTTATTATTTGTCGATTCTGTTTGGCAACGGTAGGTGGGTTATCTAAACCATTTTTTACGCATTGTAAAAAATATATATATGGCTCAGCAGACCTTACAGATACATCCTTCAGCCCAAAAAAGTACACACAAATAAAAATAAGAATTAAAACACAATACATTCAAACAAGACGGGTAGAATCTTTTATCCTGCACCTTTTATATATCGTTTGAAGTGCATCATATCTATTTAATAAATATATGATTTTAAATGTTTTATTGTTGGCTAGTCTATTTAAACCTTTTACCTATTTTTAATGGTCTGTATTATCTTGCATTTGGCCCAGCTTGTCCATCTTTGGACCTTGCGCCATAATACCAAAACCAATTGACCTAGGTGGTTAAGAAAATTGATTTATAAGCCAGAAGCTTAAACGTTTTTATGTATTCTGAATAAAGGACAGATCCAAATGAATGAAAAAAGTCAAAGGTGCCAATAATTTATTTCCACACCACGCCAAATTAAGGACACGGAAGATTTAAAGTTAACCAGCCCCCACGTACACGACGGTCTGTGGTTAGATCGAGTTTGGAACTCGCAACCCTCCGGTTGCTAATCCACTACTCTTCCACTGGGGAAAATTGGGGAACTTCTTGCGTTCAGGTGACGATATGAGAAATGAAATGAAACAAATAAATTGTTTCGGTGAGGAAATATGAATGTATATGCATGCATCCCCAGAGTATAATCATCATTCTAAAGCCAAACCGCAGTCTAAAATTAAGTTGTTTCCATTTCTTTTCCCCCCTGACGATGCCCATCTATACGACGAAACAGCGAAGTACATAATTGCGTTTGTGAAATTGCGTAAGTAACGCCTTAGATTTTTAGTCTTACTCTTTTTGGATATTTTATTTCATTTGGAAGTTGCACTAAATGACGTCGTTAAGCTGTAATATTTTCAAACATCGTAATAGAATGAGTGTTAACTGTTGTCATTGTTCTTTTCATTTTGAACGTGACATGAACGTTTACAGGTTGGTTGGGTTTAATGGCGCAAGTGAATATTTTGTCTATTTGCGTGAGCACAAGACAGACAACATGCACAAGGAAGATTTTACTGACAAATAAGGGATAGAAATGCACCCAGGTGGCTACAGAAAGAACTTGTTCCACCTACGACTAGCATTGAATGTGTATGGATATGCATTTAATCTTTAGCCTCAACGAATAATGAAAGGCTAAAAAAAAATGCAGAACACAGTGCAAAAGAACATTAATCCTGCAAGTAGTTTCGACGAGATATTTCGTACATCAAGATCTGACGAATTTTGCTAATGACAAGATATGTGTCATCAAGAAATTTCCGATTTTTTTATGATGACGACATCAAGATGTGGTCAGTTTTCTAATGATGAAATATCT
This sequence comes from Meta bourneti, assembly GCA_933210815.1. Taxonomy (NCBI): domain Eukaryota; kingdom Metazoa; phylum Arthropoda; class Arachnida; order Araneae; family Tetragnathidae; genus Meta; species Meta bourneti. The sequence continues at coordinate 75,405,201 of OW119931.1, forward strand.
CGTCCCTTAGGATCTGGTCAGTTTTGCTAATGACGAGATACCTCGTCGAGATAGCCACCAGGAGGTTTGAAGCATCAGAGTAGAACAGTACAGATAAAAGCAATTAAAAACTATGAAGATAAAAAGTCCCTAGCCTCCCATTAACGAGATTAAATAGTTCTTCCTTCTTGAGTTCCAGTCAAGGCCAATCAGGCTAGGATATTGTCAGCACTCATCAATTCACCTCTGGTGCAGAGGGGACATTTAATGATAAATATATCTATTCAAATTACTGGTCTTCTAACTGGTGTCATTGACTGTTTAATTGGCCATACCACCAAACAAAAATTATTACAGTCAATCAACTCAGACAGGCGTAGCTAAGGGGTGGCGACCCTTAGCACAAATGTCTAAAAAGGTATTTCATAAATACTTATAAACCTTGCGGTTTTTATTGGAAAAACTACTTTTATTTATTTATTTAATTGTTTCTCTACAGAAAAATATTCAATTACACAGAGAACAAAAATATATGATCCACAAAATTCAAGGGAAAAGACACAAATACAGTTAGATCAGAGAAAAAACAAAACGGTTCAGGGCAGCAGATTATTATTGAATTGAAATCATTAAAAAATATAACACAACCTCCGAGAAAGAATTACACAGCTTAAAAAATCTGTTTAATAAAATTGTTACTTATATCTTTTACATTTTTTAAAGGTTTAATAGAAAGTAATTTTTCAGTTTCTGTTAATGTGCTTGATTTTAACATCCTCGGGTATAATTTTGGTTGCTGTCACAGTACTTTCCTGTTCCCTGTGTTGCGAAGTGAATGCTTTTATGCATTCTATCTTTAGAATCTATTTTATCTTTTTCACGCCTTACATTATAGACTCTGTGAGAAGAGACAACAACGAAGCTTTTCTAACAAGCGTCTGTAGAGCAGAAAGCAAGACAGGTCTGCCTTTTCTAACTTCGTTCATGGAATCCCATAAACTAAGTTCGGCCTTTTACAAGTTTTTATGCATAGCCAATAAAATGTTAAACTCAAAATATAGTGAACAGTAATTGTTGGATTTCAGAATTTGTGTTCTCATTCAGAACTGATCATAAGGGGAGTTGAGATTGACTTTATTATTTCATATATTAGTAGATTAATCGGTATCGCATTCTGTATTATTTGTGCCATAAGGGAGATTATGTTTATGTTTCTAATTAATTTCTTTATCCCTGAATGTCAATAGATATTTGTATGTATAAATTTTAAAAGTCGTTCCTTTTTAATGCATCGGTGATTCCGATCAGGTTGTGTGTTTGTTTTGTGCTCGTAATAAATTTGAGTTTCCTTTTTTTTTTAATGTTATGGAATTATTCCTTATTTATACGATATACGAACACGAATAGTAATGTATTAACAAATTAATATGGTACTAATTTGTATATTTTAACATTTAAGTCATTTGTATATTTTAACATTAATTTGTATATTTTAACATTTTCCAAAGTGGATGTTTCCAACTCCGTGTGCGCACTGAAGGAATCTTGGGGCTCGCTGGCCTCGGGAAAAATAGAGGGCCTTTAGGAACAAGAGTGATGCAGCAGTGATGCATTGCCGCAAGAATTATAAGCGCAAAAGATCCGAAAATTATATTTATTATGCAAGTAAGCAAAATTCGAGAATTACATTATTTTATTTATGCAAGTGCAAATGAATAAGAATTATCCGAGGTTTGTTACTCGTTTTTTCAACTTTTGGTTGCCCCTAAAATCGGCAGAATGAGAAAAATTTAATGTAATGCAAAAACTAACCATTGGAATGAGCTGAAATTTTGCATGGTCATTAGAAGTCCTTCTGAATCGATTCCCATCAAAATATAGTAAGGTTCCAATTCATAATTTTTTCAAACATTAATTTAATAGTTTTTAGTGAATACTAAAAACTATTTTTAAAATAAAATATTAGGTGAATTTTGTTTGGGTTTAACAGTAACAGGGTACAAAAAATATCACCGCTATAGAAATATTATTTAGGAAGATATTCATAGAAGTCTAAGAAACTGATTTAACATTTGGATCTCCAACATTTCTGTACTCATAACTTCGAAATGGTAAGACCTAATGACATGAAATTTGATTTCTGAAGTTAAAAATTTCGATATAGATTCGAAATTGGTGTAAAAATATTTCTATTGGAAATTATGAAGTTGGTGCTGAATTTAATATGAATGCGGCCCTTTATGCAAATTTTATGCATTGAATTTATAGAAGACTAGTTTCTGTCGAACGCCATCTTTGAATTTTCTCTACTGTTAAAATTGCATGAATGAAGAGGGTGCTTCGGTTTTTCGTGACTACGTATTTGCTCGTACTTCCGACTTACTCAGGTTCATACCAGTGCTGCGGCAGGAATCTCATGCTGTTATTCCCGTGTTAACCGTACGATATATGAATTGGTAGCATCACAACACTAGGTCCACCCCTCTCTTTTTCTATGTGCCCAATTTATGTGTGACACAATGACCATAATTCAGTAAATAAAGAGATGTAATGGAGTGAACATTAGTCGCTCTAACCATTTATAATAGATTAATTTAGAAGTTAAAACAAAATTTACATACACAAGTGCAGATACAAAAATTAAAATATCTCGGGGAAAAAGGTTACAGGGGTGTGTTCATGATCGCAGCTGGCGTGAAACTTTTTGTTCTCATTTAGTTTGGCAACAGTTCTGAGGTTTATAGTTCCGCAGCTGACACTGCGCTCGTAGTTCACTCGTTATAGAGATGAATTAAAATTAAGAGGGATTTAATCTGAGCTAAAATACGGATTATTTACAAAAATAAGATGAATTGTCTGGGTTTGTTGCCGTCTTAATATCCAAACAATTAAATTTAGTTCACATCTTAGCAACGTCTTTGTTAATCAGCCTCCAGTCGTCGTCTTCTTTCTACCGATTTTGGTGGGAAACTCTGCCATTGCTGGGTGAGTCATGTGTAGGTGTATCCCACATTTATATTGAGTTATTTCATTTTAAAAGTAGCTTTATGATTTCAGTTCCAAATTGTTTTATTTACAAGCTAGCTTTTAGAAATTCTAAAGTTGCACACACACACAGCTACTTAAATACTTTGGCGAAATTCAATATTATAGGCACAGATGCATTTGCAATTTATTATTTGAGATAGAGTTTTCCTGAGGTGATACACCGAAACAAATTCTCGGAAAAGCTGAGCCAAAAAAGAGGGAAAATATGATTTAAATAACATACTTTATCATCATTTTAAATAAGTAAATGTTGATTTGGACATAGGCCCTAATCTGTTGTCTCTAACAGTCCAGTTTCGCCTCTGGCCTATCAAGAAGGGGCTCAGGGTTGATCAAAGGGTGGCAGAGATGCATTTATTAAAAAAATATTTAATATTAATACATGGTGCATGTATCTTTCAGCAGCAGAAACATAAATATAATTTAATTACCGAAGTGAGCCTATTGCAGCAAACAAAAGAAATGGTAGCAACGCGCAAATATTCCAAGAACAAAATTTTAGATAAAACGGAAACACAATTTGGTGTTGAATGCTTGTCCAACTACCTAGTAAAATTCTGAGGCACACCAAAAAATTAGATTTTTTTGCCTATCTGACAAAAAAAAGGTACCAGTTTTATTAATTTACAAAAAATAATATTAATTAATTACCGTTTTCGCTCCCAAGTGGATTTAGAACAAATATTTTTGAAACTATTTATTTATGATATATTGTTAAGAAAATAATTCTCCAAATTATTTATACGGTATTACATGATTCTTTTTGAACAGGCTTGTCAAAAGTTCAAAACTAAAACGTTGAATTGAAATAAAACAAAACACAAACTTAAACCTCCAGGTGGTTGTCTCGACGAGTTATCTCGTCATTGGCAAAACTGATCAGATCTTGAACGAGATCCCATCAGGCTGGAACATCTTTAGGTGTGTACGGGCTTCATGAACCCGAGGTAACTTGGTGATCTACTCTTTTCACATGGGGTTAACTGTCTCTGGTATACACAGGGGTCGCGACTCAAGCATGCCCAAGTGATCTTTCTCCTCCTTTCTTTTCACAACTATTTGACGTTTGTCTTGTGTTTGCGCAGGTTGGCCAAATATGGCCCCTGCACCATAAAACCCCAAACCAATCAACAACCTTGATTAACGAGGTATCGCATTAGAAAAAAATACTGACCAAATTCTTTATCTCGTTATCATAAAAAAATTGGCAATGTCTTGATAACGCTATATCTCGTCATCAGCAAAATCGGTCAGATCTTGATGGACGAGATATCTCGTCATTAGAAAATAACCTGACCAGATCTTGATCTCGTCATCATCAAAAAATTAGCTGTCTCGATGATGCGAAATCTCGTCATCAGCAAAATTGATCAGATCTTGATGGACGAGATACCCCATCATTAGAAAATAATCTGACCAGATCTTTGATGTCATCATCATAAAAACATTGGCAATATTTTGATGACGGGATATCTCGTCAACAGCAAAATTGGTCAGATCTTAATGGACGAGATATCCCGTCATTGGAAAAAAATCTGACCAGATCTTGATCTCGCCAATATTTTGATGGCGAGATCATCTTGATGAAATAAACATTAGCAAAATGGATCAGATCGTGGACGAGATATCTCATCGAAACCAGTTGGAATGTGAAGCCGTTTCACACCATTCGTAAGGCACACCAGTACCATTCTTGAGGCACATCTATTGCCAAATCTCTGGCTTAAGTGATTGTTGGTAGCCAACTGTTTGGACGTCCCTGATCTACACGAAGAAAGTGTTCCAAAAATCGGGAGGGAGGTACATGATATATTAGGCTACGGAGAGAAACGGGGCATGTTGTTTAACTCAAAGTTTTGTTTTGAATCAGATAACACTTTTCTAAACCCTCCAGCTGGAATGCATAAATATTCCTGGCTCACTGACTGTGCCATCCCACTCTCTTCAAACGGGTGTGATCGGTCACAGATTTTATCAACAAGAGACACAATGGCCCCAACAAGAGACGAACCAACAGAGCCTGAACTCCTGAAATACGCACTTACATAAATAGCCGAGGGGGGCCGATATCTGTCCGACGCACTTCGCGACTCACCCCCTCTTTGGAAGATACTGCGTGATCTTTTAAGTTACGGTTTGCGGTTATGGATGTTTTCTCAACTCGGAGATATGTGGCGAGACTAAAATTAGGATCGAATGCTTGGTGTTCGAGTACGAGTGTCGAATAAACGTTCGGGTACATGTTAAAAAAAACGACTGATCGATTGTAAGAATCAACCAACTGAAAAAAGGTTTTGTGCAAAAAATAAGTTGGATGAGTACTCTGATATTCGTATACTTGGGATAAATGGTTTGGTATTCGAATACTTGAGAGGAATACTTTGATATTCGTATACTTTTGATACATACTTTAGTATTCGTATAATTAGGATGAATACTTTGGTGTTCGTATAATTGGGATGAATAATTTGGTGTTCGTATAATTGGGATAAGTACTTTGGTATGCATATACTCGGGATGAGTACTTTGGTGTTCGTGTACTCGGGATGAGTACTTTGGTGTTCGTGTACTCGGGATGAATACTTTGGTGTTCGTGTACTTGGATGAATACTTTGGTGTTCGTATAATTGGGATGAGCACTTTGGTGTTCGTATGCTTGGGTTGAATGCTTTGGTATCCGAATATTTTGGTATCCGAATACTTTAGGTGAGTACTTTGAAATTCGAATATTTAGGATGAATACTACTGTATTCGAATACGAGAAATGATCGTGTGCAACAAATACAATTAAATATCGCATGCACGAGTACTTTTGTATTAGAATATTTCCATCTAACAGAAAAGGCATAGACAGGATTACGTTTCGGTAGGTATGTAGTTAGGTAACGTCGCACTGGATCTATTGGCTGGCACAAACACAACGTGATATTGACGGCGGTCCGGGATCAATGATTACGTTTCGGAGAGGCCTAAAGATATAAATGATATTATCTTATATAGGTATTTAGTTAACGTCGCACTGGAGCAACACAACGGCCTATTTGCGACGGTCCGGGATCAAATCCCAAGGGAAAGATCGAAGGACAACACCACGCAATTTTGAACCACTGTCAAATGACGAGGTTAACATCTGAGCTGATCTCCAACCTTCCACACCACGTCAACCTGTGGACATTTGAGACCGATTTAACATGCACCAGCCCTCTTTGTACACAACGGTCTTTGGTTGCATTCGAACTCGCAACCTTCCGGTTGCTAATCCGTTACTCTTTTGACTGAGCTACCGCGGTCCCTATTTTCTTAGAATGAACGCTATTGGAAGACGAGCACTTTTGAAGCAATTGGAAAATCTTGATATTTTCCTACCTTCTATATTTATATATTGTTCTATACTAATTTCACACAAAGTATCACACGAGGATTAATAGATGTTGTCTACGTGCCTTTGGCAATTTAAAAAATATTTATTTGAAAAATTATTTAAAATTCCGATACTTTTATATGCTACGAATGATTGTACGTGGAGGGCGAGCCTAAAGTAGCACAAACAATTCTTCCAAAATCATCCTCTTTGAATGTAAAACACGATTCCCGTTTTCCATTTTCCCTGCCTTTAACCACTCTGATCGGCATGTAGCTATGTGTGTATTTTCTGTTTGGAGGATTCGAACGCTCGAACGGTGTCGAAGAGAACAAATGAACTCATTTTTATCTGAGACAGAGTTGAGAAACTAGTGGAAGCTAACGACAGAACGCGCCGGGAATTCGGATGACCTGATCGAAAACTGATGCTCGGCAAAGACAAAGTTATCTCGAGGTCCTTTTCTAGACTTTCGGGGATAAAAGATGTTTCCAATGTAATTTAGCCCTTGCTTCCTGCACTGGGTCCTTTAATTGGATAATTCATCTTGCACGGAGAAGACACTGAACTGGATTTAGGTCGAAGATAATGGAAATAAAGGAAGAGCATAAATAAGGTTTCGGAGGCTGTTTCGTTGCAAGATGGTGTTGCAAACTGGGGACTAGTTCTTTTTTTCCAACCAACGACGGGGTTGGTTGAGTTTATAGCACAGGATCATTTGGCCAAACACAAGACAGACAACTTCAAGTAATGGACAAACACACACACAATGAAAGTTACTGACACAGCAGAGGACCAGTTGAAAGAGTTACAACCAGAAGGTTGCGCGTTCAAAAGTCCGTTCAACCAATTGCCTTCATGTATGCGGGGGCTGATGCACGTTGAATCTGTCGTGGCCTCAAATGTCCTCACGTTGGTGTGGTGTGGAAGGTTGGAGAGTGAGAGGTCAGCTCAGATGTTAACCTCGTCATCTGACCGTGGTTCAAAATGACGAGATGTTGTCTTGGGATCTTTTCCTTCGTGATGAATCCCGGACCGTCGCCAAGAGCGAGTTGTGTTGCTCCAGTGCGACGGTAATTAACTATCTACCTACCCAACAACGGGGTTGGCTGCATTGAGTTATGGCACAAAGGGCAGTATTTGACAAATCTGCGCTAAACACAAAGCAGACAACGTCAAGTAAAGGACAAAGACACAGTATGAAAGTTTTACTGACACAGGAGAGAAAAACACCAAGGGAAGAATCGAAACTACGCCGCATACAACTCGCAGGTTGTTAGCGCAGTGGACAAACCAACTGAGTCACGCTACCCCATTTCCAACAATGAGAATAGGTGCAGCACAACGTGATATTGATGACTGTCCGGCATAAATCCCGAAGTGATAGAACCGAGGACAACACCTCGTAATTTTGAATCACGGTCAGATGACAAGGTCAATACTTGACCAGGTACCCCACTCTCGAAACTTACACACCACGCCAACACATTGGAGCAACACAACATTGGCTATTGGCTTCGGTCCAGGATCCAGCCCTAAGGGAAGCATCCAAGGATATCCCCTCGTAATTTTGAATCGTGGTCAGATGACGAGGTCAACACTTGACCAGGTACACCACTCTCGAAACTTACACACCACGCCAACACATTGGAGCAACACAACATTGGCTATTGGCTGCGGTCCAGGATCCATCCCTAAGGGAAGCATCCGAGGATATCCCCTCGTAATTTTGAATCGTGGTCAGATGACGAGGTCAACACTTGACCAGGTACACCACTCTCGAAACTTACACACCACGCCAACACATTGGAGCAACACAACATTGGTTATTGGCTGCGGTCCGGGATCCATCCCTAAGGGAAGCATCCAAGGACATCCCCTCGTAATTTTGAATCGTGGTCAGATGACGAGGTCAACTCCGGAACTGGCACCCTACTCTACGAACTTCCACACCACGCCACAACGGGAATAGACTCGAATGTGCATCGAATTTTAGAGATTACACATGTTTGTAGAAATAAAAGATAAGATCCCGTCAAAATACACGAGGTACCTTTAACTGAGTTTAAAATATGGACATAAGGAATAAAAGAAATGAAAAAATGCAAAATTTCCATATTTTTCCAGCCCTTTCTAAATCATTAGCATCTGCAGAAGTTGAAATAGCTTGACAATTTTGATTTAGTACTTGTAAGCGGACGATATTTAAATGATTACTCAAATAACAGTTTACTGGATAATTAACCAGTGCATTATATATAAACATAACACTTTTCTCTTTATTTACAATATCAGAAGCGAATTCCCGATTTCTCTGTTGCTCCATCTCGAAAATGGTTAATCTGGATTCCATTTCTACCACAGCATCATCTGTCAATTGTCGACTCTCAACATGGGTGGTGAAGCCAGATTTATTGGGCCTGATATTTTTATAACAGGTAATGACAGGGTACTGAAAATTGCTTCCGATTCCGACCCCACAATTACACTCATTATCCCCGGTTCCGTCGATTACTTTTTGCCGAAGATTACTATTTGTCTCTCTGATATGTTATCATCTTATATTTAGATTTATCGGAATCGCTGTGACAGAAACCTTGGGCAATCGGTGCATTCAGGTTTCTTTTACGTACACTTTTTCTTTTTGATCCTGACATGTATTTATAAAGCTGTTCTCTGCTTCTGCCCCGTGGGGTAATGTTTTTAGTCCCTCCCCCTCGCATTAAGCTACCCAGAAGCCATTTTTAAAAAAGGGAAACGAGATTATTCTTTAGAGAGCCTCTCTATCAAGCTAAATGGTGGTAGTAGTTCTATAGACCTGTCTAACATATAGATGGCGCTGTCAAATTCAGCGCCTGTACCACGAATGGATCTTTTCCTTGTTTGTATTTGGGGACGCGGTAGCCCGGTTGGAAGAGTAAAGTATTAGCAACCGGAGGGTTATTACTTCGAATCCAACCAAAGACCGTCGTGTACAAGGGGGGCTAGTGCACGTTAAATCTACCGTGGCCTCAAATGCCCTCGTGTTGGCTTGGTGTAGAGGTTTGGAGAGTGGGGTGCCAGCTCAGGTATTGACCTCGTCAGTTGAGCGTGGTCCAAAAATTCCGAGGTGTCCTTGGATCTTTTTCTTCGGGATTGACCCCTGACCGCGGCCAATAGCCCGTTGTGTTGCTCCAGTGCGACTTAATAAAACTACCTGCCTACTTATTCAATCTCGAAGAATCAGCAGAATGTATATATGTAAAGGAAAAGATTATTAAGATCGTATTTTACTTATTTGCACAATACAATAAGAACGAAAAAGCCATTTCAATCTTTAAAATTTCAAACACAATATACTGGTAGCTTCTGCAATCTGATGACCCAAGCATTTAAAAACAGCTGTAACCAGAGGAATGCGCTGATTTCTAATCTGGATACGAATTCGAAACTTCAACTACCAACCAACCACATTAAATCTCTTGTGGCCTCAAATGTTCCCACGTTGGCGATGGAGTGGAAGTTTGGAGAGGGATGCCAGCTCTGGCGTGACTCGTCAACTGACCGTGGTTCAAAATTACGTGATGTTCTCGGATCTTTTCCTTTAGGTTTTATCCCGGACCTCGCCAATAACCCGTTGTGTTGCTCCAGTGCGACGTTAATTAAATACCTACCACCTATTTGTATTAATACTATTATAATTAGAAAAATCATTACTATTCTATTACTACTATATCAGTGATTCATTATATTAATAGTAATACATTTAAATCACTGAGTAAGCTCCCATTAATCCTCAAAATGGTTGCGACGAGATATCTCGTCCACCAAGATCTGTCATTTTGCTTATGACGAGATATCTCGTCATCAAGATATTGCCGATTATTTTGATGATGACGAGATCAAGATCTGGTCAGTTTTCTGAGGACGAGATATCTCGCCCATCAAGATCTGATCAGTTTTGCTAATGAGAACCTCAGTCAGTTTTGCTAATACCTCTTCGAGACAACCACCAGGAGGGTTAATTAAATATTAAAAGGTTTTTGGTATGGATTTTGTGTTTCACTTTTAGTTCTACACAACTTAATTGAAAAGTCTAATTTAATGTAGAATTCGTGCCTTTTTATTTCTAGTTTTCCTTGACTTTTGGTGTAGTACGCTTTTTTCTTTTATCCTGCCATCATCGTCTTTTACCATAAGTCCTCTTTTTAACCTCCTGACCATAGTGTTTTAACTTTGATTTTTTACACTTCATTACATGTTTTAGCAGACTTGAGTTAATCCCCTCACTTTTCTTTTTACATTGCTAAGGCTTTTTTCTCTCATTTGTGATCCATCACTTTTTAAACTGCATCTCATGACCTCTAATCATCAACTAAGACGGAGGTATTCCATCATAGTCTTCTGTTCGCAAAGAATTTTTGGCCTTTATTTTCAAAGATCACCGACATTTTTTATGTATCTCATACTTCTAACAAAAACTTTTTTGCATTTTAAGCTACATCATTTTCATGAATTTTAAATCAACATTCTCAATTCGACGTATTTTTTACATGCTTTTATGTATCTTACATTTTGATATGCTTCATTAAACTAAAATTGTTTTCATGTTCATCTACTTTTTTATTACCCTTTTGATGTTGGTATGGTTGATAGTCTAATATTGTTTTTCATCTCTTTTAACCCTCCAAGTGGTTTCAACGAGATATCTCGCCCATCAAGATCTAACCAATTTTGCTAATGATGGGATATCTCGTCATCAAGATATTGCCCCTTTTCTGATGACGAGATCGAGATCTGGTCAGTTTTGCTAATGATTAGATAACTCGTCAAGACAACCACCATGAGGGATAGCTGAATTTTCGTTTTGCATTTGGTGCAGCTTATTCATGTTTGAATCTTGCACCATGAAACCCAAATCAAGCAACCTAGTTTTCCAAGTACCTTTCTTGTACCCCTTTTAGGTACCCCCCATTTAGCCTAGTATTTTTATCTAGGCTAAATGAGGGGTACAAGATACTAGTTACATTTAGTCTAGTATCTTGTATCCCTCATTTAGCCTGGTATCATTTAATACCTTTCTTGTACCCCTCATTTAATACCTTTCTTGTAACTCTCATTAGACTGGCACAGCTTGGCCAATACGGTCCTTGGGCCATAAAACCCAAAACCAACAACCCTCTATTAGATTGCTAGCGCAGTGGGCAGACCCACTCCCGAGTTGACAGCGGTTGCATTTTGAACCTTCACGGTAGATGAATAGACACAAAGATGAATAGATACAAAAGCGTGAATAAACATCAACCAAACGTGAATTCATACTTGACTTAGATTCTATTCCTTTGACTTCTCGCATACCGAAGTTTTATAGAATGGTACTTTTAAGCTTTCGGACGACTGTTAAAGGAAATGTCACTCGATACCTCACGGATTACTCGGACGTAATCTTTGACATGCGTGCTCATTCCCAGTAGGGGCTTGTAGCATCTTCCTTCGCTCTTCTAGGATTTGCGTATAGTCCGGGTTCTTTGAATTCTTGGCGTCTTGCACATTGCCATTTCCGTTCGCCTGATCAGCTTATGGACGTATCGGACATCGCCATCTTCCGGATGATGCCATAAGCTAGACAATAAGGGGAATTCACCTTGCTTCTCGATGTTGCGGTGTCAGCTGTTGGTGTATGAGACATTTTCTGTCGAGATAAATGCACGTGGCGGAAGTGTTTTGTACGTATTCGGCATCACTTGGCTTGTTTTTCGAATACGATTTCGACTCATCACAAATGAAAATGTCAAAGAATGAATTCTGAATTGATAATATGGTAGGTATTTTAATTAACGTCGCACTGGTACTACACAACGGGCTATTGGCGACGGACCGAGATCATCCGAAGGAAAGATCCGAGGACAACACCACGTAATTTTGAACAACGATCAGATGACGAGGTCACACCTGAGCTGGCACCACGCTCTCCAAACGTCCACACCACACCAACGTGAGGACATTTGAGTCCACGACAGATTTAAGATGCACCAGCCCATTTTGTACACTACGGTCTTTGGTTTGATTCCCACTCACGCCCCTCCTGTTGCTAATACGTTACTCTTCCAAACGGGCTACCACGGCCCCGAATTGATATATGATGATTGATTGGTTAATTCCAATTAGATTAAGTCCTCAGGGGCATATCTTTAGGTGTGTACTGGCTTCACTGAGCCGAGATTCTCTATTGATCTTTTCTCTTTCCATCATCCCTGTCTTTAACCCTCCTGGTGGTTGCCTCGATGAGCTTTCTCGTCATTAGCAAAATTGACCATATCTTGATGGACGAGATATCTCGTCATTAGAAGAAACCTGACCAGATCTTAATCACCTAAAAAACGTCACTATCTTGACGATATATTTCGTCATTAGCAAAATTGGTCAGATCTAGATGGACGGGATATCTCATCGAAAACACTTGGAGGTTTAACTATATTAAATTTCATGTGGCCCAAGACAATTCCTCTTTACTCAATGCTTCGAAACTCGATACAACCAAAGACCGTCGTATACGCGGCCCAGTTGGACGAGCAACGGATTAGCAACCGGAGGGTTTCGTGTTCGAAATTCGGTCCAGTCAAAGACCGTCGCGTACACAACGGATGGTGCAAGTTAAATCTGTCCCTCAAATGTCCTCACGTTGGCGTGGTATGGAAGTTTGTAGATTGAAGTCCAGTTTAGGTGTAGACCTCGCTATCTGACCGTGGTTCAAAATAACGAGGTGTTCTCGAATCTTTCGCCTCGGGAAAAATCCTTGACCGTCGCCAATAACCCATTGTGTTGCTTCAGTGCGGCGTTAATTAACTATCTTAGCTACCTACCTTTACTTAATACGCCACAGGTAAGACAAAAGGTCTGGCATCCCTTGTCTTCTGCATATAAGCTTTTGGGTTTGTTTTTATTAATAAAAACAATCAATATATATATGCAGAATCCGAATTTTCGTATCCATCCACGAATTCTTGATTACAGAAGGCTTTTCAAACATCAAATGTACTCTCCTATAAGAACATCAGTATTTCATTGATAACAGCACTTGTGAAATGAAACAATGGTACCTTTTCTCTACCCTCCCGTTTGAATTGCCTAGAAAAGTTTTCGTTTTTGCGCGATACTTTCTCAAATTGTCGCCAACCAGCGCTTCGTCAGCACTTAAGCCCGACACCTCACACAAAAGCTCCATTGATTATTTTTTAAGTCTTCTGCGAAATCTCCAGCAGCAGCACTATTGCATCCACATTACCCACCAACCAATCCGTCTGTAGTTAAAAGAGGTATCCTTTCATCTCTTGTCAGTGCTTGAAATATAGTACTGAAGGAGCCGAAATTTGTGCCAAAAACGCTGGAGGGGTGCACCTCCGCCATTTTCTTTTTTCGTTTTGTTGCCACTCTCGCGAGTCTAAAAGTTATTCTTTGTTGCAATACAGTAGGACACACAAAGCGCTTAGGAGTTAGGGGAGGCCCAAGAGGTTGGCTCAGCTAAAATGGGGTCTGCGGGAAGTCAATGGAATTGTCGCTTTCAAGCATGAAAAGTGCCCTGCCCCCCTGAGTTCCCTTTTTATTTGCTTTATCGTTTTTACCTTTTGCTTTCAGGTGACATTGATTATATCTGCGGGGTTGATTCATTGGTCACCAGATGGCGCATTTGATTATGTCGCGTCGGTGAGTTCTTGAATGGGGGTGGAGGGGAGATTTAATTCTACCCGAGTGTGGTATGATCATTTGAAAAAATGTTCTTGCATTGTGTGAGATCTGTACAGGAGTTTGGGTGGTCTTTTTTCCCAAAAGAGGCTTATCAAATTTGTGAAAGCCATTTGCTTTGAAGGTTGTTGACGAAATTTAAAGGCATGAGTTATTTATATAAAGGAAATAATATGCCTTTAAGGCTAAGATTTTTCCCCTTAGATACGGCTGAAATGTCATTTAACCCTCCAAGTGGTTTTAACGAGGTATCGCGTCCATCAAGATGTAACCAATTTTACTAAAGACGAGATATCTCGTCATCAAGATATTTCCGATTCTTTTATCCGAGATCAAGATATGGTTAGTTTTCTTCTAATAACGAGATATCTCGTTCATCGAGATCTGGTTAGTTTTGCGAATTTTTTGATGAGATGCCCCAGCCAGGAGGGTTAAATCTGACAAATTTTGTATGGAAGTCTGACCTCTTATGAGAGGGCTTGCTTACAAAGCGTGGCTTAAGTACGTGGTAGAGAATTATCACTGATTAACCCTCCAAGGTGGTTTGGACGAGATATCTGGTCCATGAAGATCTGATCAATTTTGCTAACGATGAGATGTCTCGTCATCAAGATATTTCCCTATTTTTTATGACGCCGAGATCAAGATCTGGTTTGTTTTTTTCAAATAACAAGGTATCTCGTTCATCGAGATCTGGTCAGTTTTGCTAATAATTACGTTTTCTGATGAGATACCTCGTCGAGACAACCACCAGGAGGATTAAATCTATCAAATTTTGTATGGAAGTCTGGTCTCTTATCAGGAGAGGGCTTACAACGCGTGACTTAACCCTCCTGGTGGTTGTCTTGACGAGGTATAATGTCAGTAGCAAAAAGTGACCAGGTCTGGATTGACTGGAGAGCTCGTCATTAGAAGAAACTAACCAGATCTTGATCTCGTCATCATAAAAAAATCGGCAACATCTTGATGACGAGAAATCTCGTCATTAGTAAAGGTTGTCAGATCGGGGTGGACGAGATATCTCGTCGAAACCTTTTGGAGGGTTAAGCACGCCGGAGAATATCATCACTGATTAATCCTCCATGTGGCTTTGATGAGATTTCGTCCATCAAGATCTGACTCATTTTTCAAATGACGAGATATCTCGTCATGAAGATATTGCCGTTATTTTAATGATTACGACATCAAGATCCGGTAAGTTTTCTTCTAATGGCGAGATATCTCATCCATCAAGATCTGATCCATTTTTCAAGTGACGAGATATCTCGTCCATCAAGATCTGAACCATTTTTGAGGTGACGAGATATCTCGTCCATCAAAATCTGGTCAGTTTTGCTAATGGCGATATATCTCATCGAGACAATCACCAAATTTAATCCTTATCCCTACAGAACTGCAACTATTTCTCAAATAGCTAAAAATATTTCTAGTATATCCCGAGTTATTTGAATAGCCTTTTCCAGACTGTAAATATAGACGTAGACTAACATCCTCCATTAGTGTTTTACAAAACATGAATAGGGAAACGGTAGTGGATTGATATTTAATTCATATCTTTCAGGACCCACAGTACACGTATAAGGGGCATTCCTTTCCTAACCACGCTTCTGAATCCGGAGAAATCTGAAAACAATGTCCCCAAAAGGGATCTACGAAATCTCTTCTTTCTAATCCTAAATTCAGGAACTGATGTCTATTGTTTTCTATATTTTATATAAAGATATCTGGAACGAAAGAAACCCCGGAAATTCCCCACTTACTTTGATGGGAGTCGAGTTCGTATCTATTTCGATCTTTTACTTCTCTCCTTAGATTAGGGGTGAGATTAAGGGTACGGGGATATGATGTGAAGTGAAGTGAACCGTTACGGGTCCATTAGGCTTTGTCGTGTGTTATATTTGGAGAGTTTTGGGAACAGATTCTGTGAGAGATATATTAAGGATGTTCTGTGATATGAGGTTTGTTTAGTGGTCTAAAAATATAGTTTGTAACTATATAGTTTGCGGAACGATAGTAAGTAAGTATATAGTTTGCGGAACGATATTTATTCAAAACAAAAAATGTTATTTGTATTTTATCAAACGATTATTCATTTAAAAATGCAAATTTGATACTACCTGTCAATTTAAATATTGGTGGTGGTAGTGTTTTTGCGGCGTTACGTGTTTCCTGTACGTATTCTGAATGCTACGTCGGTTGGCTTGTTTTTGAAAACCATTTCAGTACTACGGCAGTAAAATTTACGGCTATAAAGTATTTGAATTAATGTCACACTGGAGCAACACAACGGGCTATAGGCGACGGTCCGGGAACAAACCCGAAGGGAAAGATACAAGGACAACACCACGTAATTTGGAACCACGGTCAGATAAGGCAACACCTGAGCTGCCACCTCACTCCCCAACTTCCGCACCACGTCAGCGTGAGGACATTTGATGCCACGACAGATTTCACATGCACCAGCCCCCTTTGTACACGACGGGTTTTGGTTGGATTCGAACTCGCAACCCTCTGGTTGCGAATAATTTACTCTTCCAACCGGGTTACAACGGCCCAAAGTTTGCATAGGAAGCGTTGGCGTAAAGGTTTTCGGAGATCTTTGCTAATTTCTATGCTATCGCAGATCTATGCTAATTTCTGTACTGACGAAGATCTAGGCTAATTTCTATGCTATCGCAGATCCATGCTAATCTCTGTACTGACGAAGATCTAGGCTAATTTCTATGCTATCGCAGATCCATGTTAATCTCTGTACTGACGAAGATCTAGACTAATTTCTATGCTATCGCCGATCTATGCTAATTTCTGTACTGACGAAGATCTAGGCTAATTTCTATGCTAACGCAGATCTAGGTTAATTTCTGTACTGACGAAGATCTAGGCAAATTTCTATGCTATCGCAGATCTGTGCTAATTTCTGTACTGACGAAGATCTAGGCTAATTTCTATGCTAACGCAGATCTAGGCTAATTTCTATGCTATCGCAGATCTATGCTAATTTCTGTACTGACGAAGATCTAGGCTAATTTCTATGCTAACGCAGATCTAGGCTAATTTCTGTACTGACGAAGATCTAGGCAAATTTCTATGCTATCGCAGATCTGTGCTAATTTCTGTACTGACGAAGATCTAGGCTAATTTCTATGCTAACGCAGATCTAGGCTAATTTCTATGCTATCGCAGATCTATGCTAATTTCTGTACTGACGAAGATCTAGGCTAATTTCTATGCTAACGCAGATCTAGGCTAATTTCTATGCTAACGCAGATCTAGGCTAATTTCTGTACTGACGAAGATCTAGGCTAATTTCTGTACTGACGAAGATCTATACCAATTTTTATGCACTCCGACTAATTTGTAGTTTTGGAATACCGTATACAAAGAACTCCAAGAAAAAACATGGTAATTATTTAAAGAAAATTCTATCTCCAGTTTTCGATATATTTTACTGTTTTCTTACAGATTTCAATGAAACTACTCCATGCATTAGAATCTTACTTAAAAGAGTAATACCAATTAAGCCGAGTTGAGTGCGGATCTTTGTTTTTAAACGCTCGCCCTTTCATGTTAATTTGCGTCCACCCGGAAAAGCATTAAACTTTTATCTCGTATAATTAAAGCTTTTCTTATCTCTTTAAATTTCAAACTAAGCAATTAGTTCTTTATTGCTAAGAACGAAAAATAAACGAAACTTTCCTCTTCCTTTATGAGTTCGTGGAGAACTTAAAATGTTCTAAGTCTTTAAAAAGAAAACTTGAATGTCATATGGAGAGACACAAAGCCTAGTGATCGTGCACAGCAAGATAATTTAAGAAAAAGCAAGGTTTGTCTCCGGAAAGGAGGTAATATTTTATTTTCCCCGTTCAAAATTCACTCTAAAAATAATTGAATAATAGTATTAACCCTTTGAGCAACGCAAGATTTCCGAGTAGTAACATTGTTTTTACCACACAACACTCTTAAAGGCCACGGTGGTTGGGAGAACAACGGATTAGTGACCGGAGGGTTGCGAGTACGAAACTCGGTTCCATCTAACACCGTCGTGTATACAGGGGCTGGTGCACGTTAAATCTGCCCTGACCTCAAATGCACGTTGGTTTGGAGTGGAAGTTTAAAGAGTGGGGTGCCAGCTCAGGTGTTCTCGTCATCTGGTTCAAAATTCGAGGCGTAGTCCTTGGATCTTTTTCTTCGTGATTGGTGTCGGACCGTCGCCAATAGCCCATTGTGTTGCTCCAGTGCGACGTTAATTAACTACTTACCTTACTTACTTCCCTTGTATTTCTCTGTTCTGTGACAGTAATACTTTTCTTGTGCGCGTATGTCACTGGATATTGTACTTTAATCTGGCGCAGCATGGTCAAATATGGGCCTTGCGCCATAAATCCCAACTCTCTGTTGGCACGAAGCGGCCTTTGATGCATAACTCCTCACCAGTTGCCAAAGGAGTTCGTCGACTCTTTGTGGCAAGAGTCATGGAACCTGCTAGTCACCAACAAACTGCATTGTATAAAACTCATCATTCATCAGTGGCCAGTGTCTCCAATGCGGAGGACTGATGTCAAATTGGCCCACCTTGGCATTTTACACACGTTTCACCCATCGCCATATTTTATTGGGAGAGAGCACACCCATTTGCATTTCATGATCTACTCCATTTTCTGTTTATCACATTTTAATTGTCTGTCCTGGTTTTCATCAATATCGTATCAAATTTTTTAAAAGTACAATTTTAAATCTACGAGATTTGATTGGAGAAAATCCCCATTCAGGTCTCTTCTCATTTTTAAATGACATTGGGTTTATCAAATTCATTTGATATTTTTTTGTTTTTACTATTCACAACTCATAAATCATACCTTTTTAAATTATACACCTTGTTGCTAGTAAACATGTTTTAGGACTTCAATTCATGTCAACCATGGTTTTATATATATTGATGGCGAATTTTAATCTCTCGCTTTATGAGATCTTTTATCAAAATTAAATATACTCTTCCACGTGTTTCACTTTTATCTTTGTTTTAAACCATTAATTTTAATATTTTATACTTTTATTGGGTCAAATTCTGTCTTGTTTGGCGCAGCAGTCCGATTTTGGACCTTGTGCCATAAAACCCCCAAATCCAATCCTAACCAGTTTAACTCCCTTCTTGACCAACAGAATAGCATATGTGAGGGCAACTCGTCGGGATAAGGTTTAACCAGCCCGTCAGACAAAAGAACTACGTGTAAAATAAAGAATCGTACATTGTAACGAATAGATTAATGTCAGCCCGGAGACCAGATACACTCCTCCAAATATTTTTTATCAGTCCTACAGACAAGATGCAGCCCTCCGAATATTTTTATCAGGCTAGCATTTGGAAAACGGCATTTGAATATTTTTATTACGCCCGCAATCCTTATATGGCCCTCCAGATATTTTTATCGCTCCCCCAGTCCAGATACGGCCCACCGAATATTTTTTATCAGTCCAGATGCAGCCCTCCGAAGATTTGTATTAGGCCCGCACTTTAAAGACGATCTCTGAAATATTTTTATCTGGTTCGCAGAACATGCGGCCCTCAACATATTTTTTATCAGTCTCGTATTAAAAATACAGTCCTCCGAATAGGTTTTCCAGGCCCGTAGGCCAGATACGGTCATCCAAATATATTCATCACCCCTACAGTCCAGACACTGCCCGTCAAATATTTCCATCAAGCTTGTAGTCCAAATACGACCCTCCAAATATTTTTATCGCGCCCCCAGTCCAGATACAGCCCACCGAATATTTTTTTATCAGTCCAGATGCAGCCCTCCGAAGATTTGTATTAGGCCCGCACTTTAAAGACGATCTCTGAAATATTTTTATCTGGTTCGCAGAACATGCGGCCCTCAACATATTTTTTATCAGTCTCGTATTAAAGATACAGTCCTCCGAATAGGTTTTCCAGGCCCGTAGGCCAGATACGGTCATCCAAATATATTCATCACCCCCTACAGTCCAGACACTGCCCGTCAAATATTTCCATCAAGCTTGTAGACCAAATACGACCCTCCAAATATTTTTATCGCGCCCCCAGTCCAGATACAGCCCACCGAATATTTTTTATCAGTCCAGATGCAGCCCTCCGAAGATTTTTATAAGGCCCGCACTTTAAAGACGATCTCTGAAATATTTTCATCTGGTCCGCAGAACATGCGGCCCTCAACATATTTTTTATCAGTCTCGTATTAAAGATACAGCCCTGTGAATAAGTTTTCCAGACCTGTAGGCCAGATACGGTCATCGAAATAATATTCATCACCCCTGCAGTCCAGATACTACCCGTCAAATATTTCCATCAAGCTTGTAGTCCAAATACGACCCTCCAAATATTTTTTATCAGTCCGGTAATCCAGATGCGGCCCTCCGAATAGGTTTGCCCGGCATCAGGCTAGCATTTGGAGAGCCATATCTGTAGATATGGCTCTCCAAATATCTTCATCCCGCATGCAGACCAGACACGACCCTCTGAATATTTTCATCAGGCCCTGCAGACTCTATACGGCCCTCCGAATATTTTTTCCTTTTTGTCTGCAATTACAATAATATTTGATTCCATCATTCCTTGCAACATATACAACAAATTTCGGTTGGTTGGTTGGTATTGGAGTTTTATGGCACAAGGGCCATATTTGGCCATGCATGACACGAGACATACAATATAGCGTAATAGACACACAATGAAATTTTTACTGACACAGAAGAGAGAAATATACCCAGGGAGGTACATAAAATTTCGGATGTAACGAAGTAGAATTGCATGCGATTTCGGAGTTAACAGAAGAGAAAAAAACGAAATCGCGGAGAAGGTGCTTTCTCATTTTTCCCTGTTTTGGGACGCATACCTGCTAATGCTGCATTTAGCCCCTCTCAAGAGATATGACATTGCCCAGGGGGAGAAAAAACAAACTTTTTTCTCCCCAGTGCCGCTTTCGTCTCTGGTGGCAGACGACACAACTTCCCGATCGTTTGCGCCCCGACGAGTGAAGCGCCGTGAGCGATGAGATGTTAGCAGGAATCGCAGGAACGCTGCCTCCGTGCCAAGTCGGAGGCGCTTTTTATTGCGCTTTCTTTTCGCAAATGCCAGCGACTTTGACTTTTCAATCGCTGTTTTTGCCTCCGTTGCGAGGTGGTTGTTGCACTTGGCGTCTGATCGTTACACAGTTTTTCTGGCAGCAGGAGTGTTATTAAGGGGGTGGTTTTGATTGAAATGTTTTCGAATTTCCACTCAGAGAGGTAGGCAGTTGAATTAAGGTCGCACTGGAGCGACACAACGGTCTGTTGGCGACGGTTCGGGATCAACCCCGTCGGGAAAGACCTGAGGACAACACCACGTGATTTTGAACCACTGTCAGATGACGAGGTCGCACCTCAGCTGGCACCTCACTTTCCAAGCTTCCACACCACGCAAACGTGAGGACATTTGAGGCAACAACAGATGTAACGTGCGCCAGCAGTTCAGAGATGGGGATACGCTTTTGATAGCTGGGTCGGTAGATGTGTATTTCAATTAACGTCGCACTTGAAGCAACACAACGGGATATTGGCGACGATCCGGGATCAATCCCAAAGGGAAAGGTTCTAGGACAACACACCGTAATTTTGAACCACGGTCAGATGACGAGGTCACACCTCAGCTGGCACCTCACTCTCCAAACTTTCACACCACGCCAACGTGAGGACGTTTAAGGTCAAGACAGATTTAACGTGCAGAAGTTCAGAGATGGGATACGCTTTTGATAGTTGGGACTGACATCTAGTCAGTACTTAAACGACGTTCTCCAATGTGAACCAAGTGTGAATAGAATGGAACACAGATGACACAGGTCGCTCAACATACGATACCTTCCGAAACGTTTCTACGGATACCTGAAACAAAGACACGTTTATTGCAGACTGGCCATGGCCCATTCCCCAGCTACCTTCATACCGGGTTATCTCAGACCAACCAATGGTCCTGTGGGCTAGAGGGAACAAAATCCACCATGCCTTAGAGTGTTCACTCACAACTTCACTCCACCTGCTTTGCTTACTTCCTATACCCACCCCCGTAACTTTTAGATTACTATTTTATTACTCTGGCTCTGTTATAGCTATTTTTATTAGGTATATTTAATCTTGTGTTTGGCGCAGCTTGTCCTCTAACGGACCTCGTGCCATAAAATCCAAACCAAACCCACCCCAGGATGGTTGATCCTAGCACTAAAACAGGAAGTGTAAAGGGATTATATAGAAAAATTATCGATATCCAGGTCTCCCCCGACTGGGATTTTATAGTATTAACAAACTATCAGATACCCAACAAGCAAAGACAGCATTGAGAAATGTTCAGAAGATGTCTTGGGTCATCATGAATGTCCTTCCATGACTTCCCGAAAAACTGCAGAACTTGGTCTGGACCAGACATGCTGTTACACTCAGGGTAAATCTTTTTTCCAGCCACATTAAATTACTTTGGTGGGACCTATTCTAAATCTTGAAATGCTGTCTGTCCTTCTCGACTTAACTGAAGTTGGGCTTTCCTCCAGATCTTTGCTGTCTAGCTCGCATCGTAGAGAGCAGTGCTTCCCAACCTTTTTCGCGTCACGGCACACCTCACAAGCATAAATAATTTCACGACACAGTATGAAAGAATATTTTTATATTAACATGATTAATTTCTTCTATTTCATACTAGGAATTCAATTAATAAGATCTTTCTTTCAAATATTTTTGCATTATAAAACATAAACATTTCAGTTAGACCTTCATTTCAGATAAATCTTCTTATGCAGTCATAAGCACGAAATAAACGAAACAAATGGAATGAAAATACCTAATCCATACATTCTCAGAGTTTGGCGCAGCTTGGCCAAACCTGGCCCTTGTGCCATAAAAATTCAATCAATCCATATATCCCCAGTGATTGATATTTGACATAATTTTTATATCGCATGTATGAACTAAATTGTCAGATTTGACTGAGTGAAACTGATTAAATTTTTAGAACATTTATTTTATAAAATTATGAGGTGAAAATACAAAAGTAAAATTTATTACACACAAAAGAATTACTGACTATGTATAAATATGCTAATAGTAATAATTTAATGACAAAATGAATATTTTAAGTATATTATATATAATATAAATATTTACAATATTGTTTTTGCAACAGTTAATACATGTATTACCTTCTTATTTCAGTGAGACTAGCGTGACCGTGCGAGAATTCTCGCATGAACAATTCCACCCCATGTAAGGGTGAAAGATGTAAGCGAATTTTTTATATCCAAAATATCAAAAAAGTTTATTTAATCACTATTTACAAGACTTCCTCCTTGAGATCACTGTTAGCGTTGTTCCAACCATTTGTAATTCTTCCGCCAAAAGGCCTTAAGGTAATCTTAACTCTCTAGAATCAAAAACATTGTTAAGTTGTATGTTTCCACTTTTATTTTTTAAATCAACCTCGCGTGGAACATGCGTCGTTTAATATCCTTATATCATCAAATCACATATTCATGAATTATTGATATTATGGAAAGAAATGAAAAACCAGTTCAATACATAAATAAATAATTCGTCACGAGTAAGAGGCGTAAAAGGGATCTATACTATAGAAATAATATAAATGAAAAAAAATTGTTTTCCGTGAATACTGGTAAAACAATTTTATTGGAAAAATTGTTTTTCCATCAATACTGGTAAAACGAACTGGTTTTCCGAGTAATACTGGTAAAACAATTTTATTGGAAAAGTTGTTTTTCCATCAATACTGGTAAAACAAACTGGTTTTCCGAGTAATACTGGTAAAACAATTTTATTGGAAAAGTTGTTTTTCCATCAATACTGGTAAACAAACTGGTTTTCCGTGTAATACTGGTAAAACAATTTTATTATAAAAGTTTTTTCATCAATACTGGTAAAACGAACTGAGTTGCGTACCGCAATCGTTTTACACTCAATGTTATTCCTATGGGGATTTCGAATTGTTTTTAGCCCCCTCTGAACACCTGGGAGAAATAGAACGGATTCGTCAGTGCTCCTTGAAATTCTCTTTTGATACCTCACTTGTTAAGATTCGTCGCATGTAAGAGGCGTAAAAGGGATCTATTCTATAAAAATAATATAGATGATACTTGGTCTTGTTTCTGTGAACACAACATTTTTATATCTGGGTCAATGGTCGAAAGAGCTACACGCAATTCATGATCAAGACTTTTCAATGATGATCTCTTTAAATTCTTGATTGTAAGCATGAAAGAGAAACTTTGTTCACATATGTTGTAGCAAATGGTAAAAAAATGTTCATAGCTTTTTCGCAGATGGATAGCCTTCCGGTACCGTCGACCCATAATCAGGACTTTGCAGTTAAATTTTTCGCGGTACATTTCCACTCCGCGGCACACCAGTATGTCGCGGCACATCGGTTGGAAAGCACTGGTATAGAGGACAATCGTTGGCATGGTGTGGAAGTTAGAAGAGTGGGGTGTCATGTCAGATGTCATCTGACCGTGGCTCAAAATTACGTGGTGTTGTTTAGATCTTTCCATTCGGGTTTGATCCCGGACCGTCGCCAATTGCCCGTTGTGTTGCTCCAGTGCGACGTTAATTAAAATACCTACCTAAAGGACAATCTGTTGAAAATTGGACTGCACGAAAAACTCATTGACTTTTGAATGAAATAGAATGTGCGCGCAGTTTCATGCTATTTCTTCCGGTCGCTCGTTTGAAGATATGTCACGTGGTTGTGGGAAAAAGCACGAATCCTAATGTGGGACAAATTATTGATTGGTTAAAGTGATTATCCGGCGTGATTAAAAACACTAGTCCGCCCTTCGATAGCCAATCGGCCTAAGCGATCCGTAAGCCCGCGTGATACACCCTTCTGAGATCTTATGACAGCGACTTCTCCCTCATGCTCTGTCAATTTCATCAGAAGGTAGATGGTAAAACTCTCATCACATCATCGATCTTCTGGTGAAATAGACGGAGTAGGTACGAGCAGCTTCATGTTATTTCTCCTGATCGCTCGGTTTGAAAATCTCCGGTTGAAGGTCACGTGGTATTGGGAAAAAGCATGAATCCTCTTCTGGAACTAATCGAAGAACGTGATTAAAAACATCAGTTTGCTTTTCTGTGAGCAATCGGCCTGAGTTGTTTCCCAAGTCCAATAGACCTACACACATGAGATCTTACAACATATTGTTCCGTCTATTTCATTAGAAGGTCGACGGATTACTCGTCTATTCATGTAAAGGTTCTCGTCGACGTTTCAAAGGATTTTTCCTGTCTTAAACTTGATTGCGAAAAACCTTTTTAGTGAGTATGCAGGGCTACACAGGCGACTTTTTGCTGTTTTTTAACCTTGGCGACTAGAGGTATCTTTTGAGCAAAATCGTCTATAAATGTTACCTTTCAAAATTTGAGCAAATTTTCGAAAATTTTGGGCACATTTTTTGAAAACTCACCAAAGGTCAACGGAAATTCAGTTCCTCCCTTTTCTGTTTGTGGAACGGTAAATATTTGTTCCGGATTTTTCTTCAAAGAGGAAATTTTCCAAGGGACGCCAATTTCGAAGTTTTGACTTCAGGCTCAAAAAAACCCACCGGAATCTGTAATTGATAGATTGCCATGAAAACCTTATTAAGAAAATATTTAGTTTTTTAATTTTAAAATTTAAATTTCTTGGCGATATCTTCCACGTCTGTTTCATACTTAAATTTTTTTAATTAAAAGATTTTGTGTTTTAGCCCAATTATATTGTATTTGAGCAACTAAAATTGCTACTAAAATAGGTTTTGTTACTGTTTTTAAGAATTTATGCGCTACTAATGCTAATATTTGTCTCAAATTTTTTGGGTGTTAGTATGCGAAAATCAAGTTAATTTAACACACTGCTTTTTCTTTTTTACCTTGCACTCTTATAACGAGATGGATTCGAAACTACAATAATTACTTGAAGTTCATTATCTGAAAATACACCATTGTGCTCAGTACTGATACAATACTTTCACAGTGTGACACTTTCTCCCACAGACTAGTTACTTTCAAATGAAGCCTTTTCCATTTCATTAGGAATAATTACCCCAAAAAATTACGAGAAACTAAAATAGCAATCTCTTAATGACACAGAAACGTAAAAAAATATTTTCTCTCCATCAATGGGATAAAAAGTATCGAAGCATAAGAATCGAACGCCTGTCACCCAACAACGATTACTCGTCAACTCGACGAGTATCGATCCGTTATTAATCAAATCGTCTCGCGTAATGAGTTTTCAATAGAACGATGCATCACATCGATAATGTATCGATTTTGTGATCGGAAGGGCGCCGTTTATGCGGTATAATTGGCACTGGTGCGATAAAGTGGAAATGAAATTTATATTATCTATCAAAGTTCGTGCATTGAGAGCAGCGAGACTCCTTAATCTTGTTAATCGATTCTGGTAGGACTTAATATGATTCCAAGAGGATGAGGTGTTTTTTGTCTCTAGTCGTTGGTGGAGACTCAACACGTATTGAAAACTCTTGGGAAAGTGCATATTTAGTAATCTCGCAGTTTCTATAGTTGCGTGGTAATGTGTACTGTTTCGTAAACTGCGTGATTCGCAAGTTACCTTAATGAGTGTACTGCGATTGGGTAGGTAGGAAGGTAAGTATTTTAATTAACGTCGTACTGGACAACGGGCTATTGACGATGGTCCGGGATCAAACCCGAAGGGAAAGGCCCAAGGACAACACTACGTAATTTTGAACCACGGTCAGATGACGAGGTCACACCTGAGCTAGCCCCATTTGTATACGACGGTCTTTGGTTGGATTCGAACTCACAACCCTAGGGTTGATAATCCGTTGCTTTTCAACCGGGCGCAAATGGGGAATATAGTTGTACAACCGGAATCTGGCGACGAGTATCTTATTTGGAGAACAATTCAATTTTGCTGGTAGGGCCGCGGTAGCCCGGTTGGAAGAGTAACGGATTAGAAACCTAAGGGTTGCGAGTTCGAATATCCAATCAGAGGGGGAATTCCAATATAAAGGGGCTAATGCACGTTATATCTGTCGTGGCCTCAAATGTCCTCACGTTGGCGTGGTGTGGAAGTTTGGATTACAATACTTGTTATTTTAGTTCCTTTAGGTTACCTTAGCACCAGGTCTCAGGGGCACATCTTTAGGTGTGTACGGGCCAGCACAACCCTGAGGTACCTTAGTTCATATGACCTGCCTTTAATCCCTACCTTCGCCTACCCACCTGCTTTTTGCTTTTTCTTCTACCCTCATTGTGTTGTGTTGGATTTCAGAATTTGTGTTATTGAGAACTGTTCGTATCAAGAATTCTGACTGACTTTATTATTGGACTAGTAAATCAATCGGTATCGCATTCTGTATTATTTGTGCCGTAAGGGAGGAGAGGAATATGTTTCTAGTTAGTACATGGCAAATTTCTTGCTCCTTGAATGGCAATATGTATGTGTGAATTCTGAAAAGCTAGTTGCAGTTCTTGTTTTTTAGTGCATCGGATATTTCGATCGGGCTTTGTTTTGGGTTCTAATAAACTTGAGTTCTTGTTTTCAATGTCAAGGGATTATTCCGTATTTGCGATATACGAACCCCAACATGCTGTCTATCTTGCGTTTGGGGCAGCTTGGCCCTTGTGCCATAAAACCAGAAAACAACCAACCCTTTTCACCAACAGAATCCAGAATTAATTGACCAACAGAATCAATCTGAATCCAGTACAAGCTGACTGATGAAGATTCTGGAAAGCTTATTCATCTCCTAAAACGTTTCATACTGCCTGAATCCGGAACGTTGCGCTTCAAAGTACCCGAATCTTCGTTTGTCAGTTTCTATTGGGATCAGATTGATTCGGATTGACCCGGATTCTGTTCGTGTGAAGGGGTCGTTGTGGTTTAGTGGGTATGCCCCTACTCTAGCAACCTGCGAGTTGCAGGCGGCGCAGGTTCCATTCCTAACAAGTTCGTTTCCTTCCTGGGTTGGGTCGCGTAGCCCTTTTGGAAGAGCAACGGATTCGCAACCGGAAGGTTGCGAGTACGAAACTCGGTCCAGTCAAACACCGTCGTGTACACGGGGGTTGGTGCAAGTTGAATCTGTCCTGGCCTCAAATGTCCTCACGTTGGCATGTTGTGAAAGTTTGGAGAGTGGGGTGCCAGCTCAGGTGTTCTCGTCATCCGGTTGAAAATTCCGAGGCATTGTCCTTGGATCTTTCCCTTCGTGATTGGTCTCGGGCCGTTGCCAATAGCCCGTTGTGTTGCTCCTGCGCGACGTTAATTAACTACTTACCTTACTTAACTCCCTAGGTGTATTTCTCTCTTCTGTTACAGTAAACCTTTTTTTGTGTATGCATTTCTTACTTAATATTGTACCTTAATCTGGAGCAGCGTGGCCAAATATGGCCCTCGCGCCATAAAACCCAACCAACCCCAGCCCTCTGTTGGTACGAAACGGCCTTTAGGATCGTCATAGTTACTGTTTAAACACTGAACAGGAGTGTTTTTCAACATCTGGGAACCGTGCAATAATAGGCATTGCCATCTATAGTGTAAGGCATTTTTAATGTCTATCAAATCCTAAGTGAAAGGGATTTGATATTTTGTTTCCTTGGGTCCTCAATCACGTTCGGTAAATATGCTTCGAAGACAGCTTTAGCCCCTATGTCACTGGTTCTACCTTATTCATTCGCCATGAGGCCCATAAAGATTTTATTCGCTTTTTGTGGCTAATCTTCAATTCTCAGACAAACTCCATCACATTAAATTACTTATTCACCTATGGCCATCTGTTCTTATACGAAGGGCTGATGTCAAATTGTCCCGCCTTCGTATTGGAAATACAATATTCACTTATCGTCATCTTTTGTTGGAAGAGGGTGCTCCTCAATATGATACTTTTTCCCACCTGTTACCATTCATCCTATTTTAATTGTTTGTCCTGATTGTATTGTTATCCGAAACCAGATCTCATCAAACAAGAGATAATTAAAACTACAAAATAAATTCATTTGTTACATATTCCAAAGCAATGTGACTTAGAAATTTCATTTCTCTCAGTCGGGATTGTTACAAGATAAGCTGTTGCTATTATCTTGTAAGTAGCATTTTGTGTCTTTCTATAAAATTACTTGTCTCAAAACTGCTTAATCCGTTCTAAGTGACAATACTGCTCCGTTGTTCATAAAATTATTTTCCACCCATGCATGTTTTACGACAAATACACGACTTAAGAAACACGAAGTCAAAACTCTTTCACCACCAATCATTAGACAAGAATTGTCGAATCTCCGTCCACCATAGATAATTTCCTAATTCAAAGAGGCCTTCTGGACGTATCAGAACTTGATCGCTTAATCCTCCAAGTGGTTTCGACGAGATATCTCGTCAATCAAGATCTCACCAACTTTGCTAATGAGGAGATATATGGTCACCAACATATTGCCGATCTTTTTGTGATGACGAGATCAAGATCTGGTCAGTTTTTTCTAATGGCGAGATATCTCGTCCATCAAGATCTTCTCAGTTTTGCTAATGATGAGATACCTCGTTTAGATAACCACCAGGAGGATTAACGGCGTTTAATTCGAAATGAGACAACTCTTGAGATCTAGTGGAGTCCTAGCCACAGTCAAAAGAACCGGGTCCTCAGAATTCTTTTTGTTATGTATAAAGTTGTATATAAATGTAGGATTTTAATTCTTTAGCATATTAGAATCTGGCAACACACTTTGCTACCGTAATCTGGAAACGCCGGTGATGTTTACGCTTGCATGAATGTTCGAGATCAAACAAGCGTTCTTTTTGAAAATGGCAAAAAGAGAGGTTCAGAGGTTATGCTGAGACTGTATTGATAGTAGATGTTAATAGTTGATCGATGTTGCCGGCTGTATGTTACGTTATTTATAAATGTTTTGTTGTATTAACGAGCGTTCCAGTTCTCGTCTTATTGAAAAGCAAAAACTTAACCCTAGACGACCGAGCATGATAGAAAATCCTACGTAAAATAATTTCTAAACTAAAAATAGAATAATCGATATATTTTGGTGATTTTGAGTCCACTGTTCCCTTAACCTTCCAAGTGGTTTCGACGAGATGCCCCGTCCATCAAATTCTGACTAATATTGCAAATGACGAGATATCTCGGCATAAAGATACGCCGATTTTTTTTTATGATGACGAGATCAAATCTGACCAGTTTTGCTCTAACGACGAGAGACGATGAGAGCTTATTGTACGAGTCCAGCAAAATCTGGCCAGTTTTGCGAATGATAAGAGACAACCACCAAGAGGGTTAAAGAACACGAAGCCAAAACTCTTCCACCAACAACCTTTTGGCAGAAATTGTCGAATTTCTATCTACAATTTCCTTAAGTGAAAGAGGCCTTCTGGACGGATCAGAGAACTCGATCGCTTAGCGGCGAAGAATTCGAAATGAGATAACTCTCGAGAGCCAGTGAAAGTCATAAACCAAAGAGCCAGGGCCCTGAGAATTCCTTTTTCTTATGTTATACGAATCTATAAGGGGCAGTCAAATGAAAACGAGACAGATGGAAAAAAAGTAAGTAAACTGTTTATTATTTCAAAAGTAATCGCCATAACTGTTAATACATTTATCCCACTGAGACAAGACGGTCAATGCCTTCATGGAAAAATGTTTGCGGTTGCCTACGGAACCATGATGGTACCCAGGCGTGCACCTCTTCGTCCGAAGCAAATCGACGGCCACGAATGTCTTTCTTCAGGGCTCCAAAAATATGGAAATCACATGGGGAGAGATCTGGACTGTATGGAGGATGTCCCAGCGAAACTTCTGCAGCGTAGTCTTAACAACCTTGGCAACATGTGGGCAGGCATTATCCTGTAACAGAATGATGCCCTCCGTCAACATTCCTGGGCGTTTGGACGATGGCGCGCTTCAATATTTGCAAAGTTTCCACGAATTCCATGAATTTCACTCCCTGACACTCCTTCCGCAGTCAAAAAACGCACTACAGCACGCTGTTCCTCTTTCCCGGCCTCCATAGTGATGTCGGACGCACACATGACTAGCTGACCTCACTTCGAGCACGTCTAACAGACAAATGACACAGCTGTGAACGTTCGCGCTGTTCCTTCCTGATTCCCAATAGAGGGGGCTTCTATACACAAACCTACCTGCGTTACCAACTTCCGCGCCATGCTCGTTATATAGCCTGTCTCGTTTTCATTTGACTGCCCCTTATATATAAAATAATTTTTAAACTAAACAAAATACTCGTTCCATTTTGGTGATTTGAATCCACTATTCTCTTAACCCTCCTTGTGGTTGTCTCGACGAGGCATCTCGTTAGTAGAAAACTGACTAGATCTTGATGGACGAGATATCCTGTCATCTGAAGAAAACTGGCCAGATCGTGATTTCTTCATTCAAAAATTGGTAATATCGTGATGACGATATATCTCGTCTTTGGCAAAATTGGTCAGATCTTTATGAACGGGATATCTCGTCGAAACCACTTAGAGGGTTAAAGAACAAAGTCAAAACTCTTCCACCACTAATCATTAGACAGTAATTGTCGAATCTCCATCGACATTTTGATAAGTGAAAGAGGTCTTCTGGACGGATCAGAGAACTCGATCGCTTAGCTGCGAGGAATTCGAAATGAGACAGCTCTCGAGAGCCAGTGAAGTCATAAACCAGAATCGAAAGAGCTCCACGAGGGACCGAACTAATTTAAAAGTTGAAGAACTCCCCTTTGCCCGCTGGAAGTCTCACGACGATGTTCCTTTTGAAAAGGGCGGGAAACAATGAACTCTTTTCTGGAGGCGATTCTGGCCCACTAACGAGATTCTTGAACGATACGAAAGTTAAATCAATCTCTTTCCCGGATGGATAATTAAGGTCTAATTAGCGGCCATTTAAGACCACGGTGTCGCCATCTACTTGGTACCCATTGCCGTCTACTTTAAATCAAAATTTATTGGGGTTCTGTTTTCGTGTTCTGCTTGTTGGCATCGGTCCGTTTTTTGAATCACCAATGCGCGAGGGCTTGTTGAGTCGATGGGATTTCGATTGGAGTGTTCTTTTTCTTTGTCGTTTCGTTTGTTTGTAAAGAATTTATGTCGTATTAAATTGTGGCATGTCCGTTGGGTGGGTTTGTTTTTAATGAGCAATTATGATGGAACGTGGGTAGCATGGAATTAGTTGGCAGAAGATCGGTTAAGATGCACTGAAGCGAACAATGTTGCTTTGCATGTTTTGACGAACGTAAATTAGGCCTGCTGCATTATACGAAATTTGTCTCAAGGAAAGCACAACTGCTGTAAGGGGGCATCTGTAGAGAAAGCGAACAAACGGATTGGAACCAAATTTGGTATTGAGACTTTTGAAAGCATGGGGAGATTCCGCAAAAAAATCTTAGTACCAAAAGTCGCTGATAGAGGAAATTTGGCGCTGTTGGGATTCGAAAACAGTTTGCTAGTCATCTCATCTATCTCTTACGTGGTGCTGTAAAAAGACCTAATTTGAATTTGGTGTTTGGCAACTATTAGATTAAGCATCACGTTAGTTTGGTTGTGAATCAAATTTGCCGACGGATAATAAGTTTTTCCACGGATAATAAGTTTTTCCACGGATAATAAGACGGATAATAAGTTAAGATTTAAATGAAAACAAATGTGACGGGTGGTTTCAAATTTGTATTTTAATAATAAATTTTATTCATAGCCAATAAAGGCGCAATCAATAGCAAATGGTTTCATAGAGAAAAGAGAGAATTTAATTTAATGTGCTGTTGTGTGTTCATCTAGCGCTGTAATGACATTCACATCGAAACATTATTTATTTACGGAGGATTAAAATTTAGTTGACAGTACTACCTTGAGCTTGGAGCTAGATTAGCGATTGTATATGTGATACACTCAAAGTTCTAACAGCCCATCTCTTCCCGGCTACTAGGCGGGAAACAACGATGAAGGTTGGCGACCGCCTCTTTCCACCTTGGCGTCGAAAAACTAACTTCAAGCTCAAGGCTGTAACGTCAACTAGATTTTAATCACAAAGTTCTGTCATGATGTGGGAGGTAGGTACTTGATTAATATTGCACTGAAGGGGTCAACACACACAACAGGCTGTTGGTGACGGTCCGGGTTCAATCCCGAAAAGAAATATCCGAATACAACACTCGTAATTTTGAACCACGGTCATGATGTGGGAAAGTAGTGAGACAACTGAATTGTCTTTGTGAATCCAATTGCATGTTATGCACAAAATTAGTCGTATCATTTGTTTTTGGAGGTTTTATGACGCAAGGGCCATATCTGACTTCACTGAGCCAAACACAAGACAACTTCAAGTAAAAAATGCCGTGAAAAGGGTAACAAGGAAGGTTGGGTAATGGAATAACGGGATGAAAGCAGAAAAAGATTGCTTGGGTATCCAGGGAACGTGATACACGTGTTTACTAAAGACAAACTCCATGGGAACAGAAAAGATCACTCAGGGCATTTCGGTCCGTGATGCCGTACACGCTTAAAGGAGATGCACCCCCCATGGCCGTATAATTTGTGAAATAACTGTTTTTAGCTGTACCAAAGTCCGAAATATTTGCTTGTATGAGTATTCTCGTTACTTGACCTTATCTGTCTTGTGGTTTGGCGCTATTTGTCCAAATATGACCCTTGTACCATAATAACCAACCAATCAACCGAAATATTTGCGAATAAAATCTCGTTTTTATACATGACTTTTTTACAAAGTATCCAGTATATATTTGATTTTCGAAGAATTATTAAAGTAAATATATTGAACGGAGCCTTGTTTTTATTATAATGTACCAATGCATCTTTCTATAGCTTTATGGCTCATAACTTATGTATGGAAGTCTTAGGCGTCTTTACATGCTTATTTGACGATGTAAAAAAGAGGCACTCTTACTTGGACCATCGCTTCTTGAAACTTTGACGCTCTTTCATCTCTGGACAGGGAAGCCTTGAAAGACGTATTTTATTTTCAAATATTTTTCATGCAATTTTCTTTCGTCTTCATTGTTGTCAAGAAGAGGGCGTATCTTTTGAAAGATATTTCTTCCAGCGTAAATTTAAGTCAAGAACTCAAGGCTAAAAAACGTTCTTTCTAATGAAAGTATACTGCTATCGAAAAATATCAAGATTTTTAGAGCTTTTAAATTTTATATTTCATGCGTCGAGGTATTTGCACTATGACCGGGATTTGTCTAGTAATGTAACATAATACTACTCATGTTATATTGTTGAATCGTTATAAAAGTAATTGCTGAAAGCACATGAAGAGATGGATTACCACATTGATCCAGAAATAATGGTAAATGATAACGTTCTAACGTACTTCAAAATGGCTAACTTGTAGGTAGTTAATAAAGGTCTCACTGGAGCAACATAACGAGCTAATGACGAAGTTCCTGGATCAATCCTGTAGAGAAAGATCCGAGGACACCACCTCGTAATTTCGAATCACGATAAGATGACTAGATCAACACCTTAACTGGCACCCTACTCTCCAAACTTCCACACTACACCAGGGTGAGGACATTTGAGGCCACGACAGATTTAAACTGCACCAGCCGTCTTTTTGCACGATTGCAGCGAAGAAGGAAGTGCTGTCTGTCTACCTCGAAAACTGCTTTAATTTTTATGCAGTGAACCGTATAGGTAGTTACTTAATTAACGTCATACTGGAGCAACCCAACGGGCTATTGGCTACTGTCCGGGATCAGTCCCCAGGGAAAGATCCGAGGAATTTGAATCACGATCAGATGACGAGATCACACCTGATCTGGCATCCCACTCTCCAAACTTTTCACACCATGCTAACGTAAGGAATTTGAGGTCACGGCAGAGTTAACGTGCACTAGCCTCCTTTGTACACGACGGTCTTTCGTTAGATTCGAACTCGCAACCCTGTTAATCCGTTACTCTTCCAACCAGGCTACCGGCAACCAGTAGAAATTCATATATAAGCTTGACCCTATGCGTCAATCCAACATGCATATATCCGTTCTGCAACCTGCAGTCTTTCTTGTGTGACCGTCTGACCCTCTTGATTTGTATAACCTTCCCTACGATTATCTCAATCAATATATAGTGGTTATATAACCCTCTTGGTGGTTGTCTCACAAGGTATCTCGTCATTAGCAAAACTGACCACAATTTGATTGACGATATATCTATCATCATCTCTCATCATTAGAAAACTGACCATATGTTTATCTCGTCATAAAAAAACGGCAATATCTTGATGACGAGATATCTCGTCATTAATAAAATTGGTCAGATTTTGATGGACGAGATATCTCGGGGGGTCGAAACCATTCGGAGGCTCATGAAAAACAAGAAATGTAAGCGTACTGTGGGATAAAAGCAATTATTGGAAACCTCGTGACTCAGACATGAACGAGAAAAAGTAGAATTAGAAAAATAAGGATTTCTATTCAGATCCTAAAATGATATTACATAACCAAAAAAGTCCCTGTTGTGAAAAGTTATAATTGAGCCAGATATATTTTGAATGTTAAACTGAATCTGGCAACGATAAGGAGAGTCATAATTCGATTTAATTTGAGCTTAATTTTGCACTCACTCAGCCATTTTCTTTCTGTTCATGTAATGTATTGTCCTGGAATTAAATACGTTATCTTGTTTTAACTATTCGTTTATTTATCGTTTTTGTCCTGATTTAACAGTACCTCCAGTATCTTGTCTGATTTTCAACAAATCGCAGTTTCTTGTTTTTAATATGCCCATAAAACTGCCTTCATTCATTCTCAAAACTGACGTCACAAATGATTAAGGAATCGATAAGGATTACGTATTAGCATGCATTTGAATCTTACATTCGAGAGTGTAACTTTCAGATTAAACAGATATTAAAAAGGGGCTTTCTGTAAGGCATTGTTCGACCGAGTCCTTTGTAGACATTGAATAAAAGATGATGTATGTGCACTCATAGATGTCAGCTTCACAAAGCTACCTTTGAATGGATATTTTCGGAGACAGTTCTTATGATGTTCTTGAAAAAAGGACATTCCAGTGAAAGGGATTCTTTTCTTGTCGTCTGAAAGAAGTCCCTTGCGTTGTAATCGAGTAACATCGTATCTTAAGCTATTCAATAGCGCTATTCGCGGCTTATGTCATCCATAGTCGCCTGTAGGGACATTGATTGTGTTTTGTATGTTTCCGAGGCATTTTTGCTGTAAGACACTGTTTAGGTTAATCAGTTTGGTGAAATGATTGTTGTCCTCCAACAGAGGTATTGTTTAAATTTAATATAAAATATTTTTATTTTAAAGGGGTAGTTCTTTTTGGGAGATGATGGATCGGGAGGTACTATTCATAAATGAGTTTTGTAATTAAATTAGTATTATCATATAATTACCCTATTACTCAGCGAAAACTAAACTTACAAGAATGAACTCGCATGTATTTTAACCCTCCAAAGTGGTTTCGACGAGATATCTCGTCCATCAAGATCCGACCAATTTTGCTAATGACGAGATAATCGACATCAAGATATTGCCGATTTTTTTATGATGACAAGATCAAAATCTGACTACTTTTCTTCTAATCACGAGATATCTCGTGATTAGATCCCGGACCGTCACCAATGCCCGTTGTGTTGCTACTGTGCGACGTTGATTAAAATATCTATCTTAACCAATTTGAATTCAATAAAAACTACCCAACGAAGATTCGGGTTCAAGCGCCTCTACCAAATCTTCTGTTGTCGGTTTCACTGGATTCAAAAGGACGCGGATTGATCCAGAAAACTGGTGGCTATTTGGGTGGAAGCACCAGTGGTTAAGCCTCCATTGTTTTTAAGGGCCCCTCGACACAAACCAAATACGGGTCAATCCGAATCAATCTCAATCCAGTGGGAACTGACTGGAGAAGATTCGGGTGCACTGAAGTGGAACACTCCGGATTCAAGCAGTGTGTAAGTCAGTGATCATAAGGTCAGTGACAAAATGTTACTTCCTACAGAAGCGCCTTTTCAATCGGTTTATAGACTGGATTCATATTGATTCGGATTTGACCAGATTCTGTTGGTGTCGAAAATGCGGTTAAAAATCGATTAAAAACCCGGAACCTACTGGATGTCAGACACGCTGTGTAGGTTAGAGAAACGTATACCAGGTAAGCAGTCTGGTTATAGAATTTTTATATCATCGTATTTTTAAATTCTATAGTGTTTGAACATTGTATCGTACGTCTATTTCAAGTCAACTTATAGAACATGTGTAATATTTAACTTACACATGTTGGATAACTTGGTTAACATAGTTCTGTTTCTTGGGATGCTGACGACATATTTTTATCCAATATTTACTGTTTTCACATATTTGATTTTAGCTATTTTTTGTTTTCATTATATTGACCGAGATGTTTATTATTTACTGTTTATTGTTGGTTTGGCTGCATTTTTGTCTTTTAAAATCTCTTTTATTGAATTTTATTTCTCTTTTACTGGACCTTGTGCCATAAAAAATGCAAAGAAACTTTACCTTTCTAGACTTGCACAAACTTCGCACATAAATTCACAATAGTTTTTTTTGAAATTTGAAGTAACCGGAGTATTTCGTCTTTCACAGCTTACACAAGAGGTTTGCCAACAAAAGGGAAAAACGCTGTGGAAAGACATGAACGAAGCTAAAATAATGTATCTATTCTAAAAAGGTGAAGAAAATATCTTCGGCTTACAAATGAAACACTGTCAGAAAACATAGTTCTGAGAAAACGGAGGGGGATTCTTCTCACTGAGTTAAACTACTAGATGTGTTTCTCAAAAAGAAAACGAGCAAAGGTAGACCAGTTGGAAGAGTAACGGATTAGCAACCGAAGAATTGTGAGTTCGAAGACTCGTGTACACAGGGGCTGTTGCACGTTAAATCTGTCGGGGCCTCAAATGTCCACGTTGGCATGGTGTGAAAGTTTGGAGAGTGGGGTATCAGCTCAGGTGTTCATCTCGTCATCTGACAGTTCAAATTTACGCGTTGTTTTCCATGGATCTTTTCCTTGGGGATTGTTCCCGGACCGTCATCAGTAGCCGTTGTGTTGCTGCAACGTTAATTAACTACCTAATTAAATCAAAAAGAAATCTAACCTTCATGCAAATTAAAAATAGTGGACTTCATCAGTCGATTAGATCATATTCTGGTCTAAAAATATAAAAACTCATTTTGAAAGTTTTGACAGTGTTTCACTAGTAAGACGATGATATACAGTTATGTAGAATAGTATAAAATGTAATATAGTAATAAAATAAAGATAAGAGTTAAAAAAACACGAACGTGCACTGCAATAATAGTTTCAAAAATATATCGTCGGCTTAGAGCAGAAACGCATTAACAGGTAAAGGTTAAATTTTACAGCAAAGCCGATTAAAAACTATTAGTTTTTAGGTCAAAAATAAAAATTATAAACATTTTGATAGAGGTATATTTCCTTTCAAACCGAATACAATATGACAATTTATTTACCATCATCAAGAAAAATGAATTTAGTGTCAAAATATACCCTTCCTATATATTTCCGTTAATTAGTTTCTTCTCTAGGCTGACGATATACAAATAACTTCCCAAAGTCTTGAAACTAACGAAGAAAAATGAGACATTTGAGTAACGCCGGAGAGAAATTCTTCGAAGCAAAAGTTTGTACAGTATATCCCAGATTGCGTCTCCAAAATATCCTTGGTTCATAACTGTCGTCGTAACTCTCCCATCCACAGTGCACCCCGTTTTGTAACAGCATTCGACGATGGTCCCTAATGTTTTCTCAAAAGACGTGATGGGCCCTTCATCCTGCCCATACACTTTATGCCCGGGCACGTACGACCACCCGAAACTTTCGACCCTCCACCCTCTGATCGATTCGTGAGGGAAAACACGCATATTATCCCCAAGTGCCTGGAATCCATGACTCTGTGTCCATCCTATTCCTGATCCATCAAGTTTAAGTGCCTTGCTTCGCGAATCCTCGTGAGTTTTATTCCCGAACTGAGATCTTTTCGGGACTTTTGTGTTTGGTGAATCGGTTTGGGTGAATTAATTAAGGCCAAGCGGGACTAATCTCTGAGCGTCGCGAGATTTTCGGGTGTAGTATTGGTTTTATCCCGCAGCATATTTAAAGATTAAATACAATACCAACCGCATCTGTTGGTAAGAATCCATTGAGTCTTTAGAAATATTTTATTGCTTCTTTCCTTAGATAAGAATTTTCTGGAAAGATTTCTTTTTCTTAGAATAGAATCTTTTTTTTGGAACGATTTTATTGACCTATTCTTTTTAATACAATCTTGGAATCCTTCGGAGCTATTCTATTGCTTCTTTCCTTAGAATATAATTATTTTGTTGGTTGGCAGATTTGGGTTTTATGCTGCAAGGTCCCGTAACAACTGCGTTTATATAATTATTCAGAACGATTCTATTGGCCCATTCTATGCAATAGAATCCTTTGAAACAATTTATTGTTTCTTTCCTTAGAATAAAATCCTTCACTTAAAATAGAATCCCTTGTAAAGATTTTATTGGCCTATTCTATACAATAGAATTATTTGGAAAGAGTTGTTATTCCTTTCCTTAGAATAGAATTCTTTCGAAAGATTTTATTGATCCATTCTATCGAATAGGGGGAATTCTTCGGAAATTGTATTGGTCCATTGGTATTCCATCTATTGGTCCATTGTATACTATAGAATACTTTGAAAATAATTTTTGCTCCTCCTTTGTTCGATTCTATTGACCCATTCTATACAATAGAATACTTTGAAAAGAATTTTTGCTCCTCCTTTGATCGATTCTATTGGCCCATTCTATACAATAGAATCCTTTCGAAACATTCAATTGTTCCTTTCCTTAGAATAGAAACCTTTGGAACGATTCTATTTGCCCATTCTGTACAATAGAATATTTTGGAAAGATTCATTTGTTATTTATCTTATAATAGAATCCTTTGGAACAATTCTGTTGGCCCATTTTATAAATTAGAATCGTATCGAAAGATTCTATTAGTCAAGGTCAAAATTGGTTAAAAGTCATTCACGGAAGATCTCAGTTTGTAAGGAGTAATTTCGCGTGTGAAACCCTCAGGGAATTAGGGGCTTTCTTCACGAGGCAGGAATCCTCACGAATTTTACTCCAGAAATAAAGTCTTTTCTGGATTTTTGCGTTTGGCGAACGGGTTTTGGGAAATTAATTAAAGCCAAACGGGAATTATCACTGCTGGGTTAAGTGGCCGTCGAATATGCCTCGGGTTTTCCGTTTTGGTGTATTGAAATTTTCGCCCTCGACATTCGCTTTTAATATCCTGGGTTTCTTTTTATATTCAATGTAAACAAAGTTGTGGAGATTTATGAGGTGTGAGGTTGGGTGATAATTCAGCGAGGTGCGATGCGGGTCTAATTTTCGGGGATTTTAGAGATGCGTTAAGTCAACATAATTACGACTCGCTTAACTTAGATTAAATGAATCGCGATCCGAGAAAATGATTTATCGAGTTGGACTTTTATGAAAAATGGGGCAGGCGAAAGTATTTTGTGAAGAAAAGGGAAACAGGTTCATAACATTTTGGAAACCACCACTTTTAGCTGTTTGGTTGGAAATCTATTTAACCGTAGTGATTTCGACGAGATATCTCGTTCATCAAGATCTGACCAACTTTGTTAATGACAAGATATATCATCATCAAAATATTGCCGATTTTTTTATAATGACGCGATCAAGATTTCGTCAGTTTTTTTCTAAGGACGAGATATCTCGTCCATCAAGAGCTTTGCTAATGACGAGATGCCTCGTCGAGACAACCGCTAGGAGGGTTAAAAAAGGACGGACAAAAGCTTTGAAAGCTCTAACATCAGTGAAAATATGTAGAAGTTTCCAAGTTTTCTAAAACAATTATTTTTCGATAGATTCTTTTCAAATTTAGAAGCAAATACTTCACTTAGCAAATACTTCAAGTCTTCTATAATTTAATATTTTATATATGTTCATGAACAAAAATGTAAAACCACTTTTGACAAAGTGCGTTATTTTTATTGCTTTACGATCCTCAAGATGTCTCAAAAACTAATTACTCTACAATAATGAAACTGCACACTTCCAGACCCATAATTTCCCCTTAAATTTTGAAACACTGTATACAGCTATATTTATGACAAAGCCATTAGAGCTCACTTCTGTGCTATTGGGTATAATTTAAGAAATGGACATTTGTTTTATTTTATACTGTATTTCTAAGAATAAAACATTGATACTGTGATAGAAACAGGGTATTCCTTGTTTTCATTACTAATACTATTTGTGACCACTGTGTATGTAGGAAATGCTTCTTTAGCAGCATGTTTTTTTTTGTGAAACAAAGGCCAGATTTAGCCAAGCTGTTCTAATTGCAAGCTAAAATGCTGGTACAAACTGACTAACTTGACACCTTTAAATTGACTGCAATCTTTCAGAGCTCAAGGTGTAAATTCTGTAACTTCGGTTCTCTTACATCTGGGGTGCTTGATGAAGGCAATAGCGAATCCTTTTCTGCATTTGTCACGAATTCTGCTCTTCAAAGATTCCTTCTTTTTCCTCCCTCGGTGTATTTCTCCCCATCTGTGTCAGTAAAAATTTCCTTGTCCATTATGTCCATTATTTGATGTTGTGTTTGGTGCAGCATGGCCAAATATGACCCTTGAGGCCTTAAAAACCCAATCGACCAATCATTCTCATCTCCCTTCTGTTTTCTTTTCACAATTACTTGTCGCTGTCCTGTGTTTGGCGCAACTTGGCCAAATATGATCCTTGCTCCTTAAAACCGTAAACCAACCAACCTATCCACTTCCCCTTGAAATTCGCACAAGACGTTTTGGAATTCTGTATCCCCTTCATGTCAGACAAGAACAACTGCAGAAAATTTTGAATTCACGATCCTCAATTTTTATCCCCAACTCCAAGAAACCTCAAATGCCAGCTTATTCCAAACACGAAGATAATTGCCGCGCATATTTCGATCCAAAGTACGTACTCAACCAAGCGTGCCCTTATTATGGATTGCGCAAAATTATCGTGCTGTATAAAATATTCATTTCAAGTAATCCTTAAAAACGTTGTAGAATTCGGTATCAGTAGCATTTTACGAGGACCCCTCCTCATATATTTCTTTTTTACGACCCCAAAACCCATTAGTCCTCCCCTATCTCTGCGCACCGGAGATTTTGATGGACAGAATGTTCGAAGGACAATCCCATAATTCCACTGGCTCGCTGAGGAATAATAAACATGAAAAGAATGAAGAAATAAATACTCATTTGTATTTACTTTATTTGTTCTTGTCTGGAATTCTTTCGATTCAATTCTCTGGATTGGTTTTACGTTTATTAGAATCGGAATCGTAAATCGTTTGTTATATTTTTGATTGCGGATCTGGCAATAGCTGATGTGTGACAGATGCGAAGTAATTTTCCGCACTGGTAGAGAGGGATGGGGTTCATTGGTGAGAGATTTATAAAGGGTTTGTTTTCTGGATAGGTGTCTTGTGATATTATTGGGTTCGTTGCGGTGTGTGCGTTTGTTTTGGGGTGGTGGTTCGTTTGTTGGTTTGTTTTTTTTGGATGGGAATCGCTTGGGTTTAGTGATCGACGTAATTTGTGGGTCGCTATCTGTGGGTGTGTAGTTTCTTTTGATTTGTACGAAATAGATGACCAGGTGAAAATAAATGCAGCAAAATATAAATCAGTGAGTTTTGTTACATGAGAAACACTTGCACAAATGAAACATCAATCCTTCAACTTTGAGAAATAATATTTCTAATGACATTTGAATATTTCAGTTTTGAAGATAACAAAAATTTGAACGCTGATCCTTCAGTTTTGAAAATAAGTATATTAAAAAATTAGCATAAATACATCAGTTTTGTCAAACAAGAATTTAAGGAATAAAAGGTTGGTTGTTGCTTTTTATGAGCTCAACTGATACATTTGGCCATGCTGCGCCAAACACAAGACATACAACATCATATAATGGACATACACCAACAAGAAAGTTCCGGACACCGGGAAATACATCCAGCAAGGAATAAACGGAATTACTCATTGTGTAAATAAAAAACAGAATGTTTTGTCCAGAACCTTTACTCGTTGAACTATCTATTGAAGTCTGTTCTTGAATTATTGAAACAGAAAAAAATTTTACTCAACAAATTAAAAAAAAAATGTATTCTCAAATCATTCACATAAAATTATTATCAATCAGCTAGACCAGCATTTCCCAACCTATGGTACGCGTACCCCTGGGGGTACGTGGCGGTCCGGTTGGGGGTACGCGAAAATAATATTAGTAATGGCGGAAAACACCTTAAAAAAAGAAAAAAGGAAGTAATAGGCTTAAACCTAGTAATTGATTGATCATTGCCTCGTCAACCACCAATCATATCACGAGATTACGCATGTGCCCACCCCTTTGTTTTTGTTTCTAGTAATTCTCTAGAAAAATATCAAATCGTCTCAGAGCTTCCGGCATCGTTATTTTTTATTTAAAACGCGATTGACAGCAGGCTAGTGTTCGATTGGGCGCCAATTGAGTAACGTGAATTAATAGGCCTAGCTTCGTTCCTTTTTTACGAGTGCTTAATTTAAAGTGTTTAGCTATTGCTTAACTGTCTTCATTTGAATCTGATTTTAAAAAACTTAGCTCCATGAAACCAGCTCAAAGATAGCATTGAAATTCTTGAGGGCCAAACTTGCCTATCAAGTTGAAAAATTGTTGTGAACTTTCATCATAAGGTTATGTGATTGAAAATTACTATAATGCTATTTGTTTTGATGTTAGGCTATTTTAAAAAATTGTAAAATCAAAAATTAAAGCCTATAAGTGTCATTAATTTGAGTTGTTTGATTAATTTGCTAGCTAACCTAAGAACATGACTACCTAACAAAAACAATTTTTTTTCGCGTAGAAGGGTTATGAGAGAAGGGGTAATCATAAATGAAAAGTTCTATTAAGGGATACGGGAGAAAAAAAGGTTGGGACACACTGATATAGACTATCCTAACTTTTTGACTTGCGCCGTAAACTCCTAACCAGCCAATCCAACTACTAAAAGTAATCATCTGACTAATCCTAGCCACTTAAATGGTCACTAGATGGTTGTTTTGAGGGTTTTATAGCACAAGGGCCATATTTGGACATGCTGCGCCAGACACAAGGCATGCAATATCAGTAATAGACACAATGAAATTTTTACTAGTACAGAAGAGAGAAATACACACAGGGAGGAATGTACCTGGCAGGAATCGAACATGCATCATGTGGGCATACCCACTGAGCCACGACGGCCCCAGCTAGTCTAGAAATCCCACTGAAAATGTGTATTAAGACATTTACATCAAATTATTATCAACCCCTAGCAATCCTGACTATTAGGGCTCCAGTAACCCACTTGGAAGTACAATGGAAACTGGATCCAGCCGAAGACCGTGATGTACACTGGCTGGTGCACACTATCTGCCGTGGCGACAAATGTCCTCACGTTAGCGTGGTGTGGAAGTTTGGAGAGTGGGGTGTCAGATCATGTGTTCTCGTTATCTGAATAGTGGTTCAAAATAACGAGGCATTGTCCTTGGA
The DNA here is from genome assembly GCA_933210815.1 of Meta bourneti. Classification (NCBI taxonomy): domain Eukaryota; kingdom Metazoa; phylum Arthropoda; class Arachnida; order Araneae; family Tetragnathidae; genus Meta; species Meta bourneti. Next base: position 75,449,953 of record OW119931.1, read on the forward strand.
TCTTTTCCTTCGGGATGGATCCCGTCTTCAATATCCCGTAGTGCTGCTCCAGTGTGACGTTAATTAACTACCTACCTGACTATATTATGCTGGAACTATCATCCTAACTGATTGACTTGTTCCATAAACCCCTAACCAAGCAATTCAACTCCTAGAAGTAACTACCTAAGTAATCCTAGCTATCTAAATTGTTATTAGAAATCAATATTTCCCACTGAAATTGTGTTTCTCAATGCATTTACATTAAATTATTATCAACTAGCAATTCTAACTATACAGAATTTATCCTATATAATAGACGTGCCATAAACCAATCCAACTACTAGAAGTAACCACCTAAGTAATCCTAACCACCTAAATAGTTACTAGAAATCAAAATTAGGCCCTCTGTTCTATAGTAGAGTACAGACCACACTAAGTCTCATTAGAAGCGTACATGCCTAGAATACAATCTTCCGTTCATCCAGGTAAAACAAGCGAGCATTTGCAAACTAGTGAATAGATGTCATCCAATGCTGCACTCAATAATGGATTGCCGCGATCAGTTGAACTCGGCGGATGTGATGAGCTGCCCGTATCCTATTAGACACTACGCGCAGTGTCTTTCGCATAAACCTTATCTGATGATGGCAGGCAATTAATATATATCGGAGACACCATGCTCCTAGCTATGGACTATGCAATATAATATATGGAGTGATGGAAGTCTACCTTTGTAAGACATTAGCTCTATTCTCCAGTAGATAGGGACTGTGGTTGCCCAGGTGGTAGAGTCGATACTACATGTACGTGGGGACTGGTGCATGTTTTTTTTGTGTGACCTTAAATGTCCTCACATTGCCGTTGTGTGGAAGTTTGGATAGTAAAGTGCCAGCTCAGGTGTTGACCTCGTCATTTGATCGTGGCTCAAAATTATGAGCTATCGCTTCGGGATTAATCCCGGACCGTCTCCAACAGCCCGTTGTTCTCAGTGCGAAGTAAATTCAAATACTAACCAACAACGTTAAATGTGTCGTGGCTTGAAATGTGATGATGTTGGGGTTGTGTTGATGTTTGGAGAGGGGTGTCAGGATAAGTTGTTGACCTCATCATCTGCCTGTTGTTTAAAATTATGAGGTGTCGTCCTCGATCTTTTCCTTCGGGATTGATCCCGGAAATGTTGTATTGCTCCAACGCGACGTTAATTCAACTACCTACCTACCAATTTTCTGGTTCAAGATGTTCTCGGTCCATGTTACCTCAGAAAACAAAAGAACTACTGTAGTTCTTAATTTTAATTACTTTTTCGGAATTTTGTTTATGTTTACACTAAAATCCTTCGCATTGAGAAGCATTTTCCAAGGTTTGTCATCCTTTGTCTAGTTTACCACAACGTCATTTTAGATTTTTATCTAATAGAATAATGAAGTAGAAGCTAAATTTGCAGTCATTTAGAAAATGCATCCAGCACCTTCAGAAACACACAATAAAATTAATACCAATACGAGAAACGAGTTTAAACTGCCCGCATGAATCGAAATTGCCCCATTAATGCTCCCCATCGGGGAAGGCCCTTGCACGAATGGGGCCGCACCGTATCCTGGAATACTTCAGAAATAAAATTAAGGTTAAAAATTAAGGGAAGGTGTGTATGTAGTATATATAGTACTCTCTCGGGAAAGGGAGACCGAATTCGCGGGCGTAATACATTACATGAATAATATTTCACAACTGAGGTAATTTTACAATAGCAGTTTGGCCGTAGTAAGTTTAATCACTCGCTTAATAGGAAGGCTATCGATCAATTTTTGAAAGGGAAAACTATCACAATGAATTATTCATTCCTTCTTTCGGGGAATACTTTAAATATATTCAGCTTCGAACATTTTCAAACCCGTTCCGCCTTTGCAAATGCAGCTCCGTTTGTTATGCTCGAAACTTATTTTCAACGCGTTATCGAAAAGTATATTTTATAGAACGTAATTAGTTACTGGCGGAGCAATTTTTAGTCGGGTAGTGGTTTAATGTTGCCTCTTTTATTGATCTAAATTTGAGTGTCGTGACGCCGCTATGTGGCCACCTAAACTGCTATTTTTCTTCTGAAAAATGTATTTTAATAAGTCCCCTATGTATAATATACAATTTAATCTCCTAACCCTCGAAGCGGTTTCGACGAGATATCGCGTCCTTCAAGATCTGGTCAGTTTTGCTAATGACAATGTACTATCTCGTCCATCGAGATCTGGTCAGTTTTGCTAATGACGTTGTATCTCGTCCATCAAGATCTGGTCAATTTTGTTAATTGCGAGATATCACGTCCATCAAGATCTGGTCAATTTTGCTAATGGCGAGATATCACGTCCAACGAGATTTGACGAATTTTGCTAATGACAAGACAACTCGTCATCCAGATTTTGCCAATTTTTTTTATGATGACGAGATCAAGATCTGGTTAGTTTTTTCTAAGGACGAGATATCTCGTCTATCAAGATCTGGTCAGTTTTGCTAATCACAAGATACCTCATCAAGAAAACCACCAGGAGGATTAATATGCGTTTACATATCTTAAGATTCTCAATCAAAACTTTATTTGATCCGATAGTTTGCTTCTGATTTGATTTGACACTCCACAATCATTTGTTTGACACACTAGAGCTAATTTGTCAGGGACGTACGGCTTAAAATAGATTCCGAAACACTGAACATTCAAACCCAGAGCTTGTTGCAGCAAGGGTCAGAGAGATGATTTCTAGTGTCTCGGTGAAATTTTCTCATTCAAAGAGTGAAAGGAAATTTAAAAAATTATATTTTTCTCTCATTCAGAATTATTACTTTATTACTTTACATATCCGAAACTCAAATTGAATTATGTACTTGAATTTGTAGTGAAACACATACTTGTAAGCTATGAACACATTCAACATTTACGGATACGACAGGTAGGTAGTTAATTAACGTCGCATTGGAGCAACACAACGGTCTATTGGCGACGGTCCGATCAAACTCGAATATTTTCGATAGAATCAAATATAGCTGTTTTCTGCATAGGTACATCACTTCTCCAGAATTCTATATCGATTTCACATACGTTTCGGGGCTGCGGTAGCCCGTTTGGGAGAGTAACGGATTAGCAAACGGAGGGTTGCGAGTTCGAATGCAACCAAAAACCGTTGTGTACAAAGGGTTCTGGTACACAATAAATCTGCCGTGGCCTCAAATATACTCACGTTGGCGTGGTGTGGAAGTTTGGAGAGTGGGGTGCCAGCTCAGGTGTGACCTCATGATCTGACCGTGATTCAAAATTCCGTGGTGTTGCCATCGTATCTTTACCTTTGGGGTTGGTCCCGGACCGTCGGCAATAGCCCGGTGTCTTGCTCCATGTGCTACGTTAATTAAAACACCTACTTACCTTCACATACAAAATAGCGAAAATGATCAGGTAACTCGTTCATAAATTAGCACCCCAAACCTAAACATTTATTTTGATGCTGGAATTTGAAAAGTCGCAGTTTTACCACGCACATAGACGTCTCTTTTGATCGGGCACTTTGTTAACAGCTCTAATGATACGCATTTATGTTTGAAATGATTAGTTGCCATAAACAGCGTGTTTCAAAACTTCCGGTTCAATGCTTCAAAGAAGGCAGGCGCACAAAACGAAACCGTAACCATGGGAACATATCCGCGAGAGCCAGCTGGTCAACATAGAAGAATCCATGAAGTACTTAGACATCATATTTGGCAATTTATAATGAAATTTTAATGGCTTCCGATGTCCATAATATACAGTACGCCAACAATTAACCCAAGGGAATGCAGTTGGGTGTTTCAAGGCCCTTCATAATGCTGTATTCTTCAGATATGAGGTAGAATAACCTGCAGTATCTTTTGCTTTGAAAAGACATTAAGTCATTCAATGTTAAATGAACGCACTTTTGAATTCTTTTACCTCTCAATCTCTCAGATTTCTATGAAACAGGTGTATCAAATTATTTTACGTACTTATGAATGGAAAAATAACTAAAAACTGTTTGCCTCCCGTTCGAAAATTATGAAGCTCGAATTATTTAAACTTTTAATGAGAAAAATTGCTGCATCTTTAGGTTGTTAACTCAGTTGACATTTTCTCAGGTTAGTTGATTTGGGTTTTATGGCGCAAGGTCCAATAGTGGACAAGCTGCGCCAAAATTCGTCCCAGTAAAATGAATAAAGTACTTAAAAATCTATCTTTCAATAAAAGTAGATTAAAAATTAGTAGGTATGTCGCTTAAAAATATTTAGATCATAAAAAGGTATAGGATTATTCTCGTCATGAACATGATAAAAAGTATTGATGAAGTGATGGAGTTTAAAAAGCATTAGATAAAGAAATTAGATGGAATTCAAAACTTTTATATTTTATAAAAATTTAAATAGGTTTGGATGGGGATTTTCCCCAACCAAATCGTAAGTTTAAAATTGTGTTATTAAAATAATGCTGGCGGTGACGATTAAAAACAGGACAATCAATTAATGTATGGCGAATGGTAAAAGGAAACAACACACGCTCTACCCACAGGCGCAGTATCGCCTAATAAAAGATGCCTGTGAGTTAAACGCGTGTACCCGATGCGTAGACGAGTTTAAAAGTACATCGGAGTGTCGTATTTGTAACGCAGGCCATAATGAAATGGTTGACCGAATGCTGCTTGTGACCTTGCATGCTCCAGTCTTTGCGCCAATTGTTCCACACGATGTCTCGGACAACTTGTCGGAGATCATCGTGTGGAACGGGAATATTTAGTGGAGTCACGGCAATTTTGGCTGCAGCATCCGCCAGTTCATTCCCAATAACTCCGACGTGTCCCGGTATCCAACAAAAGCTGATACCGTAGCTACGTCAAATTAGTTTCTTATGAATTTGAATTATGGTATCTGCTAGAGGATGTTTCAGACACTCCGATTTTAAAGATTCTAATACGCTTTTGTAATCTGTAAATTATAAAGTTCCAACAGGTAGACTATATATTTCAAGGTTATTTGTAAAGGTATAAAGATATAGGCTAAAGTTATTGCTAAAAATTCTGCTGTAAAAATTGAGACAAAGGGTGGTAATGAGAAACTAAAAGTTATTGTTTCAAAAACAAAAGCGCAGCCGGCATAATTAAGATTTAGAACCATCAGTGTAAATGGCTGAGTGGTCTTTAAAATGATGTCGGTGGGAACATTTTCTCAGGAATTAAATGAGATGGGCGAAAAGGTAATATCTCATTTCAAAGCTCTTTTAATGAGATTTAATTTAAAAATGCGCGCGCGCATTAATTCAGTTTTAATTTTTTTTAATTTCTTAAAACTAGAAATAAATTTTAAATTTTTCGGAGAGTAATTTCAAAACTGAAAAATATTTACAAAATAACTTTTTATTATCGGACACTTCCCAGTTTCATCTTGGGATCTTGATGGGATTAGGTTATACAAGGGTTCATAAGCTTCGTAGAAGGCATTCCAGGAACAGCTTTCATCCAACTTTTAAACAAGTCAAGCGGAGTGATAGTTTAAAAAATATAATACAGTTCAATACAAATTTTATTCTACATTTTTCAAGTACTTGACTACTAAAAATGAGAATGAATAGTCTGAAGGTCGATATAATCTCATTTTACAAACAGGAATGTAATTGGACCCTTCGAGGCTTTTCACAATGGTGCATTTTTGAGATGAAACCAATTGTAACTTGCATCATTTTCGATTTTAAAAAATCCGTAACGATATTTCAACTACTGTTTTCTACTTCACACGTGTAAAGTTTTGATGTTGTTTGAAAGAAGGAATTTCAGTTTGGGAAAAAAAGTATCTGGGAAAAAAATTATGTTATTTGGTTGTGTTTTTTAAATTTTGTAAGCATTAAAAATGGCAGAAAATAAGGAGCATTTTCGACATATGCTTTTTTATTTCCGAAAAGGCAAGAATGATTCAGACGCAAAAGGAGATAGGTGTTGTGCATGGTGAGGGTACCATTGATGATTGCGTTTCAAGGCTTTTACAATGATGCATTTTTGGCATGAAATAATCTGTTTCTTTTTAGGGCCGCGGTAGCCCACTTGGAGGAGCAAGGAATTAGCAACCGGAGGGTTGCGAGTTCGAAACTTGGTCCAGCCAAAGACCATCGTCTAAACGGGGGAAGACTGGTGCACGTTAAATCTCTATCGTGTCAAATATCCTCACGTTAGCATGGTGTGGAAGTTTCGAGAGTGGGGTGCCACCTCAGGTGTTGACCTCGTCATCTGATCGTGGTTCAAAATTTCGTGGCTTTGCCCTCGAATCTTTCCTTTGGGGATTGATTCCGGATCGTTGACAATAGCCCGTTGTGTCGCTATAGTGCGACGTTAATTAACTACCTACCTATCTTTTCGCCAAAAAGTAACGACACTTAAATTCAGTCTTGTGCCTCCATAACTACCAGAAAAATTTTTTGAGCAGCACTTGCGTGTTCATTTAATAACTCAAAATTTCTGCCCATTGCATCACAAAAATAATGTTCATCGACCAACATCTAGCTACCTTACACGTGGGAAATTGTTGCACCCTAAACACTTTATAGTGCGGTATGCCACGATGGAGTTGAGTTGAGAGTTCTATTGGCAGGAGAGGAAAAAATCAAACCGATGAAAAATCCATTTTCATGCCTTGCCTCATTTTCAACACTGACAATCACATCTTGTATTTTATTGTGCGCTGCCTTTTCCATGAACCAATGGGGCTTCGGATCTGTAACAAATCGCACTTTTCCGGGAAATTCCGCTAGCCGAATTGTTTCGAATTTCCGCCACGTACCTCTAATGACGCTCTTCTGTTCGGGAAACGTATTGACCATGATGAGAATACTCAAACAGTTATGAAATATGGAGTCGGGCGAGATCAAAGTACGGAATGTCGAGGGAAAAAAGTGCACAAGCTAATGAACCGTTTTATTTCTGTCGCTCTCAGTCCATTTTTCTTGAACAGACGGAGAAATGTCCTGTTGTGAAAATGGTTTCTTTTACCGTATTTGTATTCCCCGATATTGGGATAAAAGTGTCCACGAGCTTTTTTGCGATCGATGGTTTTGACTATGGCCATTAGTTGGGAATGGATATACATATAGTTATGACTAAGGTTGGGAATGGGTATACAATTATTTTTGATTATGGGCCATTAGTTGGAATGGGCATACAAACAGATTTGACTATGGAAATAATTTGGGAATGGGTATACAAAGAGTTTGGAGCCATTGTTTTGGAATGGATATACAGAGTTTTGGAATGATTTGGAATGGATATACAGAGTTTTGGCCATTAGATGGGAATGGGTATACATATAGTTTTGACTATGGCCATTAGTTGGGATTAGGTATAGTTTTGACTATGATTTGTTAGTTGGGAATTGGCATACATATTGTTTTGACTATGGCTTGTTAGTTTGGAATGGGCATGCATATAGTTTTGACTATGGCCATTAGTTGGGAATGGGCATACGTATAGTTTTGACTGTCTTGACTATTTCCAAAGGATTCTATTCCAAGGAAAGAACCAATAGAATCTTTCCAAATGTTAAAAGAATCCATGGATTCTTTCAATCAATAGATGCGATTTAGTTTTTGTGTGTGTTGTGGTAAAAGCAATACTACACTACTCGAAAATCTCGTGTCGTATTTCAATATGTCGAAAAGCTCAAACCCAGAATGCGTACATTTGTATAGGAAATGTCAGTGACCAATTAATATAAAAGTACAAAAACAAGTTCACCATAAATTGAAGATGAAGATGTTCCCTTTTGATTCTCAAATCTAATAATACTGAATACTAGTTATTCACACGTTCGCATTGCTGTGTAGGTGCTTGTTCTGAAACCCGAGTGACGTAATTTTTTAAAAGTAATAGTCTACAGATTTCAATTTTATTGGTAGTTGTCCACAAGGCATCTCGTCATTAGCAAAACCTAACCAGATCTTGATCTAGTCCTAGTAAAAAAAGATTGGTAGCATATTGATGACTAAGTATCTCGTAATTAGCAAAACTGGTCAGATCTTGATTTACAAGATATCTCGTCGAAACCATTTGGAGGGTGAATATAAATAACACGAGACTGTTTCATTTTGGTGTTTAGAAATCTCGCATTGAAGGTGCTTGTGACGCATTAAATATAAATTATCGGGATCAGAACGAGATATATCAATATCAGCACAAACTAGTTTAATAATGTAGAAAGTATACAGGAATAAAAGGAGAAACTACAATGCGCTACAAGATTGCATTAGTCCAAGGATTGAAAGCTAATTTAAATGTAATTTTATATTTGTCAAAACATGCCACATAATATAGAAATATATTAATACTCTTCATGATTATACTATAATTTGTCTTACATTAATTTAATGCATGAGCTTTGAAAATTTAAGAGGTATTTACATGTAAATTTTCTGGAAACGTGTCCTCGTCTTATACAAACAGTATTTACCAGGTCGCAGTGACGCAAAGGTTGAGAATCACTTTTCTAAATGCCTTTCGAATAAAAGAACCCATTCTAGTTTAAACGCTAAAATTCTAGACTTCACTTTTGAAAGTTGAAAAGTCGATAATTTTAAGACAAAATTACTTGTTTTATTAATTATTAGCGTGGTTAGGAATTCATCGAACATCCAATGATACAGACTGCATGTGGGTGGAGTCGCTTTCGTAAGATTTCGATAGGGGAAGTCACTTGCGCTTACGAACCGAACCGACTGGGGCGGATTAACTGCCGAAGCACAGACTAGTGTCTTTAATCACGCTGGATAATCACTTCAATCAATCAATAATTTATACCACATTAGGATTCGTGCTTTTCCCCACAACCACGTGACAGATTTTCAAACCGAGCGATCGGAAGAAATAGCATGAAGTTACGCTCACATGCTACGTCTATTTCATTAGAAGGTCGATGAGATTACTTCTAGAAACATTTCAATAATTAGACAGGAGTTCGCAACTGTAACTTATCTTACTCCAACAACTACCTTAACCCTACTGTGGTTGTCTCGACGAAGTATCTCTCGACGTATTAGCAAAACTGAACAGATCTTAATGGACGAGATGTCTCGTCTTTAGAAGAAAGCTGGCCAGATCTTGATCTTGTCATAAAAAAGATCGTCAATATCTTGATGACGAGGTATCTCGTCATCAAGAAAATTACCAATAAAATTGGTAAGATCTTGATGGACGAGATATCGTCATTAGAAGAAAACTGTCAAGATCTTGATCTAGTCATCATCAAAAAATGGTCAATATCTTTAACACAATTGGTAAGATCTTATTGGACGAGATATCGTCATTAGAAGAAAACTGACAAAATCTTGATCTAGTCATAAAAAAATGGGCAATATCTTTAACGAAATTGGTAAGATCTTGATGGACGAGATATCGTTATTAGAAGAAAACTGACAAGATCTTGATATCATCAAAAAATAGCCAATATCTAACGAAATTGGTAAACTATTGTTGGACGAGATATCGTCATTAGAAAACTGACAAGATCTTGATCTAGTCATCATCAAAAAATGGCCAATATCTTTAACACAATTGGTAAGATCTTGGACGAGATATCGTCATTAGAAGAAAACTGACAAGATCTTGATCTAGTCATCATCAAAAAATAGCCAATATCTTTAGCAAAATTGGTAAGATCTTGGACGAGATATCGTCATTAGAAGAAAACTGACAAGATCTTGAACTAGCCATCATCAAAAAATGGCCAATATCTTTAACACAATTGGTAAGATCTTGGACGAGATATCGTCATTAGAAGAAAACTGACAAGATCTTGATCTAGTCATCATCAAAAAATAGCCAATATCTTTAGCAAAATTGGTAAGATCTTGGACGAGATATCGTCATTAGAAGAAAACTGGCAAGATCTTGAACTAGCCATCATCAAAAAATGGCCAATATCTTTAACACAATTGGTAAGATCTTATTGGACGAGATATCGTTATTAGAAGAAAACTGACAAGATCTTGATCTAGTCATCATCAAAAAATAGCCAATATCTAACGAAATTGGTAAACTATTGTTGGACGAGATATCGTCATTAGAAAACTGACAAGATCTTGATCTAGTCATCATCAAACAATAGCCAATATCTTTAGCAAAATTGGTAAGATCTTGGACGAGATATCGTCATTAGAAGAAAACTGACAAGATCTTGAACTAGCCATCATCAAAAAATGGCCAGTATTAACAAAATTGTCAAGATTTTGATGGACTAGATATCTCGTCGAAACCACCGGGAGGGTTAAAAATAAAGTACAGATAGTCAAAAAAACCGAGACAGGACATAAACCTCTAGTAGAAGACCAAACCAGTTGTCTTCCACGATAACAGCTTCCCAAGCTTCGCGGGGCATAACTCTTGAACCACTTCCCGGCAGAAGACTAGCTTTTTCATCTTCCGAGCTGCCATTGTCTCCGGTGCACTGAAAATATGTCCCTTCTCCGGCGCCTCCTGCATGAAGTAGTACCCGAAACTGTCCGGAGAGTGGCACCAGAGCGCGCACGTTTAGTGAGGTTATCGCTAGCCGTATTTCATTCAGGATGGTTGCCGTTGCGCGTTTTCCGGGGAGACCGATAATAATGCATCAACTCCCCGAGACGGGGCATTATTCGGGCCTTTTATTTTTCAATTATTGGGAGGCTTGTGTCGGGAAGGAGGCTGTGGTGTTATGGCCTCTGAGGTCTTTCATGAATTTGATAAAATTTGGTCTTTTGGGGGCTGAATTCTTTCATGTATGCTGGGTATTTAGAGTCATATTTAGTTGAGTTCTGCGGTGATTTCATGCAAGGTGGTCTGGTTTGTGTCGAATATTATTTGATCGGATCTTTCTCTTTGGGATTGGAGGCTCCGCGGTAGCTCAGCTGGTAGAGTGACGGATTAGCAACCGGAGGGTTGCGAGTTCGAAAAGTCCGGTCCAACCAAAGGCCGTCGTGTATGCGGGGGTCGGTGCACGTTAAATCTGCCGTGGCCTCAAATGCCCTCACGTTTGTGTGGTGTGGAAGTTTGGAGAGGGGTGCCAGCTCAGGTGTTGACCTCGTCAACTGACTGTGGTTCAAAGTGACGAGGTACTGTCCTCGATTCTTTCCTTTGGGAATTGATTCCGGACCGTCTTCAATAGTCGGTTGTGTTGCTTCAGTGCAATGTTAATAAACTACTACGCTTCGGGATTGATAGCCTATTGTGTTCCAGTGCGACGCAAATTCGACTACCTGCTACTCTACATTATTTGCATAGCTACATTGGCGTGCAAAACATAAGGTAGGTAGTTGAATTAACGTCACATTGGAGCAACTTAAGCTATTGGCGACGGTTCTGGATCAATCCCGAAGCAACCTTCCGGTTGCTAATCCGCTACACTTTCAACCGGACTACCGTGGTCCCTATGTAAATAAATCTGAGATTAATTACGGACAACAGGGCTTAAAAGTAGTTGTGTTTAGAGCAGCAAAACATCTTTATCTACCACATATCGGATCTAAAGTATACTACAGCATACTGAATCCTTATTTTATCCGTATCCTCCTTTCAAAATATGTTCAATTCATCTGTAATTCATGTGTTTTCACTCAAATTATAGCGTTTCGAAGAAATGCATTTAACATTATTCAGGAGTAATCATAAAAATATTCACTATTTTGTGAATGTATATCCATGAATTTTGTAAATGTATGTAATCGTGAACAAAGATTAATGTTACTTTTTCTTTTTCAGGTGAGAATTTTTAAATGACTTTTTATACCATGATTTGAAAGGTGGAAGATGGGATTTTCTTTAACAGGTGTGATATAATTATTCATATTTAAGTACATGTGAATGAACTGATTATTCATGTAATTTAATCTAAAATCTGTTTGTTGCATATGCTGCGGACAATGCGTCAAGTGATATAATGCCTTAGAAAATCTGTAGAATGCTTGACGTTTCTAGGTAAAGCATGAAATGTCTTATTTTAATTTTGTATATACTTTCCCTATGCAATTATAGAGAAGTAATATTTAGGTATGAAAATTGTCATGATTTTATACTGTTTTTTGGCATTGTAGGAAATGCGATGTAGGAACGCAATGTAGGAATGCCTAAGAAATGCGTGAAATATTAAGCTTTTGATACTTTGACATCCCATTTATGGCATTCTTTAGTTTCTTAGGCATTGTATACAATGCCTAATTTCCCACATTGACGGTAACTTATTTAATTTTTCAACAGATTATTGTCCTTCAAAGTTCAAAACCTAGTTTTTAAAAAATATGCTCTTGATTTGCATCGTTTACAAAAGTGAGAGAATTAAGATTATTTTTCGATTATCTTAATTAGATTATTAAGATTAAAAAGCAACTTAGTATATTTGCATCTCAGAAATAAACATAATTAGATTTATTACTATTATTTATAGTCGGAGTTTAATAAGTATTGAATCCTGTATGAAATATTTTTTTATCCAGAGAATTGGCTCCGGGATATTTATTGGGTCTTTTTATTTTGATTACACCTTATTTTCTTATGTTATGGTACTGGCGCGCAATATTCTGGGAAATTTTCGGGGTTCTTTAAAATATAAACATGGTCCATACAATGCAAAACATATGACTTCGTCACTGGGATATTTGTAGATTTAATCCCTCGAAATAAACTATTTTCACTATTTTTTTACTATGTTTTATTTTGAAATTTATATTTACCAGTCAGTCTAAAATCTCCAAAAATAACAAGATAAAACAAATGATGAAACTGGTCGAGCTCATTAAACAGTTTCTTTATCTTGTTTTTATCTTTATTAGCCATTTATTAAGCTTTTAGGCCTCGACTACCCGTTGACTAAGGTTTTTATCTTTTACTCTATCATTCCACATGTCTACCATTTATAAAATATGCCGCGAAATGCAATAGTTCATGTTCAGACATGTCTAATAAATAGATTTGTCCCAGTTTCGGCAACATTACGCGAAGAATTTTCGCATAAAAATCTAATTCTACCATCCCATACAATCAAAACCCAAAAGCTTTCAAAGTATGACTAATAAAGATGAAAACAACAATGAAATTTGTCCAGCAGTTTGATAAGTTTCATCGTCTTGCTTTCATTTTTATTAGCTATTTTAAGCTTTTAGATTTTGGCTACCAGTTCGCCTAGCTTTTTAACTTATTCTCCAATACCCCACATATCAACCATCAGTAAAACATACCACGAACAGTTCCTATTCAGACACATCTAATAAATATATTTGTCCAACAGTTTGATCAATATTCCACGAAAAAATTTGCAATCGCAGAACTAAATTCTAATTCTACAATCCCATGCAAGCAAAACTTAAAAGCTTCAAAAGTATGACTAATAAAGATGAAAACTAGATGATGAAACTGGTCCAGCAGTTTGATAAGTATCATTGTCTTGTTTTCATCTTATTAGCCATTTGTTAAGTTTTCATTCTTTGACTACCAGTTAGCTAAGGTTTTTATCTTTTACTCAGTCATTTCACAAATTTACTATTAGTAAAACATGCCACTAAATGCAATAATTGCTGTTCAGAGATGTCTAATAAATAAATATGTCCCACAGTATCGTTAACATTCCTCGAAGAATTTTTGCAGTCGTGCAACTAATTTCTAATTGTACAATCTCATACAGTCAAAACCTAAAAGACAGGCAAATTGCTAGTCAAAGTCTAAAAGCTACAAAAGTATGACTCATAAAGATGAAAACGAGATGATGAAACTAGTCCATTAGTCCCATAATTTGATAAGTTCCATTCTCTTTTCATCTTTATTAGCCATATTTTGAAGCTTTCAGATTTTGAATAACAGTTTGCCCTAAAATTTTTATATTTTCTCCATTACCCCACATATTCACCATCGGTAAAGCATACCACGAACAATTCCTGTTCAGACGTCCAATATATATATTTGTCCCACAGTTTCGGCAACATGACTCGGAAGAACTTTCACAATCGCACAACGAAACTCCACACCAAAACGTCCCATAAAAAATCAATCCCCTATCCAATGTCGCTATTGCACCACTTCTCAGATGAAAGGTCACGTCGATGCAAGAGTTTGTCCCATCTGAACTCCAACAACACCTGAACTCCGGACAAAAAAAACTCCCACCAAAGGTTGAACGACCATTCAGCGAAAAGTTATCATTGAATATAACAAAAGTTATCTAATTGCGGAATGGGATTTCCTCCGTATTGAAAAAAAAGAGGCGTGAAGAATCGCCCGACCTAAGCCCACCCGTGCAAAACAGGGTTCTTTACGAAGCGCATTCAAAAAAAGGCAAATGTTGGCCCTTACACTAGGTGGAAATGAATGGATACTTTTAACGCCCTCCACATTCAATTGTTGGGCAGTTTTTTGCCTTCTCTTTGTGGGTGGTGGAGGGTTTGTGCTGTGTTATGGGTTTGTTTGCCAGCGATTCCGAGTTTCATCTTGTTATCGCGTACGAAACGTTCGGCACCGTTGAATGTCTTCGCCACACGAAAAGTTGGTGTTTGACAGTGCCTATAAATAGGCAGACATGTCTCCAAGGTGGTGTGGGTAGGAAAACAGATTCTCGAAGCCATACGACTGGTCTGTTTAGGGGCGTTGTAACATACTGGATGATTTACTAATAACGGCACAGCACAAGTAACCCTCCACGTGGTTTCGACGAGATATCTCGTCCACCACTATGATCAATCTGATCAATTTTGCTAATGCCGGGATTTATCGTTATCAAAATTGCCAATTTTGTTATGATGATGAGATCAAGATCTGGTCAGTTTCCTCTAATGACGAGATATCTCGTCTATCAAGATATCTATTTTTTTTCCAATGACGATGTACCTCATCAAGTCAACTACCAAGAAAGTTAAAGTAATTAATTATTAGACAGATGAATTTGCACTATTTACATAAAAATTTTAAATTAGGGTCTGGAATTAAATCTGGAATTTGCCAATTTTTTGTATTGTACTTCATCATCATGTATTTTTTGATGATTGTACCTCATCAAGTCAACTACCAAGAAAGTTAAAGTAATTAATTATTAGACAGATGAATTTGCACTATTTACATAAAAATTTTAAATTAGGGTCTGGAATTAAATCTGGAATCTGCCAATTTTTTGATGTCGAGATCAAGATCTGGTCAGTTTCCTTCTAATGACGAGATATCTCGTCTATCAAGATATCTTTTTTTTGCCAATGACGATTGTACCTCATCAAGTCAACTACCAAGAAAGTTAAAGTAATTAATTATTAGACAGATGAATTTGCACTATTTACATAAAAATGTTAAATTAGGGTCTGGAATTAAATCTGGATCCCTCGGTTGCGGGCGCTGCAAAAAAGGGATTAAGATGTTATGTAGATCAACTCAAAACTTCCAGCAATCACGTGGAAAAAAATGGTAGGTAGTATCGAGGACACAAGCCGTAGTTTTGATGTGAATATTCTGGCCTGATGTTAGATTGTGGAATGAATGAAGTAGACATAGGAAGATTGAATAAGTGTTTATTGTGAGAATTCAAGATTTCCAGTTTTAACGATTGAAGTGCAGTTTGATATTAATTGTTGAGCAATTGTCGAATATTAAATGTAGCGTAGTTCGGTAGCTTTCGAATGATACCATTTAAACACAGTTCTCACTCCATGCAAACCAAAATTACACTGGCCCAAAGCTCGTCCAGCACCGTAGAATTTTGAACCCCACCTCGCGTTCAGTGCACATGCACACTCGGTTCGAAGGTCTCATGTTAGGTACGAACATCCTCTGTCTACACGACGCTCTATCTTCTGGATGTTTCTTCTCGTTCTGAAATCATAAGACAAAACTTTTGTAACGATCGACTTTTCATGCATGCACCCAGTAATGTTCCGATTTTAAAGACGTATCACTCTTTAAAATACTTTCAAACGAAAGTATTTAAAAGTGTTTCTGTAGACTTGAGGCGTTTCCTAAAATATTCATTGTTGAGGACCTGAATTTTTACTGAAATTCGTGATTTTTAAGAAGTCCAAGGACTGAGTTATGAACCATTGAATTTATATAATAACAGTGCATATAATAAGAACCAAATTGCAAAATATGATCAATCTAACTTTTAACATGTGCAAAAATTACAAATTCAAAATAAAATATGCAACTTCGGAGAACCTTAATTTTTTTACTCCAAGGTTTACTGATTTGTATGTCCGAGGGGCCTCAGTTATGAACCTGAACCACTGATTTATATTATAACAGTGCTTTTTATATGACAACTGGATTACAAAAATAAGTAATCTGACGTTTTTTATATGTAAAAATTATAAACTTAAAATATAAATATTGAGAGAATGATATTTGCATCGCTTATAATCATGTATTACCTCATGTGATGGATTTTCATGTCTATTATTTTATTATTGCTGATTCTGTGTTCAATTCATAAAAATGCTGATTTTTTGACATTTGAGAAGAAGGAAAGTTTAAGTGGAATATTTTAATGAATGGGGAATGAATTTTTTGTTTTGAGAGAAAACACTACAACCGCTATTCAGATTTCAATTTATCTCGAACATTTCCTCGTCTTTTGTGGGAATTTGGGTGTGGTCCGACTATTTCAGCAATTTTTCTTGGATTTTCTATTTAGATTCCAGTTTGTTTTTATGCGTTTAGATAAATTATGTGTCTTTTACAAGATTTTAAATAATAAACGTATAATTTTGTTTACCTTTTGTTTTTACTCTTCAATTCCACGATCTCAATCTCAGAATTTGCAAATATTATAGCAAGCGGCCGGGGTAGCCTGATTGGTAGAGTAGCGGACAAGCATCCGGAGGATTACGAGTTCGAAACTACATCCGACTAAAGACCGTCGCGTAACGGGGACTGGTACACGTTAAATCTGTCGTGGCCTCAAATGTCCTCACGTTGGCGTGGTGTGGAAGTTTGGAGAGTGGGGTGCCAGCTCAGGTCACGTCATCTGACATTGGTTCAAAAATGCGAGGTGTTGTCCTCGGATATTTCCCTTCGGGAATGATCCCGGACCGTCGCCAATAGCCCGTAGTGTTCTTCCAATTTGCGACGTCAATTCAACTACCAACATGCTACCTACCCAGCATTTGAGCTCGATTCAAAATTTGGAAGATTGTCCTCGGTCTTTCCCTTCGGGAATGATCAGACCTTCGCCAGTAGTCCGTTGTGTTGTTCCATTGCGACGTTAATTACACTGACAACAAACTACCTACCAGCATTAAGGATCATCTGTTGACAATTTCTGATTCCGGTAAAGAAATGAAAGATTATGTTTATCGAAAAGTTAAAAAAACGGCATTAATATCTGGTTGGAACTGAAAGACCCTAAGTATAGACGTAATAATATTCAATAAAAAGTTTTCCAAATGTCTGCAAAATAAAATTATCTCCCAGCATTAGGTAGCAAAGTGATTGGGATTGCCTACTTTATTCCTTTAAGAAGGAAACGCCTCTTTCCAATTATTGCAATTGACTATTTCCTTACGTGAGATGTCACCGCAGGAATGATTGATCACTTGGATGGGATGCTGCAGAAAACTGAAGGGGTTGTATGCTGTTGCGTGCTTCTGATTTGAACTTTTTTCAAAGTTCTTGACCCCTCCAAGTGGTTTCGATGAGATACCTCGTCCTTCAAGATCAGACCAATTTTTCAAATGACGCTATATCTCGTCTATCAAGATCTGATCAATTTTGCTAATGACGAGGTATCTCGTCCATCAAGATCTGACCAATTTTTCAAATGACGCTATATCTCGTCCATCAAGATCTGACCAATTTTTCATATGACGCTATATCTCGTTCATCAAGATCTGACCAATTTTGCTAATGACGAGGTATCTCGTCCATCAAGATCTGGTCAGTTTTGCTAGTGATAAGATACCTCATTGAGACATGTACCAGGAGGGTAAAAACATACATAAATGTGTTCTTATCAAAGAGATTGAGGTGAGACTGGCATATGGATGCCGAGTCAGACTTGCTGTTTTGGCACCTACAGGTTACCTTAAATTTTGCCTATCTTATTCTCCGTCTAATCACAAATAAGGGGTCAGTGGGTTTGCCCACTGCCTTAGCAACCTCCAGGTTCGATTTTACACTGGGCGTATTTCTCCCTTTTGCCTCATTTTCCTTGCGTGTAAAACTTTCCTTGTATCTACGTGTATTTTCATTTACTTGGCGTTGTCTCGTTTTGTGTGTGGTTCAGCTTGGCCAAATGTGGCCCTTGCACCATAAAGACCAAGTCAATCGCAAATGAGAGATGTGTTTATTGTTGTTAATAATAATTAATAATTGTAATTATTAATTGTTTCTTAATAGAAAAATATCGTTACAGAGAACATAACATATAATCCAAGATGCAAGAGAAAAGACAATACAAATACAGTTAGATAAAAGAAAACAAAAAATTTCATTGCCATATGCGTATTGAATTACACATACCCAAATCGTATAGTCTTTTGGTTGATAGGATCTTAGAAGCTCTTGGAAAATATAGGAAACCCTTCGGTATCGTACTTGAAAAGTTACTTGCAGGAATGCTGTTCTAGTTATGACTTAGACTATGGATAGGAGGTAGAAAATACAGCTGGTCAGTGCGTCAGAATCAGTGATACAGACATTACTGTACTTCTGCAATCAATAAGAGCTGAAGAGGGAGTACAATTAAAAGCTTTACTTAATAGTCAGGAAACAACTTTCATTCTTAAGAGGTAAGTGGTTTCCATTTAGAAGCCACGTACCACATAAATTGACTTCATTGTAATCGATTGACTTTGTTTCTTCATTACTGAAAACATTTAATGTTAAAACAAGCTGTTATTTCAAGTACGGAATGGAATTTTCAAGCGAAAAAATGCATTTGCTTGAAAAGTAATTACTAACGAATATCGTAGCAATGTAATGTCATCCTTTCATAATGATGATGCAATTAGAAAATACCGCATTCCCGGTTCAAGAGACAAAATATATTGATATGAAAACTGATTGCAATACTACAGTGGAAGTTCGTCATTTTTACAGGAAATTAAGTTAATCCTCCAAGTGGTTTTGAACGAGATATCTCATCTATCAAGATCTGGCCAATTTTTCTAACGACGAGATATCTTGTCATCAAGATATTGCCGGATTTTTTATAACGAGATCAGGATCTGGTTTATTTTCTTCAATGACGAGATATAGCGTTCATCAAGATCTGGTCAGTTTTGTTAATGACGAGACACCACTTCGAGACAAACACCAGGAGAGTTAAAAGGCATTATAATCATTCCAAAACTTCAAAAAGACTTCTGTAGTAGTCATCTCATTATCACCTTTTGTAGTTTTGTCTTACTCTATAGTGCCATGCATATGAAATGGATTACATAGATTGATAAAGCAAGCATACATATTTCGTTCAAAGTAAATTGTAGAAGCTATAAAAATGTCAAAATGGAGTTTCAAAAAAATTCCGCTAGTTTAAATTAACCTTACAATTTTCTACGATAGAGAAATGTGAGGATTTTAACCACTTTCAATCGACGTTTAACTAATTCAACTCGACCAACGCCGCGTGTAGTTCTGCTAGTAACATTTTAACATCTACAAAACCGAACTCGTTAGTTAACTTAATGGGTGATTCTGTAAAAGCTTTCGAAAAGAAAAATATTGTAGTGCTTATATTAACGCAAGGTATAATAACACGGAACATGTGCATGCTTCACGATGCATACTAATGAAATTGCCCATTAACTGGTTTGTATGAAGTGCTGTGATTAGCAATTATTACTGTTATTACCAACCATTAGCTTTCAGGGTATTGCTTCCGGAAAAAAGTATGCTAAGTATACAGAACGGAATGCATTACGCTTGGAACACGAGCATTAAGTAAAATTGAAATTTAGAAGAATATTTAGAAAACAACAAAGGTCCTAATTACTATCGATTTGAAATTTTTTTCGACAGGAATATTTCTCTGTCGTTTGCATTCTTTCGAAGGAGAATGCAGCTTTTCGATTTGTTTGGAAATAAAGGTGTATAATCGAATTAGTTTTTTCGATAATTGATTACCATTAAGAAGCAGTCGTAAAACACATTTTGGAAGTTAAAAATTTGTTCTCGCTTGTTGTGTTCTTCGACAGCGGGTGTTCGCATAAAAGCTTGTACAGGTTGAAAATGTTCAGTTTTTACGAATTTATACATTTTCGAACATTTTGTGTTTTTCATTCATGTTATTTGTACATTTCTTATTTTTCGAATACAGTAGAGGAGCAACGGTAGCTTAATTGGTAGTCTAAGATTAGCAATCGGTAGGTAGGCAATTAATTAACTTCGCACTGGAGCAGCACATGGGGCTATTGACGACGGTCCGGTATCCATCCGGAAGGGACGAGGACAACACCTCGTAATTTTGAACCACGGTCAAATGACAAGGTGAACACCTGAGCTGGCACCCCACTCTCCAAATATTAGTAATTGGAGAGTTGGAGTTCGAAACTAGGTTCAACCATAGACAGTCGTGTATGTTGGAGCAGGTGCACGTTAAATATGTCTTGACCGCAAATGTCCTCACGTTGGTGTGGTGTTAATGTTTGGAGAGTGGGGTGCCAGCTCGTGTTTTGACCGGGACATCTGACCGTGGTTCAAAATTGCAAGGTATCCTCGGATCTTTCCCTTCCGAATGGAGCCCTGAACTTCACCAATAGCCCGTTGTGTTGCTCCAGTGAAACGTAAATTCCACTATTTACCTACCGTGGAAGTTTGGAGAGTGGAGGTGCCAGCTCAGGTTTTGACCTCGTCATTGGGCCGTGGTTCAAAATTACGAGGTGTTGTCCTCGGATATTTCTCTTCGAGATTGATCCCTGATCGTCACCAATAGCCCGTTGTGCTGCTCCAACTACCTACTGTGGCGAAGAGTTGGGTGACAGCTCAGGTGTTGACCTCATCTGACCGTGGTCAAAATTAAGAGGTGTTGTCCTCGGATTTTTCCTTTCAGTACTGATCCCGGAATGGCGCCAATAGTTTGTTGTGTTTCTCCAGTGCGGCGTAAGTTCAACAATCTAAAACCTACATTTTTCTGTGTCGGTAAAGCTTTCTTTGTGTGTATTTGGTCCATTTAGCATTCTTGAAGTTTTGCAGCTTCAGGCAAACAGATTTTCTGATTTGTGTATAATATTTTCATCTCTTTATATAATTACTTGGAGGATAATTAATTCATTTCGCAAAATGAATTCCGTTCGTAGCTTTCAGTCTCCATTTTTATCATTACTTTTAAAAAGTCGTACCCCTAGAGCGAAGTCAGTAAACGGCAGACTAATGAAACAGTCTCAAAACGTAAATCATATTATGTTCGTAACGTAAATCAGATTATGAGATCATTTAAACTTCGGAGTGGAGCTCTGAAGGCCATCGTATGTCGACTTCGAATTAGCAAGCAAGTTGAGAGTAAGCATTTTCATTATGCAAACAATATTAACCAGTAACAAAAGTTTTACTCAATTACAACAAACGATCGTGAGGTCTGTTGTAGCACATAGCAGAGTATACAATACAGCTTGTAAATAAATAGGGTCGAATCCATAGAGGAAATATATAAAAGTGAGCAATGGTAACCTTTTAAGATGCCCTGGATCATATGACCAAAACTAGTATGTAACGTACGCCAAACTCAAGATAGACAACGTCAAGTAATGGATATGTTACCGTTAAAGCTCGAAAGCCGTTAATGTGCACATTACTTAGGTAATCTGCAGATTAGCTGATTTGTTCCGTTAAAGTGCGGAATCATCTACAAATAAGAGTTTTCAGCACTTAACCTAGGTAATGTGCACATTAACGGCTTTCGAATCGTGAAAGTGCAAACCGTTTTATTGATTCTTTGTACTCGTATTATATTTTGTTCATTGATTGATTCTATCAACTATTCTGTTGATTGATTTTATCAACTTGATTCTTTAGATATCGAAAAATAAATAAATCCAATTATGTTTCAACAATTGTCATTACATTTTATTTACATCTACTGATTATTATATGAAATTACTTATAACTCTATGGGATGAAAGTATAGCGTGTTTTTCAATTAGTAGTACCTAGTGTTACTGATTGTTTGTCTGAGTATTAATTTAAACGTACAAAAACGCTGCTGTTCGAGCAAAGATCTTATTTTCACTTTAACGAGTGCCTAGTAGGTAATGTGCCGATTACCTAGGTAATTTGAGAAATGGAACAAGTTTCCACACTTTAACGGATCGGCGTAGTTAATCTGCACGTTAGCTAGATAAACTGCAGATTACTTGATTTCTATACTTTAGCGGTAACAGATATACACACAAAGTTGGTTGCTTTTGGGGTTTTATGGCGAAAGGACCATATTTGGACATGCTGCCCCAGGCACAGACATGCAATATCAAGTAATAGACATACACAAACAATAAAAGTTTTACTGACACAGAAGAGACAAATTCATCCAGAGTGGAATTGAGCCTGTGCCGATTACAACTCGCAGATTTCCAGCTCAGTGGTGAGGCCCACTGAGCTGGAAATCTGGCTCCCCTAGTATACCCTAGCAGTATACCCTAGTACCTAGTCCCCCTAGTTTTCATAGTAAAATAGGAGGGCCGAGGGAGACCAGGTGGAAGAGTAGTGGATGAACAAAAAAAGCGATGGTTGCGAGTTCTAAACTCGATCCAATCAAAGACCATCCTGTACGTGGGGGCTGGTGCACGTTAAATCTGTCGTGGTCTCAAATGTCATCGCGGTGGCGTGGTGTGGAAGTTTGGAGAGTGGGGTTACAGATCAGGTATTGTCCACATCATCTGACTGATTCAAAATGAGTGTTGTCCTCTTATCTTTCCCTTCGGATTAATTCCAGATCGTTGCCAATAGTCCGTTGTGTTGACCCAGTGCTACACTAATTCAACTACCTACCTGGAAAACCAGATTCGATGGTGGTCACTGTCACAAAACCCGGTACGATTAGCACGATTATTTCCCTAATACTCCTACCATTCGTCTAGTAATCGCCACTGGATCGTGGCCATCTGTTTTGCCAATGAAGTTGCTGAATGAGATATTAGCAGCAGCGAACGTGACGATCATCAAATTACTTATCGGATTATGCGACTCCTCGCTTTGCTGGCTTGTGTACTTATTGCTCGAATCAGTGGAGTTCCTAGTTTCACAATCAATTCTTAGTTTGGATATTATAATTGAGATATTCGATTCGACAGCTTCGGATAACATTTCGCAATAAATTACGTCTCTGATGATCACGTTGTGCACGTAGAACGCATTCTTACATTTTGTGCATGCAAAATGTAGGAATCGGTTCTTGCCTGCACGCTTAGAAAACATTTTATTTTCATGTTAAGAAACTATTCTCGCATTTAAGTGTGGGATTTTTTTAATGTCGTTCTCTGATATGAGGTTTTGCGAAAACATTTGTATGGCTGGTATGACTGGAAATATTGCCAAGGAAATATTACGATAAATAAATGAAAGTATACAAAGAGTTATGCATTGAAAAACGTCATTTTACTGATGGCAGACGGCATTCTTCCGTAATTATGTTTTTCATTAGTTTTCATTTCTCAAAATGACATCGTAGAACTGAAACAGCTTATAAGAAATCATAAAACATCAAACGATGTTTATTATTTTATAAACATTGATTACTATTGATTTAGTTCTCTATTTCTCCTTATACTTCATTGTCTTTGTGCTTCTTTTCCCATTAAACTTTGAAATTTTCTTGCTGTCCTCGGCGAGGTTTTGATTCATGTAAATTCAATTCCTCCGTGGGTTTATATCTTTCTTCCGTGATAGTAAAACTTTCCTATGTGTGCATTTTCATTACTTGATGTTGTCTGTCTTGTGTTTGGCGCGGCTTGGCCAAATGTGACCTTTGCACCGTAAAACACAACCATCTTCCTGCCCACGAATTTTTATTTCTTCGTGACAATATTTTGAGTTCTCTGTTCTACGTTACCTTTTATTACATTCGTGTGATTTGGACCGCTATGTATCTATCTATTTGTGTGTTGCTTATTAAACTACGTTTCTCCTTTCATTTTGCAATTGAATAAATACTACTAAATCTAGCAGTATCACGCATAGCATCTACGCCGAAAGGCCTGACTTCTTACATCTATTTATGTCAATTATTTATACCTTATTTCAATCCATTTATAATGAATATACGCATCGATATGCACATTTCGCACTTACAAATGAAATACATGATATCAGAAATATGAAATAGTTCCTCTTACCACTTTTAACCCCACTGGTGGTTGTTTTGACGAGGTATCTCGTCATTCGAAGAAAACTGGCCAGATCTTTAAATCGTCGTCACAAAAAATCCTCAATATCTTGATGGACGAGATGTCATCAACAAAATTGGTCAGATATTTGACTAAATATCTCGTGGAGGGTTAATCCTGTCGTTGGAAAGGGAAAAATTAAAATTTCGTTCATAACGTAAACAAATTTCTGCATACAAACAGTAATTTTCTACACACGGCCAACATGGATTCGCAGATGGATTCAGACTTCGGTATTCGAATTCTTTGGATGAATACCACCGTTTTTGAATACAAAGAGTAAGAATCCAATGTAGCAAATATTTTTAACCCTCTTGGTTGTCTCGACGAGGTATCTCGTCATTAGCAAAACTAACCAGATCTCGATGAACGAGATATATCGTCATTAGAAGAAAACTGACCAGATCTCATCTCGTCATCACAAAAATCGGCAAAATCTTGATGAGATGTCTCGTCATTACCAAACTTCG
Source organism: Meta bourneti (assembly GCA_933210815.1). NCBI lineage: Eukaryota > Metazoa > Arthropoda > Arachnida > Araneae > Tetragnathidae > Meta > Meta bourneti. The sequence continues at coordinate 75,474,739 of OW119931.1, forward strand.
TCTGATCTGGATGGACGAGATACCACTTCTTTGAGGGTTAATCCTGTCTTTGAAAAGGGAAAAAATTAAAATTTCACACTTAAAATAAGCAAATTCCTTTCCTCTTAACCCTCCTGGTGGTTTGTTTCGAAGAGGTGTCATAATCAAAACTGACCAGATCTTGATGTAAGAGATATCTCGTCATTAGAAGAAAGCTGACTGGACTCGTCATCATCAAACAATCGCAAAAGCCTGCAGGTGCCAAAAGAGCAAGTCTGGCTGGTCATCCATATGCAAGAGTCTCACCTCTTCCTCTTAGATAACACATTTATGGATAAGTTTTTACCCTCCTGATTGTTACCTCAATGTGGTATCTTATCACTAGCAAAACTGACCAGATCTTGATGGATGATATATCATGTCATTAGAAAGAAACTAAACATATCTTGATCTTGTCATAAGAAAATCGGCAATATCTTGATCTGATATCTGGTCATTAGTAAAATTTTTCAGATCTTGATGAACGATATATCCTGTCATTAGCGAAATTTGTCAGATCTCGATGGCAGAGATATCTCGCCGAAATCACTCGCAAGGTTAACCGCCATATAAAGAAAACGGACCCCATAAATCTCCAAGGCTTAGTAATCCCATTCATTTGTAGAGATCGATGGAAGCAAGGGAATTAATCTACCACCGCCTTTAAAAGCACGGTCGGATTGTTTCATCAGAAGCTGCATTTCAACTCTTCCCTAATCTACCCACAGCCTTTTCGTTACGCCGGTACAAGCACGGTGTATGAGTGCCGCATTTTTGGAATAATTAATGGGGGAGATATTTTCTAGGGGCTTCCCAATAATCGGAGAGGTTTATTTCCTCTTAAGTGTTGACGGTAATACGCGGAGGTGAGGACGGGGAGATTTATTGCTCTGCGGATATTTCGGGGATGTTTTCGGTTATATAGCTACGAGGAACAGCAGATTTATGTTTGGAATTTCGAGTGGAGGATTCGGGAATATGAATCCGTCAGGTGTTAAATGAAATTTTACCGCTTCCCCGTTTGAAATTTCGGTTGGTTTTGGTAATCAGTTTTGAATTGTTTGCGGCTTATTCGTATTTACAGAAAACAGTTAATTTGCATATTTCCCTCATAATTAATTGTTATTAATTTCTGGTACTGATATAATTTTTATTTTGTTTATTATTTACTACCCGCTTCGTTCCGAGTTTTGAGGGGTTGCCGTGACTCTGCGTTTGCCCACTCCTCTCTACCTTAGCAACCTGCGAGTTGTAGTCGACGTTGGTTGGATTCTTTCCTAAGTGTATTTCTCTCTTCTGTGTTAGCAAAGTTTTTTTTTGTGTTCATAAACTTGACGCAGCTTGTCCAAATGTAATAGGTAGGGAGTTGAATCAACGTCACACTGGAGCAACACAATGTGCTATTGGCAACCGTCAAATACGAGGACAACACCTCGTAATTTTCAGCCACGGTCAGGTGATGAGAACAACTCCTGAGCTGGCACGGCACTCTCCAAACTTCCATACCACGCCAACGTGAGAATATTCAAGGTCACGACAGATTTAATGTCCAACAGCCACCACCACGTACTCTACGGTATTTGCTTGAACCTAGTTTCGAACCACCGGTTTGTAATCCGCTACTCTACCAAATGCGCTGCCGCGGTTCTGTTAAATTAAATCTGAAAAATAATTTAATTATTTTGGCTACATTGGTGTGTTAATTCTCATAGCCAAATGAATATGTTGACTGGTTCAATGAATAACGAGGCAGGTAAAAAATGTGGCTTCAATAAAATTCCATCAAAAATTAAATAAACGTAATAAGCCTACTAGTCTACCAACATAGGTCTTTACTCAAAATAAAAAGGCTTAACGATATATTCTAATATCTCAATCTTGCACCGGAGGGTTTCGAGTTCGAATCCTATCAAAGACCGTCGTGTACAAAGGGATCTGGCGCACTTTAAATTTCTCGTATCCTCAAATGTTCTCATGTTGGCGTGGAAGTGTGGTGCCAGCTCAAGTGTCACCTCATCATCTGACCGTGGTTTAAAATTACATCTTGTCCTCGGATCTCTCCGGGTTTGATCCCGAACCGTCCTCAATAGCCCGTTGTGTTGTTCCAGTTCGACGTTAATTAAAATACCTACCTACCCTGATCACTGAAATCTAAAGATATTTAATTTTGCAGCCAGCACGACTGAAAGAAATTCTAATTTAATTTGATTCATTGCCAGAGCCACGCGACTAATTTTCATACGTAGACTGATGCCACCACATTATAAAAAATAACAAATATTGAATAATCAATAAGAATATTGAATTGACTTTTCATGCAATATTTTAATTTTTTTAGTATTAGATAATGAAATCTCGATTCAGTGATACTTCGAATTTCATCGAAGTATCACTGAATATGATGAATTTACTTTCGATGAAATTCGAAGTAATCACTGCGATTATCTGCAGTAAACTGGTTCAATTGCAGTATGATATTCAACCTAATAATGCGAAGGAAAAAGGAGTAGCCTAATTATTTTTAGAATTGAGACTGTTGCCTAATGGTGTTGAGATCTATAGACTGCTGTGCAAAATAATAAGCACAGGTGTAAGTTAACGAAATGTTTTTTGAGTGGTACTCATTTGGTTCGTTGTTATCTGAAATTGGTCCCGTTACTTCAGTTCAGAAGAAAAATATTCGAAGTTGAGATGTTCTGTTATCATTACGAAGCAGTGAACTCTACAGTAGTGTGTGCTTATTATTTTGCAGTGTATATGGAATGGTTTTAGAGCTGACAATGTTGTGAAAACATAAAATATTAAACCGATCTAATGACCCTTCTCGGTAAAAATAGGTATACTTCATACGTATGTCGAATGCAGGGGAAGTGAAGAGAAATATATACTACTAAATTAATTTTATAAACATTTGAGGGGGGGGGGAAAAATCGTAAAGTCAATTGAGGCGAAGGCTATAAAAACTGAAAGTAATTCTAAGTCAAAGTTTTAATCTGTCAATTTTGAACTGTCTCGTCGAGGTATCTTGTTTCTCAGCAAAACTGATCAGATCTTGATGGACGAGATATCTCGTCATTAGAGAAAAAAAATTACTCAACCGTTTCAATAATCTTCCAAGTTATTCCAGATAGAAGTGCGACTATGTACTAGAGGTGGGAGTATTCGAATACAAAAGTACTCATGTACTCGATAATTAAAATAATTCGTTGTATTCGAATACAAAAGTACTCGTACTCGATATTTAAATGTATTCGTTGTACCCTTCTTTCTCATTGTATTCGAATACAGTAGTATTCATTCTGAGTATTCGAATACCAAAATGTATAGTCAACCTGGGTATACTTCATCCTAGGTATTCGAATATCAAAGTATTCAGACACCAAAGTAGCAATGTTACATTGTATGCGAATCCATGTTGGTCGTCTAAAAAATATCGTTTGCATATGGAATAAATAACAATACAATGATCTACTAGTTTCCTCTTGCTTCGAACTTTGATCCACTGTGTCACAATTCTAGTACACTAATCTTGATGTTGGGAAAATCAGAACGAAGTGTTATTTTAAATAACATCACAGTTGGCTGATTCTTTCGGTCGATTAATCGATTTTTTCTATGAAGTGTTATTTTTAAATAATACTTCAACTGTAACCAAGTGTTATTTTTAAATAATATTATATCACAGTTGGCTGATTCTTTCGGTCGATTAATAGATTTGTTTGTATGTGTATTCGAATATTTATTCGATTCTTGAAAGTACTCAAATATCAAATATTCGATTCTTGAAAGTACTCGATTACCAAATATTCGATTCTTGAAAGTACTCGATTACCAAATATTCGATTCTTAAAATAACTCGATTATCAAATATTCGATTCTTAAAAGTTCTCGTTTTCCAAATATTCGAGGAGCCGTCGTGGCTCAGTGGGTATTCCCACTGCGCTAGCAACCTTCGAGTTGTAGGCTGCGCAGGTTCGATTCTTGTCAGGTGCATTCCTCCCTGGGTGTATTTCTCTCTTCTGTGTCAGTAAACTTTCATTGTGTGTATGTCTATTACTTGATATTTATGTCTTGTATCTGACGCAGCATGGCCAAATATGGCCTTTGCGCCATAAAACCCCAAGACCAACCATCCAAATATTCTATTCCTAAAAGTACTCGGATACCAAGTATTCGATTCTTAAACGTACTCGAATACCAAATATTCGATTCTGAAAAGTACTTGAAACATCAAATATTCGATTCTTAAAAGTACTCGAATAAATATTCGATTCTTAAAAGTACTCGAATACTAAATATTCGATTCTTTAAAGAACTCGAACACCAAAATATTCGATTCTTAAAAGTTCTCGATTTTGCCCATCTCTTCAAAGTACCGTCTCTTCCTCTGGGAGACCGGGGAAGGGAACACAGGGGTCAATTGATGTCAGACGAGAGTCAGACGATTTTCTGTGGGGGTCAACAGGTCGCATTCCTCAACACCGCCCCAAACATTTTGGGGAAGCGCTTTCCAGTTCTTTGACTCAACAGAGAGGAGGTTTCTCACAAGTTCCATTTGATTGAGTTTTTGCTTTTGTGTTCCAAAGGTTTTTATTCGGTTTATGAAAACGTTCTGAATCCCTTTCTAAACGTTCCTCTGTAAATATTTTTGATGAAATTTTCTTTAATGCTATCCTATGAAGGCGAAAGTCAAATAATTATCTTGATAGAATTTGATATTTAACTCTCGTCGCTTTATTTATTATTTTCGAGCAGATTAAAAAAGCTGCATGCAACCGAAGTTTTGTATGAAACAAAACTCGCCGTTTCTGTTTTCCTTTGTTCTAAACTCAGATAAATCGGAAATTCGAAACTGAAAGATCGTTTTTGTCCCTTTGGGAAGCTTGCAAGGTTTATTGTGTTTGCATACTGTTCTATTTTAAAACTCATAACCTAGGAAATTAAAATTTTTTCTGTACAAAAGGAATTGTATTGTTTCTTTCGGTTTACAGATGGTATCATAATTTTTTGACGAATTTATACACACGAATATTTGAAAGTTGAAACAATGTTTTGGTCAACACTTGGCAATTAATTATAAATGTAATTAAAGAGTAACTTTTTATGATGCACAAAAGCATTTCCCGCTGCTAAGCAACTGCTCTTGCCCTTTTTTAATTTATCGGCAGCAAGCTGAATAATTTTTCTTTTAATTATGTTTGTTATGCAACTATACTAAAAACTGTTTTCATTTCAGAACTTGATATATGCCGTTATATTCGTAATCTTTTGCAGTTTACATTCTATTTTTGTTTTCTAGCTTTTTGTTCTGATCGTTTGTACATTTAATTAGAACTTTTTTGGAATTTAACACATCAGAATCCTGGTTGTTATTCTACTGTTTTTCTGTTACTGCTATAGCCAGGTACTTTAAAAGTTCGTGTTTATTTTGTTTTAAAAAATTGACTATGAATTAAGCTTATGAATACATGATGCCATAAGAGTCATTCTCGCATGAGAACAAATATTTGTAAGCTCTTTTTTATATTTGTTCTAAACAAGAAGTAAAATATTAATATCCATCTGAAATATCAAAGCTTACCACTATAACAGTAATAATATATATTTTTTATAAAATAAGGATTAAATTAAATTCAATCAAAGGTAACATTGTTTGTAAATCAACAGAAACTTTAGACATTTCTTGAATCGAAAGGATTTTATTAGAAAGTTTTCTTTGCTGCTTATGAATTTTGCCCACGGTACAATAAAATGTCCTGTTGTAAAAAATTAGTTTTGGTTTTTAGAGTAGGTTCTTTGTGTGTAGGAGAATATATACTAATTCATAGTTTATCAAACTTTTTGGCACATTTTTGCGCGGCACATTGTTTAGCATTTCATTACCCACTCTTGCTCCTCAACGCCCCCGTATTCCCTCTGGGGTCAGCATTGCCCCCAATATTACTTCAGCACCCACAAGTGGTGTTAGGGCCCACTTTGGGAAACTAAGCACTTCCTCTATTAAATCTAGTCTACAGATGAAAGCACAGCAGCCTCCAATTGGATACACAAACCCAATATACCCTAGTGATATTTTCTTTTCCCATAGGGTTTACTGTCTTTATTAAACATGAGGTCACGCTTCTGGGTTACCCAAGGGATCTTTTCTGCTTTCATTGTACTAGTGTTTACCCAATTCCACTTTTTGTCCCTTTCACAACATTATTTAGTTGACGTTGTCTTGTTTTTTAACCACCTGGTGATTGTCTTGATGAGGTATCTCGTCATTAGCAAAACTGACCAGATCTTGATGGACGAGATATCGCGTCAGTAGAACAAAGACTTGTCATCAAAAAATCTCCAATATATTGGTGACGGGATGTCTTGTACTTAGAAAAATTGGTCAGATCTTGATGGACGAGATATCTCGTCGGAACCACTTAGATGGTTGATACCCAGACCACCCAGCCTACCAACAAGGGCTTCAGACCAAACAAGGGTTGGCCAGAGATGTCTTGTCCTTGGCACAGCTTGGCCAAATATGGCCTTGCGCCATAAAACATAGAAACAACCACCTTCGAGTTGTAGGCCGTGCAGGTTCGATTTCTGTCAGGTGTATTCCTCCATGGGTGTATTTCTCTCTTCTGTGTCAGTAAAACTTTAATTGTGGGTGTCGTGTTTGGCGCGGCATGGCCAAATATGGCCCTTGCGCCATAAAACACCAAAACCAACCAACCACCAATTGAATCCAAAAAGGGGGGGGGGTATTTCAATTAACGTCACACTGGAGCAACACAACGGGCTATTGGTGACGGTCCGGGATCAATCCCAAAGGGAAAGATCCGAGGACAGCACCACGTAATTTTGAACCACGGTCAGATGACGAGAAATCAAAAAAAAAAAAAAAAAAGGAGCTCCCGAACTATTAAAGAAAGACGGTTAAAACCAACAACTTGCACGAGATCGGGGCTTTGCGGGTGTCATTTATAATGGTGTTTGTGGCAAATCTTGAAGGCGGGCAATAATCTCAAATGGACATGAAAAGCCTGCCCACCAGGAAATCTGACGTACCTTTTACATCCTAATATCCCTGTTCTTGGGAATGAGGAGACAGGTTCGCAGGTCTTGTTTTCCCCCTTTTACAATGCAATGGGGATTTCTTTTCTATTCCTTCTTTTTCTTTTGTACGTCATTGAGAGTAATTCCCATCATTTGGAACAGAAGCTTAAACGAGTTTTGTTGAAGAATTCGTCAGGGAAAACGTCGAAGAAACTCACGGGGTCTTCTTTCAGCTTACGCTTGGTTTCGTTTTGTGATACCGTTTAAATAATAGTTTCCAAAAGTGCGCGCTACCGCCCCCTGTGGGTGATGGAAGTAGAAATTTTCCGTAAACCATGGTTTCTTCCCTCAAACGTGCTCTGATGAGCACGCCGTGGCCATTTTGTTCCTTTGTAGGATCCAGTGATTAAGAACAACAGATAAGAGACAGGTTTGAACCCTTTTAATCTATATTTTACAAAAATGATGTGGTGCTTCCAATTTTACAAAACGATGTTCTAAAGATGGATATAATCGTTTAATTTTATCGGTAACTGGCCGTTTATTGCTCTAACTTTTGAAATTGGCTTTCGCCTTACTAGCTGCTTTAAATTTAAATGTTCCAATTCTTTTAATGCGTTAATATTTTTTGCATGAGTATTTTGTAAAGTTCTTTGCGGTCGAACTCTAAAATGAAGGAATCGTGTGCTGCAATTCTGGGGTGTTTGAGGAGCAAGAATAGTCAATAAGAAGCAAAAAATTTGATAGGTTGTGTCGAGGACAAAAAACATAGTTTTGACGTGAGTACTCCGATCTGATGTTGGATTGTGTAATGGATGAAGCAGACGTAGGAAGTTTGAACGATTGCGTATTGTGTGTATATTCAACAATTAATTTACAATTTGAACGATTAAAATGCAGTTTGATCTTTTTCATTGAGATTGTTATTGTCCAATATTGTAGCGTTGTTAGGTAGCTTTCGAATGAAACCACTTACGCAGTCCTTACTCTATGCAATACAAAGTGACACAGGCCCAAAGCTCGCCCAGTACCGTAGAATTTCAGCACATTGTGGATCCCCTCCCCACGCTCAGTGCACTTGGTCCGAAGGTAAAGTCAGGTACAGACATCCTTTGTCTACACGACGCTATATTTATCTTCTGGAAGTTTCTTCTACTTCTGAAATCATAAGACAAAACAGTTGTAACGCTTTTTGGTAGCGCTAGACTTTTCATGCATTCCCCGTGCTTGCGATTTTAAAGACGTCAAAAATTTTTGACGTTATTCACGTCAAAAAATTTTGTCGCCTTAACATGTTTTTAGATAATACTTAACCTTATAGACACACCATCTACAGAGATACATTGTCATACATTGATTCTTTTGAATAAAAAGGAACCGACTGCAAATAGTGGAGTGGAGATTTAAGGCAAAGCACTTATCCAACAGCTGTTTATAGCAAACACTGTATAACTGTTGAAAGCAAGCACTTATCCACTTGTTATAATGGACACTCAGTAGTGATGCATTGCAATTGACTTAACTAAAACGTGGGAACGACTGCAAATAGTTGACTGGAGATTTAAGGATTCTGAGGATGAAAATAGAGCCTCATTCAGCAAATTAGTAGAACAGCACTAGGCTCATCCTTCTCATTACTAATTCTTTTTAAGTTTACTGATTTTTTATACTAATAATAATGAACAATCTAGTGTACTCTTACTTCATTTTAATAGATAACTTAATATTTTCAGTTCCAAGTTTCATTTCCCAACTAGCTTTTTGAAATTCTAAAATAACAGTGTTGTACATAAATATTTTTGTGAAACTCAAAAATTATAGGCACAGCTAATTTTGCAATTTATTATAAGTTGAAATTGAGTTTTCTAGAGGGAGTGATGCCGAAACAAATTGAAAAACGGGTGTTAAGCCAAAAATGTTTAGGAAACTAGTATACTATAGTGTATTGGTATGTATTATAGATAGGTATTTTAATTATAAAGTCGCACTGCAGCAACACACCGGTCTGTTGGCAACGGTCCGGGATTAATCCCGAAGGGAAAGTTCCGAGAACAACACTACGTAATTTTGAATCGCGGTCAGATGACGAGATGATACCTGAGCTGGTACCCCACTCTCCAAACTTCCACACCACGCCAACGTGTGGACATTTGAGGCCAAGACAGATTTAATGTGCACCAGACCGCTTTGTACACAACGGTCTTTGGTTAGATTTGAACTCGCAAACCTCCGGTTGCTAATCCATTACTCTTCCAACTAAGCTACCGCTGCCCGTGTATTGGTAGGATTTAACAGATAATGAAATGACAATTTTTGCTATTTTCGAATATTTGGGGAAATTAAAGTTTCCATGATCATCGTTATAAGTTTTCTTAGTATGATATCCTATTATTTTACCTTTATTTGCATTAAAACATAAGGCAAATAAGGATATTACGTCAAAGGAACAATTTTTATTTTATGCAGCATTTTTTTATGTAAATGCACCATATTATTTTGTTACAACTTTTAAAACAACATTTCTAAGAGACTATTTTGGCATACTTTTTACTCGATTAAAATTGAAATTAAAGCCCCTCTGGTCGCACTTCAAATACGGGCTCTTTCTACCATGAGATTCGTTCAACTTCTTTGAGCTGTTTCGTCATTACTGGATATACAAATAAACCTAATAGCCGTTATTAGGAAACAGGAGACAGTTGAATTAACACCGCACTGTAGCAACGCAACGGCTATTGGCGACGGTCCGGGATCCATCCCGAAGGGAAAGATCCGAAAACACCTCGTGTTTTTGAATCACGGTCAGATGACGAGGTCAACATCTGAGCTGGCACTCACTCTCCAAACCAACGTGAGAACACGACGGATTTAACCAAGCTCCACGTACACGAAGGTATTTAGTTAGATCTAGTTTCGAACTCACTATCAACAGGTTGCAAATCCGCGACTCTATCACCTGGGCAACCGCGACACCCAACAGCTAAGCAAGATTATCTTGACTTTTGCTGATCTACTGCAGCCAATGCTTGTAACTATGAAATCGTTTTCCGAATGTCTACGTCAGGTTCGATTCCTCCATGGGTGTATTTCGCTCTTCTGTGTCAGTAACACTTTCTTTGTGTGTGTTTAGTTGACCCATATTTGATGTATGTCGTGTTTGGCGTAATATGACAGTATGGCCGTATGGCATCAGGGCCGCGGTAGCCCGGTTGGAAGAGTAACGGATTAGCAACCGGAGGGTTGTGTGTTCGAATCCAACCAAAGACCGTCGTGTACAAAGGGGGCTAGTGCACTTTAAATCTGTCCTCACGATGGCATGGAAGTTTTGGAGAGTGGTATGCCAGCTGAGGTGTTGACTTCGTCATCTGACCGTGGTTCAAAATTACGTAGTGTTGTCTTTAGATCTTTTCCTTCGTGTTTGACTGTCGCCAATAGCTCTTTGTATTGCTCCAGTGCGACAATAATTAAAATACCAACCTACTTATTGATTTGAATTCATTAAAAAGTATATCATTCTCAGTGGAAGAATAATGCAGTTAAAATTATCTGTTTGTAGCAAAATGGTTACTATGTTCTTTTTTAAAGGTTTAACAAAAAATAATTTGTGTACAGTTCAAAATTACGTATTGTCCTCGGTCCTTTCCCTTTGGGATCATCATCAATAGCCCGTTGTGTTGTTCCAGTGTGACTATTTAAAATACCTACCATAGCCCGTTGTGTTGTTCCAATGTGACGTTAATTAAAAATACCAATACCTACCCAACCATCTGAAATGACAAGCACTATAAACTGCTCTGAACCACGCAATATGTCTTCGTTGCATGCTTTTTCACTTTTCTTCTTTGAAAACAGATTGTAAATTCCAAGAGGGTATTTGGGTATTTCAATTAACGTCACACTGGAGCAACACAATGTAAATTCCAAGAAGATTTCAAAAACTTTCATCACGAATCCTTCCTAAGAGCTCTAGAGGCCCACAAGTCACCAGCCAAAAACCTCTAAACTCAAAAGGGAATCGTGGTGATAAGAGCCTACCATGTTCCAAAGTCACGCAATAGATACACATTAAAACATGACTCCATTCTTGAACGTCGGATGACAAGCAAAAGCCACCGTAGGAAAGTAACACAATTAATCAGGAGATTCCTCTTGTTCTTTAATGCCTTCCGACACGGCAATTGTGTTGGGAATAAATTGCGGTTTCTTAAAAGGATTATTGAGATTGCCTTTGATCAGTCATAATAGAGTGAAAGTTAGGCATTCAAGCCTCCGTGAATCGCGTTGAAAGTGGAGATATTCATTTTGATGATAAAGCTCTTTTTTCGAGTGTCACAAATGACATTTTCTCGTTCGTTTAATCGCCGATGTTTGATCGTAAATGTTTATTCTCGGTTGGATGATTGCATTAAGCCAAACTTTTTTTTATAGGATCGGAGAGAATTTATATTTGTTTACCTTATGGTAATCTATATCAACAGCAGTTATCGGTTTGGAGATATTTTTATAAGCTGTTTTAATTTCTTGACTGGTTGGTTTAAATAGCTAAATCCAAAATGAGAAATAAGGGGTAAAATTAGATAAGTTAAGTTTTGAGGAGGAATTCTTTAACACGACTAATTTTTGGAGATCCGCGGTTCCGATTGTTCTCGTCATCTGACCGTGGTTCAAAATGACGAGGTGTTGTCCTCGGATCTGTTCCTACAGGAATAGCCCAACGTGTTGCTCCAGTGCGACATTAATTATCTATCCATGTCAGGATGTGGCAGCGATAGCTCAGTTGGAAGAGTAACGGTTTAGGAATCGGAGGGTTGCGAGTTCGAAACTCGGTCCAACCAAAGACCGTCGTGTAGGCTGGGGTTGGAGCACTTTAATTCTGTCATGGCCTCAAATGTCCTCAGGTTGGCGTGGTGTGGAAGTTTGGAGAGTGGGGTGACAGATGTTGACCTCGGTATCTGACCGTGGTTCTAAATTACGAGGTGTTGCAATCGAATTGATCCCGGAACGTTCCAAATAACCCGTGTGTTGCTCCAGTGCGACGTTAATTGACAATCTACCTGATGAATCGTCATTAGCAAAATTGGTCAAATCCTTTTGAACGAGATATCTCGTCGAAACCACTTGGAGGGTTAACAGATTAAATTGTATAGTATACTTGAAATTAATTAATAAATTAAATCAATAAATTTTAAATTGATAAAATTTATCAATTTAAATTAACCAAATTAATAAATTTAAATTAATAAAATTAATAAATATAAATAAAATTAATAAATTTATATAAATAAAATAAAGGAATTTAAATAAATAAAATTCATAAATTAAAATAATATTGTATTGTACTGAAAACTGACCAGATCTTAATCTCGTCATAAAAAAAATCGGCAATATCTTGATGACGAGATACCTCGTCAATAGCAAATTGGTCAGATCTTGATGGACGAGATATCACGTTACAGCTACTCGGAGGGTTAAAAAATTAAAGAAATAAATGAATTTAAATTTTATAAAATTAATAAATTCAAATTAATAAAATAAACGAATTTAAATAAATAAAATTAACAATTTTAAATAAATAAAATTAACAAATTTAAATAAATAAATTCATAAAATTGATAAATTAAAATAATATATTATCTTATACTGAAAACTGACCAGATCTTAATCTCGTCATCATAAAAAAATCGGCAATATCTTGACGATATATATCCTCGTCAATAGCAAATTGGTCAGATCTTGATGGACGAGATATTACGTTACAGCTACTCGGAGGGTTAAAAATGTAATATGTAATGCATTTAATGCAGAAATGAGAAATTATTGAAGCTATGCTTCAGGCAAAATAAAGTTCAAAACTTTTGCTTTCCAACTTTCCTTTTTAAAGCTCGAAACTTTTCCAAGCCATTTCCTTATTTCTAAAGCTATTTAGATTTGGATTTGATCCCGGACCGTCGTCAATAAGGCGTTGTTTTGTTCCTGTGCGACATTAATTAAATACCTACCAAAGACATTTTGATGCAAAAACATTTTGATGCTGCTACTTTTCACTTGGCATAAATAAAATTGCACTAAACTTTGAAATTTTCGTCGAGTCATTCATTACAGTGATCTTTTCAAGTGCTATGAGATTAAACGATCCTTTTCCGCAAAATACAACATCCGTAAGTTTGATTCAAATGCGATATTAATTAAAGTTTCTTTGAATTTAACGTACCTTCGTACACCTGTTACAGTAACACAAGGCTATTTATTGAATGTTCCAGCAAACCTTTTTCGATTGAATCAAAGGTTGAAGACCACTGTTCCGAACATTTCTCTTTTGCAGTCCTGTTAATCTCCACACTTCACGCCCCTGCAAATGATTTCTACTTTCTCTAACTCCAAGATCCAAATAACAATACATCCCCATCATTAAACACGCACCAACCATCTCAGATTAAAATGCACTTACACGAATCTACACTTCATCGAGTCAACAAATAAAGAATCCGGTGACTAGTCCAACCCTTCCCGTATTTTTCCGTACACCCCCATGGAAACACCCCGTTGTATTGCCCTAATGTGACATAAATTCAACTACCTGTCTACCCATTCCTCTATGAGTATTCTTTAATTTTTACCTTGTAGGTGAAAATCAAATAACTATAAAAGTTTGATATTTAATTCTCGACACTTAATTATTTTCAGATTAAAAAGCTACATCTAATAAAAGCTTTGTATGAAACGAAAGATCGCTGTTTCTGTTTTCCTTTGTTGTATAGGGGCCGTTGCAGCCCGGTTGGAAGAGTAACGGATTAGCAGTCGAAGGGCTCGGTTCAGCCAAAGACCATTGTATATAAAGGGACTGGTGCATGTTATATCCGTCGTGGCCTTAAATGTCCTCACGTTGGCGTGGTGTGGAAGTTTGGAGAGTGAGGTGCCAGCTTAGGTGTTGCCTCATCTGACCGTGGTTTAAAATGACGAGGCGTTGTCCTCGATCTTTCCCTTCGAAATTGATTCCGAACCGTCGCCAATAGCCCATTGTGTTGCTTCAATGTGACAATGTGACTTTCCATCACCTTTGTCGCAAACTCAGATAAATCATGTAGATAGATAGATATTTCAATTAACGTCGAACTGGAGCGACACAACGGGCTATTGGGGACTGTATGGGATCAATCCCAAGTGGAAAGATCCGAGGACATCACCACGCAATTTGGATCCACGGTCAGATGACGAGGCAATACCTGAGCTGGCACCTCACTCCCCAAACCTCCAAACCACACCAAGAGGAAATTTGATGCCACGACAGATTTCAAATGCACCAGTCCCCTTTGTACACTGTCTTTGGTTGGATTCGAACTCCGTTCAATCCGTTATTCTTCCAACCGGGCTACCAGCACCCAGATAAATCGGGAAATTGAAAACTAAAAGATAGTTCCTCACACTTCACGAAGAACCCGAGAGCAAATCATCTCCTCCCTTCCTCCAACTCCAAGATTCAAATAACAATACAACCCTAACAACGGCATCATTAAACGCGAACGCAACCATCAGTGCCGAAAGCGCACAAATCTGCAATTCGTCTGCTCCTCAACAAAAGAATCTGGTGACAAGAGTCGGGATTCCCGACCCCTCCCCTATTTGTCTTACACCCCCATGAAAACACCCCGTTGTATTGCTCCAGCGCGACGTAAATTCAACTACTCCCCCATGAAAAGAAACCCCAAATTGAGACATAATTCCGATTGTTAAAGATGCCCTTTCCCATTCAAAAACAAATCCTTCGGCCATCCAATCCGAATAAAAATTTTCGGGTTTCAAATCCCATTACGATCACATGCGGGATTCTGAAGTCTTATTTCCCACATCGGTTAGAATCGTCGGCGGAGGCCCGAAGCGATTTCTTTGATGAAGCCCCGCATATTAGGGCGTTTTTTTACCCCGAAATATTTACATTGCGGAGGACCCACGTTCGCATGAATGGAGCTGCAATTCGGGGAGTTATTATTTCTCTCGTAAACAAGTATTTAGCTGTCACTGAGGGAAGGCCTCGGGGGGTGATTTGATGGGGAGGGGGTCCCCTCTTTGGGGGGTGATTACTTATTAAATATATTATTTTGTGGGTTCTGAGAGGGTATAAAGAGGATGCGTGTGTGTCTAGTTGTACTTAGGAGGGGAGGATTGCTGCACGTTAAATCTGCCGTGGCCTTCAAATGCCCTCATGTTGGCGTGGTGTAAAAGTTTGGAGAATAGGGTGCCAGCTCAGGTGTTGACCTCGTCATCTGACTGCTTCAAATTACGAGGTGTTGTCTTTGGATCTTTCATTCCCTTCAGGATTCCTCACGTTGGCGTGGTTGTGGAAGTTTGGAGAGTTGGACACCAGCTCAGGTGTGACCTCGTCATCTAACCGTTTGTTCAAAATTGCGTGGTGTTGTCCTCAATCTTTCCCCTCGGCATTGATCCCGGACCGTCGCCAATAGCCCGATGTGGTGCTCCAGTGCGAAGTTAATTAAATACCTACCTACCCTTCAGGATCCGTTCCAGACCGTCACCATTAGCACGTTGTGTTCCAGTGCGACGCAAATTCCACTACCTGCTACTCAGCTGGAGAAGGTACAACTGCCCAATTACCCCGTTAAAACCACTGATTCTGACATTTTGTATTTTGATAAAAGAAAAAGAAACGATTATTTTAGGAATTTCTTCAATTGCTTTTATTTATTTAATGTCATTTAATACCTTTAAACACCTAATTCAGTATATGAAGTTCTTTTGTAAAGCGCAATATAGATGGCGCTAATGATTTAGTTGGATGTTTTTTGGCCCAAAGGGGAGTGGGGCAGATGTGGCCAAGGTGCTTATGCAATGTTTCTTCGGTCAACGTCCAACATGTACCACCCATGTTCAAGGAAAATTTCTATTGATACAGAAGGGAGAAATACACTCAGTAGTTACAAGACGTCGCTTACTGCTCGCAGGTTGCTAGTGCGGTTTGTAATCCCGCTGAGTTTCCTCAAAGTTCAGTCTTTTGGGTTAGCGGTTGTATGTGCATAAATGTGGCTACATGGACTGTTTAGTGTGGGTTGGTTTTATATGGCGCATGGGCCAGATCTGGCTAAGCTGTGCCAAGCAATAAGAGACCCATGTGCACAATCTTTTATCAAAAATTTTCTAACCTTTTCACTTAATTGATAATGTTTTGATTTTCTATTTTAATAAAATATTTTAAATCAAAATTTATTTACAAATTATTTTAATTAAATAGAAGGGGTTGTAGACCGGTTAGGACAATAGAAGTATCCGATAGATAATCCTAATCGACCATATTTTTAGTGATTGGAAAGATAACGCAATTTGTAAATGTTAGTCTTTTGCTTTATCTGTACGAAGTTAGCGATTGTCTTCTAAAAATAATTCATACTTGATTTTACTTTGAAGCAATGTTAAGCCGGATACACCCTATAAAAAGCCTCGTGGAAATTAAAAATGTTTCAAAACTGTCTGCTTCCCCAAAGTCTATTGATTGGAAAAATTATAATTTTATACATTTTCTCGCGCGCGGTGAGGAGACTGGTGCACGTTAAGTCTGTCCTGGCCTCAAATGCCCACACGATGTCGTGGTGTAGAAGTTTGGAGAGGGGTGCCAGCTCAGGTGTTGACCTCATCATCTGGCCGTGATTCAAAATTACGAGGTGTCCTCGGATCCATAGACGTGAAATGCAAGTAGACTGAGCATCGCTATTGAGGAGCTTCAAGAAGTGTGACCAACTTGTCGGCTAGTAGTCACGTGACTGCTCTGAAAAATTGACTTGGTTGGCCTATTTGGCATCCTATCGCCTCGTTTGGCGATATAACATCTTATGACAGTGTAGATGTGCGAAAGCGCAATTCTATAGAGGTTACAACATGGTGAAATCATGGTCATGACAAACAAGATGAAATCGCCAAACTGTCGTATAGACCAATCAAATTATGAATAAATGGAAGAGCATTTTCCACCGTCCCGTGGACCAGTCAAATGATGAATGTTCGTTTCCACCCACACACAAAAATAGTTTAAGTGTCACATGGTCCAGGGCACATAGAGAAGGTTACCATTGCTCACTCTTTTTTTATATTTCCTCTATGCCCGAATCTTTCCCTTCGGTATTGATCTCGGACGGTCGCCAATAGCCCGCTGTGCTGCTGTGCGACGTTAATTCTACTACCCTTCAACTATGCCCTAAAAAAAAAAAACAGTGCCTCCACAAAAAGAAGAAAAACAAACAAAACTAATCACCTCCCCAGTTGTTTCCAAAGATTGCAAACTTCGCAGACAAGAAGTCGCGGAACATTAAGCCGGTCCTTAAAGGCCATCATCGAAGAAGCCGCACAAAAACAAAAGAATCCATCAGTATTCTCTAATCGTTGGGGCCGCGGTAGCAGGTTGGAAGAGTAGCGGATCGACAACCACAGGGGTTGCGAATTCGGAACTCTCGATCCAACTGCGGTATCATCTTTTTAGGAAAATATAAACACGTTCCTCACGTCTGTCTTCCGACAGCTTTGAGCCAAACTACAAGTCGCACGTGCTATTTCTTTTCATTTAAAATTTAAATTCGCAGTTCTAATGATATATTTTTCTCTAAAGTCTATGTGTCGTAGCATTAACCCATTTGATTCTAAATATTTATCGTTGTTGATTGTTACGTTTAAATGAATTATGTTTGCCATTTCGTTTTATTGCGCAATTGACGACATGCACAAATAACATCAAGTAATTTATTGCTGTTGGCCAGTATTTTAGTTGGTACTTCCGAAAGCCAGAGGCCCAAACGACCAAAGACCGTTGTGTACGTGGGGCTGATGCACGTTCTGTCGTGACCTCAAATGTCCTCAAATTGGCTTCCTGTGAAAATTTGGAGAGTGGAGTGCCAGATTAGGTATTGACCTCGTCATCTGGCCGTGGTTAAAAAATTACGAGGTGTCCTCGATCTTTCCCTTCCGGATGGATCCCGGAACGTCGCCAGTAGCCCCTGAAAGCTGGAGAGGGGATCCAGCTCAGGGATTGACCTCGTCACCTGGACCTTGGTTCAAAATGCCGAGTGTTTCCTTGGATCTTTCTCTTCCGGATTGATCGCGAACCGTTGCCAATAGCTCGTTGTGCTGCTGCTGTGCAACGTTAATTCTACTTACCTACCCTTCAATTATGCCCTAAAAACATTGACTCCACAAAAAGAAAAAACCAGACAAATCTAATCACTTGCCCAGTTCCCGAAGATTGCAAACATACACCAAACTTCTCAGACACGAAGCCTGTGCTTAAGACCATCGCGGAAGAAACCGCACAAAAACAAAAGAATCCATCAGCATTCCCCTCCAATCATTGTAATTCCCGAAATCATTGGGCGTTGCAACTTTGACAAATCACAGTTTGGTAACCGACCCCCGAAGGCGGGCTACGAACATCAAGGAGCAGGTAGCATTCTCCCTGGGCCACCGCAAGTCGTAACAATTAACCGAAGATATTTTTCCGCTGCAACAACAACGGGGTTTGATTAGGCTGAAACAGGAAAGAAACCCTTGGGTTAATTGTGGTGGGGGAACAAAAGCCGATCGAATACGCCCACCGATAGGGGAGGTTAAGGAGAGGCCAAAGATGCCTCGCTTTTCTCCTGAACCACACCGTCAAAGGATTTTTAAGTGAGTTACTTCCACCGTGGTGGAGAGGAGCTGAAGTGAAATAAATTACTTACGAACTTTGCACCGTCTCAAAAAGTTAGCAGAAAAGTTTTGGAGTTTGAAGTTGCGGTGGTTTGAATATTCATTCTCATGGTTAATATATTTTTTGAGTGCGTTTGGATAATTGCATTTAAATGTTCGATAGTCATTATTAAATTTACAAAGGTATGGTGTATGCTCTATAAGTTTATTCAAAAACAAAACGATATCCAGGTTCGATTCCTCCCTGTGCGTATTTCTGTCTTCTAGGTCAGGAAGACTTCCATTGTGTATGTCCATTAATTGTCAGTCCTGTGTTTGAAGCAGTATGGTCAAAAATATGGACCTTGTGCCAATGAACCAACCAAAACGAGGTATACATCTTCTTAGCGTAGATAGGGAGGTAGGTTGCTAATTAACGTCACACTGGATCAGCACAATTAGGTATTGGCGACGGTCCGGAATAAATCCCGATTTCTGTCTTCTGTGTCAGTAAGACTTTCGTTGTGTGTGTATGTCCATTACTTGGTCTGTCTTGTGTTTGGAGCAGTATGGCCAAATATGGCCCTTGCGCCATAAAACCCAACCAACCAAAACGATATCTATCTTCTAAACGCAGAGGATTTCAATAAGAACTGAAAGAAGCGTTATCGTTTATGCATTGCAACAAAGATTCCTTTTGAATACACTAGTAAAGAAGCCTTAGAAAAGAATCCTGTAGAAAGATACTATTTGTCCTTAGAATAGAATCCTTTGGAAAGATTTTATTTATTATTTTCTTAAAATAAAAGTAAGGGGTCTTGATCTTCTAATTAGAAAATTATTCTTTGGAAGATAAGATACTATTTATCCTTTCCTTAGAATAGAATCCTTTCGAAGGATTCTGTTGGTCCTTTCCTTGTAATAAAATCCTTTGAAAATATCCTGTTGGCCATTTTCTTAGAATGGAATCCTTTCGAAAGATTTTTTGCTCCTTTCCTTGAAATAAAATCCTTTTGAATGATTCTATTTGCACTTTCCGAAGAAAGGAATCCTTCGGAAGATTCTATTTGTAAAGAAAGTCAAAACTGCTTAGAAGTCATACAGGGAAGACGGCAGGTTGCAGGGTGGAATTATGCGTGTGGCCCGTCAGAGAGTTAAAACCATGTAAAAGTCTCACGTAAATAAGCCCCAATCAATAATTAATTGAAGTTTTCTGTTATCTGCTTTAATTAATAACTTTATTGACAAGAAAATGGCCACGAAGTGCTCATCACAGCACAATTGGAGGAAGATGAAGGGGTTATATATCTAAGGGGCTAGGGGGGGAGACTTAACTCTCCATTCCAGCTCCATAATTAAAAAGGAAAGTTGACACTGATGAAACGGATCCTTTCTGGAATCTGTTAACCCCAAACCGATTCATTACCTTCACGCAGCTTTTGTTTGAAAGGGGAAAATCCTCGACCGTCTCTCGTCCCTTTAAAATTTTCATTAAACTTTGATCGTCAGGCCATGAAGAAAAAGGGCAGCTGTCCGTTTTTTCATTCATTTTCAGACATCGGGAATGAATGGGGAAGACTCTCGGATAGTATGCATAAAAAAGCGAAGAGCGATCATTTGTACTGCCGAATGAGATCTGGCAGGTAATGGACCCAGGAATTTCCGATGCCAGTGCTTTCCGAAATGGATGGGTGGTGTCAGAAGTTCTTTTCATTTTCAGCACTTAATGGAGGTTGGGCTTATTGAATTACCTTTGTGTTCTTCACTCGATGACGGCTTCTCCACTTTGCACGGTAGAAGTTTCTGGGTTTTTAAATATTAATTGGGCGAATGTCTTGAGGTTAGGAAATTCATCAATCGTTTAATGATGGTGTAGTTTCCGGACCTGTCTCTTTTCATACCTGTTGTGTGATTGTAAAGAATTGGATCTCGCGTTATTAGATGTCTGTCTGATAGTGAAGCGTATGTTGTCTTCCAATTTAACTTGTGAAAGGAAGTTGTCTTTTACCTTCTTTAACTAAGAGAATAAATTAGATTAAGTTGTCTGCTGAAGTCTCTTGAAGTTTTTATTCTCCAGAATTTTTTCTCTGTATTTTAGTGAGAGTATACACGTTAGCACGCTCAAGGATCTAATTTTGGTATGTAGATTTGTGTAAGATTTTGCCATGCAAACTTTATTAACCCGCCTGGTGGTTGTCTTGACGATGTATCTAGTCATTAGAAGAAAACTGACCAGATCTTGATGGACGAGATACCTCGTCATTAGACAAAAACTGATGGGATCCTGATCTCGTCATCATCAAAAATCGTCAGTATCTTTATGACGAGATATCTCGTCATTAGCAGAATTGGTCAGATATTGATGGACGAGATACATTGTCAAAACCACTTGGAGGGTTAACTTCATGTTACTATTCTTGGTATGCAAAGTGGGCCGTGGTAGCCCTGTCGAAAGAGTAACGGATTAGCAACCGGAGGGTTGCGAGTTGAAAACTAGGCCCTACCAAAGACAATTATGTACGTGGGGGATGGTGCACGTTAAGTCGTCTCAATGTTACCATGATGGTGTGGAAGTTTGGATAGTGGGGTGCCAGCTCAGATGTTGACCTCGTCATCTGAACGTGATTCAAAATGATGAGGTGATATCCTCGGATCGGGGTTGATCCAGGACCGTTTCCAATAGCCCGTTGGGTTGCTCCAGTTTGACGTTAATTAACTAAAGAACTACCTGACCAGTTTTGCTTATGAAGAGATATCTCGTCATCAAGATATTGCCGATTGCTTATGTTGACGAGATCAAGATCTGGTCAGTTTTCTAATGACGAGATATCTCGTCCATCACGATCTGGTCAGTTTTCTAATGACGAGATATCTCGTCCATCACGATCTGGTCAGTTTTCTAATGACGAGATATCTCGTCCATCACGATCTGGTCAGTTTTCTAATGACGAGATATCTCGTCCATTACGATCTGGTCAGTTTTCTTCTAATGACGAGATACATCGTTGAGACAACCACCAAGAGAGTTAATGGCTTATAACTGGGCCAATTTTGCGAATTTTGACTTGTAAATCGGCATACATGTTTTTAAGACCCTAAAGAATGGAATTACGCTAAAAAAGTACAAAAAATCGATTGTTTCGCCGAAAAAAGAAAACATCCCCTTACTTCAAATAATTAGCTGCGAAGGAAATAGGAGCCACTCATGTTCCCAAACACCAAACCACGTCACACTTCTAAATTTAACAGTTTGGCAACCCGAAAAAAACCAGTTCTGAAACCCGAATCTCTTCGTTCTCCCGTCCAAGTCTCTTCCACGAGTTCCCCGCGCACTCTGTCACTAACTGGAAAGAAGATTGAGTGCTCTTCACGGAAGGCACGGCTCGACTTTCTCTAGCCGAACAGCTCGGCAACTACCGGACGGTGAATTTAAAATGCTAACTGAATGGTGAGTGACGCGACATGGCTCCCGGTGACAGGTGTCTCTTGTTGGCTCTTGTGCGGAACCTCGAGAAAAAGGGAGACAAGCGACCGCGGCTCGTTTTATAAGGCTGTCAGGCTGCCGAGTGAGGAGTTGGATGGTGTGGCCATGAGGTTCTTCCATGCCATCCATTTCGCTGTTTTCGTCGGCTTGAAGGGTGGATGGATCTTTTTGTTTTAGTTGCAAGATCAGCGAGAGATCTTTTTATTCTTCGGAGTTTTTTGTTGTATAGGTGCTTCTTAGAGGTTATTTTCTTGTAGAACTGTGTTCCACTGGTGAAAAGGAATTTTACATCGGTATCAGGTGTAATACATAAATATTTTGTGGTTGAGAGGTTTTTATAAAACCCAGGCCTTCCGGCCTACCTACAAAGGGCTTAAGGCCTATCATTCGGGAATGGGATATGACCACGAGGTTCTCCATACCATCCATTTTACTGAGTTTTTGTTTGCATGAAGGATGAAGGGATCTTTTTGTTTTAATTGCAAGCTCAGCAAAGAGCAGATCTTTTTATTCTTCAGGTTTTTCGTTGCAAAGGTGCTATTCAGGTTTTCTTGTGGAATCGTGTTTGTTCAACTGGTGCAAAGGGATTGTACCACGGCATCATGTGTAATGCATAAATGTTCTATAGTTAAATATTTTGTGCTTTTTTAATAAATCCCAGGCCTACAAACGGCTTGAGGCCCGTCATATTCGGATATGGGTAATATTTAACTAAGGATGATATGGCCAATATTTACCTAAGGATGATATGGCCATGTGGTTTTCTTTACACTTCGTCGAATTTTTGTCGGCTTTTCGGCAAATGAATCTTTATGTTTTAGTTGCAAGAACAGCAAGAGTTTATAATTTTATTCTTCAAAAGAATTTTTTGCTGTAAAGGTGCTGCTCAGATTTCTGTCATGTGGAACCGTGTTTGTTCAACTGATGAAAGAGGTTGTGCCCCGGAATCATGCTTTATGAATAAATATTTTGTGGTTAAGTGTTTTTTGTATTACACAGACCACCGGGCTAAGGGGTGCATTTATTAAAAAAGAAATACAATATGAATGCAATTTGCATGCATCATGCAAAAAATATGCAATGTAAATAGAGATGTACAGATAAGATACAATAATGAAGATACAACTTAAATACAGATAAGGTTAGAAAGACTAAAAAGCCTTTACAATCTTTGCTTGAAAAGTGGAAATCCTGCAACATAAGTTAAACTAACTGCCACAAAGGCCGTCTACTTCGTATGATGGTTATAGCGTTTGTATCCCCCTGTAGGTATGCGTTACTCTTCATATTCCGAAAACTCAGATTTTATAACTCTATGATCTATATATTTCTAATGAAATTTAATTTTTTAGTTGAACGGGACTGGCCGCCTAACTCGTGCATCAAGATCTGGCTAGTTTTGCTAATGACTTGATATCTTATCAAGACAACCAAGCCCGGATGGAGGAGTAACGGATTAGCAACCGGAGGGTTGCGAGTCCGAATCCAACCAAAAAAACCGTCGTGTACAAAGGGGGCTGGTGCACGTTAAATTTGCCGTGGCCTCAAATGTCCCCACGTTGGCGTGGTCTGGAAGTTTGTTGAGTAGGATGTGTTTGTTGACGCAACAAAGAATTATTTTATGAGAATTATTTATTGAATACAAAAACAATCATCCAAACCACTTGGTTAACATGATAACAAATTAAGAAAAACATACGGTCTATCCGACTAATTTCGAACAGAGAGACGAACAGTTCAGACAGGAAGAGAATACATACATATATACATGTTCATAATCGTCACAGCCAATAGGAACCGGTGGAAGAAAAACTGTCTGATAAAGAATGACACCAGACGGCATAAACTACTGATGTATATTGGGCTGACAACAACCGACCTTGTTTAATAGAAACACCAACAGGGTGCCAGCTCAGATGTGACTTCGTCATCTGACCGTAGTTCAAAATTACGTTTCGTTATCCTCGGATCTTTCCCTTTGAGACTGATCCCGGACTGTCGCCAATAGCCCGTTCTGTTGCTCCAGTGCGACGTTTATTAAAATACCTATCTACCAACAGGAGGGTTAAAATACTCAATAAAAGAATTACGCTGATTCATAAGCGGAAAAATTATAGCCGACATAAATTCTTTGCTATGAGAAGTCTTTACAGGATCTTTCAGTTTCTATCCACACAGAATATCTCACCTATCGTTCATCCACATTATATATAAATAACGCTTCTATTGGTATAAAGACGGCCAGAAAAATATCCCCATCTCCCTCCCTCAGCCATCCCAAGAGAATTCTTTCCGCTTTGCTCCAAACACCTCATGCACCGCTGGATTTCTTGGTCGAAAAATCTTTTATGGATGGCATCCAAAAACATGGGTTCCCCGGCGTGCCTGGACACGTTTTATTTTTTGGGAGAAGGCCCGTCTTTAATCTCTCAGGATCCACCAATAAAGAAGACACCTGTCACGGGAACTCATGCGTCGGGATGAGTTTTGCATCTCGCTTTGTGGGTTGTTGACAGGCGTGTTAGTTCGGGGGTGGCATTATCCGGAATCAGAGCGCAGGATACCTGTTGGGAGGGTGAGTGAAAGAAATCTGGCAATATTAGATTTCGCCTGGAGGAATCTTTTTTGGAAGGGGAGGAAGCAATTTCTTCCCTTTGGAATGTTTTTTGTGGAGTTCTTGTGGTGCCGCGTTGTATTTTACAGTTAATCTTGAAGACGATGGTGGGTTTGTAGGAGGGGACTTTTACGCGGCCACTTGTTGCTGAATAAAATATGATTTCGATTACCCCTCCAAGTGGCTTCGACGAGATATCTCGTCCATCAAGATCTGGCCAATTTTGCTAATGACACTAACTTGTCATCAAGATAATGCGGATTGTTTGAAAGAATCCGTGGAAGGGAAAAATACATGGATTCTTTGAAATTTTGGAAATATTGTATTGGTTCTTCCTTGGAATAGAATTATTTCAATGGATTCTATTGGTCCGTTAATTGAAAAAGAATCCTTCGGAGGCATACTATTGGTCCTTTCCTTTGAATAAATTCTTTGTTAAGATTCTGTTGGTCATTTTCTTAGAATAGAATCCTTTGGAAAGAGTTTTTTGCTCCTTTTCCTTGAAATAGAATCCTTTGTAATTATTCTATTGGGCTTTTAATTAGAAAAGTATCCTGTAGAAAGATACTATTGGTCCTTAGAATACTATCCCTTGGACAGTTCCTATTGGTTCTTAGAATAAAATCCTTGGAAAAGATTGTGTTGGTCCTTTCCTTAAAACAGAAACCCTTGGACAGTTCCTATTGGTTCTTAGAATAAAATCCTTGGGAAAGATTGTGTTGGTCCTTTCCTTAAAACAAAAACCCTTGGAATGATTCTGTTGATCCTTTAATTTGAAAAGAATACCTTGTAAAGATACCATTGGTTCTTTCCTTAGAATAGAACCATGTGGAATGATACTATTGGTCCTTAGAATAGAATCCTGTGGATTGATAATATTGGTCCTTAGAATAGAATCCTGTGGAATGATCAATTTTTATTCTAAAGCCGATATATCTCGTTCATGATCGGATCAATTTTGCTAATGATGACATCGACCTTCTAGGTAAATAGACAGAGCATATGGGTGGACTGTCGTAAGATCTCTGAAGAGTGAATCACTTGGGGTTACGAATCAACTCAGCCGATTGGTTATCGAAGCGCAGACTAGTGTTTTTATCACTGCGGATAACCACTTTAAGCAATCAGTTACTTAGGATTCATCCTTTTTCCCACAAGCACTTCACAGATCTTCAAACCGAGCGACTGGAAGAAATGGCAAAAAGCTGAGCGCACATGCTCCGTCTATTTCATTGGAAGATCTATGAATGGTGATGTATCTCGTCGTCAAGATTGCCGATTGTTTGATTACGAGATCAAGATCTGGCCAATTTTTCTTCTAATGACGAGATATCTCGTCCATCACAATAAGGTCAGTTTTGTTAATGACGAGATACCCCATCGAGACAACCCCAGGAGGGTTAAGTGATGAATGATGCTTTTTCAGAAGAGTTAAAGGGAGAGAAGCTTTCACATTTCTTTCGAATCGATTCAACCGAAGATCGACGTGTACGGGAAGGTTGCATATTAAATCTGCCCTGGACTCAAATGTCCTTGGGGTGGTGTGGAAGTTTGGAGAGTGGGATGCCAGCTCAGGTGTGACCTCGTCATCTGACCGTGATTCAAAATTACGTGGCGTTGTCCTCGGATCTTTCCATTGAGGGATTGATCTCTGAACTTCGTCAATAGCCTGTTGTGTTGCTCCAGTAAAACGTTAATCCAATTAATCGCCATTTAGAGCTGTTTTTGACAGGATGATCTATTAAGTTATATTTGTTTTGTGGCTTTTTAAATATAGATATTTCTATTGCGTCATGACATGAAAAGGGAGTTATTTCAAGTTCCCGACGAAGCAAAAGCGTCGTTTCTTTTATCAACGCCAGTTCAGATGTGACCTCGTCGTGTGATCGCGATTCAAAATTACGTGGTTTTGTCCTCGGATATTTCCCTTCGGGTTTGATCCCAACCGTCGCCAATAGCCTGTTGTGTTGCACTAGTGCGACGTTAATTAAATACCTACATACCTTTTATAAATGCCTTTAAACGGGATTTTTGTTGGTTTTATGGCGCATGGGCCATAGGTGCCCAATCTGTGCCAAGTGCAAGACAGATAGCTTCAAGTGGACATACATACAAGGAAAGTTTTATTGACACAGAAGAGAGAAATATACCTATGGTAAGTTATAGGAATCAAACCTGCGGAACTTGAATTTGATTATGCTAATAGACAGTCATTTCTTTGAAATCTAAGAAAACGAAAATATTTCGTCTAGACTGGAGACAGTTTTCTTTTCGGAATCAACATGCTATTTGTAGTTCTTTATACAGGAAATTCCCAAACTTTTGTTAGTCAGAGTTCATAGAAATTATCATAGATCTGTGTTAACCTAGAAATTCGCAGATCTGAGTTAACAGAATTTAGTATAGATCTGAGAAAGTTTGGAAGTCAACGTTTCATATACAATCTTTAAAGGTTGATTTTGGGTTTAATGGCATAACGATCATATAGACTTAACATTGCTATTGAGAAGAGCTTCAAAAAGTGTGTACAACATGTCGACTAGTAGTCACGTGACTGGCTATGAAAAGTTGGCTTGGTTGGCCAATTTGGCATTTCATCGCCTCGTTGATTGATATGACAGTGACATGTTATGACAGTGAAGGTGTCTGAATACGCATTTCTATAGATTGGTGCCAAAATTGATGAAATCGCCAGTCACCTACTATGTCGCTTGGACCAATCAGATGATGAATCAATAAACGGGCGCCTTCCCTGTCACGTACACCAATCAGATGATGGTTTGTTCCACGAAAGTAGTCTGAGGGTCACGTTACTACTAGTTTTGATCACATGGGCTCATAAAAATGTTACCATTGCTCACTGTACTTTTATGTTGCTAACGCAGCGGACGGCCCACTGGCCCACGGCGACCCCAATCAACACGAGGAATCGACTTTTATTCGTTTTATGGAGTTGCAGTATCTATTTTTGTGCATCTGAATTCATGTAGTTAATTAACGTCACACTGGAGCAACACAGCGGACTATTGGCGACGGGCCATGATCAATCCCGAAGGGAACGATCAAGGACAACGCTTCGTAATTACAAACTACGGTCAGATGACGAGAACAACACCTGAGCTGGCATCCCATTCTCCTAACTTCCACACCACGTCAACGTGAGGGCATTTGAGGACACGATAGATTATACGTTCACCAGCCCCCGTGTACACAACGGTATTTGGCTGGACCGAGTTTCAAACACGCAACCCTCCGGTTGCTAATCCGTTTCTCTTCCAACTCTCGCCATCTGGCTGTGGTGTTATCATCGTATCTTTCCCTACGTGTTTGATCCCGGACCGTCACTAATAGCCCGTTGTGTTGCTGCTCCAGTGCGACAATTAAATACCTACCTTCTCTTCCAACCGCGCTACCGTGACTCGAGGTAGGTAGGTATTTTAATTAACGTCGCTCTGGTGCAACGCAGTGGACTATTGGCGACTGTCCGGGTTCAAAGCTGAAAGGGAAGATCGAGGACAACACCACGTAAGTCTGAACCACAGTCAGATGACGAGGTCAAACCTGAGCTGGCGCCCCACTCTCCAAACTTCCAAACCACTCCAATGTAAGGACATTCGAGGCCACGACAGATTTAACTTACACCAGCCCCCTTTGTACACGACAACTTTGGTTGGATTCGACATCGCAGCCTTCTGGTTGCTAATCCGTTACTCTTTCAACCGGGCTACCGCGGCCCGAGTAAGAATGAAAGGTTTATCCTAAAAACCATTGGCTTATCTTAAAAAAGCATTCGCTAATCTTCTGGTAGCTTCATTTTGCTCCCATATCAATTGTAGATGTTTAGTCAAACATTTAAGTGAAAGAATGTAAGGCAAAAAAAAATCATTGACTTATCTTAAAGGAGCATTCTCTAAGGAGGGACTGCACTGGCAGACGATTGGGAAAGAATTCTCGTTCTGTGTGGCATCCCGTCGAAGAACACCCACGATGTTAATTCTGCCAACACAAACAGACGATAACGAATTCAAATGAAGGCTAGTCTCCTACTGATCAACACTTGTCAACTGCGCAAGTGTTAATATGATGGATTTGCGCTCTGAAATAGAACTCCACTTTTAAATTTCACGTGCAGAAAGCAGCAGTTGGGAAGGAGGTGGAATCTTTTCCAAGGAAACATTCCAATTTGGTTTTTTATTCTGTGGTTCAGTTAGTTCCTTTTCTACAGCTAAAAGAGACAAAAGCTCTACCAGCTTTTCCACGTCGTTTGACTTTGTCGTTTTTCTCGGTGTTTATTTTTAGTTTTTGCGTCTAATCCAATGGGTTCTTGTTGCGTGTTTTACTTTTGTGATTGGAGGACTTCGGGCAACATAAGCCACTTTTCAAGTTTTTCAGGAGTAGTTTTTAAGTTTTCAAAAATTCCAGAATTATAGTGGTTCCTTCGCTATTCAAGAGACCTTGTTATCTTAAACTTTCGTGCCTTGTATACTCTTTCACTCAAACAATGATAAGCCATTTTTCAAATTTTTGAGGAGAGCAATTTTTTAACTTTACAAAAATTCCAAAATTATGATGGTTTGTTCACTATTCAGAAAAGCGGTCTTGTGATATTAAACTTTTAAATATTCTATAAAAGCTTTCAATTAAACATGTTAAGCCACTTCACATTTTTCAGGAGAGCAACTTTTAAGTTTTTGAAAATTCCAAAATTATAATAGTTTATTCATTATTTAAAAGGTCTTGTTGCGAACTTCCAAATATATATATATATATATATATATTTGGAAACATCCAAACATTTATATATCTATTTTTTCGCTTTCATTCAAAGATTCAGAAATTCTTTTGATCCTCATGAACATTTTGTTTTTAACTTTTTCCATTATGTAATATTTGTGGCTTATTATGTTGCCCGGAACCCTTTAGTGGATAAGCCACTTTTCGATATTTTCAGAGAGTAATTTTCAAAAATTCCAAAATTCAAAAATCTTAAGAACATACACATTTACTCTTGAAAATTTTGGACAAACTGTTTTTGTCTTAATAAACAGACAATATTTCTGCTCAACTAGGAAGCATTATATATTTTATGAACAGGAACATTATTAAAAATTCAGTTTTAAATGGGTTTAATATAATGTGAATACAAGTGTATTGAATGAGTTATCGAATTTTAAAAGAATTCGGTGACAGCTGAAACGAAAGACAACGATAAGGTACTGTTATGAGTAAGGTACCCCAGAAGTATATTTTATAAAAAGATATTTATTTAAAAGAAATTATTATTATTTTATCAAATGATAATTATTCATTTAAAAGTAGATATTTAATGCATGTTTTGCAAACGATTTTTACTAACGTTTAAATTTCCAAAGTTTTAGAATTAAATTTTAGTATTTATCTTTATTCATATACTTTTGCTACGTGGTATAAAAAAAGATAACACAAGGAGTCAATAAATGTTTTACAAAAATGTCAGTAAGAAAAGAATTCTTGGAATTGTTAATGGAATACTAATAATTTTTAACTAAAAATTAATGCACCACGCTTTCCTGTTCTATCGCCGAAGAGAACATATTCATGTAAGAACCTACAGTTTAAATATTTGCACATAGAAGGTTTAAAAATCAAACTTGTATAGGCAATGGAATCAGAAATTAAAAAATAAAATTATGAAGTCGCATGTTTTTCAGGATTCTATTGAATGAGTTATAGTAGTCAGTAGGTATCTGGCCTTTTAAAATTGAGAAATTTAGCACCATTATTTATAAAGGGATTCCTAGAAACTGCTTCAGCATTCGATAAGATGCCATCCACTACAAATACTACCCACAAAAATATTTATGATGAGGGAACAATAATGTTTGTTATATGGCAGTAATTATAGTCTATTGGTACATAGTCAATATAAAATAGGAATTGAGCGATGTCATAAGTACTAGTACAATATACATGGTGTTGTTGATGTCATCATTAATATGATATGCTGAAAACAAATATGCAATGATCTGTGCATGCGCATGTACAAATACATATTAACAAAAAAACTGAGTTTATTGTGTCATACCATTTAAACAATGGAAATTAATAAGGCATGAAATGGAGTTAGACGGTAAGCAGAGTATACTTCAGTTAAAATCAAAACGAAATGTGAAAATCACAACACTCAATAGGTAAAAATTTATGCAAGTATAAAATAACTTTTCTCGAGATTTTTGAGTAGTGTAGTATTGTTTTCCTTACAACACACTAAATGACAGAATAGCCACATCTATTGGATTACAGAATCCATGGGTTATTTCAACCTGTATAGATTCTATTGATCCTCTCCTTGGAGGTGAATCCTTTGGGAAGATTCTACTCGTCCTTTCCTTTGATATTAACCTTTTGGAAGGATTCTATTGGCCATTTTATATCATTCCTTTGAAAAGATTCTATTGCTCCTTTCTTTAGAATATAATCCTTCGGAATTATTCTATTGCTCCTTTCATTGGATGTGAATCCTTTAAAATATTCTTTTGCTCCTTACCTTAGAACAGAATCCTTTGTCAAGATTCTGTTGGTAATTTCCTTAGAATAGAATCCTTTGGAATGATTCCATTTTTCTTACTTGGAATATAATCCTTTGGAAAGATTATATTTCTCCTATCCTTAGAATAGAATCCTTTGGAAATATTCCATTGCTCCTTTCTTTAGAATATAATCTTTTCTTTGGATGTGAATCCTTTAAAATATTGCGGTCATTTCCTTATAGTAGAATGCTTTGAAAAGATTCTATTGTGCTAATCCTTTGGAAATATTTATTACTCCTTTCTTTAGAATAGAATCCTTTGAAAATATTCTATTCTTATACTTCCCTTGAAAGTTAATCCTTTCGAAAGATTCCGTTGGTCCTTTCCTTATAACAGAATCCTTTGTCAAGATTCTGTTGGTCATTTCCCTAGAATCATTCCAAAGGAATCTATTCCATTTTTTCTTCCTTTGGAATGATTCTATTTCTTCTTTCCTCAGAATAGAATCCAAGGACAGATGGTATTGATCACTAAGGTCAAAACAAGTTTGAGAAATCATGTATTGAAGAAAGCAGGTTTGCTAAGTGGAACTATGCTTGGAACCCCTCTGAGGATTAATATCTAAATTTAAACTTTCAAAAATTGTATTCCATAAATGAACACATTCACTCCACTCACATAACATTTGAAACTACTTTTCTGTGAACGGCAAAAGTTTTCTAAAAATTATTTCACATTGCACCAAGAACCACTTTTTGAAAAATATTTCTTATATGGCGCCACTTTAGAAACTAGCGTTCGCAACCACCACCACCCCACTGCCTGCATTCACCACACTGTTGAAAGGTACACGAACTTTGCACAACCGTTCAAACGACGTAACCTCCAACAATCGTATCTGATATAAATAAATAACTAGTGTTTAAAGTTCCAGTTCCCCAGATAAGCGCCTAGTTGCTCTGGACGATCTTTCATCCAACGGCGTCGCGGCGGAGTTTTCAACTGCATAAACCTGTCCCGGCCGTATCAGTTTTCTGGCTAATTTAAGGCAAACAAAATTAGTTTTCAAGCGGGCGCAAAACTTTTCTTGAGTAATTGCTCTGTTTACTCATAAATCAAGGGGAGGCTCAGCAGATTTCGGTGCTGATAGAAAATATGAGAAAGCTATGGCCCAACCAGGAATTTCACTTCATTACAGACACGTACTTAGTTGAGTGATTGCCCGGGAATACGAGTTAAACATTTTCTTATACAATAGTCAATGGAGTGGGTTGTCTTGTTTTATTAGTTGCATGAAACGTGTTAACAAATGTTTTCACTGATAAGGGCTGGGAATACTTTGAAGGGAAATTACATGCTCTGACTGTTGAGAAAAATCGAACCAGCTTTCTTTATTCACGCATTGTCCAAAGTGGAGGAAATTCAGTGTATATTCAATGGGGTGGATTGTCAGAACTGTCAACAGTTTATCCCCCGACGCTTGATATTTTCCCCTCCAAGTGATCTCGACGAGATATTTCGCCCATCAAGATCTTACCAATTTTGCTGATATGCTGAAGACTTGCTGAATGACGAGATATCTCGTCATCAAGATATTGCTGGGTTTTTGTGGTGACGAGATCAAGATTTGTTAGTTTTCTTATGACTAGAGACGACGAGATCTTGATGGATGAGATATCTCGTCTATCAAGATCTTATCAGTTTTTTTCTTATGACTAGAGACGACGAGATCTTGATAGACGAGATAGCTCGTCTTTGATAACAAGATAGCTCGTCTATCAAGATCTTGTCAGTTTTGATAATGACGAAATACCTCGTTGAGGTAACCACCAGGAGGGTTAACCCTCCAAGTGGTTTTGATGAGATACTCGTCAATCAAGATCTGAGCAATTTTCCTAATGAGATATCTCGTCATCAAGATATTGCTGGGTTTTTGTGGTGACGAGATCAAGATTTGTTAGTTTTCTTATGACTAGAGACGACGAGATCTTGATGGATGAGATATCTCGTCTATCAAGATCTTATCAGTTTTTTTCTTATGACTAGAGACGACGAGATCTTGATAGACGAGATAGCTCGTCTTTGATAACAAGATAGCTCGTCTATCAAGATCTTGTCAGTTTTGATAATGACGAAATACCTCGTTGAGGTAACCACCAGGAGGGTTAACCCTCCAAGTGGTTTTGATGAGATACTCGTCAATCAAGATCTGAGCAATTTTCCTAATGAGATATCTCGTCATCAAGATATTGCCGATTTTGTGATGATGACGAGATTAAGATCTGGTCAGTTCGTTTCTAATGACGAGTTATCTCGTCCATCAAGATCTGGTAAATTTTGATAATGACGAGGTACCTCGTCGAGAGACAACCACCAGGAGGGTCAAGACATTTTGCTACTTTTGTAACTTTAACGTTTAAAAACTGAATTTTTGACCTTTTTTTCTGGTTATGTTTGCGATCGAAATTTTTTCTTTTATTCGTCAGTTTTGATCTACGTAATTTTTATTTCGAGTTTATACGTATGATGTAGCTTAGATTGCATTAATTGTACTGTTTTTTTTATTTGCATGTTCTATATTCTGTACTTTCCACCTGAGTTTGCCGTCATGTATGTTTTCTGTTCGCTAGCATGAGTGAATAAATATAAATGAACAATGGGTGGACGGGAACCTTTAAACGCTCTAATGTCAATGAAAACGTAGACTTTCCAAAGTGCTGAATTTTTTTTATTTTACGATGGATTATTTTCAAATTCAGAGCCTGTGTAGTATGGATGTTACTTTTGAAAAAGGAAATCCCTTTCAAGCTTCAATCATTTAAACTTGTATGTTTATAAACAAAAACATAAACAGCCCAAATCTTATAATTATAGTTTTGGGGTCCAGAAGATATCTTAAAACTGATTACTCTGGCAAAATGTAACTTTGCACACTGATTATATAGAACCCATTACCTATATAAAAGGATCCATTCTCAAAATCCTACCTTAAAATATTCTGTTTTTTTGCAATATTATTCTAATATCCTAGTGGTCTCTGGTGATATCCCTTTGGTGCCAGTCTCTGGTGCTAAAACCTGTTCCAAACTCTCACCAGTTCTGGCAAGGGACAAGTTGTGTTTCCTACTTGGATCCTTGCGAGTTTCCAGGCGGCGAAAATTCGATACATGTCAGATTTTATCCCTCCCTGTGTGTATTTCTTTCTTCTGTGTCTAAAACTTTCCTGTGTGTATGCCCATTACTTGGCTTCGTCTATTTTGTGTTTAGCGCAGCATGGCCAAATAGCGCCCTTGCGCCATAAAACTCAATAAACTAATCAATTTACTTGGAGTAATAGAGCAGTTTTGTCTCGACGAGGTATCTCGTGATTAGAAGAAAACTGACCTGATCTGGATGGACGAGATATCTCGTCATCAGAAGAAAACTGACCAAATCTTTATCTCGTCTTCAAAAAATAGGCAATATCTTGACGAAATAGCTCGCTTATAACAAAATTGGTCAGATCTTGATGGACGAGATATCTCGTCAAAACCACTTGGAGATTAATGGACGAGATATCTCGCCATTAGCAAAACTGACCAGATCTTGGGTGAGATATCTCGTCGAAAGCGCTTGGAAGATTGACAAAAGAAACTACCGCAGAGCATCAGAGCAAATCCAGACTGTCAAGCAGTCATGAATCGACGAATCAATAAAAGAAATGAACTCATCCTACGCAGAAAAAACAAGCACGAAAACAACCTGCAGTCGCAGACGATACTTTTTCCAAGCCACTGCAAGCGGAGCAATCCAAGTCAAGTGAAGTAAACGGAGAGATGGGTAAACAAAAACCAAGCAAAAACAACTCCAAACAGAAAAAAGAAGCGAATCCAGACTCAAATCTCATATCCCTATTATCTTTCTCGTAAAGCGGACACGTGCTCCGAAAGATGATAACATCCTTAACCTCCAGCCCGATTCAGATTCCGGGGGTGGAGAGAATCAGGAAGTCGGGCAGGGTCTCCGTTGCCACCGGCGTTGGAATAATGGCGCGAACGTTTCGGTTCTGGGGAAGTGCCACCGGTTGGGGTTACAGTTACGCTTTTTGCGAATGAATGTCTGCGCGATAATAACTGGAATAAATTCGAAAAACGCGTGTTGTTGTTTGCGGAAGGCGATTTGGAACGGAGTCGTTCGTTCGTGGGAGAGGTTGAACGAATTCCGTTTTGTGAACGTTTTTTTTTGCCAGAGAAATGTATCTTTTTAACTTTTATTTAAACTAGGGGCTGCCAGAGGATTAAAAGGCGACTTTTTGATGCTATTTTTCAACCTTGGCGAGTAGGGGTATCTTTTTTACCCTCCTGGTGGTTGTCTAGAACAGGGGTGTCAAACTCAATTAAAACACGGGCCATTTAATGCAACTGGTAAGATTCACGCGGGCCACATCACTTTTACACATTTTCTTAAAATTACATTTTGAAGTGAGGATTCAGGAATATGGATAGGATAATTTTAACACATTATGTAATTAAGTGAATTTAGGGTAATAATTTTTAATATTGCTATATAATTGCTTTTATTTAAACGTTTATTTAATTTAATGTATTTATAAAACTAAAATTAATTTTTTTACCGGAAACTTGCCAGTGCTTTCCTCCTACTAGTTTTCAATATCTGGATTCAAAGACTGAGAACAGACAATCTTCATTATGACAGATAGATGTTTAGCAGTTAATCTTGATCTGTAGGCCGTTTTATTTAATTTCATGGACGAAAATAGTTGCTCACACATTTTTAACATGACGAAATTGTGTGTACGGTATTTCCTCGATCTCCCCTAAGTGCTATTTTCTTTATAACATATTGTCCTGTTTCCATTTTATTTCAGAGCATCGTGGGCCACGAAAAATTTTCCCGGGGGCCGCCAGTTTGACACCCCTGGTCTAGAAGATCGTCAGATTTGCATGACGAACTATCTCGTCATTAGAAAAACTGACCAGATCTTGACGGACGAGATAATTCGTCATTCAAAAAACTGACCAGATTTTGATGTCACCATAAAAAAATCGGTAATGTCTTGATGACGAGATATCTGGTCATTAGCAAAAGTAATCAGATCTTCATGGACGAGATATCTCGTCGAAACCATTTGGAGGATTGCAAAATCGCCTCAAAAGGTACTAATTTCAAAATTTTGCCGACTTTTTTTTGAAAATTCACCGAAGGTCAGCGAAAATTTAGTCCCTTTTTTCAACTATTGGCGGACTTAAAAAATATATTTAGGATTTTTCTTTAATGAGAAAATTTTCCAAGGGATGCCAATTTCGAATTTTTGGCGCCAAGCCGTGGTAACCAAGAAAGGAAAACATCGAAATCTGTGGTTGCTAGATTGTCATTAAATTTTATGCATTTTGTATTTTTTGTAATTTAGCACATTTTATGTATTTTGGCCGATTCCTTCTGTATCTGAGCAACTAAAATTGCTACTAAATAGGGTTTAAGAGGAAACTTTTTTCTATTATTTTGTAGAAATCACTAATGTTACTATTTCACAAGTGCTTTGGCTGAGACAGCGCTGAATTTGAAATATTTATCCTATCCAATCTTTTGGAGAAAAGTGTACACATACTTCAAAAAAGAGGTTTTTATTATTTTTAAATTATACGTAGGATTCTATTAAAATCAAACAAATCAAGGAAATCTAGTCGGGAAATATGCAACACAATTATAATAAAGATGAAAACTAATCCAAATTGAGAAGAGAAATAAAATTTTCCTTAAGATTTTCAGTCTTCCTTAGGATCGCTTGAAAAATTCACTTTTTGGACGTGTCACTTTTCTCGAGAAAGTTTAATCGAGTGAAATAGGGATGGTTACATTTTCCAGTAGTTAGGTAGTTGAATTTGCGTCGCACTGGAGCAACACAACTGGCTACTGGCGACGGTCCAGGATCAATCCCGAACGGAAAGATCCGAGGACAACACCTCGTCATTTTGAACCACGGTCAGATGACGAGATCACATCTCTGAGCTGGCGCCCCATTCTCTAAACTTCCACACCAAGCCAACGCGAGGATATTTGAGGCCACGACAGATGGAACGCGCACGTACATGACGGTCTGGTTGGATTGAGTTTCAAACTCACAACCCTCCGGTTGCTAATCCGCTACTCTTCCAACCGGGCTCCTCCGGTCCCGATGTAATCTGGACTATGTATTTAAAGGTGATTGCTATGGTATATTTTGTGAATATGTCCTATATAAGGAAAAGTATCCTTAGCAAGACGCATGAATGACAGTGCAACTTCCCCTACCAAAAATTACTGCTTTGTTGAGATGAATTACACTGCTACACATATACATACACACACACATACATACACATATACGTATACATACATATACGTATACATACATATACATATACATACATATACATATATATACATATACATATATATACATACACATATATATACATACACATATATATACATACACATATATATATACATATATATATACATATATATATGTACACTGCTGGCCACCCAAATTGCAACACCAAGAAAGACAAGAGATATCACAACAAAATTTATTTTGTAGATAACATGTTGACCAAGTATCAAATGATTAAATTTATAGACTTCTGTGAAGTGTGGTTCCTGCCAAAATCAGTAGCCAGAGTAGCCGCCATTGTTGGAGATCACCGCTGCCACACGCCTCGGCATTGATTCAAAGAGACTTTGGATGTGTTCTTGGGGTACAGCAGACCAAGCAGCTTCCACACGTTGCCAAAGTTGATCTGGTGTGGCAGCTGGGGATGTATTCTGGGTCAATCGTTGAGCAACCATGGACCACAGGTTTTCTATCGGCGAAAGATCCGGAGAGCGAGCTGGCCAGGGAAGCAATTCAATCTGGCGATTGACGAAGAACCCTTGGACAATGCGTGCCACGTGTGGTCGCGCATTATCCTGTTGAAATATGGCTGTGGGCAAGCCCTGAAGGTAAGGAAGGACAACTGGCTCCAACACCTCGGAGATGTAGCGCTGGCTGTTTAAAGTACCGGCAATGCGTTCTAGAGGAGTGCGAGAGTGATATCCAATACTGCCCCATACCATAATACTCGGTGCAGGACCAGTGTGGC